>JAYRBT010000082.1:61566827-61703438 GCA_036023395.1 Myiotriccus ornatus
CAGGGTTTCTTTAACACCCAGCTTGTAGCCTGAGGTGTCAGGTGTGCCCTGGACAGCTGCTGCAAACAATCCATTTACTAACAGGCCATCAGAAATTACATAGAAAGTTGAGAATACCCAGTTGTGGTTATACCCATATAGTGATAAACGGGTCCCAGCCCCTGTAACTAGGACAAGAGTCTTATGAGAAGAATACTTACAGTTTCTCTCTCTGTGAAGAAGTGCCAAGTTAGAAATTTAATGGAGATATTCTCACAAGTGAGACCAAAGTTTGTGGTATAGTCAACCATAAGCCCAAATTTACTTATTTGCCTTTAAGTGAATGAACAGGTACATTTGATCATCTTTTTATTTACCACCATATGATCAAATTGGTTGAATTTGTCTGTGTCTCACAGGAGAGACATGTTGCTCTAATGTTGCAGAACTAAATACTTACAAACATGACTTAGAAAAATCAGATACTTGGAACACATAAATTCTGAGCATTTATACAAGTCAGTAATGCCAAAACCAAAATGCTAAGTTAGAAATTTTTTATCCCCAGGTGATCAGTCAAGTTCCAATTCTTCAGGCTTTACCTACATTTTTTGACCCACCACTGGATTCAGGTTACAAATATATGTAACAATCAGACATTTGTGGGTAAAATAAACTCCAAGAACCCCAATACCATCTTACATCTGCTGTAGGCTTGGCCTTTTAAATACAGATGTCCTTACACTGCAAGGCCGTAGGACAACTACCTGGAATTTTTTTAAGAGGTGCTTGTAAGTTAATGGAAATCCTGCTAAGCAGGAACTGTATTCAGCTCTTCCTTTTCTCAGCAGTCCAAGAAAAGGAGGACAACTTTTTGATGTTCACAGCCTCAGTTGGTACAGTACAAGTCTCTAGAAAGTCTATAAGAGCTAGGAATGTGCAATAATTACATGGCTAGGACTTTATGAAGAGAGCAATAACATTAGTAAAACAGCAAGACTAATTTGCTATTCAGGGATTTTTTTTTCCTAAGTCATATTTAATTACTATCCTTGTTTCCTTGCCCACCACTCCTTCCCCCCTCCCTTCCTCTCTGAAGAGCTGTGGAATTTCAGCGCTAAAGTAAAAGCTGATTATGCTGCACGCTGGCACCGAGCTGTCCAGGCTCTACACAAAAGATCATGAATAGGCAGGCGTGTACTTGCTCTAAATATAGTTCAGACGCTACTTAGGCATTTAGAATCAAAGATCTGCTACTAGCAACAAGTCCTCCAAAAGCGTGCGATTTGGCATGCCTGGAGCTGTTAAGTGGATGCAGGCAAAAAACTGCTGAAGTTATGGGGAAAGAATATGAAGGGTGCTAATTGCCATCTGCCAATGCCTCAGAAAAAAAGTCTTTGCGATAGACTTTCAGCATGGGAAAATGTAATAGCAGCAACAAAGTGTTTACAGGAGAATAGATCTAACAAAGCAAGAAGCGCTCAGACTTAAGAGACACCTGGCAGCAGAGGAAAATGCTTCTGTGCTATAAATCAAACATTAATGCTTCTGCTCCAGTCTGCATCTGTTACTTTTTATTCTTGAGGACTCATAGTTATATGGTCCCCTCTCTGAAATAATAACTGGTGAAATAACAACAAGAGGGTTGCTTTCTACAGTATCTTGTGCCAGCATTTCTTCTGGCAATTGCATTTTTAGTGAATGGCTGGATCTGAATACAGTGACAATGCCCATCCTAGACCTCAGCTCTGACAGCTCTGCCATGAACACCAGCCTGTACACTAGTCCCTACTTTTGCTCAGTGAAATAAGAATATTTTAATCTGTTTAAAGTATACTCCTGGTAACAGTAGTTGGCCTTTAAATTATGATATATTCCTGGTAGGGATATTACCCTTTCCATGCAGGAACTGCTGAGTCCCTCACTTTCCCAGTCACATATGTATGCTGCAGGGTGTAGGAAAGAGAAGATCAACTGGGAAAATTTGCCAGACATTCTCCTTCTTAAAAGATTAAAGAGTATCTTGTCCTCATTACATGACAAAATTACCTCAGAAATACAAGACTCTCATTTCAGCCCCTGCTCTTGACTCACAGAAATGTCTGTGTAGTTTTTTCATTTGTTACAAATAATGTGGACCTTCAGCCTCAGAAGTACAAGGGATTTCCCGGGTGGAAACATACTCAAGCTCTCAATAGCACACACATAACAATTCACGTGATTTTCAGACTGTCAGACTGACACATTCATTGAGTGTGATACTTTTTTGACTGACATACTTAGCAGGCATTTGTCAGAACACCCACAGGTAGACCACTTCTACCCACGTGCCATTTCCAGGCAGAAACTCACAAAAGTCTTAATCTTTCTGGGACTGGTCACTTGAGAAATCATACCTACATTGCATTAAAGCATTGCGTAGTCATAACTACATGCATTCAAGCACCTGAAGTCCCCATGAGATCCAGTGCCATAGAACAAGAAAGCCAGCAGCTGCCTGCTCTTCACAGAGGCCATCCCAGATCCAGCTGAAGCTTTGGAGCAGCTGGCCCAGCCCTCACCCCTGTTACAAGTGAAATAACCCCAGATCTGGCACACCACAAAAGGGAAACAAGAACACATGCTTGGACAACACTAGCACTTGCTGCCAGGGAGGAAGATTCAGGATGTCCAGTTGTGATCTTAGTTGATGGCAAATTTGTAACAGGGTGAAGAAGAGCATGCCACAGCAGCAGTTCTCACAGCCTGCTCGCTCACTCCATCTCCAGGGGTTGCCAAGTCATCTGAGAATTTGCCCAAAGGAAAGGAGGACAGAAAGACCTGTACTTTTTCCCTGGACACAGCTTGGAAAGTATTTTCCTCGGTCAATCTGAAGGACAGGCTGATTACATGTGAATTATCAGGCAAAGCCAGATTTGCTAGTTTTTATCTGACAGCTGTCCCAGGTTTTTCTTGACTGAAGAAGTGGGAATCATGGGGCAAGAAAGGCAACAAAGGCAGGCTGTTGGGACATTCAAGCACCATAGGATGAGCGTGGCATAGAGGTCAAGGTAGATCAGATTAGATAAAATAAGCTGGATCACAGACTGCTGGAGAAAAGAGAAGATCTGAGGCAAGTCTGGGAAAACAGCCTAGAAAAAAATGAGTTCTAGCCCAGCTACACTCTATCTGCACAGAAAAGTATTTCACAGAGAAGGAAATTGCCTTGCAATCACCTTAAATGCATAAAAAAGGGGCAGATCACAGCCAAGCCTTTAGAAAATGCTTTAGACATGTTGAGCTGAAGACAAACAAATGCAGACAAACCTGAAGTCCAACACCCAAATACTTCTGCCTTCCTCATCACCAAGCCTTTAATGACGCAAATGGCATGGATGCAAATACTATGACTGCTACATGAAACTCATGTTAAAAATACCTTAAACTCCAGTTTCCCTAGGAGGATATAATCGACTCCGACTATTAATCCTCTGGAGCTTGAATTTGGGAAATATTTGTGACGGGTTCAAACTTTGTGATCTAAATCCATGTCTCACTATAAGGAAAATTCTCTGTTTTCAAATGTTTTCACCACTGGAAGACAGAAAGCTCCAACAATTGAATCAACATGAAAAATACCATTTTCCTCCATAACAGCATAAGCCAATTGGATCAACCATTCTACTTCTGGTATTAAATTAAGAAAATTAAATTTATTTTAGATCAAGTGGGAAGCAAAGGCGTTAATATTTCAGTGAGGTATAGCTGGCATTTTATTTGACTTTGCAGTTGTTTTTCTGCTGTCTTTTTGAGAGGCATAGGAGTTTTAGGGATGAAGAAAATCAAGCCTCATTTCCTGTAATAGAAGTGCCATAAAGTACCACCCTGTATCTTCCTAAAGAGTGAAGTAACCTGGACCTGGCTACAGCATATCTCCCATGAAGATGTACAGACCTGAAGATGAAGATGATGTGGGTGTGAAGCAGCTCCTGCCTACTCCATCATTTGAGGAACTCATGGTCTTAACATCCCTCCAGCTCAGCAAGGCTGAAAGATCTGTGGGAGGACAGGAACAGCTGTATCTTGCATATATCTATAGCTGGAGAAAGCAGCTTCTAGGAGACACTGCAGCAATCCTGTGTATTTACTTGAGTGAAGATCTTATCTTGTTTTTTAAGACTGTGACACAGGGGTTTTCCTAAATCTGATTCAGACATTGAAGCCTCAGCTCTGGATGAGGTTGCATTTTTACACCTGGCTTCACAAGCAGGCATGATCTTTTTTTTTATTGGTCTCATGACACTTCATCAATGCTTTTGTCACCTGCAGATTAAGCTAGTGCAATGCATTGTAAAAGGCTGTTAAATTCATTCATCCTTCAGAAACATCTTTTAGCACCTGATACTGACATAAGGTCTTGTTTCACACAAAGGAGCATACTGTATAGCCATGGTCTAAGCCCAGGTTTCTGTCAGCTCCTAGGGTAAAATGGCATCCAGTACATTGACATATAAGCTCCTAAGTGATTTGGGACGTGGCTGCCAAAGAACTTTCCTTCTCTAAATTTCATTTGCTGCTATATCAGCTATCACCTTTGCTGGTACACATGAACAGGCCAGGGACCTGCATGATTGAACTGGCCCCGTGGGCTTCTAGACACGTTGTGGATGCCCTCTGACACTGGGACGTAATTACTTTGCAATGCACAACCTCATCCATACAATCTCTACACATACTGAGAATAGTCCTAGAGCCCTGAACTATATCTGGGGACTGTCTTGTAGAGTGTTACACCACACAAGCTTGCTCACCAGTTGCTTTAGCAGTGGGGGTTCTGGGGATATTTACAGTTGCAGACCTCTTTGTTCAAGGTGGCTTAATCTCACCAATTTTTTAAAAGATGCTTGTAACTCTAGGGCAAAGTAGAGTCCTTGCTCTATCAGAGAATGTTCACTTTTACAGGTGACCTGTGGCAGGATGATATGAAGGGGATTTGGCTGATTATTTTCAAAATATTTATGTAATGTAAAATTTCAAGGACCCTTCTTACATTGAAGGAGCTTAGACTAAAAGAAAGCTAAAGCTGTGCTAGTACTATAAGAGGATAAACTGAACGACTCAGGTAACTACAGTACTGGCAGCCCAAATTAAATAATAGAGAACGCTCATGAATGGCAATAAATGGAGAATCATAGAATCACAGACTCATAGAATTATTAAGGTTGAAAAAGACCTTTAGGGTCAAGTCCAAGGTGCTGTTGACACACAGCACCATGTTCACCATTAAACCATATCCTTAAGTGCCATATCCATATGTTTTTTGAACACTTCCTGAGATGGGAACTCCACCACTTCCCTTGGCAGTCTGCTCCAATGCTTTACAACCCTTTCTGTGAAAATGTTTATTCCTAACATTCAATCTAAACCTCCCCTAGTGCAACTTGATGTCATTTCCTCTTACCCTGTCACTTGTTAGCTGTGAGAAGAGGCTGACTCCTACCTCACTTCAGCCTCCTTTCAGGCAGCTGTAGAGGAGCAATAAGGTCTCCCCTGAGCCTCCTTTTCTCCAGACTAAACAACCTCAGATCTCTCAGCCTCTCCTTATAAGACTTGTGCTCCAGACCCTTCACCAACTCCATTGCTCTTCTCTGGACACGCTCCAGCACCTCAGTGTCCTTCTTGTAGTGAGGGTCCCAAAACTAAATCCAGGATTTGAGATGCAGCCTCACCAGTGCTGAGTACTCCCTGGTCCTGCTGGCCATACTATTCCTGATATAGGCCAGGATGCCATTGCCCTTCTTGGCCACCTCAACACACTGCCAACTCACGTTCAGCTGGTTGAACATGGTGTTGACCAACACCCCCAGGTCCTTTTCCACTGGGAAAACATGAGCAAGTGGGTTTCCTTCCACCAAAACACAGTTGCATTACTGTCCTTGTCAGACAGGCAAGATAGCAAAAGATGACAACAAAACTTATGTGAAAAGCTTGTAAATAAGAGAGATATTCAGGACAAGTAATGCACAAATGAAGATGATGAGTCACTCCTGCAAAACAGGATTTAAATATCATGAAAAATACCATCACATGTAGTCTCTAGGCATAGAAAATAGAGGCCACATCCCATTTGAATGCTCATATGTCGGTAACTGCTGGTCAATCAAGATGGGTTCAGAGAAAAGCATTACAAAATAAATCTAGTTAAAAGATACATACAGCTCAATCAATTAAGCTTAAAATATATGGAGGGGTTGAGAACAGTCAATAGCTAAAGAGAAATTTAGCAAGAGAGGCCACAGGCCAGATCAAAGTCTCAAAGGTGTAGCTAGACACAGCAATACTAAAACTAAGATCCAAGCTTCAGAGGCAAAATTTTATATCCCTGTATATGCATGTAATATCTTACACACAATATGGACCATTTTGCAAGTTAAAAGAACTAATCAAGGTAAGGCTTATGGTCATCCCAAATTATCACACAAACCCCCATCTGGCTTTATAACCTGGGGATGGCAACACTGGGCAATTGTTAAAGAGCAAATCAACTGTGGCTGGTTATGTTATTTTACTGCAGGCACTCTTGAGTCAGACTTCTGACCATATACATGTCCAGGGCTCATGTTACTGCTTTGAAAAGATGCAAAGGAGTATTGATACACACTGGGAAGGTGTTATGGAGAAAAATTTTATTTTCTGTTGCTGTGGTATGACAAAGTGCCAAACAAGATACTGACCCTAATAAGTCAGGCATCATGCATGTATTCTGCAAGAGCTGAGCTGGGCTTACAAGTTGAAAAAGACATGTGGGGCAAGAACAGGGGGACAGATGGACTTCCTATTTTTGCAGATGGAAAACAGAACTGCAGGCCAAGGCTGAAGGCAAAGTGTGTGGTGGATGGAGGAAACCAGCACAGATTTCTTTCCTGTCACAGCCTCACAATTACACTCATCAGCTACTGTAGGCTGAGGGACAACTCCTCTCAGGCCTAGCAAGCAAAGGCCTCCCATGAGCACAGGTTTGCCCTTCCTCCCCTCTCTGGTGCTAACACTTCCTCACAACATCCCCCAGGACAGCAACGCTGCCCTCACACAGGAGACTGCAAAGCACAGGTGGGCACTGCTCTGCCACTGCACCTCAGTGCTCTAGGAGCACTTTCCACTGTGCTCCAGAGGCTGATCTTATTTATTCTGCCTCACTTTGAATCACACAAACACACTTGATCTCCTCCCTCCCACAGAGTAGCTACATTCAAACTCCTTAAAGATGTTTGTTAACGCAAGTGGCATTTTTAGAACAGCACTGTATGGGTGGTGTGTGCTCCTCCAGTACATGAGCTGCTTATCAATCGCTTAATTGGGATGTCTTGGTCTTCACCCAGATGGTCCCTTTCAGCAGATAGCATTGTGTTTTAAAACTTTGGATAATTATAGCCCTGTAAATGGAGAGTGCAAGATTTGTTGGCTGCAGCCAGCTCATCTTTCTTCTGTAACAGCCTCATTGTCTAGTCGTTGCCTTATTCACAATGGGAAAAGATCCTTGCAAATGGAGACACCCATTTAAAGACTCCTCATATGGGTAAACAGAAGCAGGAGCCTAGCTGATAGTAACTCAAGTAAGGATTAAAATCTATCAGTAAGTTTGGCTCTGCTGTTTATCTTTCCTTCCTTCCCTGGGCACACAAAGTGGAAAAGAATGAACCTAGCATCTATGTCACTCTGTTAGCTGATTTAAAATGTATTTAAAACCTGACTACACCAGCCAACAATATCCTGTCAGCACTTTGCTTTTTATTCTTTTTAAACAAAACCAATCAGCCAGGGTCCTGAGGGAAACAAGCCCATCATTTCTCTGTGGTGAAAATGCAGCTTCAAGCAGGACTCAGGCATTTTTGCCAGCACATTTCCTTCTGCTCTCCAGTCAGCTGGCAGCTTAGCTCCACTTAGGCCCCCTGAGCTGGCTACCTCCTGGCTTCCCTTGCCAAGGGGGTCTGCGGCAGCTTGCTGTGCCTGGGTGTATTGGGTCTGGCTGAGATGGTGTTCATTTCCCCACAGTAGCCCTCACTGTGCTGTGCTTTGCATTGGTAGCTAGAAGAGTGTTGATAACACACTGGTGTTTTGGCTACTTCTGAGCCACTCTTCTCTCCTGTCCCCTGGGCACCAGCAGCAACTCCTTGGAGCCACCACTGCTGCTTGGTGTCAGCTCACGTCCTCTGCATCACATCACAGCACAGAGGGTTTGCCTGACTCTGAAGTTTAAAAATTGCCTTTGTCAAAAGGGAAGATTAATCTCTAAACAAATTGATGGAAGGCAATAGTAGAGTGCTGACACGGCCTATGTCTTTCAAAGGCAGAGTTAATGCATACAAGTCAAAACAATTGCTATTCAGATTCTGCGGTGCCTTCCAGCAAGGGAGGTCTGGCGCCCTGGGCTACCCTGGACACAGGGTGCCTCGATTTGTTTGAGCACACCTCAGTTAAAGGGAAACCTTTAACTTGAATAAAACATAACAATCTGGAAAACAAAACATCTTGCTCAATGCATTAAAGAAAATCTGAATTCTTACTTCTTTCAGAGATTTGACAAGCCAGGAAAAAAAAAAAAAAAAAAGAAAAAAAGGGATGTGCTGCTTTTTTTATTACTTTGCAAACCAGATTTTCTGATTTCCCGTAAGACTCCATAGATGGTTGGAGAACAGGCTGTACCATGAGAGTCAGAGGAAAAGTAATTTTTCATCAGCCTCCATCTTTGTTTACAATGTAACTTGTTTAGCAAAACACCTATCCATAAAAATATCCACATAAGAGAAGTAGCACTTCATTGGATTATGAGACAAAAAAAACTGGAGCTCACTTCTGAAGCCTTAATGCAAAAACCACAGGACATCAGAATCTATACAGACATTTTAAAAGTTTAAATAAAATACAGGAAAATGTGGGGAAAAAAACCTTTACTCCTGTCTCCATGAGTATTTTTTTCTGATTTTTTTTGTTTGTTTTGGAGCATATCCAAAGTTACAGGCCCTGCTTACCTTACGCAGAAGGTTTAAAAAGCACAACATTTTCCCCTCCCATTCAAGACACTGTAAGAAAGGTTACTTAATTTAGGAGTTGACTTATTCAAGGACTTGTAGATAATGCTATGAGTTAGTCACAGTGTTTAAGTGGCAATGAAGTATACTCAGAAATTTTGTATTAGGGCTGGGCATGAGAATGTTAATAGCACTTTCTATTTAAATTTCTTTCAGCAAAACCTTCTCAGAAAATCTACACACATAAATTAACAATAGGTGGCTTTTAAGGCAACAGTTTGGAAGGTCACCAGAAAGGTACCAACTTCACAAAGACTTAAGTGTATGAGTAACTCCTCTGAGTCAGTGTCATGTCACACAATGCACCGTGCCAAATTTAGGCAGGAACTGGGTTACAGGCTTCAGATTTTTAAAGAGTTTCAGCACAGTCAGTCTCTATTCCCACCATCACAAGTGACTGCACTGACTAAAACTTCTTGAAAGGTTCGTGCGAAACACTGAGAGCAAAACTTGAGGGATTGCTCAAATCCTTGGGTTCCTGCATGGCATTTATCTGAGCAGCATCTTGTTGCCTCCCACCAGTGTATTAAGCAACATGACTAACATCAGTCACATATCTACTCCCATCATCTTTTGCCTGGGGTAGAAGTGCTCATAGGAGACTTTCATTTTGGACTACGTGTGTGTGTGCACGCACTCGCACTCGTGCCTGGGTATAGTTAACCAATGCTGCTTATGAGAGAGATTGAAATCCAAAAAGTGGGGAGCAGACTGTAATGTCAGCTGTGATTTCTCAACCATGTCAAGGACTTAACTGGAGTTTTTGCATAAAGGAAGCCTGTGTGCCTGTTTATTACTGTTCTGACTTCACTGGGGCTAGTTACCACACTTAAGTCTTTGTGAAATTACAACCTTGCTTCTGAACTTTGTGTCTCATGCCACATTTCTAAAACTGAAAATAATCACTGTGTTATCTTTTGCACAGTATTGTTGCATAATTACAGTATCTTTATTACATATGTTATTTATTTTCATGGGTAGAGGAAAAAGGAAAGTTAAGATTCCCTCCCCTATTGTTCCTGATTAAACTATTTGTTTACATAACATTGAAAGACTGTAACAAAATCAACTAGAAAAAATAAACTTCTCCAAATGAAAATACAGCTTTCTCCTTAATCTCATGAATTACATTTAATTTACTTGATTTAAACAGACATACTTTACTAGGATCAACACAGTGAATTTTGTTCATGGCACACGTTAAACAAAGTGAGCTCCCTGTAGGAGAAATAGAAAGTGTTTATCTAAAAACAAAGAGTTTTATTATTGTTACTCAGTCAGTTCAAACAGCAGTAAGTTTAAACAAACGTAGCACTGACATCACTTGCTACTTATAAAATGTTGAAGTTTGCCCTAATAGCCAATTAATAAAATAAAATCCCTGTGTTCTCCTGATCACTCAGTCTATTACCAAACATCTATTTTTCTCAGTGATGTTGCTCCCAAACTAATGGAAATATTTTATTACGTTTTGATTACAATAATGGTAGACCAATAATGTCAGTAATTAAGAGTGGCATCTGAGGATATTGGATAGTTGCATGCAATTAAATAACCTTTTAATACATCAGAATTTTATCAATAGTAGAATGTATTTCATTGAATCCTATCCTGACTGGTTTGTATTTCACCTTAAACATGCAAACCAAGCTTTCAGTTACTATCGTTTTAAAGTACTTCTGCAGACTGCAAATTCATGACCAGTCACTAAAACACACAGCTCATTTCTCACCCATGTTTTGGCTTGGATTTTATTTCTTCAAAACTGATACAGCTCTTACACACTGTATCTGTAAGCAAATAGAGAAATCCCAAGATAACATCACAGGAAACAAGTAAAAAGAAAACCGGGAGAATTTAGCAAATACCTGCTATTCTCCAACACTAATGAGGCAGAATCTCCTCAAAATTAATAGGTAACACTTGACTGTCTGGAAAAGAAAAGGAGAGAGAAAAGTAGGGGCAAGTGGCTGCTTTCTTTAAGCAGGCTGAGGCCAACCACTATTTTGCAGAAGCGTCCAAGAACTGCCAACTCGCCTTTAACACCTTTGCATTTGTAGGAGAGTGCTGGTCTGAAGCTCCAGCTCTGATCGTCCCCTACTCATTCAATCAGGCATGCACATACCATCAGGCACACAAACCCCATGAGTTTGTCTTCCATTTTCATAAATTAAAAATGCTTGAGGAACTCAAGGGCTTTTTAAAACCTTTTTCAGTGAGTAGATCTGCTAGACATAGTCAGGATGACCATTGACTCAGGCAGAGCAGAGCCGGGCGTTCAAAGTACACAGGGGTACCACTCTCATGTGCGGTACAGGCAAAGGTCATCAGAACTTCCCTGCTCTGCTCACTCCTCCCTCCCCTGACCTCTGCTGCCCTTCCCTGACTCACCCTCGCAGGAGGCCCTTGTAAACAGAGATAAGCAAACTTCAAAAAGTCCAGATTCTGTTTGGGTAAGTGCCCGAAAGTTCAGAAACTGGCTTGGAAACACAGTGAGAATTGGCTGGTTTGGGAAGAGGCCAAACATTCTCCAGAGAGGCTGGGCTGTAAACACTTCAAGAATAGCCTCTCTCATAGTATTTTGATGGTATTTGTTTCTCATCCTGTCTGGCTGGGAAAGTAAAGTATCACAAAAACAAAAGGACTCAGGAATAAATCTACAGGCCCGTTTCTCTCTGGTCTTGTGCCCAAGCCCTGGGCAATGCAAGAGCAGTGTTTTCAGCCAGTTTTGCCCACATTGCTTACACCATGCAGGGGCAGGCGGTAGCGACGTGGTGAGGGTTCAGTGTTTAGGACAGTGAGCACATGTTATGGCTAAGCCAGTCAAAAGCTGTCTGCCACCCAGGACAGGCCTTGCTCCCCTTTACCACATCTGATACAGGAGATAAACCGACGGAAAACTAAGACTGTGAAAAATAAAGAGGAAGGGGATAATTTTTGCCTGGTCAAACTGATTATGTCAGCTCGCTGTGATGGTCAGTCGTGTATGAGAGCAGGGGCAGGATTTTGCAAGGCTGGAGAGAGGAGAGAGAGGGGGACCAATCCTGCTCAGTGGCAGCCAGCTATTTATGTGAAACCACAGCGAGACACCTTGAACGTTAAGTTAAAGCGTCTTCGTGCTGTATGGAAACAAATACTTTCTGCTTTTAGGAACTGAGATGAGTCACCGTATTCATTCAGCCTACACTATCAAAACCAGCTCTCTTTTCTGAAATTCACTCCCAGCTCAATCTAGGGCATCATCAGTTCAAAGCACTTACTCTGCTGTGGGCAATGATCCGGACGAGCGTAAGTGCATCCCTCCACCTTGGGGCAAGTCACACCGTGGCCCCTGCCCACGGCACACATTTACCATGAGTGGTGGCACTCCAGGGAGGATGCAGCTGTCACCACGAAGGAGGCTGAGGCAGGACTGCAGAGTGAACAGAACAGGCAGAGGAAACAACAGCCGTGGACAACAAAGCAAACGCTTGCAGAAAGAGGGGAGCATATGAAACCTGTCTGGTGTGTCTCATGCTTGGTTGGCACCAGAGGTTGAGCAAGCCATCTGGGAAGCATGCGCCTGCGATTGCTGCATGGTTTCTCAGCAGGCTGGGGGCTCTACAACCATCCAGTGAGATGAAAGTCTGTGTGGGAAGGATGTCAATCTTGCACCATTCCACCCCAAAACAGTGACCTGCCCTTCCTTCTCTCCTTTTGCCAGACCTAGGGCTCATTCGACCCTCTCATCAGAGTCAGTCTGACTTGGCAATCTGAAAGAAAGTCAAGTCAAAAAAAGCCCAAGAATTGAGCAGTTTTCTGACAGGTTGAGCCTTTGGCTCTTGCCCTGTAGTCAGGGCACATATACATGCTCTTGCCTCCCTGCTGGTTCCTGCATCCCATTTGGGGCTAGAGGGGACCATGTCACGAACTCTGGGGCAGCCAATGCCCAGAGACAGTGGGGCTGTGGCCTTCCTGGGATGTTTCCCCCAAGCTGTGTGCAAGATGCTGGAGGCCCTTTCAGGGGGAGGGGATCTGACAAGAACAGCAGTGCCATGAACAGCAGTATTGCCCCGCTTCCATTCATGGGACATGGAAGAGGGGCATTACTGTTCACTGTCCTCATTCTCTGTTCTCTGCATGAACACCACCTCCCACGTGACAAGCAAGGTGGTTTTGGGTATCTGGACTCTGCACTCTCTGCCAGGAAGTCAGGCAGAGGCTCAGGCACTTGGGGTGCAAGCACCCCAGTTATGGCACCCGCTCATCAACTCTGCCAAGAGACTTGACCCTTCAAAATAAGATCCGAATCTCATCTGCCTCTTCTGAAGTGAGTGCTCAAGCTTACAGATAAGAGGAGCTTGTGATAATGTTATTTATAGCTGCAGCAGCTTCCGCAACAGTAAATAGTAACAGTGCAATGTGAAACCAAGCCAAGCAAAAGTATTTTTCATTGAAAAATAGATGACAGCTTGTTTATACTATCATAGGGGAAAGGACTGTGAAAACGAGTGGTGACAGTAGCAGGTTTTCAAAGGGCAGTGTCTTGAGTTGGACTGTTTGTCCTCATTTGGGGCGCCTCTCGTTAGTCCACTGCAGCGGGAGCTCTTGTCAGCTCTGAGCAGCAAGCCCCGTGGCAATTTGGGTCTCTTGGCATAGCCATGCTGCGCCAAGCAGCACTTTCAGGAGCCTGCAGTGCGCACAGAGGTTCTCATCCCTTTCTCTGGCCAACCACAAGCACACCAGCCTCTGCCCTTTCATGCAGCCCACAAGGCTATCTGCACAACAGAACATCACCGTTTCAGGACAAAGATGTTCTCCAACTGCAATTGCAGGCAGAAGGCTGCTGCCACATCTTGGCCAGCCTTCTCTGCACCTCTGCCATCTCCAGGTGACACCTACAGTGACAGCAGAAGCACATCTCCCCTTGCCTTCATTAGATCCTCTCTTAAACAAGGCTAGTTACTCTCTCCTGCCTCTGCAGCATTGGGATGCTTCAAGATCTGTGGTTGCCAACACTGCACAGGGAAACAGCAAGGGCTATTTAATTTCTTTTTCATTCGTTGATGTAGCAACTTTCTCTTGATTTAAATTCGCAGCCCTGGAAGATGGCTCACCAGGCCTTCTGATGAAGAAAACAACAGTTAGTAAGACATTACCATCCCAGCACTACTCCCCCTTTCCTCCCTCATGCACGCCGAGAGCGTGTGAGGGGAAGCGGGGTTGCTCACACGCGTTTGGCTGAATAAGGCACAGACTGCCCCCACGCCTGCTGCCCACGCGGCATCGCCCGCCCACCCGGCACCGCCCCACTGAGGTGAGAGGCTTTTGCACCTACAGAGAGTGAGCCTGAGCACTTCTCCATAAGAGGAAAAACTATTCACAGATTTAACGAATATTCATCTGATGCCAAGGGAGGGATCTATTTTCTTTTACCTCGTAGGCTTCTGCGCTCAGTACGCCGCTGTCAGAGCCCTCCCCAAAACTACGGAAGGACCTACCCAGTTTTATGCAATGTGGGAGGAACCAGAACTCAATTAAGAGACAACCTATTTAACCCATGCCCCCACCCAAAAGGATCATAGAACTGGGGACTGACCCCCTCCCAAAACTTGGGGGTGCAGCCCCTGCTGAGTCACCGCTGGTCACAGGGAGAGGTAGGGCAGGGACCAAGATGAGGGCACACACCTGAATCCCTGGAGAGGAGGGGATTCCTCTTCCTCTTATTTGATAGCTGGCATGTGAAGTCATGGCTCTTTCCCAGTAGCTTCTAAGAGAGTTTACAAAAAAGGGATACAAACTGACGAGGGAGTCTTTTTTTTCTCCTCCCTGAGGCAGTCATCCTTGTTGAATGAGACACCTTTGAAAATATATTTAGTGTCACACTGCTCTATAAAGTGAGAAAGCACTTATTATCCTCACTTAACAGTCATGAGCTGGAGGAAGGAAAAGATCAGATTGTGCTCTTTATTTTTAACTTATTTTTGTGACTGTTTATTTTGGTCATCTCCATTTCTGAGGACCTGGCTTCAGCCAGCTGTCCCTTCTCACCCGAAGGCAAGGGAGAGGGAAAAGAGCAAGGAAAAGGGAAGGGAAAAGGAAAGGATCACACCCAAGGCAGACAGGAGTACTGACACATCTACCTGGGCTCCCTCATGGTCACTCACTCTCTGGACTTCATGAGGGTAATGGACACAGCCAAAAATTCTCCATCATCCCTTAGTCCCTTGGAGCTCTCTTGGATATGTGTAGGGATCCACCCAGGAGAATTTTATTTCAGCTGGTGTAAGGGAAGATCATCATGGCTGTGGGTCTCACAAGGCACTGCAGCAAATGCTGAGATCAGTGGGAAAGATATATGACACACTCTATCAATGCTGTAGGACAAGCATTCCCAAAACGCAGTTTACAGCTTGACAGAGGTCTCCATCAGGGACCTTGCTGGACACTGTAGAGGGCCTGAAGGATTGCACGAACTAGGATGTCCCACCTTGCTCCCACATCAAAACTCCCAAGAGAGTGGCTGGAAATACTGTTCTCAAAATCCCTTCTTGTGTTCTCACAGCAAGTAACAGCTGTAACAGCCAGGGGGGAGCTGTGTGTTAAATATGAAGAGTTATCCTAAGCCAGTGAGCCTCTCAGACCGGCAGGATTTATGGCATGCTCAGTCCACAACTCTGCCAGGCCCTTAGACTTCCAATCCAAACCACCAGACACATTCAAGCAGCCAGATCATCTCCAGGTCTTCATCTAGAGTCAAAAGTAAGACATTAACCTCCAGTTTAGACCCTCTGAGTCTTACTCTGAATGTTCTGCCACTGCACTTCATTTATGAGATAGGTAGGAAGGTGATGCATGCTCCCTGGAACAAAAAGGCTAAAGGACTGTGAATCATTCAAAGCCAGTTCACACTGTAAAAGAAGTTTGAAACCTCCTGACCCCCAGCATTTATTATCCACTAGAGTTTCTCATTCATTCCCACTGGGAAAAGCTCCTCTGACATAAAACACTCCTGTATTTTGGATAGACAACAGCTTACCCTAGCCTGAAACTGTTGTGGGGTTTTTTTTTCTGCAATCTTACAAGCCTTTATTTCTGAAGCCAGGTTTGCCCTCAAAGCAGTTGTACTTTCAGAGTGTTGTCCCTAAAGCAGGGTTCTTTCACTCAGCGTGACAAAATTCCTAATGTGCATGTGCTAATCTTGGTCCAGTTCATTGCATTATAATTAACATATACAAATTTCTATGGAAGTGTCTTTTTTAGAGTTGTAATCACCTAAGGTAACTCTAGGCTATATTTTCATATATTGGTTATCACCAAGTTATTATTTAACCTTATACTCTATTACAAATTCTGCTTGAATCTATTTGAACAATTAGTTGTCAACTAAATAAGGATTTACAATATTCTGTTCCTGGAGACGCTTCCCTGCTCCATTTCTCTGGCACCCAGTTGTCATGGTTTCAAGACCAACCCATAGTTGCTGTGAACTTTTTTTGCAGATTTTTAGCTTCATCTGACAACAAGAGCAAGTGAGATGTTGGTTTAAATTATTGACTCACACCTTTATGAAGCACACAGGATCAGGAAATTTCATCAATCGAGTTCTATTTGCAGCTCTGCCAGAAAAAAATGCAGCTCAAGTTTCGTTATATGTGTTCACAGCCTGATAAGTCATCATGGGCAGGGATAATATAAAATAAAACCACAAAGTGATAAACAGTGAAGTAATATAAGTAACTCTGAAGCAGAAGAAATACTATATATCAAGAGTAAGACCAGTCTGACGAAAGATCCCCAATAAGGGAAATGACCTGTGAGCTGGCCTATAAGCTCCACACATCTGTGTTCTTCAGAAGTGGAGGATGGGCCTAGGATCAGCTCCATTTTCTCGAGTCCACATCATCTGCACGGGCAAACCACAGAGGAAAATGAGCCAAGCAACTCTGCAGTGATCCTTCTGGCTGATATATGAGCTGGAGGAGTAGCCACTGAGCAGAGCTGAGTGACAATCATTTTGTTAGTCCCATTGGAATTGCTGTCGTATTTAATATTTATCCCACCTCATAAAGGAATGGAAAAAACCAAATCAACAAGCAAAAATTTGAGGATGGGAAAAAGGGAAAGAGGTAAGTCAGATCTGCTGAATTAAAATGCTTGGGACATTTCCAAGTGTTTCCCCTAAAGTATTACAAATGGACACATTTGTTTTACTGTAAATTAATTTGGAATGTGAAATGGAAAGGCGTTTCCAAGTTGGAGAAGTAATTTTCAATTTCATTTTTAAATGAGGCATGTGGTGATTAAAAAAAGAAATCAACAACTTTTTTTTCCTTTTTTCTTTTTTTTTTCCTTTTTTTTTTTTTTTTTTTAAAATCTAGTGTTTTCCCTACAGTAAGGGGAATTCAATCCTTATGATAAGGGGAATTCAGATGTGTATTGGGGATAGACTTGGCCTTTTCATGCAAGCAGGATGAATTTTCAATGTCAAATACCTTTTAAGAGGTCTTGAAGCTGTTGTAGTCTGCTGTCCCTTCATTTGCAGCATCTTGCTCTTTCCTCTCTGGCAACATGGACCAGATGGGAACTTTCTACAGGCCATCTACGCCATTCTAAAAATGAGCCCTTGTGGCTGGCACTGCAGATTGCTGTCAAATCCCTACACAGCTACATGGCCACTACACAGCTACTGCTCCAACCTGAGAAGTGGCTGCATTTGCAAAGATTTTCATAGGGAGCAGCTTGTGTGCACTGAGAAGGGAAGAGCTGCCCTTCGCATGAAAGAGGACAGAGTGTCTTAAAACCAGGGTAGGTCTTGGTGCCTGTAGATGACTGAAAAAGTCTTTCTCACAATTTGGAAACAGAGAAACAAGACATCCAGATGAGAAGTCAATATCCAACCTTTCACATGTGTGTAGGAGACAAGAAAGGCTGGGGAATCCCTTATTTCTAGCAAAAGATTGCACTATTCCTGCAGTGAGAGCACAGAGAGATCTGCTCCTGAGGCAGGCATTAACTGCGAAAGTAACCTAAAGAGCACAACACCAGTGGCTCCTCCCCTCTTAGACCCTTCTCAGGTGCTCCACGCACTGGACCTGCCACGGTTGTCATTTCAGTGGACGTGCACTGTGACGAGCAGCCCAGTGGGGCCTCATGGCTGGCCATTTCCATCCCATGGCCCTTTCCCAAGCATGCAAGCAGATGCAACATGCCCTCTTACAACCTGGCATTTGTCACAAGGTGTTGAGAGGCCTTTGTGTAGCCCCAGTCTGCCTTCAGCTGTTATAATCCAGAGTAAAATGTGCACAACAGTGTTCACATGAAGTTAAAATAAATAAAAATCAGCATCATTTTCATCTTGCCTGGCTCATGGTAGCAGCAACAAACTAACAAGTACTAAACCCAGAGCTGTGAACATTTTGTTGTTAGCACCACTGGCGATTTATAACAAAACAAGCAAGATGTTGCCTGTGCTGGGCAGACTCAATGCAGAAATAGGAGATAAAACACATCAGTGTTTATCCACTACCACAGGAAGGGATTGGGAGGAGAGAAGATATTTTTGCATCATGGTCATGTGAAAAGGCAAATTTCACATGGATTTTCATGCAGACTCATAAATCAGTCCATGTTTCCTCTAAAAATTCATGGTCTTTTGCAAACCTCTCAGTGAACCACGGCTGAGCTTAAAGCTTGTAAAGAAACCTGAAGCCAAACAAGTTTCAACTAATTTCATATTTTTATGTGAACATTTTGCTCAGGTTTAACTAGTTTGTTTAGGAGTTTAGGCAAGTACAACAGTGTTCTTCAGGAGTAAAAAAAAAAAAAAAAAAAGAATGTTCTGAGAAATCAGATACACCACACAAAAAGTAAATACAAAAAATCTTTACCTAAATCTAAATTGTACCCTGCTCTGTGTTCATTGTATTACTCTTGAAGGTTTCAGTTAAGGTAAAGATTCAGCTTTCCTTTCAACACCTAATTTTTATTTGTTAGTGATTTTTCCCCCTCAGGAAACTCAGTGGGCTGGTCTTAGTCACGGCATGGCTTCCTCACTTTTGTTCAGTAAGGCATAATGGTTTCAGACAACATTAGCCAAGCATTCAGGGGAAAATCTTCTCTCTCCTTGTTGCAAAATAAAAATAAAATTATAAAATCAACTCATGAGAACAATTAAAATATGTTAGATCTTGCAAACATATTCCTATGCTTTCTGTGTTTGCCAGTGCCCACCTCACCCTTCTGGTCTTGTAATTACAGTGTGAGAGCTTTGAAGTAGGAATTGCTTTAAAGGTTGAACTCCATGGTGCTTAAAACACAAAACACAGTCTGTGCCCACATCTGAACTTCCAGGGTGAATCGCAATTAGGCTGAAGTTCCAGCAGCATTTAACCGGGCAGGTTCGTGGCACCAGCGCAGACGCCCCCAGCACACCGGAGGTGCAGCCCCGCTATGCTGCTGGCCCTGCTGCATGTGGGCAGGTTGCTGCCTGCCTCCCTAGTGCAGCTGCAGTGCCTTTGGGGAGGTCTGTGGTAAACCTCACAGCCAGAAATTAATGAAGGGCAGGGAGCCACGTGTGTTTGCAGCTCTGGCATGCCCGATGCTGTGGCCAGGGCATCAGGATCACAGCTCTAGCTGCCTTTCTCATCCCTGGCTTCCTTGTAGCCCCAGCACTGAGGAAGCTTGTTGATAAAATGTTGAAAGCGGCATCGTCATCACAAAATATTTTCTTCCTTTAACAAAGCACAGACCTTACAACCAACAGCCTAAACATGTGGCCCTGTCCCCCTCCCCTGCCACCGAGGTGCACATCAGCTTCCAGCTCTGCAGGATGCTGAGCCGGTGGTATCAGGACAGAGATAGAAGGGAAATGGGCAATGCACCCTGTGCTCCTTCACCAGCTGGGACTTGCCAGCCCAGGCTCAATGATGCCTTCCTCCCACCCATCCTCCCACCACCACATCCCTTTGGGCACCAGATGAAGATGGGGAGAGAAGTGGCCCTCAGCCCTGCTCTCCAGCATCTCTGCTGAGATGGTGCTTTCACTGCTGAGTGTGATGATGGGTGGGTTTCCCCACGCCTCCACAAAAGTTGTTTTTGCAAAGGCTGCTTTTCTTAGCCCAGCATTTAAAAGCAGAAGTTATCAGGGCATAAATCATCCTGTGACTTGTTGAGAAGCCTGTGAGAGGAGATAAAGGGAAGACAGTTTGACAAACCGTTGGGAGAGGGAGGAGGAGGGAGGGGGCAAGGGGTGAGGGCGAAGGAGGGAGCCACACTGCCGACTGATTATGTCATAGGTCAGCCAGAAAGATGCAAATAAGATTGAGAAGCTGTTTCCAAACTTTCTGAGGCTGGCTATGACTACACGTACCCACTACAGAGCTGGGCGTAATAAATATCACGCTCACACAGAGCATTACATCACGTAAAGGGAAAAGCCAGCAGATGAACTCACACCATAAAACCTTGACTTGGTATCTAGCCAAGCCCAAGCAGACAACCCCGTTATTACAGGAGTTGACAGAGCTCTGCACATTGCTGTGGCTTCACCCTTCCACTTCCTGCCACCTCCTCCAGCACAGCCAACACTTCCTCGCTCCCCCTCTGTGCTCCTGCAGCTCTGCCAGCAGCCAACCTGGGCACCCGTAGCCAGTGCAAAACAACAAATCATAACATTTGGCTAATTTTAAAAACTTGCCTCTCTATTTCCAGCACACTTTTTCATGGCAGCTCCACTTTGTTTTTCTAGATTTCCTAGTGAATTTATTGACCATTAATGGCTCTGAGTGACAGAATGAATCAGACAGTGGGCCTGATTCTCTTTCACATTAAGGCTCTCTTATTTCTGTTGGGAAGCATTGAGAGTCTCGAAGCGAGGCTAAACTTCACTTAGCCCACAAAATCCTTTTTAAAGCAAAAGGAAGGTTGAGAGTTAAGTCTATGTCCGGTGTATCTCTATGGAATTTCCCAATAGCTAATATGAGCAATGCTGGGGGAACACTGTAACAAGGAAAACCGGGGTGTGACTCAGATCCCAGCACGCCCAGTCCTTCTTTTCAGGGGCCTTGGTAAGGAGAAGAGGCATAGCAGCCTTTCCCACTGTCTGGCCCATCAGCCCAGGAAGGTTGCTGCCACCAAGCCTCAGCCCCACCATGTGGCTGCACGGCAGCATTCTGCCTGGTTCAGCCTCGACATCTTACAGTGCTATGACATGGCTTTCTCCAGGGGCCTTCTGAAAGAGGATGACATATTGGGCTCGGGATGAGCCAAACTCGCCCGCTGGGGCCTTTTCTGTCTAATGTCTTCATTCTGTCAAAATTATACTTGATCGGGTTTCGTTATTGTTGTTTCTAACTTTCACCTCTGCCTGAGCAATTCCATCTGGTAGGTCATATTCCTCTCTCTGATTGCTTTTTGGATAAAAACATGCTCACTGGGGCCTGCTTGGAATTAGTTTTTCTTTTTATTTCCACTAGCTGCTCAGCTCAACCCCATAGTTTCCCTGACTTAACAGACAGGGTCAACCCACCTTTGCCTTCCTGGCACATGCACTGAAGTACTGATTCCCATGTGCTACAATAACCCCATTCAATTTCTAACAATCTCCAAGGGGGTGTCATTTACAGGGACTTGAACTGAAAAGCACAAGTTTTGTATCATCCTCTTGCATGTGCACTTGCAGATATTAAATCAGAAATGATAGGAGAAAAAAAAATACTGTCTTGGCTATGCCCCCAGGACATTCTTAGAAGACTGATGATGTACATCTGCCTTAACTGTATGGGTCTGAAATAATTAATGTCCACTCTTCTTTGCCTTTCATTAATTTCACTGAGTATCTGGAAACACTTTTTTTTATTTAGAATTTTATGCCTGCCTTGTAAGAACACCATCCTCAATAACCTCATTTCCACCTACCATAATTATAGCAACTTGACCACTAAGGTATACTAAGAGGCTGAAACACTACTGGCTACTGCACCACTGCCATTTACACTCACTGGCACTCTGTTATGTTACAACAGGGTGGAAAAAAAGATTTCCCATCTCAAAAAGCTTGCAAAAACTCCTCTTTGAGGTTACATCATTGCCTTGCTCTTCATATGATTGCAACACTCAAAGGTCTGGAGCCTTTCCGGAGTGTGTACAGGCAGGGCTGCAATGCAAACTATTCTCTAGTTAGTAAAGATGACAAACTGGCTTGAAGGAAGGAGGACTTGGGCAACCAACCAGTTAAACTATCAATCAACCAGTGGGTGGGTGAATTACAGGCGCTAAGCCTAGTAGACTTCTTAGTGCTTTTAAGGAGGCAGAGAAAAACAAAACAAAGCAATAAGTGTTTTAAAGATGTTTTTAGCTAGCTACCTGGTATGTGGCAACCACGTGTCATGGTGGCAGACCTCAGGAAGCCAGAACTGTCACCAGTACTGGAGAGGGAACAACAGCTAGTGGGACCTGTGCAGCTCCTCAGCTCCCTTTGTGTGAGCTAGGACCAAGCAAAGCGCTGGCAGTGACTGGGCAGTAGGCCTGGACCCCAGCTGAGGAGAAAAGGAATTCTTGTGGAGATCTCAAAATTATTCGTTTCCTGATGGGAAACCTGAGAAAAGAGTGGTCTCCCTCCAATATCTTCTGCTTCTCTCCTTGCATTTCTTTTCTCCTTCCTTAATCTTGTCTGCCATGGGTATTTCTATAGATATCACAGGGACAAAGGACTATTGCTGACTGTGGTCCCAAAGGCTAGAAAGGAAGATTGACCCTCAAATAGAGATGCTGGCTTTGGGAAACAACAGCACACTTAAAACCTTCTATTCTAACTGAAAAATATTACCTCTTCCCCAGACAGGATGCCAGGTAAATGTGGATTTTTTTTTTTCCAAGCAATAACCTGAAAAGTAGCAATCCCCACCCCATTTTTTATTTTGCCCAGCTTCTCTTTCTTTGCTTGTACATGTCAATATTTACAAGCTCTACCACTTCTTGGATTATTTATTTTCGCTGGTTTATTTCACTCAATGAAAAATCTCTCCAGCTCCAGACTTGACAGTTTGTTGCTGATATCCATCTTTATTAACTTCACTGCTGTGAAAAAACAACAACAACCATATATAGTCATAAAAAAAAAAAGGTCTCACTCAGGATGATGCTTAAATCTAGGGCAGGGTGGGGGGAGGAGGCAGGGCAGAATTCTCCAAAAATAGCCAGTGGTCTTCACACATACATTTCTGCATGGATGTCATTGAAAGCCACTTCTCCCTCCACTTCATTAGCAGTCAGTAAATTCACTGACAGAGCTGCTGTTGCCACACCTGAGGGTATGGCAGTGAGGGGAGCTTTTCTTGCCTCTCTGTATTGCACTTTTTTTATGCTTCCAGGCAGGACCAAAAGGGCTCAGAGCTAACAGGCTCCCTCTCGTTATCCCCAGTGAGCTCTGAAATGCCAGAGCCTGGCAGAGAGCAACAATCTTTCCAGATCACTTTTAAATTTGGCCTTTGAATGACAATGAACTACACACTTTTAAAATATTCCCTGTAATGTGTAACACAGGATGGTGAAAAAGGGTTTTCCCTCTTCATTAGATGGACCAGGGCTCAGGCCCACCTCCATTTTGCAGCTCCCCACCACCGCCACCGAAGGGCACCTCAAGATCATCTGAACATCCCACAAGGTGTTTTTAGCACTTCCCGGGTGGAAATCATTTCCCTTTAAGAGGAGCTGCCAGAACACCAGGCTGTGCTGATGGGTCTCATCTTCTTCAGCACAACATCTGCAGGCTTGGCTCAAGCAGGGAATTTGCCAGAGCCTTGCTGCCTTTGCACCAAAATGAATCAGAGTCCACCCTGGTATTATATCTATCACTCAAAACGTTGTCTTTAATCAATCTGGCTAGATTGAGCCCATCCCTTCATGTTTTCCCTGTCCTATGTTTTCAGAGTCAGAGTGCAAGCAAGACAGTCTGGCATGCACAGGCCCCTTTAGGCTGGCTCTTTTCATCTCTCTGTCCAGACTTTACAGAGTAATCTAAAAATAAACAAAGCCTCTAGTCCTGATAGTAGCAAAGATAACCTTCCTGCCCGGAGCCACCTCCCAGCCACACAGGGGTGGGTGCAGACACAGAAATTAGGGGATGTGCGGGGAGCTAGTTGCAGTCTACAGACACCCACTCACAATCTCCTCAAGACCCAGTGGGGCACACTGCAGGGACCAGCCGAGTCCACAGTGCCACCAAGCACAGCATGTCATGAAAGAGTGGCATCAAATCATTCAGCTGCCTTGATATGAAAAGGGTTCAAAGACTTGTCTAATCCTTATAGGAGAGACCACCAGATGGACAGCAAGCCAGGATGCTGTAAAATGCTCACAGAAACAGCATGATAGTTTGCTAGCACAGGTCAGCTTTAGCCCTGTGAAGGCAAGTGCTCATTTCTCAGTGTGGGCACACCTGAGAGAGCGTTTGATTAAACCAGTTGGTATCACACTAAGTCTTAGCCTGCTGTTGTGTATTTTCTCTCTTGACCACTTGTACCTAAGCTTATTTAAAAGTAGCCACATGCCTGGATAGGAAAAATTTTCTGTGATCTCTTATATTATCCCTTCTTAGCAGCACTGTCTGCACAGTGAGGGAAAAAAAGCTAAAGGGCCTGGCTTGCACCCCAGCAGCATGGGCTCATGCAGGCTGACAGGTCATAGCATAATGTATATCTTTCCATTTTGGCAGACATTCACTCCAAAGGGGGTTCCAAATTTCCTCTCTAGCCTCTTGTGATAGCCTTGGATTAATTTTGTCTGGAACATGAGACTTACTGTTTTTGAGTCACCGTGGTTCACATATCTCCTCTACATCTTGAACCCAAAGTTCAGGTGGCTATCACCCTTCTTACCAGTTCACTGTGGGAATACCCTGGTGAGATGTTATTTCTTTCCACTGACTGCCCATTTCTTCTTATCTAACTTTCAGCTGCAGCAATCCTACCAGGAAGCCCTTTCAAAAGGATGACTGTGGTTGTGTTGGCTGTAGGAGGTTAACAGTATGGGTGGTGAGATTCACAGCACTCCCAGTGCTTCCTCTGAGTATTTCAGGCATGCTAAAGCCAAAATATTGGAACAAAAACTTCCAAGCTTTCGAATTAAATCAGCTTGATACCCAAGAGCCTGACTCTGCCCCAGTGGCTTCAGCTCTGGTTTACAGCCAAAGTTTAGAGAAATCTGTTTTCCACTTCCCATTCAGATGCAGCTGAAATCCCACCAGCATGGTCCATCCTGGGAGCAAGCTGTGTCTCCACGCCCTGGGACCTGGCACCAGCCCAGATGGCAGGAATGCTGTGAGAGAAGCTGTTCTTGTGCAGTTCTCATCACTTTGGGCAGAGGTTAGTTCACGGGAATTGGCATCTTCGGACCCAAGTCTAGGCAGTTCAACTCAGACTTAAATCTGTTGCCTAAACCCAGTTTGGATCTAATTGTAAGTGTCTCTGGACAGCCCTGGAGAGCGTGGGAGATTTTATTCTTTCTGCCTGAGAAAAGCTACTCCAAACACTGTGTTGTCAGGTAGCCCATATGTTTGTTTATTTGCCTGCTCACTTCCTCAGACTCGTTCTGATTAATTTCTTGATGGATGGTTACGTCTGGCTTCAGTGACAGATCCTTCCCACCAGCAGCACTGTTTGGGGACATGTGTAAGCTGCTCTGTGGGATGCATGACTGCAGGAGGGGGAGGAAGGCAATGACCTAAAGCTCTTCCCCCTTCGAGGCTGTCGAAGGCAGCGTGGGGCTGCGGAGGAATTTTCTGATGAGCTGGAAAGTGTCCCCATGCCTCGGCATGGAGTCATCTCAGCAGCGTGCACCACGCAGGGGGAGGACTGGCTTTGAGTCAGAGCTGTGCAGAGCAGAGCAGCTGCTGAGCTTTACGCAGGACCCTTGCGTGTGTGTGTGAGCCTGAGCCTGCCTGAGGTCAGCCTTGCTCACAGCCACGCACCGTCACAGTGCTCACGAAAGCAGGGCGCTCACGGTGGCTGAGTGAGGATGAAATGAGTTGTGGCAATTTATTATTTTAAAGGAAGGGTTTATTTTGGGAGCTCAGTGTTTTATTTCCCATCCTTTATGACTCATTAAGTCAGGTGAGCCACTGCTATTATTTACTTACACTTTTATATTTCAAGGGCTGGTCCTGAATTGATATTTGTATCAGCTGAGCACTTTCTGAGGCCAAGTTCTCTCATTTATCTGCCTGCTTAGATAGACATTTATCTTGTATACATACACATGCTGTATGCATTCCTCCTCCAAAACAGCCGGTTTCTGGCAATTTGCTTCACAAACAACATCTAGCTCCTGTGTTCTGCACTTGTCAATCAGTGTCCATGCACCAAAAGCAAAGAAAACTTCCGGACATCTCGATTAGCATTTTTGTTTGAAAACACAACTAGAAAATAAAAAACATCCTAAGAAAATTGTGAAGCTTGGGGAGTGGAAATGTGGCAAGAAGATATTACTCATGCACTGAACAGCTGAGAACAGAGAAAACTATTAATAAACATTTTTTAAAAATCATAATATGATGACAAAAATAATAACCAAATAAGACCAGCTAACCCCCCACTTCAACTTTCACATTCCCTTCCCATAAAACCATTTGAGAGGAAAGAGGGGGCTTCAGAGGTGATATCCTCCCCCCCCCGCCCCACATCCCCCAAGCCCTTAATCAGAGATTTACAAACCAGTAAATCAAAAGGGACTGTGAAATTCCAGCCAGAGAAGCTAACAGTGAGATTAAGTGGATTAGTCTACTGTACAGGAATCCAAGGAATGCAGCCCGCATGTGCTTTTGTTGTGGATTACTCAGCAGCAACATTATGGTTTTACATCTCCCAGAAACATATGGGCATGTGCACTTGTGCAAACCAACAAGAAATAGCAGTCCCCAACACGCTGCTTCGCTGTACTTGGCTGTGCTGATTTCAGCAGATACGGCATCTTCCAGGGAAAGAAGGAGAGTATCCAAACAGTCTTTTGTTGTATTGGTTGAAAACGAAGAAGGAAACAAACTACTTCTACCAGAAACAGGCAGATGCACCCGATTAGACACTTCCCTCTAACTACTGACCATCCACCTGTTAATGGTCCAGTGAAATCCTGCCATTCAGACGCTGCAAAACTTTTAGGAAAGTTGAATCCTGATCAAAACTCAGCATCTCAGGCTGATAACAGTTTTGGGATTGTTTTAATTGGCTCCAAAAATATACATGAATTCATAGCCTGAGCAGACTGTCGGAAGGGGGTAGGCGGAAACTCAGGGAAGAAGCAGTAAGTGATGGATAAATGAACAAACTATTGCTAGCCAGAGTTAACAGTTAGTATTAGCAGTCAGTAATAAATAATTAATATAGCCCTAGGAGATATAAAGCCATGGTATCTCGTGCTTGGCTCTAAATGGAACTCAAGATAACCTACTTTGAACAGTAATGTGTTCACAGTATGTGGGAATTAACTGCTCAATGTAATAAGTATTATTGAATTTCCCATCTCTGTACAGATAAAGGGCAACTGCCACCAAAAAACACAGTAATAACAGTAACTGAATGATAAAAAAGCAAACAAACCTGCTTTTCATTACATTCTTAAAATGTTATAGGTTGAAATAATCTTAAAAGGGCTTAAAAAACAGCAATTAAATATTTCCATTTCTGTTTTCCAAGACTGCAGCTGAGAAAACGAAAGAGGCCTAAGTGCTATACCGTGCTAGCCTTGCTAATAACTCTCTGTGAAAAATCTCATTAATTCAGTCTGGCTCTTCAGATCAGCCGCTAAGACCTTGTATTGTCAGTCATCCTCTGGCCTTTTCAGGATTTCCACAGCCTAACTAGCAGAGTCTCCATGGAAACCATGCAGTCATGCTTTGCACATCCCCAGAACTTTTTGTTCCTGACAAAGCTTGAAAAATCACATGCAGCATGGAGAGTTTAACACAGTGAACTAAACCCTGACCCACACTTATAAATGATAAACCCCAGCATACTAGCTTTATTATAAATGATTTCCTTACAAGATACTTAGCCAAGCTGGCAAAATGCTGAACCAGACAACACAGGAGGAGCATAGCTCCGGAAGAGAGGAAACAAACAAACCAAAGCAAAACACAGAGTTTTGGGCTAGTTCTGCGTCCTTTGAAAGCACTGGAAGCACATAGGTACCAAAACAAACAGAGAGCAGAAGTGGGACTTTGAAGTTGCCTCTCCCTGAAAACGGCATCCTCACAGCCTCCAGAAGAGGAGTCAGCACTCTCGTGACTGTGCGTCACAGTGGGACTGATTCACTTGTCTGGCTGTGCATCCTGGCCGTCAGAGGCAGCAGGAGCCGGGTCTCAGCCCTGTGGCTGCATGGTGCCCCTGAGACCCTGCCTGCACCTGGCATAGCCCTGGCCATGCACTGCCCACCCCTCCAGCCCTGGAGCAGGCATCTGGATTGATACAGCAAATCTGGTACTGCAGGCAGTTGTGGCTCTGCTCTCAAAATTAGATAATCCGGCTTGCACCTGGGAACCAGCAGGCTTGGAGTGCACACACGTGTCTGATGGAGGGTAAGAAGCTGGTGACCCACTCAACAGCCTAGCTGCCTTCACTCCAAGCCTGAAGGCTCCCCAGCAGGCTCTACTGGGATGATCGGGGCAGTGGTCACTGGTTATGATGACCCTCCTTATCCCTGATGATGCATGGAGTGAGTATTCACACCAACAATATCACTGCCCAGTATTAAGTATTGATTATAGCCAGGAGGGCAGGAGCAAGACGCCAGGCATTGTCCCAGAAATGAGCCCATGGAAAGCCCCACTGCACAGCCAGCACCTGGCTGTCACTTGTTCCTTGGCACTGCAAGAGCCCCATGGGATTTTTCCTCTCTTCTCCCAAGCAGTGCTGCCATTTCATGCTTGGGGAAGCATTTGTGCAAAGATCCTCTACGTGGGAGGGCCAGCAAAAGTCAGAAAGGTCACATGCGGAGAAGGAGTCACTGCAGGCCAAACTCACTTTGCTGCAGTAAATTCTCAGCACTGGTGCAGATGAACAACCGCCTGCTCAGTACAGCATCTGAGAAAAGAGGTGACTCATAGCCGAGGGTCATGCTGTAATCTGGGAGGACTGCCAAGGGAGGGAGAGAGACACACTCAGCCCGATCCATGGTGAGGTCACTCCTTTCTTGGGGCGGAAGATGCAATTCACCTCAGGAGGATCAGAATCCCAGGTGGGCTGAACCAGTCATTCGGGAGCTGGCAGCTTCCACCCCTGAGTTGCAAATAATGAGTTTAGGATTAGGAAGTCAGCCTCATATGGGATGGCTCAGGAGGTGTTTGACACATGCAATCTCTCCCCAGTGGGATTCGGGAGGTCAGAGCAAGCTTTGTTTCCATGGGGTTCCCCTGGTGTGTCACCACAATGGATGGAAAACATTTCCCCACCTTCTCCTCCCCCGGTGAGGAGTGGTACATAATCAACAGGAAGCCTTGGATCTCTGGGGCCTTTCAGAGGATAACCACAGGCATCAGAGCCAGCATGGTGTGGGACATGCAGGCCTGATAGATGTTGCCTGCGCTGGCCAGAACCTTCTGGGGCTGGCCCTGTACAAGCAGCAAAATTACCCTGCCACTGCTGTACTTTGGTGAGCAGCATATGCTGATGCTCTCTCTCAGAGCCATTCACCATCAATGCCAACCATCTGTTTCACTCACCACCCAAGCAGATGCCGCTTGGCTGTGGAGCATACAAGTGGCTTGGGTACCTGAATGGTGGAAACCACAGGTCCCCTCTCTCAGGTGGGCAACTAGCCCCCCTTTCCTGCTGAAGACCTATCTGTGCCTTGCAGGCTGTTTGCAAGGCCAGAGGAAGCAGATGGTGTTGGGCTGGAACAGGAGCCCAAGCTGAATTACAGCCACAGCTTGTGACAGCTTCAGTTTGTTTGCCCATGAGGACAGAGTTCAGGGGACATCCCTGGGAGAGGATTTTATGCAAAAGTCTTGACTCCTCCTTGCTGTACTGCGAAATTGTACATGTGTTGGCTTAAAAGCAATAAAACATCTTCTTTGCATCTCTTGCTCTGCTCTCTTATTTTCTTTGGTTTTGCCTCTCCTGTGGCCAGGAATGAGAACTTCTGGCAGCCCCGGAGCCATGGCAGCCTGAAGCACTACCTTGAAAGTTCTAAAAATCATAATGGCTGTTTGTCTGCTGAATACAATGTAAAATACAGTTGCCCCTGAAAGAGCCACATTATTAAAATACAACAAGACAACCACATGTGCCACTTCAAAACTCAGGAAGGTGTGCAGATGTGTAAAGGGCAGAATTTCTTGCCATAATTGTCAAGGTAAAGCAGGTCCTAGAGAAGGAGTGCTGGTCTCTTACCGGTCACACTTGGCTCCTGTCCCTTCTCCTTCTCCACCTGAGAGTTGCTGTGTCAATGAAGGTGACACCTGAGCTCAGTAAATACCTCCTGGAAACCTCCTGGTTTCATTTGTGGTGGCCCTAGATGATCCCCAACCCTGGATGGAGCAAGTTCCCATTGCCATCCTCTCTCTGCTGTAATCCACCTCAAAATGGAATGAGACCCTCCTTCAGCAAGAGTATCCAAAGTAGGTTATTTCTTGCCCTTTCAGGAAGACAAGTAACTTCTCTTTGACATGTTAGTAGCCCTTCTCCCCTCCCCTGGCCCAGAAGAGTGATGGTAGGTTTGACATGCAAACTCCTGGGAGAGGGTGTTCCCCAGATGAGTAGCTTTTTCTTTGCCATTTGCTCAGGGCAGAGTGGAGAACAGCTGGTTACAGGCAATGCCAAGCTGTGCTGACATAGTCCCCAAAGAGGCAATAGGAGGTGGATCAGCCATGGCTGACAATCCTGCTCCTACTGCTCTGACACTTCCATATGACATCTGTGGCACACCAGGTCTGCAAAAGTACCTGCAAGTTCAAAACATGGCATCCAAGCCCACATGGCCTGGCCGTACTACTGCACAATGTGTTTGGACAGGCTGAGGTCCAGAGCAACAGACTATGACAGGTCAGCAGAGATTCCCACCATCCCTGTCAATATCTGGGGGTGACAATTCATCGTTCTCAGCTGCAGCTCACTAACAAAGGTACTAGCCAAGGTTCAACTGATGAATACTAAAGGGACAAGGGAAAAGCTCTGAGCTTGAAGCTACTTCATGAAATCAGAATAAGCAACAACTACTCTTCTGCTTTGTCACTGCCACTGCATTTATTTTCCTGAAACTGCATCCATACATTTCTGGCTTAAATGTGGCTCTCAGCCCGGGCATGGCTGTGGAGCAGGAGTCCTTTGCCTTGGTCAGAGCTAATGAGGCCGAGCACTGCAAGGAGATTTCGGGCCCCAAGAAGGGCTAGCGGGGTATGCTTCCTGGGCAGCAATGCTAGATCTGCTTGATGAGAAAGTGATTGGATCTTGACAGCAAACCGAAGAAAAGATAAAAACCCTAGAAAGGAGATAGAGAAAGCAATAACTATATCCAAGAGCTTGTTGCTCATCTAGTCTTAGCTTGCCCTTGCCCACTGATTTCAGCCCTTCAGGGGACACCTCACAAAAAGCCCCACCGTCATTCTCAGACCACTCATCTGTGCTGGAAGTGGCAAAACATGTCCAAGTGAAGGGGATGTTTGCCTGCAGGATCATCTTTCAGAAGGCATCTGCCTGCTGTCCTGGGGTACAGGGAAGCTTCTGGCAGAGAGGAGCAGTCCCAGAGTCATCACCACTGCTCTCCACTTCCTTCTGAACAGCCATGAATCCCACTGGTGTCTGCACAAAAATAATGTGATCAATCACATGACTTCAGGCACTGACAATTCAAATCTGCTGCATAAAACCCATTTTCTATGAGGTCTTTTATTTTCATGCAAGTTCACTATGGATCATGATAGACAAGGCAAGGGGAAACAAGTCACTTCTCAGATAGTCTCTGACTTGGAGTTTCCTCAGCTCTGTAACAACACCAGGTTGTTAAAATTCCTAGACACATGAGGCAACATCCAAGTAGGATACTCATGGGATTTGCACTCTTGTGAAAAGAGACTGTAACAGGGACTTGAGCTGCCATATAAAGGAGATGGCACATGTGGGGCATCCAGGAACACAGACCTTTCTTTGAATCAATGAAGAAAAAGGGAGGCAAGAATGGACAGGTGACATGGCCACTGAGCTGACTGTTGGAGGTCCATAGTGAAGGACAAGCAGAGACGAGAGCAGATATTACACAAAGTCCAGAGGAAAATTACCTCCTTCAGGATCTTTTCAATAAATCTAAACCAGGAACATACACAAACCCTAGTTCAACAACTGTTATCATAGAGCTCCTGTAGTTTTGATCTAGCAGTAGATACCATACAATATTGCAGAAGCACAGCCTGACACTCCCTGTAGATATAGGCAGGCTATTTAACATTTCTCTGACTTCACTTTCTCCATCTTGACAGTGCTAATAGCAGATACTTTATCAAGCCTTTCCTAAAAGATATTTATCGGTAAAGCTCTTGAAGAGCAATGTATGATGGCCATCTTCCTCCACGTCTGCCTGGAAGAAATAGAAACTGTCGATTTTCAAGTTAAAGTTTCATCAATGTTTAGGTTCTATGAGAGTTAAATATTATCCTAAATTGAACCAACAGCTAAGCAAACAGATGATAAGCTTTTAGTGAGCTCAGGAGTATTGTAGAAATAAATCTTCTCATGTACTTTGTCTACAGGTGTGCAATGTTTATCCTCCTCCATGAAGTTGTAACTGAACTTTGCAGTTGGCTCCACAGTGATTCAGTGGCTCATAAGATTTTTTCAGAGGTGCAGTTTGGCTCCTCTTTGGCTACACAAGGGGCAAATAGGTCTATGGAAAAACTCTCTTGAGCTGTCTAACTTTTCACTAGTTCTGTTAGCAGCCGAAATCTGGATCATGCTTAACTTTACAAAATCCAGTGATAGTCAAGCCTGGCCCACCTCTATTATGAACAAAGCCTGAATAACTTCTACCATTAAAAGAAGAAATCTTTTCCTTCTGTGTCTTAGATACTTTCCAGATATTTTCATTACAGAGGAATTAAGAAAGAAGAAAAACTCTTCACAGTAGCTCCAAGGAGAGCCTTGGGGTCTTATATAACACTTTGAGACTCAAGATAATTTCCAAGTGCCTTCTGAACATAAAAAGAATTGAAAATACATCACAGGGTGACAGAACTTATACATCTTTCTAAGATACTGCCCTCCACCTGCCCTCAGCCTCGCTAATGTGCATGTATGGAGGTCTCATCTGCTGTGCACACCCGGGAGACACAGACAGTGCTGGGATACTGCTTAGGTTATATCAAAATCATATTTCCACACTGAAAAGGGAATTGCTTATTTCTCAATATGAGTAAAAGCATAACAACTTAAGCACCGTGGAGTCAAAATTCAGAAGCCAAGAGTGAGTTTGCAATCATCTAAAAATGCCATTAAAAACAGCTCTCCTGAGTATAAAAAACCTATTTGTCTCATCTTTGAGGAAAACCTGTAGGCTAGACATAAAATAGCTTTATGGTAAGTTCCTCTGTCACCATAAAACCCACATGACTCTTTCTTTCAGTTGCATCTTCCCTTCTAAGTACCAAGCAGGGCATTCAACTGGAAGATTCTGGCATGAATTTGCAAAGGAGAAGTATGAATCCAAGCTGGATATTTATGCTGAGTACGTTTGCAGGAGGCTGTGCAGTTTAGATTCTGTAGCTGGCATGTTGGACTGATGGGTGAAAATTTGGCATCAGCATTCAAGTTCTTGCCTCAAAAGCAAAAGAAAAGCTCAGAAAGTTTGAAGAGATTTGTGGTCTCCAGCCAGAAAAGATCATCATCATAAATAGATGGGAGAAGTAAGGAAAAACAAACAAAAAGGAGGGAATCTTGGAAAATCACATATTCTTTTTGCATTTCACACAGAGCAGGTTTCTTGTGGATTTCAACACCCAGCTGCTTCCAGGAACAGAACAGACATGCACGTGCCTGCAAAGCAAAACACAGCTGGAGAGCTAATTTTAGGCCTACCAGTCTTGGCAATGTCCCTTTAATAAATGAAGAATATACGATTTTCATGCATACGTACAAACACCAAATTCCTACAGTTAATGTACGTGGTTGCTAATGCAGTTTGCTCCAGGTACCACCAGGTGTGCCTGTCTCCCTAAAGTATGTTACTTTTACCTGACTGATAAGATTACCTCCTCCTATTCACAATGCAGTTCTTGTTTCTGAAAAATCCAGTAAAGAGTCCCTCAAACAACAGCCATGCCTTAGCAGAATGGAAAAGCTTGGTTTCATAAGTACTTTCAGGTGAAATTACACTAACATTCATCCACCGTAAGGCTGCTGAGGGATTCAACTCTTTTCTTTAATTAAAGGAAAAGCCATCTTCCTCTTTCCTTCAAAGAAGCAAATGCCAACACATTTAAGGAAAGAAATAACAGGCAATATGTTTGCACTTGGGACTGGATTTCTGAAAGAACAAGACCACCAAGTTACAGCCAAGGTCTAGAAAGGCAAGTCCAAGTAAGAAATGTTGTTAGTAAGAATTTCTGTTTCAGGTCCTTTTTGCACTATAGATGTAAAGACTTCTTTGGTCCTAATTTAAAACCCAAGAGTGTTCTGAATTTTACCTGATCCAACCAACACTGGAGATGCTTCAGAAGTTTCAAGCTTTACTTAATAGTTGTCAAACTAACTTTTGGTCCGAATTGGGCAAATGTTCCAGTAGCTGGAACCATTAGGTTAGTACCAGGATTAAGAAGAAGAGGAAGACTTGTAAAAAACATCTGTTTATGCCTCTTTCCAATTTCTTGGTAGTTCTGACCTTGTCAATGCTCCCTTTCATTTCCCAGGAGGAGAACTCATTTTGGTTTTCATGATAACCCACTCTGAACTGGTGGTACAAGGACACAGCCTCAGGTACCAAAGGGCACATTCAGAGCACTCCAGCTACAACCTCCCTGCACTACTCTCTACTGAAGAATGACATCAAAACACTCTGTAAGTCTTGCACGTGCAAACTCTCTTTCTCACATCACTGAGGTCCTCTCGAAGAGACATCTTTCCAGTCCCTCACCTGTGTATGCCACCAAAACAAAAATGAAGACTTTATTTTCTCTATTGCCACTCATGAATTCATCTAATGTGGGTGACACCCTCTGTTCACAATGGTATGGACAGAGGCAATGGATGCATCCACTTGTAGCCGAAACGTGAAGCAAGTCCAGTGATACACCAACAAGCCGTGATCAGGGACACAAAACGTTATGCAGAAAAGATAATAGAGTGCCTTTTGTCTGCTTAACACAAATTAAACTAAGAAAGTGATGAAGAGAGGGTGGATTTCTGCCCTAAGTGATTCATCTGCATTTTGAGAAAATGGGTAAAATCAAAATTTAGATGTGCAATTTCGCTGTCTGCCCTGCTAGTTCCAGTTCAGGCTTGATCTAAACATATTTATCAGACACTTCTGTAAACTCTTCTCAGACTGCTAGGTAATGACTTGCATGACACTAAAGGTAATCTCAAATATATCTTTCTTTCCCTTTTTATCTTCCTAACACCAGAGGCATCTCTCCCATCTGTGAGAAACAGATTGGATACTTTATGGAAACAAAAATAGTCTACTGAATTTAAATAAAATGCTTCAATATATAGCAATAATAATGAATGAAATAAATTCTGTCATCACACAAATACTGTTGTACAAAAAAATGTGCCCACACCCAGAGCAAATGAAAATATTAACTCCATATAAAACTCTCTTCTCAACAAATGAGATAAGAAGAGCAGACCCTTTTGAAAGTCTATGTGTTAAAAGATTTCAGGATTAAACAATGCCTTCATCCTTGTAGAATGCTATTTCCTAATTAATTTCTAATGGTCAGGAGCATTTCATATAATAGCATATCTTTATCAGGTAAAGCAATGCTTGGAACAGATGCATGCAGAGCAGTTGCATTTCAGCTTTGTTTCCAGCTAAACTAAAGCCAAAGAAAGTGAAATTAATTAATACTCATTTTCTGTATTTGTGGTCGTTAATCCAGCAATTTGCCAGATGAAATATTGAAAAGTATCTCTTATTATTACTGTCTCCCCTGAGGTGCAATCTCCCGTACTTGACCCAGCTTGCAATAGACACGTTTCTTTTGAAAGGGAGTGCTAACACAGGTATGCATGCAAAACTCCTCTGCTAGTCATAGACTATTCCTCAAATCAAGCAGATTTCAAAATTTCATCCAGAAATCTGATTAGCAAACATTTACAGGTTTTTTTCCTATAGAATTTCAGGTCAGATCAAGATGATGTGTCATTCCTGTGTCAGTGTAAACTACTGATAGCAGAATGAAAACTGCACTGAAATTACCCGTACCAGTTTACAACAGACACCTTGTCCAAACTTCAAACAAAAAATTTAAACAAAAAATTTAAATATGCTGGCTGTTTGGGTGGTTCTTCTTGACAGTTTAATCTAGAGTATTGGAAGATCATTTCTAAAACTAGAAGTGGGGCATACTAGGATCTGGCACCTATTTTGCCCTACAGGATGCAGAGAAGGGTACTGGCAGAGCTCAGTAAAGAACATATTGTTAAACTTGGGGAAGATGCTGAAAGTACAGGGGAGACACAGCTGAACTTTTTATTAATGAAAAAAGTTGTGTTCATTTGACTTCAATAATTTCATTCAAAACTGAACAAACTCTGCTATATTTTTTGTCGACTTTTTTTAAAAAAAGAAGTACTTATTTTACAATAAAAATGGTGAGTTCAAAATGAAAAAAAATAAACACTTGTATTTCTAAATATATAATAAATATATAGGTGGGAAACATTTAATTTTAAACAGTTTAAATTGAAATTTTTATGTCATTATTAGGAGTCAAAGGACTTTCTTTCCCTTCTCTACTCTATCAGTAACGCAGCTCTTCTGACAGACATACAAAGTCAGATGGAGACAGCCAAGAGCACTGCTCTTACTTCAAACGTGCTTGCTCCAAATTATCATTCTCTTAGAGGCATTTCAAGGTACAGCTTGGTGCCAAATGATGTTGCCACTGTTGACTGTGTCCTTTACCCAAAAGCAATAATTTAAATTGTGTAACTTTTCACAAATACAAATGAAACATGCACAGCAGCATTCTGACCAAATAACTTCCAGATTTTGCTAATGCTGTTGTTTTGATGCCTTAGGTCCTCAGTTTTGACCTGTGCTTGGAAGAGCAGTAAGGCTCCACAAAGACACAGAAGAGGAGGTGAGAGATCAGTGGAACTGAGCTCTTTCAAAGCCAGAGCCAAGTCCTTCTTACAGTGGATGTATCCTCAGGCTCTTATGTACATCATACCATATTCTTACAGAAAAATTTGCTTTGGATCCCAACCAAAGCAGCTGAACTGCAGTTTGGCTCCTCAGGTTTTATTAGATGAAATTAAAAGACTCCATGTATCCAAAGCAGAGCTCCAAATGTGAGCTGAGCATAAGCCTGCACTATGGATGGAACCACAGTGTCAGAGGTAAGCATCACCCATGTATTCGCACAGATGGGTTATTAACTTCAAGAAGCTAATTATGTCAATTTAAATGTCAACATTGTTAATGATGTCACTGCCTGTTATTTTAACAGAAGCATCCAGCTTATACGACTTGGGAATTTGGTGTTGCCTGTCTCTCATTTTGTCTTTGGTCTTAGATGACAGACATCTTCAGCTGCTAAAATTTCTAATTTCCATTTCTGAATTGGCATCATTACATGATATATTTAAATTTATTTCTGTATCTATTTGCCAGCCCACTGGAAATCATCAGGTTAGAGGCAACATAAAATTAGTGTCAAATTAAACAAGAAAAGCTGTACCATTTGTTTTGCTTCCTTCTCTGTTCATTTAGTAAAGGAAGCCATACAGCTTATTATCTGCTGTAATAGAGGATACCTGATCCCTGGACCTTGCTGCAGAAGGCACTTTGTCACCAGATAAAATGGAAAATGTTGTTCTAGCTTACAGAAATTCCTAGTGTATTCTGGTCACATCAGTATGGATTTCTTTCCCAAATCAGTATTTTTTTAATGTGCCTAATTTTTCCTTTTCTTGTGTTGTGGCTCTACCCTTCTGTTTTTATAACCTGCAGGAAGCATATTTCAAAAATATTTATTAGCTTATTAAATTAAATTACCCGAGCCCTTGCTGGACCAAGTTTTATAGAGTGCCCACAAAAATCAAAGAGCCTGTGCTATAGGGGCAATTTGTAGTGATGGCATAGAAAACTATTCCTTAATTTGTTTGATTAGCAACTGCAAATACTTCAATTTACTGAATCAGAAACTATTGGCAAGAATTACTCTGTCTGTTCAAGTTCTGTGGCTCAAGACTGGAAAAGTAAACAGTCTTGGTGAAGACAGGCCAAAATGAATACGCATATTTGTTGAAAGCTCCTAGTAAAATAAACAGCAATGAAACAGTTAACAATACTGACTTGTAAATACGTGTAACTATGCTTTACATTTTAAAAGCCATTTGAGTAAATGAGACAATTTCACCGTTCCTCTTATTGCTGTTTCTTGTCTGCCTGTGGACTCAATGAGTTTGGATAAGGAGAAATGGATCTCTTGAGATGCCTACCACGATGTATGACCAGCTGTCTCCAACCCCAAATACCCTCACAAGGCAGCTTAGCTATCACACTGTGATAGCTAGTGAATTGAATGCTTCTGTCATATTAACCAACTCAATCTTTAAGCACGTTTTTTTTTTTAGTTCAGATGAGTCCAAGATACAAGAGCATATATATATATATATTTGCACAAACATATGCAGTAAGTCTAGGAAGAGGCCTTAAATCCTCAAGGTGCTGTTCAATATTTTATATACACTATTTGTGTCTATATATGTATATATACACATGAATATGAAATCAAAGTATTTCCAGGAGTCCAATACAACAAAAAAAGGAAAAGCAAATTTGCTAACACTGCAAATTTTGCACTCAGGTTCAGAATTCCCAAAGTGTCTTGAGAATGATTCCTGAATTCTGGACTTTTGTTGAGCTGATTACAAGCAGGCTCATCAGTTGCAAGATTAGAATTGATTTTAAAAATGCTTACACCTGCACCCACTTATACTTTGGAAGAAATGAGATGAAGGTATATAAGTCGTATTTATTTCCAGCATTTAACCAGAAAGATCTGGGGAAGTTCGTTCGTGGGCTTGTTTTTTTTGGTTTTTTTTTTTTTGCATTTCCCCAATATTTAAGTTTTATAAGTTCAAGTTTGCATGTTTTCCCTGCAGGCATTCCTTGGTGCTCAATAAATAAAGCCAGTTACATAAAGTGTTTTGTGAACTTCTGAAAACTGAAATTTTGGGGTTTCCAAGAAAAACTTCCTTCCTTCTTTTCACTTTCCTCACCTTTTCTGTAATTGCATTTCAGTATTTAGCTGCTTTATAACCGAGTTTTAGATTACATTATTGATTTGAAAGTCCAACAGCTTCATAAAGAGCAGAAAAAAAACTGTGCATGAGAAATAAGGAATTTAATTTCATCCCCCACCTTTACTCAGCATTGCAGCCATAGGGGAAGTCAAAACATTATTCCATGCAGCACCTGAGTTACAATAATTTAGCATAAGACTTGTGACTGCGTAAAGGCAACAAAGCAAGACATCTGTGTGTGGAGAGCAGCCTGCCTTGCTCTTCCCTCCCACCAGCTGACCTGACCAGCCTACTCTGCCAAGTTGCCTGCACACAAAAGTTACAGCAGATCCACTGGCGTAAAATCTTATTCTGAATAAAACATCAGTAGAGAAAGTGCTAAACCATTAGGTGGCTGGTGCCCAGCCTTTGCCAGGGCACAGGCTCTTGAGGAGGCCTTAGGACACTGGAGCAACTGTGGACATGAGGGCAAAAACATCTGTGGGCACTGCTGGGGTAAAGGCAAGAGGTAGGAAAACAATTGCTTGTATTCTGCGGTTGTTCTTGATACTTTCCTGCCTCCCTGCCCTTTCCTTGTTTACAAGTGGTTTGCTTGCTCGACAGGCAAGAAGGGGGAGGTTTCCTTTGACTCCAAGGTCTGGAAGTTGGGTGCAGCTGGCACAGGAAGCGAAATTAAAGCTGACACCAGGCAGTCTGATGTTACAGCCGTCTGCATTCCTATTGATCTGAAGCCTTAGTCTGCATTCTGGCTTTATCAGCCAGTGGCATCACGACTGCCATCTCCTCTCTCTCATCCTTCTAACCTGGAAAACACTTCTGAGGGTGCTGAGAGACAGTTATCAAAGATCCACTGCCTAAGTAAAGAACAACATGCCTCAGAAGAAACAGCTGCCTGGCACCTTTGAAGAAAGTTTCGTGACATTTTTTCTATTTAATTTTAAAAAAAGAAAATCCTCAATATATACATGATGTTTCAACTAGCAGATCATTTCAGAACTGCTTCTGACAGTTGTGGATTTTAATGAACCTCTTATCAAGACGTTGCCAGCTCAAGACAGACAATGTGTGTATGTATACGCATAGATCTCAGTCTTGTTAACATCAGAGAGTGAAAGGGATGGTGTGCAGGAAGATTTATTGCAGGGAATTATCCACACACACAAAACAAAGCAAAACAAGCCTGAATTGTTTGCATGGAATTTTTTGCTCCTACACAGTTCATAAACTGGGAGTGCTAACACAAGGAGTAGGGTTGATGAAAGTGTGATCTGACCATATTTTGGTCTATTTGATTTAATTATTCTTCTGTAGCTGTCACATACACAAAAAGGCTCTCTCAAGGAATAAAATAAAATAAAATAAAATAAAATAAAATAAAATAAAATAAAATAAAATAAAATAAAATAAAATAAAATAAAATAAATAAAAATCATTGCACCACTGAAAGAACAATGGAATAAAAAACAGATAACTATGTCAAAGTGCACCAAGAGAGAGGTTTTATTTTTCCTCACTGCTTTTGCAGTGAAGCATAAACACGCATATTGGGAGTGAGAGTTTAAACAGCAGTATCATATTTAAGTAAGACTAAAAACTGTCCTTTACATCTTCATATGGTACACTGAGGAAAAAAGATACCCTGTTGAAAAATATGTTGTACAATCCTAAGAGATAAAACAGGAGCAGGCTCTTAAAATTGTGCTCTCATCCACAGCTTCTTACCAGGGGCTCAAAGTGAAGCTGTAATTAAGCTCAAAATACTAGAACGGCTCTGATCTTGAATATTTAACATTTAAATTCTGAACCACAGAACTAGACTGTGATGCTATTGAGGCTGGCATTTCACAGCAGAAGACATGGAACCACAGCTGTCATGCTGTTATTATTCCTGATATTAATTCTTATAAAGGAGAACTGCTTAGGAAAAAAGGTAAATCCTAGACATTTTCTGTGACTCTCACAACTGGTGGGTGTGTTCAGACAACACTGAAAACCAAACAGTCTGTGGATCAGTGAGGTTTTACCTAGACAAATGTAAGCTCGTTATCTCAATTCTAATATTTATGATAGGCTTAATCCAGTAAACAGATAAATTGGTTTAAGCGTGAAAAGACCACACAACTGCATGTAGGCAACAAAGACCACACGCGTACCTTTTTTCAGACTGAGGACATTAAGAAAATAAGGATGTGCCAAAAAAAAATTTAGACTATTAGACTGAACAAATAAATAGTGGTCTTTAGAGTTGAATAATGGACCACGAATCCAAACAAATACTCAAACTTACCGGGCAAAAGCTTCCACAGTTTATTTTAGCATTAGTTTAACATCACTTTCATGCTAACATAATGGGTGAAAGAGTAAGTCCTTCCCAATCTATAGAAGGTTTTGTCATTGATTTCTGTGGGGCAAGAATTTGACCCTATGATTTATAGCATGCGAGATCTGCAGCAGCTCTTCATACACATGTGAATCTACTCCAAAGTTGAATAAATACAACCCAAGTAATAAAACACAAGAAGAACAACTGAAAAAGATAAGTCCGTATCAAATATACAAATTCCAAGAAGGAAGGTCTGGCTTTAAGCATAATTTGAATAATTGTGGGAGACCCATGCAGGCATTGGAAAGCGTGGATTCTTCTTTCTAAATCTTTCTGTTAGAAATACAGGGCTAAATCTTGTTGACATTAAAGGTACTCACTAGTTTGAACAGCAGAAGTTTACTTTGGAAATCAAGGCGAAGCATTCTTCTAAATTTCACATTGTAGCAAAATGGATTTAAACCTCCATGAACTCTGTGATGTTAGTGAGAGATAAATGAGAAAAGCGAGTCAATTACCAGAGAGTTTAAAATCTGTTCCTGTGCCTATACAGAGATCTTCTCCAAAGGTAAGTAAATGGGGAGGAAAAAAAGTTTCAACAGTACTATGTCTTATTACTCAGGCAGCCACATTAGATAATTCGAGTGGTAATTTCTGAATTCATCATTTACACATAGCACAGGCAGTGATATACTAGAATATATAAAATCCTACTGTTATTGCACCATTCTGCATCTCTAATTAAACCTTATCTACCTAAAGTGCTCCAACATTACTGAATCCATCTAAGTGAGGAGCCTGATATTTGCATAGAGCTTTGTACATTCAAAAAGCTCTGCAAACAATAACGAAGTAAGCCTCACAAATACCGTGTGCACTAAGCAGAGCAGTCAGGAATCCCATTTTTACAGGTAAGGGAAGTGAAGCAAACACATGGTTATGGCCACACAAATATTCATAAAAGATGACAGCAGTTGCAGATCCATAATGCAGTATAATTCACACCAACTGCCCATCAGTCCTCTGAGCAGAAAACTGTCACAGTACAGCACAACACAGCGTATTTTACTCAGACGTGCAAAGGGGAAAAGGAGTGGCATGCTAAAACCCTGTGTGATTTAGATGACCACATACAACAGCAATAATTACTTTTTAGTGTAGCGCCTGCCCCAGTCCCATTATGCCAAATCAAGGTCTGTATTTTTTTATTATTTTGTGATTTCTGATACTTCACCTTTGGGTTAAGCTAAGCCAAACATGGTACCTAGCCATGTTTTCAGGGCTGGTTATCAGCTCTTCCTGACATGAACTCGGATCCCTTGAATTCTCAGGAAGGCTATTCAAAAACAGATATGAAAGAACCTTGGTAGACTTCAAACACAACTTTCCTAATAAAAACCACATTTTAAAACTATCCTTAAATTATCTGCCAATCATCAACTCTGTGAAGCGCAAAGGAGAAAATTTACTTTCCTAGTGAAATTACATTAACTTTCTCTATCCAAGTATCAATAATTTGCTCTTAGGTAATCCCTTCCACAGCATTTCCAGCTCTCATTATGTGATTATGTATTGCAAGGTATTTGTGTCTTTGCTTAGGTTTTAATGGATTCTTACTATTTTACCCTTCCATGAGAATGGAAAATTCTCATTTTCCAAAATGGTTACCACTGCCTGAAATGGCCAGTGGTGCAGAAAACTTGAGCTGGCCTCGCTGTCTAAACCTCTTTGCCCTCACAACTGTTGTAGAGGGAAGTGACACTGTCCTTTGGAAAGAGCATTTATAATTCACGCTGCAGTAGTGCCTGGAGGGGCCCTTAGCAGATAGGGCTCAGGTTATAGCTGGCACTCTGTGTCCATGTAATCAAGATGTCTGCTTAGCAAATAAGCATATGGTTAAATACAAGAGAGGAACAAAATAGATGGTAACAAAAACTTTTGGCTCCTCGGGGTGCTCACTCATACCAGCCACCTAAGCCCTGTCACTTTTCCAGGGTTTCTGGTGTTTGGGGAAGGAGGGAGAGGGCTTCTGTGTGAAAGACTGATATGAGGAAAGGCCAGGAGACTCTGCAGGTTCTTATTTGGAGTTCCTTCTGGTCCAAAACTCCAGGTGAGGTCTTCATTAGAAGCCTTCATTGAGGAGGAAAGTTAATGATAAAAGCAATAAAATCCAGCATAGTGGGCCAAACAGCTTACTCTTGGGCTGCAACGGGAACAGGAAAATAACCCTAGAACAATGGAGTTTGGCCTCTGTTTTTTAAACATGGAGGATGTCTAGAACAGAAAAACAGCAGCTCCTTGAGCACTGCAGACCAAGAGAGGCAATGACGAGAAAATGGAGGCTGCTGTGTGTGTGCACATGCACATCTGAGAGTACTTAACATGAATTACTGGCACCCTACCCAGAAAAACTGATCCTGAAAGGGATCACACCTGTTTCAGTTCACTGATACCTCAAAGTGACCACCTCACATAATTAACCACCTTTGGTTAAGCAACTCAGTGCCAATATTAAAGTCAAAGAGGCCACTTCCCCATCTGACTCCAACAGGACAACTGCTCTGTATCCTGTCTCCAGGATGGTTTGGAAGCCTGGGTGAAATTTCATCTCTGTCAAATTAACATCCATTTATCCTCATGCCAGCGCTGTCCTTTAACTCTTATTCCTGCTGCTGAGCCCTGTATCTTTATAGACAAGAAGCAGCATTAAATTTTCTTTTCCTAGATTGAATGAGCCCACCTCTTCTAATCTCCTTCCGGGAGATAAACTCCCTGTTTTCCCAATTGCCCAAGTAGCCTGTCCCTGCTCCAGTCTGAGTTCAGTTTTTGCCAGTGGAGATGATTAGAACTGGATAGAGCCTTCTAAAGGAGAGCTCAATGGACTAATACTCCCCTTTTCTCCCTCTTTGCTCAAAATCCTCTGTCAGATACATCTTTGCACTTTTTGCCTCTTCTTTTTTTTTTCCTGGCCACATCCCTTCAGAGGTTCACAGACATTCTGCGATTGACTAATAGGCCAGTCTTGTCTTCCTCCTTCTCTGTCATTTACAGTTGATGGATTCCCATTTTAACATAAATTCTTATTAGCCCCTAAGTGATTGCCCATGTCATTATGTTCTATCGCTCAGTTCTTCAAGATCTCATCTCATGTAGCTGAAGGATATTCCATTAATCCCTTGCATTAAGAATACATCCCAAATTTATCATTGGTAAAGGAAGAGTACTTCTTCAAGTTATGAGATGATTATACACACAGGTGCATGGCTTTTAAAAAAAAAAAAAAGCAAAGGGGAGGTCATAAGAAAGGTGAAAAAGTTCATTCAACCACCTATTTTAAGCCTTGTAACATAAGGCTGCCTGCACCTGCTCTTATTTTGAGAGTGTTTGGTGACACTGTTTCCCTCTCAAGAACCTAAATCCCTTCATTATGCTCAGCAGATGATTCTCACATCAGTTCTGAGAGATCTTTCCATCATCCTTTCTGATCGTCTCTTTCATCTCCCTCATCTGTGGAGAAAAGAGAGGCAGAGAGTTTTTAAACGTTCTGGCCAAGGTTTCCTGAACAACTCTAGGCAAATGGTGCTAATGTATGAAGGCTCTCCTTTCTCGGGAGAGACCCTTATTCCAGATTTGGTCCACTGAGGGCTGACGTGCTCCCTCCTCTCTCTTCACCCAACCTCTATTCAGTTTTGCCTCTCAATTAATCATAAGAGATACCTGGGCTATAAAGAGTCAATGAGGAACAAATTGCCAAGTGTCCTTCAGCATGGTGGGGGAGGAGGATGTGAATATTGTGGCAGATTCAAAGGAACAGCTTGAAAGCAGCTGGAGAGCTTTGCAAAAAAACCCCCATACACCGCACACATACAGAGCAGCTGCATAGAGGGTGCCATGCACAATATTAATTATAAGCATGTTATGGAAGACAATATTCAACATTTCCAGTGCAAAGCATTAAGGACAGGAGCAGCCAGTGACGCTATTTCACACTCCCCTACGCACCTCCACTAGGACTTGATTTAACGTTATAATATTCCAAGTCTGTCAAGCTGTGACAATTTGTATGAGTGAGATTTTGGGCCTCTCACTGAAATACACATTGCAAAAAAAACCCCAACCCCTTCATCACAAACCTGCCTGATTTCTAATGCTGCCCTGGAAGATGAATAATAAAGAGTAAGGGAGTGTCCCTAAAACAAATCAAACTTGGCAGGGCTAACTTTGCTTTTGAAATTAATTTTTAGCATCTTCTCTCTAGCGGCCGTGCCTCAGCTGTCTCCCTCTGTGAACAGTTAATGATCTTGTTGAGCAGATAACCAATCTCTGGTTGATTTACAAGACCTTTTATTGTCTGAACTGTCTATAATTTTTTTAATAGAGTTTCAGATGATATTGCACTAAAACAAGGTTCATTTTACATATTTAATGAAAAAGTGAAAACAAGTCAATAAAGACACCAAAGGACCAATTTGCCAAACTGTTCCACTCAGTCTGAAATATCTTACATGCCAAATATCTGCAAAGCAAATGCACAGGTTCTCTATACTAAGCCTTAAACTCAACAAAAAAAGAAAACCTAACAGCATGCTTAACCCCTCTTTTGTGTCATGAATTGTTGATATGTTTTCCCCCTTATTATCCCAAAACTACATTAGAAGGATTTGTTCCATTTCTGTTTCTAAGAAAACAGCAATATATGCATCTCTTAGCAAGGTAGTGTGAAGATTTTAATTGTGCTCTGCTCTGAGAGCACTACCTGAGGGGAGCACAAAGTGTCGATATTTGAAAGAAACTTCCTGAACTGATGTAACTCAACACAATATACACCACGCCAGGGAAGCAAGCACTGGGAGCTAGATATTTTAAAGTGATTGATTATGCACTGTGCAAGCACAAATGAAGTCAGTGCATAGGGAGTGCCTGTATTCTCAGGCACGGTTAAGTCAGGGTTTCTGCTAGCATAAAGTAAAACACACAGGAGCTCAAGGAAATGCTTGGCTATTTGCTATAAACCCCAGCACAATGCACCTGAAAAAGTGTTATTAAGAAAATAAAAGGCATGTTGGCTCCTGGTTCTTCATCGTCCTCCCCTCAGACAGAAGCGGCCTCAGAGGTGAGAGGCCACATGAGGCATAGCCCCGAGTGACCGTCAGCCTGCAGGACCAGAGCCAGCACTCGCCATGCAGGGAAGGCACGTGCGCTCGCAGGGGCTGTGTGGTACACCCATGCACGCTGTCCTAGTCCCACCCAGGCTCTCTGTTGTATCCTCAGTAGGAGTAACACAAGACACCACACACCAAACATGCTGGACACTGGGCAAGCATCTAGGACTGGTTTCTGATAATAAGAGCACAATCAGGGGTGGGGTGATGCAAGCAAGCCGGTAAGACTTCCCAGACATTGTCCTTGGAGCCAGCTTTTTTCTCCCTGTCACCTCTGCATTTTTTAAGCCACTGTACACTGTTGTTGCCTTATGGTGATTATTTTCACTGCCAGCAGAGTCTTTTGCATATTAGCAGCCATTAATCCATTGCATCAGCCGGCTTAATTGGGGTAGGCCATTCTGATTTCCAGCCTCTGTCCTCTGCTCCTTTTCCCCCTCTCCCACCCCACAGTGTTTAAGGGATGTACCAAATCTATAGTGTTTCTACATCTGAATGGATCATATAATAGCTATTTGGTCAGATCTGGTTAATTGGGGGACTAGAGGTTTAGCGGTTAGGAATGGGCCTAATCAGGGAGAGAGGAGGAAGGAGAGGAGGAAGGAGGGGAGGGAAGTAGGGGGGCTTCTTTTTTTATGAAAATGTGGACCTCCCTACAGTAATTCCCCTTCAGCTGCTGCCTCACAGATGGACCTTTTAATTGAATTTTCTTACAGGCCTGAGGGAGGGAGTTCATTTCAGGTCAGGTGAGGCAATTGAAGTGAATCTAATAGCTCTAGCTTCTTTTCATTGAGAGCAGAGGGAAGTGTGTTGTTTTGTTTTTTCCCTTCTCCCTCCCACCACCACCACCATCCCCCCTTTCAGCTCAGCTAAAAAGTTTCAATTAAAAATTGAAACACACACATGGTGATTTCCAAGGATTTGTTGTCTTCATTTCGCCACAAGTGGCAGCAAGGTCAGCAGTGGGAGAAATCTGAAGCAGTTTGCATCCTGTTCTGGTTTTGTTCCCCACACAAGGAGGAATGCAGTATGCACAGCATTCACAAAAATGGCACTTATGCTGGCAAACCTAAGAAACATCTTCCAGATCTAGAAACCTGTTGTGAATGAGCTACCAAATTACACATCCCTGTGGCACTTGTTTAAATACTATGATGCTTTTCAGGCAGAGGAGTCCCTGCCTCAATGGGTTTGCTTTTAAATGAAAGTGAATTTTAAGTGAAAATTAAGAGAGAGCCATCCCAAATGAAGCGCTCTTGAGCACAACTTGCTATGTCTGTATTGGATAAGAAAGGCTGGACTTAAGTCTTGTGAAGGACCAAAAAGTCCTTCCCAAGTTGATTTTCCATCTTGCAAAGGTTTCCAGAGCCAAATAAACCAGGCTAGCAAAAGGACATTTATTCTGGCATAGTATGTCTATGTTAGGGTTTTTTCATAGAGCAGTGCCACAGAATTTTCTAGTGTGGGCCAAGCCTTTTGCACATCACACCAAGGTTATAGTCCCTCCAAGCCCAGGGCAGGTACAACTCCATATGAACGCTCAGGCAGAGAAGGGCTGGCAGGTAAATTGTACAGGTTGACCCTGTCCTCCAGGAGCATTGCCTCCAGCAGCAGCAGAGACAGGATGGCATCCTGGGAGCTTTGCCAGCAAAGGAGGCAGGATTTTCTCAAGAGACCTTCTGGTCACCTATGGCTGTAGCAGACAGAGTGCAGGATGCCACTTCAGGTCATTCATAAGGAATGACGGGGGATCTGCAGTAAGAAGGGAACTGCAGCTGCTAGGGCAGAGCCTGGGAGGTCCCAAGTGGTGTGCAGGGATGGGATGGGAAGATGGGTGTATTATGACCAGGTCAAGGAACGATGCTTTCACTTGGCTGAAGGCCTCTTTTGGTGCACCACTAGCCTCAATCTCACATACATTTCATTAGCCCATGTACAAAGCTTTCAGATCTCCTTTTCTCTTTAGTCACAGTGGCATCAGAGGGGGGATGGAAGGGCTGATGGCCTTTTGAGGGGAAAAGCAGCTTCCCCTTGCTGCTCAGACAAATGCAATTTGAACGAAGTGCAGGGTGTGGAAGTGAATAGCTCTCGTGGACTTGGCACTAGCCCAAAAAGTAAGCCCAGTTGCTACTAAAAGGAGACCATGTCACCTGCAGCTGTGTTGCTGTTAGGACCATTTCTCCCTCCTTCACATCAACTTCAGACCTCTGGGGAGTGATAAACTATCTGCAAAGCTTTGGGGCTCCACATGGGGCCTCTGGCTGCCACCAGCCTTAAATTCTCCACACAACACTTGTCACCTTCACTGAAAAACTGGAGGGTTCAGCACACTCAGGAAGTTTGAAAAATACCTCTCTAGGGATTGTTTTGATAAAAAGATGACATCCACTTCTTGTTTTATTGCTTTCAACCTAACATAAACAAGGAAATCCAGAAGTGCTGATGGGGTTTGTGCATGAGGGAGTGAACCTACACAATCCCAGACACACCTACACATTGGGTGGAGATGTGTTTGAGAGCAGCCCTGCCGAGAAAGATTTGGAGGTGATGGTTGATTAAAAACTCAACATGAGCTGGCAGTGTGTGCTCACAGCCCAGAAAACCAATGGAATCCTGGGCTGCATCAAGAGCAGTGCAGCCAGCAGGCTGAGGAAGGGAATTCTGCCCCTCTACTCCACTCTGGGGAGACCCCACTTGGAGTACTGTGTACAGTTCTGGTGTCCCCAACATAAGAAGGAAGTGTAAGTGTTATAGCAAGTCCACAAAGTTGATAAGAGGACTGGAGCACCTCCACAAAAACTCGGGGTAGTTCAGCTTGAAGAAGAGAAGGTTGCGTGGAGACCTCATGACAACCTTCCAGTATCTCAAGAGGGCCTACATGGAAGCTGGAGAGGGACTCTTTGTCAGGAATTGTAGTCATAGGACAGGGAGTAATGGGCAAAAACTGAAAGAGGGGAACTAGAGGTTAGGTATTAGGAAGCAATTTTTTACTATGAGGATGGTAAGACAGTGTAACAGATTGCCCATGGAGGTTGCAGTTGCCCCAGTCTTGGCAGTGTTTAAGGCCGGGTTGGATAAGGCCTTGGGCAATGTAGTTTAGCGGGAGGTGTCCCTGTCCATTGCAGGGGGGGTTGAGACTGGATGATATTTAAGGTCCATTCCAACCCCTTAACATTCTGTGATTCTATCATTCTATGAAAAGCAGAGCACTAGGGCCACAACCATACAAACTCAGACTGACTAGGCTACTTCATGGTTTCACCTCATTTCTGATGAATTGCTTTGACCACAATTTATAAGTAAAAATAACTCATATATTCTGTGTCAACATTCATATGTTTCAATATCTCACATACTGCAATGATACTTCATTTCCAAATGCAACTTCATTTAATTTTAAATTTCCAAATGCTAAAGCTGCTATGAAATGATTTTGAAACTTTTTTGAGGAGGAAGAGGAAAGGGAAGATCTTACTTGGCATAGCTCTACTTGCAATATCAAATAGCAACTGCGTGTATCTGTGTAAAGCAAATAGCAAATGTCTGTATCTATGTAAATTTAAGCTAAACCACAGGGTAAAGAAGCTCCTTTTGCAGTTGGGTCTTTTATCTTAAACCATTCTGGGTGTTGTAAGACAAGGGCATCTAGCATTTGGCTTTCCTGCTGTCATTTCCAGCATCATCTCATTCAAATGTTGCTTTATTTTATGTTTTTTAATACCTAGCAATGTACATAAGAGCAGCTTGGCCAGTGGGGCCTGGGCACAGATTCAATTTGGGGAGAAGGTCCAACAGAAGCCTGAGGTCTTGCTTATTACTGTTCCCTTTATACAGCCCCATTTAGAAGTGGAAACAAAGGTAGCAAGCCATTGCATCCCTGCTGCCAGGAAAAATGAGGGGTGGTTTAATCAACCATCCCTGTAGCACTGTAGCAGAAGGGGCAAAAAAGCGCACATTTAGGACCAGATGCTTCTCCTTTAGATGAAAGGATGATTAAAGTACTTGTGCTGAAAACTGCAGCAATCCCTGTGTTATAAATACAGCAGTGCATGTCTGACCCTGCCCTTTCAAAAGCTCAGAGCAGATTCTGTGGCTGTGGCAAGGGTATACAGAGGTGAGAGGGGAAAAAACCAGCAGTGGATAATGTTCAACGAAAAAGCTCAGCCCACACAGGAGAACGTAAATGCTGCATTTGCTCCTCTAAGGAAACTGGCTTATTTTCAGAGCATACCATGGGTGCCCTAAAACTTTTCTAACCAGAAAGAAAGGGCACTGGTTAAATCCCTGGGTGGGACTGACTATGGGCAACACATTTGTATTTGTCTTAAGACACCCACACTTCCACGCATAACCAGAAAGATTTCCTTCAAATGCAAGGAAGAATTCTGAAAAAAACACTGCCCGTTACAAACAATCAGCTGAATGTTACAGGACAGCTGCTTCTGCAGTGCAAAACACATGCAGGGCACAATGTTGGGAAGCTATCACAGTTCTTGCTACAAGAGAGTTTTGTCTATAGCACCCCTTCACCAGTATGAAGAAAGCTTTAATATACTGCATAAGAAATGCCTTCTGGACAAACATCATATATATCCATTCCCTAATAAAACATTATTTTGAGGCATTATATTTTTAACTTTATATATCAAAAGGGTTTTTACTGCCTGAACAGCTTTTTTTTTAAAAAAAAAATTAAATTAAAAAAAAAAAAGACAGATTGACTGTTCAGATAGCATTTCAGTCTTAAAAGGAAACAAAACACATGCTCAATTTTCCTTATTGTTCCCCCTATTGTGAAGCATCCACCCCCATAAAACTGCCTGGTACTGATAGAAAGGATTAAGTCTTTATGCACAAGACATTTCACATCTTGCTGGATCCTGGAACAACTATGACATCCAACTTTCAAGCAAAGGACAGTAGGAGCAGTTTCTCAAAACCAGAGACAGTTCATAGAAACAAAATAGAAGGCAGAGCTGTTTCCAGGGACCGCAATCCAGACGTAAATGAGAGCACATGATTTGACATGCACTTCACCTTTCAGAGACTAACATACCAGTCTGCTCAGTCCAGAAACTCTAAATGCTTCTGTCATGTGAATTTCCCATAATAAACTTCTAGGGATGCAAAGAACTAATTATAGGAAACACCTAATAATGGAAAGCATAAGCTTTACAACTATTAATAGATAAAAGACAGGGAGCTAGGAGATGGAATCTTTTGCATTGGGCATTTATTTTCTTTCGAATTTTCAGTGTGCTGGGGTGAGAAAAATGGGTACAGTTTCCCTTTACATGACAGGAACAATAATTGAGTAGGATTATATGTCATCCATGAAAATACTATATTTATGCCTCATTGTAATCCATTCATTGGTTTATGGATCCGAAGTCCCACGGGTAGTGTCACAAATCCACATAATGTCCCCGAGTAGTGGATTTTGCATTTGGATCTGTGATGTAGCTGGCGGACACAGAAAATGACATGTAGCCAGACAGCTCCCAGGAGAGCACACAGATGGGCATGCCAAGCGCCGCAGTCGGTCCACAGCTCAGGTGGGAAACACAACCTTTGGCTCCCCAGGCTGCCAGCTTCAGAGAGGTGCTCTGACACACAGACCATATTCTCCCCAGTTGTCAGAGATTTTACACATCTACCACTTACAGGCTTCAAAGATGACTATGATATACCTCCTATGTCATATGGAGCCGTTTCCTCTTTTGCCAAAAGATGGCAGGAGCCCAACCCTAATTTTATCTATGAGACTACCTAGAAATATCACTACAGCCAAATCTCACAAACCTGAGACCAGTCATTAATTCTGTCTTCATACATTAGGAGCAGTCCTGAAGTAGCACAGTAATATGTTATAACCCCATACAAGATTTCCTGTGTGGTTTTGTACCAGATCTATACTTCAACTTCCCCCTGGAAATTGAGGGGTTTGTTTTTTCCTGGCAATGCTTTTCTTAGTTAGCCTTTTAGGTTGTACATTTCCTGAGACAAATACCATTTTTTATTTCATATCTGCACCAGATTCAGCTAGGCTCCAGTCTTGGGTGAAGCTTTAAGGCAATATCATAACAGCAATTAAAAAAAAAAAGTAGACAAGACTTTATAGCCACTGCTTATACAGATTACGTATGTCTGCTGGTGGAGGGAGGTGCACTTTGGTAAAAAGCTTTCCTCATAAATCATTAATTAGGTATTTACAAAGACCTCAGCTGCCAAACGCTTGAAGCTTCTCAGTCTTTAATGAAGGCAGGAGGAGCAGTTAAAGAAGTTATCACGTTTCCTTAGATATGCTTCTCAAACAATGGTACTGGATGTTGGTCCATTATTGAAAGTTACAGTAAAGTAAATTTAATCCAGCGTTATGGCTTGATTGTCAATATAAACACAGTCCTATGCTGCAGTTACATCTGACTCTGAGTAGCTTAAAATCCAGCAATAACTATTATGTTACAACTAAACAGAATCAAATGGAAAACATCACCCCAGTGCAGTGTCTTTCGGAAGTGTTGATGCCAAAAAAGTATATCTTTACACCAAAACCCCACCTCTTAACAATTATATGGCAATGCTCCTGTCACCGGCAGCAGTGTTTCTGCGAACCACCAGTGCTAGGGCAGAAGCACGAGGGATCTAACTACTAGATCACTGCAGCCAAACTAGCAAAATGCATGACTTACATGATGAGGCACTTTAATCTCAGACTTTAAGTCAAAAATCAAATGAGCCAGTTCACACCAGAAGTATTGAACGTAACATTATCTCAAAGAACATTAAAACTTGAGCAGCAATTATTCCAGCTGCTTGGGTGTCACTACCAAGAAGGCCCTAGGACCAATCCAAAGTGTGGACCCAACCAATGTCAGCAGTAAAGCAGGTAACCCTCTCCTGGCTGTCTTGGTTAACCCTTTCATATATGATCTTTGTGTACCATATTTGATACTTGAGGTATCAATTCATTCCAATGCTAGGAAAACCTGCAGAATAGAGCAGACACAGTGCTCTAACGAAAGAAGAGTCCACACCGAAAGTAACTCCCTAGTTGTGAGTGGAAAGACTGATGGGCAAGAAAAAAGGACCCAGAAGTTGAACACTACCTCAACCTCCAATTTCCCTTTGCTTTACCTTCTCTTAAAATAAGATATTTTTAAAGATTTTATTATATAAATAGATTGGTAATCCTAGAACATGTCTTTCTAGTATACATGTGGCTCCTATTACACCCTTTCATTTCACTTGTGCCTCACAATATTCAACACATCATCTATTTCAGCCACTAAAAAACATGAAAAATAGAACCTTTCAAAAGGAGGTTTTTGACCTCAGCAACAGCTAGTGCTTCTGCAGCAGTATCAGTGAAACAAGGGTGCAGGTTCTTGTCTCAGAGCAGCACTTCAGAGGAAGACTTCCACGCTGCAAAATGTCCAGTCACATCCGGCATGTGTCATGCACAGAGTATCTTCTCAAAGGACCAAGGACAATGTGAAGCAAACCCATCTGAGGAGGAAGACTTTTTAGGAAGATACAGAAGTTGTTTATTATTAGAATTGTGTTACATATTTTCTCCCAGTTATATCAGTGCTGCACCTACTAAGCAGATTAATAAAGGATAGCAGTCTCTCAGGTCCCAACCCACCTTTCATAATGATTAAATCTGCCTAGGAAAGGCACATCCACAAGTCTGTGGGTGACAGGATGTATCCATGAGTGCTGAGAAAGCTGGCAGACATCATGGCAAGCCCACTCACAATCATCTTTGAGAGGTCATGGAGATCAGGAGAGGTGCCTGAGGACTCAAAGAAAGCAAATGTCACTCCAGTCCTCAAAAAGGGCAAGAAGGAGGACCAGGGAACCATCAGCAAGTCAGCCTCACCTCAGTCCCTGGAAAGGTGATGGAGAACTTCATTCTGGAGGCCATCCCTACCCAGATGGAAGACAAGAATGTGATCAAGAGTAGTCAGCATGGATGCACTAAAGGTAAGTCATGTTTGGCCAACCTGATTGCCTTCTACAAGGAAACAACTACGTGGATGGATGGATGGATGGATGGATGAAGGGAGAGCAGTGGATATTATCTGCCTTGACTTCAGCAAGGCTTTCAACACTGTCTCTCATGTAATCCTCATAGGCAAACTCAAGAAGTGTGGGTTGGATGACTAGACGGGGGAATGGATTGCAAACTGGCTGAGTAGCAGATCCCAGAGGGTTCTGATCAGTGGTACGGAGTCTAGTTGGCAGCCTGTCACTCATGGTGTCCCTCAGGGTACTATAGTGGGCCCAGTGCTGCTAACTAGTTCATCGGTGATGTGGATGAGGGGGTGGAGAGCCTCCTCAGCAAGTTCGCTGATAATACAAAACTGGGAGGAGTGACTGTTACCTCAGAGGGTTGTGCAGCCCTTCAGAGACCTTGATAGGTTAGACAGATGGACAACAAGGGAAAATGCAGGGTCCTGCACCTGAGAAGGTTTCTGATTTCTAGAGCTGTCCTGAGTACTGGGAACAGAGGTGCGAATAGCTCACACACCACTAGGTGAGGTCCAAAGAAGGCACACGCTCACCCCCAATTTTCTCACAGGTCCCATCATATCTTTAGTATCTCCATCCCGGACACCAAACCTTGTGTATCCTCCCCATCAAGGCTTGGAGGCCTCCATTGCCTGCTTAGGTGGGTGCATCCATCAAGAAGCCAGCACTGCAAGGGTTAAAAAGTAGACATCTCCACCCAGAAGGCTGAACTGACTCTTTGAAGCCATTAGTCTATTGTATAAATCCCTCCTAGTTTTGAGGATTACAGAATAAATACATTGTAACATCTCCGTAGGAACCTGGCCCCAGGGGTCACCCTGACTTTAGTTTGTGCATTAAGTCCCAAGTGACAAAAATCGAAGCACATTAAATGCTTCACGAATGTGAAATGTCCAGAGTTTTAATCTCAGGAGCTTTGCAGCCCTGCAGTTTTTCTTGAATTCACCTAAATCCACACTGCAGACTGATTAGAGAGGAGCTGGCTTCAGCTGACACATTTGTACCAGGCAAATTCAGATAGTTTCAGATTTAGATTTTGCTCGGTGTGTGTTGAGGTGGGGCTTATCTAGCTTTATGCATTTTAGTAGAGCACATCCAATAAAGACATACACAATTTATGCAGAAAAAATTCTCTTCTATTAAAAGAAAATCTTTTAAAAAGTGGGTTGGTCTAATAAGACACTTACAGACCCTTCATAGCTGAATGACACCAAATAACTACACAATTTCACTCCACTTGCCTCCAGGTGAGAAAGATATTAATGGAATTTACGAGCAAGGAGAATAACTTATAAACTTACCAGACTCCCTTCAAGGCTGTCACCTGACAAATCACCTTAAAGCAACTCTGCCCTCTTGGGTAAAAAAAAAAAAAAAGAAAGGACATCCTTTCACTCTCCACACATTAATTCAGGCAGTGGAAGCAGAATTTCTTCAGTCTCTCTTACCCTCTGCTCTGACTCATTCTGTTTCTATTTTCCTTTTCTTTTTGTAAGCTAGCAGAGCTTTGTGTCAACTTGCAAGTGCCTGACTTTTCTAGGTAAATTCTGGCCGATTTTATTTACTGCTAATGCAGTAACTAATGCGTACTCTGCGTTAGTTGTTCTTTTCACTAGATATTTTGGTCAAATTTTGGGGGGTTGTTTGTTTTCATGGGGTTTGTTTGTTTGGGGTTTTTTAGTTTTGTTGTTTGTTTGTTTGTTTTTACCAAGGGAATTTCCATTTCTGGCAGAGGCAGAGGTCACAATAGCACTTACTGAAGAATGAGGGAGAAAAGAAATATGAGTTGCTGACACTTAGTATTTGAAAGAGTTAATAGCGACTGAAAAATACTGTCACTTTCACAGACACACAAACATATGCTACAGTATTTGGCTGTTGGCTTTGGGGTTGTGTTGCATTTGTTCATCTTTCTAATAAAAGTATTCATAAAATTCTTGTGATTTTATAACTTTTTTTTTTTTTAACTATTCCCTAGGGAATTATCTGCTGCACTCTGTCTCATAAATACAAGCCTCTGACATGTTGGAAGAAACAAGCATATATTCCATTAAATTACATTTAAGGAAACACTTTACAAGTTGAATTTCACTTTTCATTGTAATACCAGGGTGCTTCTTTACTACTGCTGAACACACATTTACATTAGGCAGTTTATAATTTTAAAGGAACTTCTTGAATTTATTCTCTATGGATTTGCTGTAGAAAAACAAGTATTTCTTCCCAAACCAAAGCTTTGCAAAATCGCTCGGCAGTGGATATTATCAGCCACTCTGACATCTTGCTACAATAGCACTGAAACATAACCTTATCCCAGTGGGGATGGGAATGCACTAAAGCCTCTCATCACCAGAAGGATTCCCCCCTCTTGCCCTGATAATGAGTTTCATTCCATCTAATCTCCGTCGCTCAAAGATCCTATGAAATAGCAACCTTGCTCAAAAAAAAAAAAAGGAGAAAATTATGTCTTTATATCCCATTTTTTGCACATCCAGAGGCACTGGCACAATGCCCCTGGTGCTGGGGCTACCCAAACAGGTAAAGGCAGCCTCCTCTTTCCAGGCAGCTGCTGTCTAGTGGCTGAAGCAGAGGCTTTGCAGGTTTTAACCAGGTCTCAGGGTGTATCTCCCTTGCAAACTGATGGAGAAAAGCCCAAGCAAGTGCCCAGAACTGGAAGTAGTGCAACCCTATTGGTGAGCAGCCCATCTGAGCACTCATGCTTGGCTTTGCTACTTTCTGGACCTCTGCTACCACCTTCACGTGGCATTGCTCTGAGCTGCATGCCATATATTTCTACAGCTGCTGTGCAACATAGCTATGCTTTGTATTACCTTGAGCAATTCTCTTCAGTTATTTCTAAAACTGGGGTAAGGACCTTGCTGGGCTTCCAGAGGCGCTGTGAGCTTTCCTTAAGCACGGATAAGTGCCAAGTACTGCTCCCTGTGCTGAACAGTGAGTACCCACCACACAGCTCACTGAGCTCCTATGGCTGCGGGACTAAGGAGTCAAGCAAAGAGCAAGATCACAAGCCTCTCATGCTGCAGTGATTTTATTTCAATCCAGCTCTCCATTTTTCCTCTCCTTGCTACGGACAAGTCCATGTTTATTAAGGGACTCCATTAGTCTTCCCCCCTGCCTCCACCTAGCTGCAAAATGTTTTTTCCTCCAGGGCTATAGCAGCAGCTGGCACACTATTTCTTTCTGAGGTGTAGCCAAATAATGGCCTTTTGGAGGGGGATCTGTTTCATCTCTTTTCTCCATATGTTCCTCTCAATTGAGGCGCTTAATACACTCATTTTCACAGTAGCTATCTAAGTGTTTTTCCTTTTTTTTGTGTCTATTACTGAAATGAATAAATGTGCACAAGACAATAAGGCACATGAGTCAGGTCAATGTACTAGACCTTTCTTTCAGGAATATTTTTCCAGGAGACCTGGAGAGAGGGAGGTTCATCTTGGCCAGAAGTTGATCCCTGTGTCTGGGGCACAGGGAGGTTAGTAATGTTTATATGAAACATGAGATCAGTCTTCCTCCAACAATGCATGAGCACTTTTCCCAAGGGGGAAATGGATGCAGCATACCTGGTCCAGAGGACAGCATTTGCCACAGTAAAACTATTTCATTTGGGGCTATGATTTTTCACCAAGATGGTCATACAGCAAAGCAGATGTAGACAACTTGGCAAGCACTTAATATGTAAACAGATAGATAGCTGGATAATGCTGGAAATACTGGGGCAAGAATAATAAGTGAAGCCTGCAAAGGTGTACAGCTGTGCTGTCAAAGCCCTCCTGTTGTAGCCTGGCCTAGGAGACTTATTACAGCTGAACATGTTTCAGTATGACTGTATCCACACTAAGGGATTTAATCTGTTGAAAATATACATCACTGCATGCAAATTGCTATGCACCTGTACTTAAAGCACAAAAACAAAGGAGTAAGCCAGGGAAGTAAGAAACCTGAAAGAAGGCATGGAGAAGCAGGCAGGGGATAGCAAAATGTACACTGCATCCTCGTCTCCCCTGCCACAAATATTTTGCTTGGAATAGCAGCCCAGGAACAGCCTGAACGACTTGGAGGAGCATGGAGCAAATCAACTCAGGAAAGCCATCGTCTACAATGGAATACAACAGAATGGCTCAAAGAGACACTGCCTGGGAATTTGGGAAAGCAAGATGCGGGTGGCTGGGGAGTATCAGACCTCAGAACAAGAAAAAGCTAATGACCAGACACCAGAACTGAGGAAGCCTTGGGTGCAAGAGCTGTCATATGAGAGATTCTCTGGTGTACAACTCATTCCTTTTTCCTTCCATAACACCAGTGACACGGTGTCTCTCCTTCACTTGGACACCTATTTATACAAGAACCATAGAAGTATCAGATCTTGAAGACACACACTGTTCTGTGAAATTCAGCTAAAATCATTAACTAGGTTCAAAATTTAGACAGATGTATAGAGGTAACATTATTTTCTAAGAAAGTAAGGTAGATCAGTGCAATGAATTAAGACAGGGCAGTGAAATAAAGAACAAGTAGCAAGGACACCTGAATCTGATGTGATAAAGTACACAAACTGTGGAGGTATTTGAGGAGATTGGCATGAGAACAGAGCAGATTTCAGAAGATAAATCTTTGAAGTGATACTTTACATGGAGGGAATGTAAAAGTTGAGGAGGCCAAAGAAGTGAATGAAGCCATCAATACGAAGGATTGCAGGACTCAGAGTGTCACTGTCCACAGTGATGTGACCAAAATTCACAGAGTTAGATTTTACTTCAGAGTAGGAGGAAGGAAGTGCTCACTAATCTGCCCAAAACTGCTGCAGCCTGTTCTGGCTAGATGTTAAGGTACTCACTACCAAATGCCGGGTGTCCTGTTTTTCCTCCGCAGAACTAGGAATCACAGATCTTTATTTACGGACAGTACAAACAGATCACCTAAAGTAGTCCAAACAGGGAAAAAGCCCCAATTCATGCCCCAGAGAACTTATAGCCTCGAGAGGGTACACATGAATGCCCTTGAAAATACCTGAGGCATGCCAAGATGCATTTCTTACACCACTGAGAACTGACTTCACTGCTCAGTTTGCACTCCCTGCAGCATGGCTTGTGAAGAGAAAACAAATGGCATACCAGACCACACGGAGAAGCAATATGGTTACCAGCAAAACATTTATTAGGTTAGGAAAAGAAACACAAAGGCTTCTTTTCAGAATTTCACCCTCTCCTTGCTATCCTCTCCTCTTGTACATCATTTTCCTTGCCTGCGCTGTTATTTCACAGCTATCTGCTACACAAAATTGTACTTTATTTAAAGCGGCATTTTATAGTGAAATCCCACTCTCATTATTTAAAAGCAACTATCCTAATTCTCAAAAGCAAGACAATAAATGCATTCCCAGAACAGGTCTAACAATACCACAGGTCTTGAATTTATCCTCATCAGCTGAGGTCACTTCATCGCTCAGAAGAATTGTATCCGAGTGAAGACAAGGGGATGGGAAATACAGCCTCCCACACCAAGTAACAATAAATTCCATTTTCTCTGCAGTGCTATTACATATTTCCCTCTCATAGTTCATACTTTTCATTTATATTCCCTTAGCTCCCACTGTCTGGGCTTTTAATGTTTCTTACACTGATGGTTCTCCAGACTTTTTTTTGCTTTCTACCCAAACCTACCTGTTCTCTTCGTACCTTGTGCTCTCTCATTTCATCCTGTCCAACTCATCCTTCCTCTTTCTTCCTCCCTTTCTCCAGCTGAGGCAGCTCTTTCTGTTCTTCTGACACAGCATCACAGGGTGGAAGGTGAATAATAAACACGCATTACACACAAAATCACTACTCAATCAGTGTACGTGCTGTCAGTACATACACTGACTACTCATCTATTTCCAGAGAACCTGAAAGAGCTAAGGAGGTTTTTGCTATTGATATACTCTGGAAAGAGGGAGAATACCCATGAGAGGCCTTAACAACTCCATAGTGCTACAACCAACCATCAGCCCCTTTCAGCCTCCATGGTGCTTCTAGGGTTTGCATAATTTTCAAGTTTGTCCAGGTTTTACATCCAAGAGAAAGGTCTTGACTCCTGCTCTCTCTTCGGGAATCGAGCAGCCTGGAAGGAGCCTTCACAAACAGCACACATAATGCCAAGGAGAGAGAAGAATAACCAAGGAGACAACTCACTGCATTGGCTCCTCTGTTTCTCTGGCAAGACTCCCTGGCTTCACTCAGAATATGACTGACTTTGTTGCTTTCAACATTTTCTTCCATTTCGAAATATTTTACTCATTAGCAATCCTCCTTATGCTCAGAACAGGAGATAGCAATCAAGTTCTCCTCTTCCTAACTGCTAAATGCCTTGATGCTGGCTTCTGAAAATCTGCCCTTTTCACCATGCGTATCTTTCCAGGATTTTTGCTCTTCTTGTTTCATCCTCCCTTTCTGGCGAATCTCACCTGCCCTCAGATGTTTGCATACTGTTTTCTAGGCTGATGATTCATACATACAGCCTTTTGACACTATGATAATCTGCCAATCTCAGCCCTGCCTCTATATCACACATCTTCCCGTAAGCTGTCACTTACCTGCTTCATTCTGCCCCTCCTGCTCCAGTTTCCTCCAAACTAATTTTTGGCTCACTCCTCTCGTTTTCTCCACAAAAAAGAGTGCCTGTATCCCAAGCCCCAACGCTTCCTCAGTGTCATCATCTAAAAGCCACCCTCTGGGTTTCATACTCACAAATGTGTCTCTCATTTGGGCTTTCATTTTTTCTAACTTGCTCCCAAAGCACCTTTGGGGCTCTTTCACATGTACTGCCATATTTCAGTCCTGACTAGAGAAAACTCCCAAAACTGTTTCACTTGACCCTATTAAAATTACCTTCATCAAACCTCACTGCTCACTTCCCATGTGTCGTTGGAACAAACATAAATATCTAATTTCTAAATTTAAAGCTTTCTAGCTCAGATTCTCCTTCAAAATCCTTCCTCTCCTTCTACTTAGTTATGCTTCCTGGCATTCCTTCTCCACCAGCTACTGGACAGGCAACCAGTGAAGTGCACTGTGCTTTCCAAGGTCTCCAAATATGAGAAGTCTCCATGTTTAACTTTTTCTTGAGGGCCTGCCTCTGTCATGTTCCAATACATCAGTTGATTTGCTCCATGTAAGCTGTCCCTATCAAGCCTTTCCTTAGCTCCCTCCTGGCATCTCCCATATTGGCCCACAGATCGCTTGTTGTTGCACCTAGTGATGTAATGAACATTTCACCCCTTAAACACATTAATATAACTTCTTGACAGAAATTGCAGTAATGGTGCCCTGCCCAACAAAACAAAGCCTAGAGAAGGCAGAGGTATCTTTCCAAATCTACCACGAGACAGACAGAAAAGCAGTTTCTTACCACATTGAAAAACTGAGCCTACAAGAAAGACTACTCTATGGATTTGACTAAAGACAGCAGAATCCCTTTGGGTGAGGACTAACTGCCAACCCAAGGGAGACAGTCACCATGCAGCATGAACATCACACTATGTTAAGAGTAATGCTAAAAAGCCAATCTCCTTTTTTTTCTCTTCCAAGCACTTTGCTGGAAGACACAGAAAAGATGAGGAAGAGGTGCGTGTTCGAGTATTCGTGATGTTGGCTGGATGTAACTGCAGCAACTGAACTGCATGGCAATCCAAGGGCACACAGCAAAAAGTGAGTCAGGATCTGCCAATCATTTATTGACTTTACCAGTAAAAAAAGGCAAAGGACCCCCTCCCTCTCCTCCGCAGCACTGTCTCATGTGAGTGCTCTTGTAAAACAAATCACACAGAAAAACAGGATTTGTAGGATCAGGCTGGCTTGTTTCCAAAACACATACTCAGTGCAGAAAGCTGCAAGAAAAAGAATAGGTACTGAGAAGAACATGGTAGATTACTGCCCTGAAAAATCAACAAAGGGACAATTTGATGCAAAAAAACCTGGTTAAGCTACTTAGGATAATTTATTGATATTATTTTTATAGGGATACTAAATAGATATATATATCCTAGTACAACTTAAATAAAACTAGGAACTGCAATCCATGTGAAGATATCAACAAAAAAACCAGTGCATCACAGTATAACTCACATGCTGATATCTCATTTCAAATATCAGAAAAAGTCCACATTATTGACTAAACACTTCTGAAATGCAGTTTCCAAAAAAGAAAGCTGCATGTTTGCTCTACTGGAATGCAAAATAAATCTGCTTGAACTTCTCTTTTGACATATTTTTACAGATAGGTAACAAAAAAACTAAGGGGCCTTCACATTTTATTGAAGAAAATGCTTAGGCTGAGAGTTTGTTTTTTGCTTTTTAACAGCCAAGTTTCAGTAGAGCAGTAGTTTTTATAGACAGTATCAAACCCTCCATAAACACGATGCTATCAAAGGGAGCAATAATAGATGTCATACAGTTATGTGAACACTATCATTTTGGGGGTGGCACTAAAGCCCCTGAGACCCAGACAAGGACCTGAAAGGCATTTTAATCAGTGAACGGTTGATGGATAAGCCCCCTCTTCTCCCTTGGCACAATACTCAACACATTGCCTCTCTCATCTCCCTTCTGAGTTTAACTCTGCTCTTCATATGGGAGCAGGATGACATCCAAGTTCTCTCCAACAGCAGAGCTGTTGCACCAGGACTTGACTCCCCACTAGGCTCAGTGTAAATCCTCTCCTTACCCAACTCCATGGCCTGGCTTCTTTCCAGTGCCCCACAGAGTCACCCTATTCCGCACTGCTGTTCTGATGGCTCTCATGGACACGGGAGCAAGCTGGTTATTTCAATACTCACCCTATCTCTCACAAGGAGGGCAATTAGATTAGTTTACTGCAGGCAAAATCAATAACAAGCATCTGGGGGGCAGACGAGCCATTGCTAATTAGAGCTTTTAGACATTATTCAAATAAAATGCATGAGGTTGATCAACCAAGGTGGCAAAAATCCATAATATTCCAAGTCTGCTCCTGGTTTGTCAACCAGGCTCATTTTGGAATTAGAGATGGAATGAAATTCTGTAAGCAAAGGGAAGCTTTTCTAGACTGGGGTAGATGCAGAGAGTAATAGTGTTATTTATTTGTAGAGAGATGAGCATCTCTATGTCAGGTCAGAGGTACTTCTAGACATTTAACACAATTTGTGATATATTTTGGAGGTTTTTTTAATGAATCTCATAAAAACCAGAGCCGTATATTTTGAGTCTACTTACTCTTAATGAATTATTTTAGTTACAGCCATTTATTTTTAAAAGATGTATTTAAAAATTGTAGAATGACATATGAAATGAACCTGCTATAATTCCAAGAAAACATTTTAGCAAATTAGCCATTTATTTATATTAATTTAAATAGTATTTATTTTTTTAAAATCTGCTACTACATTTGGAATGTAAATCTCTGCTTTGATGCCTAGTTCATGCAGTAATTTTCAGGCCATATAATATATTACTTTAATATCTTCAGATTAGATTGCAATTAGATAATATGTTCAAATATGAACAATACATTTTCAGGGTAGCTTTATTTGAGTACTCACCTATAGAAAATTTTGCTTGAAAAATGAGGAGTTCTTGAAAAAAGAGGAGTTTCCTCTGTAGACTATTGGAATTCTCATTTCTGGAAAGGATTATTTCTCCATGCAGGGAAGTATCTTTTTTTCAATATAGTGTTCCTAAGGAGTGACTTAAAGTGTAGCAGGAAAATGAGCATAATATCTTAAATATGAATATGAGAGGAGCATGTCATTTATAATACACTTGAAAAATGTCTTTCTGAATCTCAACAATAACCACAAACTTATAAAGACAGAAAAGTTGTCTTATTTTAATGTCTAAATTTAATTATATGTTCTAAGTAGAATTATAGAAATTGCAAGCATGCACAAACAAAGAGGGTTTTTTTCTACAGGGAGAAAAAAAGGAGTTATGTATTTATTTAATATTAGCCAGGGGAAATATAAAACAGCAAACCAAAACCCTTTGTAGGACCCAGCTACCCAGTTCTGAGATTGCGCAATTTGGCAAAATCAGTCTAAATTAGCCAAACAGTTCAAATAATTTTTTCTTAAGCTACCTGGATTCAGGCACATCCTTACAACATTTGAACTGCAGTGTAGTTAATTTTTAAGTACAATTTCAAATGCTTCAGTTAACCAGGCTTTGATGATGAAGGAGTAAAAGGAAAGGAAAGAAGCCGGAGTCCCACTTGAGTCGCTGTTCTCATTGAATTTAGATCCAAGCCTAGGGGCTGTTGTTCTGCCCCATTTGGATTAGGGTTCAACAGCAACACATTCGCTAATGTATCTTAAGTCTTGGTCTAAGAGCAGAGACAACCCTATTGCACTGTCACCCTTGTGAATACTGGGAAAGCAAAACATTCCAGTGATATGAAGGAGCCTTAAAGGACCCAAAGCTAACACTGTTATGTATAGCTTAAGTGTGAAAAAACAATCAGGCAGGCAACAAACTCCCTAATTCGCTACAATTCTTTGCCGTTTTGGGTAGGCAGAAGAGGATGGCTGCCAGTATGTAGGATGGCTGTCACTGTTAGCCTGAAAAATACACTGAAAAAAAAACTTTTTGTTTAAACTGAAGGTGGCTTTTCAGATCAGCCTCTGAGATCATATTGAGGCGTGGAGCAGTCCTTTTTCTCACAGGTACAATATCATGCGGGCCAGAGAGCTGCCACACCTTTGCACAAACAACTGTGTAGGTAGGTACCTTTCACAAACCAAGCGATGACTTTTAGTCACAGAGGTGGCTGGAGGACAGGGAAAGAAACAGAGTGCTCCTGTCACATGCCATTCCCCATCTGCTGGGCCATCCTCTGCATCTAGGTACACACAATTTTTTCACTAGGATTTAATTTTTAAACTTTTTTTCCAATTCCCCCACCCTTCATATCATCTTTTAGATTGCAGCACCTTTTCAGCTATTTGCAATGGCACTTTTATTAGTACCTTCTCTTCTTTATAAAGCAGCAAATACTTTTGAACCCACAAATGCAAATACCAATTTCAAGATGATTGAGCCCCTCTTTGGCACCTCACATGCATCTCATCTCACAGGGAATTTGTACAGACTGGAGGAAATCTCATGCCAGAGTAGAGTAAGGCTATTAACATTAAACCACTATAAATGGCATCAGAAATGCTATTTTATTAAAAAATACATTTCCATAAGAAAACAATATCTCCAGTAACACTCTTTCTGCATATTCCATTTTTGTTTCATATTAGCTCCCTGCAATAGTACAGTATAGTACTGTGATTATTACTATATTTATGCCCTTTTCTTTGGCTGCATTATACCTAACAGAAGAGCTCTTGGAGAATTTTATTTGTAAAAATTTCCAAAGTGTATTCCACAGTTCTCAAAGTTACGCAGAATGGATATCTTTTTGAAACACAGTACTCAAGATTAATAAAACCACTGCCTTTTTTAAAAGCTGAACAGGGATCCCATACCATTGGGATACCACCTTGGATAGAGTTTGGGGACATGAGAAACTGGTGCTTATGACAGTATTTTTGGTATCTGTTTGCAGAGGTCCCTGTGGCTGCCGGTGAAAGGTGTAAAGAGAACCTGATGTCAAGGATCAGAAAACATCATATGTCTATAATAGGCACATAGGGTTTACTCCCTACTGCAGAATCTTCAGCATTTACCACTATATGCATAACATTAATCACTTTATTAGAGGAACTTCTTTGATTTTGGTAGCCAGATGTACATAATTAAGAGCAAAACTTCTGGATCTGACAACTGAGTCAGGCTTTTCACCTTCTCCTAAATACACTGTTTTCTTGTAGAAGACCGCAGCCTCAGGAGTTTCTACCTAATGCTTGAGATCTTGCTTGAAACTTGGAAACTGTGAACTCTGGTGAACTAAGTCTTTTACCTTCAGTTCACAGAAACTCTGTGCACAAAACTCGGTGATCTCTCAATATACCAGGACAGCAATACACAGATAAACTCACTCATCTTGTAACCACTGACAACCCATCAGATAGATTTGAAATACAACTACATAGAATTTCTCTAATTCAGTACAGGCACTAAATGCCTTTATTTGACAACTGTAGGAGATACACGATAACATAGATGAAAGCTTTGGAATTCCAAGTAACTTCTTTTTTAAGTCATAGCAAGTACTTAAAAGGATAGCAAGCAAAAAACACCCCCACTTTGGGGTTTCACTTTTGTAGAAGACATCAGGAAACAGTTTCTTCATGCTATGAAATTTTTCACATTGTCAAAACATTTTCTGTGATAGGACATTCTGAATTCTGTTTGGTTCAGACAGGAATGTAAATTTGCCTAATTGTGAAGGGTTGCACTGGTAGTTGTTACACAACTCAGATCCAATTGCAAAACCACACTCATCATACTCTCATTTAAAAATTATAAACACACTTGTTCTTGAAAAGCCCTAACCCTCTCTATTGTCTCTTTCATCCAAAACATTTCAACTAACATATAGGCACTTTCTGATGAAAATCAATATGCTAAATATTTTTAGTCATGTTCTCCATAGTGCAGTAAAAATGAGACTACTGAAAAATCCAACCTAGACACATTTACCATCCTCTTTTGTCTTTCCCTTATTTGTCTGTGCCAGCTGAAAGCTCTCAGGAAATACTATGGACTAGAGGAAGTGTAACATTTTCAAACAAGGACCCTGCAACAAGGCTTATATGTCAACCAAATATTAAAAAGTGCAGACTCGATAGAAATACTGCATTTTATAAGATCATAATTTTTCTCCTCCTGATGATCTGTGCCACAGGACAGAAATTACTTCTTCCCTCTAGTTTTCCCATAGGAAACAGCCACCTTACCACTGCTTTCTTTAATGGCATCCCCTCTGCTCCACAGGTGCCAACCATATTTTCTCTCAGACAGTTTAGCTGATTAACATTTCCAGTTAATCTCAGAGCGATTGTTCTCAACCTGGATTTCACTTTGATGTCTGCTGCTTCTCTGTTTTAGACCTGATTAAAAACTTTCGTGTGCCGTAGAGCTGCTGCTTTCTCCCAAGAGGACCAAGCTGCCCTGAGGAAAGGTCCCAGCTCTCTGACTGTCTTGCTCCTGTGCTAAATATCCACCACCAACGCAAGAGGTGGCTCAGGTGCAAAGGATTAATATGTCCCCTAAACCCCACCATGTGAAATGGCCTTTCACGAGGTCTAAGGTAGCACAAAGGCTTTACTGTAGCTTAATTGCTTGCTGGGTAACTACAGCCGGCTCGATGGCTGGCCACCACGCCGTTGCTAAACTGAGCTGAAAGAGAGCGTTTCTCGGCGTGACTTGGATCGTGTAGTTCAGTCAGTTCCCATCATCCCTTTGTCCCTCATATGTCTGACATGTGGATGAAGCCTTCCCTATTGTGCCTTCTCTTTTCTGGGAGAACAAAGGGGAGCTGACAATGAAGTGGCTGCCAGCCCATTGCCACAGTCCATATATCTACACAGCTGTCATTACATAGTCAAAGCAGACGGGCTAGCAGGGGAGAACAAGCAGGCTGTGTGAGAGACAAGTGGGCTTAGCTAAAAAAACTATATTATCATCTACAATACACATACAGCTATTAATACACTATTAAAGGGAAGGGGAAAAAAATCCCCACATGTAACCCCGTGACCTCAGAAATCTTTGGTAGCAAAGTACAGTTAAAGGGCAAGATTCCACTGCATGTCCTCTGCCTCCAACTATCCTGAGCAGGCACCTAGCCCCTGCTCTAAAAATACGCAAAAGCAATTGTGTCATTACATAGGTATGCCTGGCACCAATGTTTTCCATTGAGGAATGCATCATCTTGCTAAGGTAGCCAGGACTCCTCCTGTTGAGCGCTGACATGTCACATCAGTGGATTTCTTGTTTACAGAAGTGGCAGATTGTTAATGTGAAGGCAATTTCCTGCATTACAACAAAATCCCATGATATATTTCAGTTGTTGAAAACCTGGAATGAAGCAACAGCTCTGTGATATGGAAATGTCACTGAGAGCTAAATAGTAGCTGGAACTAAATTTTATGAAGTAACTAAGCAAAAAAAAAAAAAAAAAAAGCTCTCCATACAAAATAAGGTCCCCTCTTGAACTACTCCTCATTCCCACCCCAGATTATGAAGATTATACAAGCCATGGGTTTGTTGTTCCTGGTTAAAGTAAAGAAGAATTGAAATTCACAGGACAGCTGTTAAGGGTTTACCAGGTTAAGGTGAAACGTCAGAGAAATCTCCTGGTGAATTGCTCACATGGCCTTTCAATGTATGTAGTTTGTACGCCAAATGCAAAAAATCAGGGAGAGATTGAGACTGTAAGTGGGGCTGAAGTCACTTGGGATTTCTGATGATGCTGTACAGCCACTTCCTCACCTTGGGAAAGTCATCTCAGCACTGAGTGTCAGTTTCCATCTGCAAGACGAGAATAGTGATATTTCTCTTTGGGTTGGATATTGTCTCTTTGGATTGCCCTAACATTTACACAGAGGTTCTAACGCTCTGGGACCTCAGGGATCTGCTTGGAGCCTGGCCAGAACTAACCTGATCACTCTCCAGCCTTACAGACATCTCACTGGGGGCCAGGGGGCGGCTGGAAGTGTGTGTGCTGGATTGCCTACTCAGTGCTGCTCTCTGACCCAAACAGCCACCCTGCAACCCTGATTGGTTCAAGCAAGCCTTGCTGCCTGGCAACACCAAATCCCCATCCCTTCAGATGCTTCCCAAATATTTCATTGCCAGAAACAACAAAAGTTGCTGTGTAAGCTCAGAAAAAGATAGGAAAAGCCTTCATTAAAATAATGCTCAGGCTGATCCTGAAAATTTGTGTATCTGGATAGGCCTTTGCACTGGCACAGCAAGAATTGGGGCAGGATAGTAGGACCCTTCCAGAGCTCATACTGCCTGAGTCAGATTTTGCATCGTGCTCCAGTAGGGAACATAGGACCAAAAAAGATAAAAATATCCATGAACTAGATATCCAGCTTGTCCAGTCCATTGCTCTGTTCATACCCCTTCCTTTTCCCTACAAAGTACACTGTGTTCTCCGTGTCTCTGAGCAACTTCTCAAAGATTGCTTATAGTCTCTCCCTAATGGTGCCTCACAGGGGTCTTAGTTCCTTCCTTCCCATCTATGCTGTCCTATCTGTGACAAAGTTTGGGACTTGGATTTATCACAGCACAGGACCATTCAGCTGTAACTGCTTTTGACATCATCAAGCTTGCCTCTGTATACTTCCTTACTCAAGCATCCATTTAGGGTGGTGATCCCATTGCCAGGCAAACCCATTGTCCCCCTGCTGATCAGAAGTCTTCATTTGCCATGACCTTCCCTGCCATTTCAAAGTAAATGCTCCATGATCTCTTTAAGATTTTTGATTGCTTCATCTCCACTCCCTGTTTCTTCAAGTACAAGCCTACCTACTGCCCCCACTTACCCAGGGTAAAATCTCCTTAAATCTCCTGCATTTCAGGCAGCTCTTCTGCAACAGAGCTGCCTTACCTCCCTGCTTCTGCTATAGCAAAAAATGTGTTTTTTTCCTTGCTTTTAGTATCTCTTGGTGTGATTTTGTTCTATTTTGTTTTTTTTTCTAATTATTCTTTACTGGTGATACTTCATTCAAAAATTGTTAAGTAAAAGCACATCATGGGAAAGAATAACATCTTGCAATAATCAAGCTACTGCTTCAACAATGGAAAGCCCCCTTTAGGTGTTTTTTAGAAAGGGTTTTTCCAAGTTCTCAAGGCAGGTATGAAGTCAACCACACACCCCTAAAAGGAGGATTCAAAACTCTCCTGAGGGGATTAACATCTCCACTCATGTTTCAGATTTCTTATCAGGTTAAGTCCACCTTTAGCTGTGAGCTTCATTTCCCATACTAAACTCATTTCTTCTCCCTTCCTCCTCCAGGCCCCTGCCATCCCATTATTTGTCCAGGATGATCCCCAGCTATGTAACATCTTTGTGATTTCAGTAAACCCAAGAAAAGGCTTTCTTTTTTTATTCCAAGTTATTTAAGATACAGTGAAATAGAAAATGCTTTGTGCAAGAACGCCACAGTGCCCTCCTCCAACCTCAGCAAAACACACAAGCACTGAGGTGATTTTCTTACCAGTTCTCATGTCCTTCTACAGACTTGCTTGCAAAACAAAGGCTGTTTCCACTGGATGGAATTGGGACTTCATAGGTTTTGTTTGAAACTGAAGTGTGACTTTTTTTTTTTTTTCCTAACAGTTATTCAATAATGTGAATTGAGAATACTAGCACCTATTTGACGGTGAAGGATAGTAAGAATGAGTCATTTAGCAGCTTGGATTTCCCTTGGGGGCAATATGACCAAGACAAAGCCTTGAGACACAGGCTAGCTTTAAAGAACATTTCATAGTCTACTAGACAAATGACACATTGGTTGGAGCCATGCCAATTTATACCAGTGTCAACAATGATTCTGAGAAGTCTCTTTGGGAGACACAGAACTGTTACTGGTGCTGGCAATCTCACCATTTGTGCAATAATGTCGTAACACAACACCCGTCTGTGTTTCCACTTGCAGCGGAACCAGGCTAGCAATTCAAAACCACCAAAAGGGAGATCCCACTCCTCTCTGCCCCAGTTCCTCACATCAGTTCTAGCCCCCATTAGACACCTCTGTGAGTGGGTTCAGCTCACTGGCTCCACTGAAGACCACACCTCATTCTGGTGGACCCATGGACTGAGCCAGCTCACAGCGGTGTCTTGGGAGTACCACAGCTAGTGCAAGGTCAGAGAGGGGACATGCTGCCAGGAGACAAGTGGAAGGGTGCTAGGATTTACCTATCCACAGCCTCCTGCCTCTGCATGCTGAACATTACCCTTGAGGGCTTTACTCTCTCTGTTACGCAGGAGGAAGGACAAATTTTCAGCCAAGCACTGTGGCAGAAAGGATTCAGCTTTACTTGTAGTTTTTCCCAGAGGTGGAGCAAAGGAAGAAAAGAAAAAAGGATGCATTAACAAAGAAGAAAGCCTTTGATACCTTCTTACAATCTCTGGTGACAGGCCTTTCTGCTACCTAGGTTTATTGGGTTTGAATTTGGGGTTGTTGCTGCTGTCATGTTGGTTTTTATTTGTTAGAGCAACACTTTAAAAGCCCAGAGTCATACGGATTCAGCAGAGGTCAAACAAATTGTTTGCATTTTTGCTATAAAAGGGGAGTAAGGGAGAGTGAGACAGATGGTAAATTGGCTGCTAGGAAGCAGAGCTTGAACTTTTTCAGTCATGTCTGCCTCTTAACTCACAGCTGGCGAAACTCTCAGTTCTGTGGCAGGTCTTTCACTGGACAGATCAAATCCAGCAGCACGGAAAACAAAACTCACCAGGAGCCACACAGGGTGAGAAATTATTTCCTAATAAAACTACATAGCCCAGAACAATAACTAGGCAACGCTGACATGTATTGTTGGCCTTTATCACAATCTCTTTATAAGCCTAGTTAAAGAACAGAGATGCAGTTGTCCTTTGATGTCCTCATTCAAAGGGACTATACACCCGCTTCCACCAGTGATAAGCTGGGGAAGGGAGAGAGGAGAGGCTGAAATATAACAGAAAAGGCTCGGCAAATAAATAATTTGTTATACTTCTGTATTTCTGGAGACATTACCGTAAAAGATACAGTCACAGAAAGTCAGACGCCATTCAAGCAGAGCCACTTAAGCCTGTGGCAGCCACTTTAGATCCAAGAGCTTCTTGGAAACTCACTGGCAGTTCAACAAGGGAAATGTAGAGGTAAACTTAGTCTTGGTTGTGGGCATCAGGGTTAGGCCCCCTGAAAGCCTCCCTAGAACTGACTTTTGCCTTGTTTTACACCAGCAAACAGCTGGTGCTTCCCAAATACTCTCTAGTGGTTCCTCAGCTCCTGATGCCCAGCACTTTCACAATGGGCTGTGGGAGACCTCACCTATCTATAAACACAGCACCAGCACTCTCACATGGCTAAATACTCACGAGACATAGAGCAGAAGCAGCTTAAGGACAACATCTGAGTAAATCTCTAGATTTTTTCCACAGTGACAACAAATGGCTGGAGGTCGCACAAACAAGAAGATCAAGGCACTGTCCCCACCAGGTTCACAGTGGGATATTGTACATCGCTATGCTTTCTTCTTGTTCTGTGCCCCTGCTATGAGGCAGCAACTTTTGGCAGAGATGCTGGAGGAGATAATGTTTGAAACAGTTAAATCTACCAGAGATCCTCAGTCAGAGCCCTGAATTTCATATTCAAAAGCAATGTAAACACTTAACAGCCAAGAACCAGATGCTCTTGAAAATTCTGCTCACCTCACACACTGAAAAGCCTAGCAATTGCGATATGACACACTAAAAGTAATCCCTGATTTGGAGTTTGCTGCTGCTGCAGAATCAAGAAAAATTCCAGTTTGGCTCCTACTCTTGTTCACACCACACTAACTCCATAAAATAGGGCACTGAGATGCATTGAGATCATGGGGATTTTTTAGGTAATGATCAAATTAGCTGTCACAATCTGAAGAGTCCAATAATCAGTCTAAACCCAGGTATTACCATCGCCATTTTATTCCAGACACCAAGAGAGCATACAACTTAGCAAAAGTCAGATGTGAAGTGTTTGCCAGACCTAAAAATTGAACTCATATATGCCAAGTTCTAACCTTTCAGAGTGAGCTCATCTCTTCTCAGAGAGGAAGTTGGCCACAAAGATGTGGCCACAGTGTGTGAAGATGCTTCACATTTATTATCACATCATGGTTGAAACTTGGTTTTGAAAACTGTTCATAAATAAGGTCAAGTTTCCCAACAACATAGGCCAATCAAACAGATGTCACAGTTGCTTAAGTGTTTTCAGCATGTCTAGACACCACGCAGTGATTAACATCAGCGGACTACACTTCCATATGTGCTTAGAAGAGCAGAGTCCAAGATGTGATAGATGTACAATGGAAGAATTTTGGAAAATGCACATGATGTCAGAGAGAGAATCAAGGGCTCTCTCATGTCTTGCAAATAACTGTCTGAGCCTCAGCAGCACCCAGTTAAGAAAACAATTAAGACTGAGATAGGCACCAACCACAACTCCTCTGTCAGGATCATCGTAAGGTGCTGCCAAAACATTAGCCTCCCTTGATTTCAAGCATAGCCTGGAGAATGGCAGAAAGACAGCAAGTGCTCCAGTTTCTGCAGGCATCGAAGCACAATAGTTTGGAAATCCTGTTAAAGTCAAGAATGAGGATTGCAAGCTAAAGCAGTAAAATTTTATACTTCCTAAACAACAGGCAGAAAGTGGAAAGGGTTGATCCTGGAAGAGCTGTCAGAGACAAAGAACGCACTATCTAGTACTTCTGCTGCAGTGAGAGCCCTGCTGAGACCCTGCTGGGAACAGCATGGTTCCCCCTGAAAACCGGGTGCTTCATGCCAGTGCTGACAGATATGCCATCGGTTCTGCTTATCCCACGCTCTCCTGCTTCAAGCAGCATCCTGCTCTTGAAAGTCAGTCTCCCTCTTCAGTCAGCCATGAGTCTCACATGGTCAGACATGCACTGTGGAATAGTGTTAGCTTTATGATTAGAGCTGTCTGCTGTGAGACACATTTTAAAATTCATGACCTTTCCCATCAGGGTTCAAAACCGGACTGGCCTGAAGATGAAAGACTGGCTTAGACTCCTGCTGTAAGCCGCTTCCCTTCTTTCCTCCCCCCAGTATTTCTCCTTCAGCATTTACTTCCAATTATTTTACAGACTGTCTTCCATTAACTGTGGTTTTAAAAATTGCTAATGAATTGAGGTAAATTAAAGTTCATCGGTATCTGAACCAAGCATGTGTTTCAACTTTACAGTCACGCCTGACTATCAAAGGTATCTTCTTTTGTCAGGTAGAAGATGCTCTAGGAAGCCTGCAGCTGGCCAAAAGAGATAGAGCTGAGTTTTGAAGGAAGAAAAACAAGAGGGAGAGCTCTTACATTGGCTGTGAAAGAGATATTTGCAGAGGGATTGGCCATAATACCAGCAAGATGAAGGAGGGGGTGGAGGAGGGGGAGAAGAGAGGAGGAAATGCAAAACCAACCACAGCACATGCATTGGCACTTGCAGAGTCCTGGAGACTTTGCCAATGGAAATTAGAGGAATGTGTTTGCTCCTTGCCACAATTAGAAGCAACCGAACTGAAAAAAAAATACTCCTCTCAGTGGGATTGTTGTCATGAATTGTATTTTACCACTCTAACACACTCCCACTGCTGGCTTTTTCTCAAGGAAAATCCATGAGAATAAGAATGCATTTTCATAATTTACACTCTGAAAACCAGGATGTTTCTGCCAGTTCCCAGCAACTGCATGAATCGTGTTTCCTAGTCAGGCTGGCCAGAAAACAACAATTCATTTCGCGAGGCACTTGGGGACTGAAAACAAGGCCTTCCGAATACAAAAAGGGGATTCTCACTAAATCTAAACCACGTGGGACCACTCATCGCCAACCACCCAGCAGGGAAGTGGCTGCACACGACCGCCAGCCTTTGCAGAGCTAGCCAGGGCACATGGTTTAGCAGTGCGGGATGTCCTGAGCCACGCAGAAGCTGCACCTCGCTCTGGACAGCACTGCCGCTTGCATACTGCTTCTCTCCTCCACTGTCACCTCAGCCCTGGGAAAAATCCCCAGCCACTGCTGCGATGCCGCTTGCCAGCCACCTGCATGTGCCTTCCCAGTGTTGCCACTCCTCTCCTTTCACCTCTCACCATTTGCAGGCAGTGCCGTACAGTAGCCCAGGCCCACTCCAGGCACAGCATCTCCAGCTGACCCTTTCTTTGCCAAAGAATATATCCATGCCTGTCACCTCTTCCTGGGACTACAGTCACTGCAGCAGGGTGGGGAGAGCTCAGGGAGGGGGCTGGGCAGAGGCAGTCACAGATGGTGGTGCCCTCAGGGCCCCTAAAATAGCCACCACTGAGATGTTGCAGTGTAGATCCATGCACAGCCCACAGAAACAGCAGTAAATACCACTTTCATGGTATTTACCCATTTCATGAAAGCCATTATGTGTATACCTATCATCAGCTTTGCCCTCTTCTTTGCTGGTGATGAAGCAAATCCTGACAGACAACCTCTACTACCCTTCTTAAAGGTAGCAGTGGTAAACTACCCATGGGTATCTCTAGATGGCCTAGCAAGATGCACGGCCATCTAAGCTCTCCATTGGTGTTGCATGGGAGAGAGCAGAGAAATGCCTCCATGCTGGCACTGGACCCATGTTGATTAGCAAAGCCATTGTGCTGCTAAGTAACGTGGTGAGAAACCATGGATAGTCACCCCCATGAGAACTCAGGCAGCCAAAAACTGCCTGGTGCCTGACCCTTGCATGCTGCTTAGTTGCTTTCAATGCAACAAAGCCTCACATATGTGTCTCTTGGCCTTGGTCACCGGTATTTTCAGATCCTGACAGCCTTGGCAGGGTAACCAACATTTTCTTAGCTCTGCAACTGATAGTGCTTCTTCCCTCTCATCCTTTAAAACCCAGCCTTCATGATTTTCACTGGTTTCCAGCCCTCCAGAGATGCCAATAAGACATGCCTGAAGGATGAGAAGTGCATGGCTCTTGTACAACACCAAGCAGAGCAAGCCTTTAAGTACAGCTCATCTATTTAAAGTGAACAGCCATCATCAATTCGTCTTCTCCCCAGAAAGGGCAAGTTCTTCCAGTTGGTGCCAAGGGTGGCACTCTTTACTCATAACCTCAAAAAAGATACAACTGAAAAAGGCAGACCCCGTTTGCAAACACCTGTGTCTCTATCTAGTTCAGCACAACAAGCAAAGGCTAGCAGCATTACATATTGTGCAGATGCTGCACAATGAGAGATTGATTCATGTCAAAGCAGGCCAAGTGAAAGCATTTCTTTACCTCAGCTGAGCAAGAGTCCCCTTGCCAATACTTTGCATAATGCAGAATGAAGCTCTGGGTAGGGGCAGTGACTGATGCCACAACATACAAGAAGCTTACTCTCCTGGGAAACATACAAGGTAAGGGGTATGGATTCACTTTGCTGAGTGGAAGTTCAAATTTATCACCCTTGATGTCTTGCCAGGTGTTCAGTGTTTGATTGATGAACATCTCCCAGGGGTGGGTAGAGAATGGAGATGAAGGTCTCTCCTTGCATGCACTTCAGCATGTTTTTTTCTGTTTAGTAAACAATGTTTGGAGTTAATAACAGTGCCTGGTTTTGCTGTCTTGAGCTTCCCACAGCACAGTTAGAGGTGGTATGGAGAGAAAGACCCAAGCTTTCCAGGGTAAGGAGGATCAGGGTGAACCACAGATCATGGGAGCAGTGCACAGAGCTGTGTATCAAGAGAAGAAAAGTAGAAGCTGTGATACAGGACTGCCAGTCTTTCGCCCTCGGATTCACACACCTGCAAAAGCTAGGGCAAACTGGGGACATGACAAATGACAGGGATTAAGGGGCACACTGTGCCTGGCTTTTGGTGCTCCTTAGAACTGCCAGTAAAACCTCACAATCCCCAAATAAGATGCAACTGAAATAGGCAGGGGTAGTTTGCATTGATATGTGACCCTGACCCTTCAGTGTGTGAAGGGTAGCAAAGAAACACCCACAAAACAGGCTCTTTCAGTTCCCAAGTGCCTGGTACTTAAAAAGAGTCTGGCTCATGGGAACAGTGGGAATTCTCCTCTGTTCCTCAGAGCCTCTTGCAGTCCTTGAAAGTAAAAAAAAAGAAGAAAAAAAAAAGAAAAAAAAAAGGAATGTCCAGTTTCTGTCCTGTAATAGCATAATGTTCACATTTTGAGACACATCCAATTTCTGGCACTGCTGTGGCCCAGAATTCTCCAGTATTATTTTTGGCTTTCATACTGGTTCACCACAGGATATGTGCTTTGACTACAGACACCTGCTCGTTCCATACTGTGCTGTCTCAAAGAGGACAAACTGCTTGACTGCTACTTTAGAAGTGCTCTTCGTCAAAGACCTGAGTAAACCCAGGATCTATCCAAATGATGCCACTGCAAACAACACCTAGAAAACATGTTTTCCTGTTGTTCTTCAAGAATGGCTTTGGATTGAAACTCTAGTGTCCCTAGTTTGGCCTGGGATAATTGAGGTGGTTTGTATCAAGGTAGATGACAGAAGACTCCTCAGGGACAGGATTTTCCTTAGTGATCCAACTGAAGAGAGAGTAACTGTAGGCAGAGACCAACTCAAACTCCTGGTAGCAAGTCTAATGCAGCAATCATCCAGGAGAATGGCAAATGCCATCATCTCACATCTGCTGATGAAGATGGATGTAAATGTCTGACATCCATGAACTTGGAGCACGGATCTCAGAAAAGGAACGAGAAATGATGAAAGATATAATTGCTGGGCTATGTGAGATTCAACCAGACATGTCAATCAGCCAATATAGGATACAATACCAAATCTCTTTTGGGACTAAAGCTGATATTCAGTTACCCTCAGAGTATTTCCTATACAAATTTTACCCAACATCACTGAGATACTTGTTTTAGATGCTTAAGTGTTTCTGATCTGATACTAGATATTTTACCAGGGATTTTATCCTACAAGTAATTGTATATGTTATTCTACTGATTAGGGCACCAGCTTTTGATATTGGATACACAGGTTTGCAATCCTGTCCTGAACTGAGCTGCGGCCATCTGATGCCATACCCTGATTCAGCACTGATGTGAAAGTGAGATAACAGAAATACACCAGTCAAAAAGAAGAAAAAAAAAAGGCAAAAGAAGTTTTAATATAAAGCTTACACCAAACTCACTATTTGCACCTACTTCCACCTAGGCTGAACATGATTCTAAGAATCTGAAGACTTCTGCTGTGCAGGTAAAAATGAGAAGCCACTTGATATCACACCTTCTTAATCCACTTGCTTTCATGCTGCTATGCTAGTGGATAATTCTATTTTAAAAAGATAAAAAAAGGAAAAATAAAAAAACCCCAAGCCACTAAATGGAGAACAAAGATGACACTGTACAGAGTTTTGAAAACAACCTAAAGAAATTCTGAACTCTGCAAGGGAATTCTATTAAACTCCACAAGGCAATTTGAAAGTTCAACAAGGAACTTACAGAACTCTCTCTTATAGAATTTAGAGTGATTTTCATAGCCCCTATTTAATTACAGTACATCCCCACTGGTTTCTTCTTAATCATATTCAACAAACAGTTTGATGGGATATCAGCATTTCATTGCCTTTTCATAAAATGGCAAATTTATTGTAAATTGCATCTGCTTCACCCATTATGGATATCTGATTTACTAGAACTCACAGAACAACACACCATTACTGCGGAAACTGTTGAATTTGGTCTGGAGGATATCAAATGAGGCACAAAATATGGAAGTTCTGAGAACAAATATTTTTTTACACCTCTGTGCATGCCAAAGCACACTGACCTGACATGCACAGGGCAAATTTCTTCCTCTCCTGTGCAGATGGGATGCACCAGATGCCTTGTGTATGCCTTGTTCCCTCTCACTCTAAACAACCCTTTTCAAGAGAGTTGCTACTGCAAGAGTAGTAGCAGACAGCGCTTTCTGATGCTGTTTGGCTGGAAGCCTTTGATCTGCACACAAAAAGACCAATCTTAAGATCCAAAGATCAACCCTCTATCTCCGGCTCCTCAGCAGGAAGCTTCTTTGCTCTGAAGCCAATTGGAGTGTTAGTCAACACTAACTGTGGAGGTTGGCGCAGACACCTCCACTGTGAAGAAAATGAAGGTGACCATTTACATCAAATAGCAAAATATATTATTTCACCCACTGCTTGTACAAAACAAGGATTTGAACATAAACTTACTCTAAAAGGTAGGAGGAGATATGAAACATTTGCTGCATCACATGCACGTTACTCAGCTCAGCAAGTATGCATTTTTCAAGTCTATGTTTCTTCTTCTAATGGAAACCTTCAGATTTTGTTTATAGACACACTGTTCACCTGTCTCCTCACCAGAGACTGAATTTGGGGAAATCTCAAACACCACTAGCAATCTCTTTCAGAGAGAAGATCATCGAAGGCTTTTCACAAGTTTGTAAGATTTCTCCCAGCATGTGCATTGATCACTCACAAGGGCTCATTTCAGCTCCTCCATAACAAGCAGCCAGGTGCACTCTGTGCTGAGTAAGAAAAAATGAGTAGCAGAGAAGAGACTGTCTTTAGTGCAACCCGCTTCGTTTGCCATCACTCAAGCTTGTCAGGTTTTTCTTCCACTCTGCCCTTGTCTCCTCTTCCACCTTTGAGTCTATTAACACCTCTAAGAGAAAGAAAAATGTCCAACTGTTCTCTCAAATTGGAACACACTAGATGAATACCTTGTACATGCAATATTATGCCATCCCCATGACCTCCTCAGAAAGCAAATGTGTCAAATTCTGCTTGTTTTAAAAAATTCTGTCCTCTTCTAATTTTATTAGCTAAATGTTAGCTGCCAAAGGACTTAATGAAGACCAGGGTATGAGGGATTCCATACACTGGCAAACAGCAATGGGGACAGCAGCACTTGTTTTTAAGAAGTGTGCAAGCTCCAGCCTTGCTTACACTCTAGAGTTTTGCAATTACAGCAAAGTAAAAATGCAGTTTGCATTAGCAAAAAAGTGTTCCAGTTGCAGCCAGTTTCCTGCACAGAGTAAGCTACCCTAGCTAGACGCAATCCTTACCACTACAACCATTTCCATTTTAGAGCCTGTCAGTTATCATTCAGGCAGCTGCGTCACAGCTCTGGCTGGGATCATATAATGAGTGTGCAGCAAGTCCAAGGCAGGTAGAGGGAATCGAGGTGGCCAGGGAGGCAGGTTGATGCCCAGTGTCATGGAGCTAGCCTGCAAAACCAGAGATAGCAGAGCCCAGATCTCCTGGGCATCAGTTTGGAGGCACAGCCGGGAAATGCTTGCTCTCAGAACCAGATGGAGAGCCTGTGATGCAGCACTAGGATTGCAAAGACAAAGAACTGGGAAAAAAAATAAGGAAGAAATCTCACTCCTCGGTGCACATAGCCAGAGCACGCATGGCACCCTGCCTGTGGGGGCACAGTGGCTCTGAGCCCTGCACAGCTGGTCCATGTGGGTGCGGTGCTTGGCACCCAGCGGTGCTCACGAGGAAGCCTGTGGTGCCTGGTGGCAGCTGAGCTCAAGTGCTGCCCAAACCAGCACCATTCATGTCCCTGCTATACACAACTGCTCTGCCCAAGCTGCATATTTCTGCTTCATTTCCTAAGTTTTAGCTTATGTCTGGCAGATAGGACAGCATCCATCAATCAAACTCAGCAAGGCTGTTATCTGCAAGAGCAATAAGTCTCTCTCCATACTCTCTCCTTTAACTGCCCCCTCAGCCAAACCAACTAAGCCAAACAATCCTGGAGCTCTCAGGACAGGCCCATATGCCCAGCATCTGGAGAAAGCATGCAGAGAGCACAGCCTGTGCCTTGCCAGGGCCACGATAACTGTTGGAGGTTTTCTTCTCCAGCACAGTCTGATCCAGATTCTCATGCAACCCATCAAAACAAGCAGACGGCAGCCACCTCTGGGTCCCTGCAGGGGCTCCCAGAAACCTCAGGACAACGTGACAAATGCTGTCTGGAAGAGCGTCTCTTCTCACTCTTTCCATAGAAAGGATCTTCAAGTGATGCATATCCTGAGATGACAGATAACACTGATTATTGGAAACTCTCCTGAACGTTACACTACTGGGATCTTAAAAATATTATACATACTGTCTTGTATAATATACTTAACTGCATCCAAGAAAAAAGGAATACTTAGTGAATCTTGCTACTAAAATCTGTCAGAAAAATCATTAGGAGCAGTAAATTATGACAATGAGAGATAATTTTACAAATGAAGGCCTGAAAATGTATGCGATTTCATGTTATGTTTGAAAAAGTAACTGCAAATTAAAAATAATATGCTCATAAACTTAAGTCACAGAAAAGAAAAGCTACATGGAGGTTAAATAACAATAGTATATAGGGGGAAAAATACATATGCACACCTCCTTTGGACAGGGCTAGCAAGGAGGAGTCACACCTATGGACAGGGCTAGCAAGAGGCTTAGACAAAGCAAGGAACTGCCTGCAAAGTGACTAGTAGTGTTACCTATCCTTCTTTGCCTGTGTTAGCACCCCAGAGCCAGGGAGGCTGATGATGGGCTGGAGGTGGAGGGGTGGCAACCCCCCAGCCAGTGGAACCACCCCATAGCTCCCTGCCCACAGCAGTGACTTCAGAGAACCTCCCCAGCAGGCTCCATCCCTCTACTGGCTGTGTCCACCCTGCCTCCTCCCAGAGCTCCCTATCCAGGCTCCGCTCCAGCTCCCATCCCTCACACTTTACATGGAAACATTCAATGTTGTCTGTGCAGCTGAAGAGAGTTTGAGCAATTAACCATTGCTGTTTCAGAAATAACATTTGTAGTGTCAGAAAGCCAAAATAAACCATATCTTCCAAACTGATTTACTGTCTTTAATTTTTTCTGGAGGAAAAAGGCAAAGCTGTGCCAATAGTACATTACTCAGCGTTAAAACTGCTAGTCTGGTCACCATGAAACTTGTGCTCTTCCCATGGATTTGTTACTTTCTAACTTCGACCTTGGCAGCCTGTTTAATCTCTGTATTTTAACAAACTCAGCTTTAAAAGAAAAATTGGACTATTCACAAAAAGGGCTCTGCGTTGTGGAGATGAAGGCAGGGATTAAGTTAGTAATTAAATAAAATTAATTTCTCACTTCAAAATGGAAGGGGCACCGACTTAGACAGCCTTACACAAATGACTATAAATAAATACATGCACTTAAAACTCATAAGAGGCAGTTCAGACTTGAGTTGGAAAGAAAACGACAGTAAGAAGATCAACATAAAAGGGATTAGAAGAAGTTTGAAGGAAGGTTTGAAAAAGAAGTGTGATTGGCATGCAGAAGGTGGGCAGATTTTCCAGACACAGAAAACAGCATGAGAAAGACTTCCAGCGCCAAAGGAAACAAGATAAACGGCCTACCGAGCAAAGAAAAGTAAAAATGGGAGCTATGTTTCCAGCAAGATTGATGTCACTGTTGCTCCCACAAAATATGTGCAAGTATTTTGCAACATCTGTTCTCAGAATGTCACATTTCAGCAAGAATGGGCATTGCCCGCATGTGGAAGAACCTAAGTGTGCGTATTTGTATTTTGCATGGGCTTGTCGTGTTGGTGCAACTAGAAGCTGATGTTTGAAAATTTGGCCCCGAATAGCTTCACTGGAAGCAGAATGCAGACAGATTTCTGTGAATCTCAATGTGTTTTATTTTTATGGCACTGTCTTTGCTGAATCCAGCAGAAATACCATTAGCATGATAAGCTCTGTCATGTCATGTGCCTAACCAACCCACATAAAAAGCAGGGAACCTTTATGTGATGTTGTAATGAATTCACACATTAGCTGACTAATACCTATAGAGTTGAATATCAATATTTTAATCAAATGTGGTACAAGGACTACCACTTCTTGAGGTTGCCATTGCATCAAAAGGAAGTGTTGGCTGGTGAGAAGGCTGGGACAAGAAAGCACATGGGGAAGAGAAAAGGAGCAGGCAAACAATGTGTTTTCACAAAGAGCTTGTGGATCACAGCTACACAGAAGCCTGAACAGATCAGGAAAAAAGGAACTGAACTGGGATTTTTTTGGGGAGAGCAAGATATCCCTAATTTTACGAACACCTACCATGCTCTCTCTACAGGATTTCTGCCTCAGCTGGCTGGGAGGCCTGAGCATGAATCAAGATGGAGCAGCAAAGGTGACTGCTCCTCGTATTGCTTCTATCTTGCCTGTCACAAAAGGGGGTACTGAGACTGAAGGTTACAGTAGAAGGAGAGCAGATGAATACTTGTCTGAGGAGCTACACCTCCCTGCTGTGGAACCTGGGGAGTTTCTTTAGACCAAATGGCTCACAGGACTTCACCAGTGCAGAGCTGAGAGTACTACCTCTGAACTTGGCAGAACCATTTGCTGAGCAATAGCAGCCAAAATGGAAGTCAGTGGGCTGTATAAAATGCAGACATAGGACTAAGGTGATAAACAGTATGTAGTCTGGAAAAAAAAAAAAAATTAGGTGTCTAAACTTTGCATTCACTTTGACCTTGATCCTGCACCCTTTGCTGTTGCTCTTAACTACAATGTGAAAGCAATGCTCTTCCATCTTATGGTTCTACTATGAAAATAAACCCATTAATATTTTTAAAGCATTCAGGATACTGTCATGCTGAATGACAGCAAAAAACCCCCAGAGGAAATTAATAACTCTGTCTTCAGTGTCTGAATAGGATGTTGGAATTAAGGGATCAGCTCCTCCCTCCTCTGCTAAAAAATGATAAAGAAAAGCTACTGAATAGCTGCTTAGTGAATGAGGACTGTCAACCCCATGGACTGGATGAGGCACTGTCCTATGACGCTCATTTGTAACTCTGTCCTTAAAGCCTGTATCATAATGCAGCCAAGTCACAAGGCAGCCAAGTCACACTGGCAGCTCCTCTCTGGCTGTGGTTTCAGTTTGGACTGGCAGGGAGGGGTGTAAAAGTCCATGTGCACAGCACTGGCTAAGTAAAAAGCATTCCCATCTCCAACATGGCAGGACTTAATTCTCCATGCTGACTTCCAATGTAAAGTGTATCATCCTTATACAGCCTATGCAAGGCTGTATGCAAAACACCCACCACACAAAACACAGGGAGCTCTGGAAGGGACAAAATAAGGCAATGGAGATGGAAGGGGATGAGTGGCAACCTCACCTAGCCAGTGGGGAGCCCTCAGTAGGTAAAGTCAAGGGCAGCAACCTTGAGGCACAAATGGGGAAACTCAGTGGGGCATGGGGAAAGGGAGCTGACACAAAGACACGGACCAGGCTGTGTGGGCCAGTGCTGGAGGAAGGAGATGGCAGAAAGAGTAGCCAACAGCGGCCATAGGGAACTTCACTTCATGGAAACAAGGTATACACTTAAATCATGCCTGAAAAAAACCTCTCTTAAGGGCCCAAAAGCTATCACAGGGAAGGAGAACAAGACCCCTCCAGTAAAGATTTTTAAAATTACTCCCATTAATGTCAGAGACATAAAATTCTACCTGTTGATGCTAAAACTCTGAAAGGGAAGGCTATGAGCACTGAAATCCAGGTGAGAAGTAGCTAACGTTCTGGCGGAGGACGTCGCTGAGCCAAATCTTTCCCTGGCATTCCTGGGATCCTTGAGCTCCTCTCCAAGGCAATAGATTTTTTCCCCTGCCTTATCCTGAAGGCAATAATGCAGGGAGCCCTACCTTGCACTTGGGGCAGGATGCCCAGCTAGTGCTGTCCGCAAAAGAAGTCAAACATCAGAAATTAGCACCCATGGAAAATGAACCACCACAAGCTGAACTGAAAGAAGCCACAATCCTGAGCCCAAAAGCAGAAAGCCATTGTTGTTTCAAGGGCTGGGTTTGTTCCCTATTGTGAGCATGGTAAATTTTTATATACAGATCTCCCTTTCAAAAACGCCAGCCCTTTCCTAGCCCTGCACTTTGAGGTGATTGTTGCTATTTGTGAATGACTTGGGAATTAATTAATGTAAAGCCAACCAGCTTATAAATGGTTGGCATTGTGAACAGCCCCAGAATCACAGGGAGTGCAGTTTATGTGGTCAGAGCCACATTCAGTGCTGTATGTCAAGGGAGAAGATTTATTATCACAGTAGGTCCATTTTCCAAAAGTTTGCAAGGGGTGTTTCATAATGAAGGGGCACTTTTCACAGCACAGTCAGCAGCTATTTTTTTCGGGGGTGTATTATAAATCCTAACTGGAAAAAGAAGATGGGGGAGGGTTATTTAGCACAGAGGGCATGAAATCTCAGCATAGGAACAGCACAAATAATACATTTACTACTGAAAAAAAGAGAGAAAATAGAAACAGAAAAAAAATTGAAACCTTTTTAAAGAAAATTGAACAGAATACAAAGTAGTAAACTTATTTCTAATCTGATGACAAGAGTTAAACTCCTACATCACAGTTAATTAAATTAAATGAGCCTACCAAGCTGGATTATAACCTATAAATATTTTTGGTAACTTGCCTCCCTCAGAAACTGTCTTGGATCTAAAAATAGCACAGAATAATAACAAATAGCTCATAATATGGTTTAGGCACTTAATAATTAGAAGTGGAAGGATGAAAAGGCATATGTACTTTCATATAAAAAGCCATCTGGGTATTTTTAACTAAAACCCAACCCTGAACAGACCAAGATAAAATGGATAGTGACAGCACCCACTAAAAACTTCCCCATCGATCTCCAACTGAAGGACTGAGGTTGAGCCTCAGACCGTATCCTTGTTGGCGGGCAAGGGGCTGGGAAGGGGCCAGGGTGGCTGTGGCCAGGTGCATGAGGCTGAACTGTGTTTGCTCTGGTGGAGAGGGACATCAGCAGGGTGAGCTGCACTTCTGTGAGAAGCTATTTAATCCCATTTGTACATGTGACAACGCTAACTAAAGCCCCAGTGGGTGCTGATGAAATAGTCATGATAGTAGGCATGGTAGCATGCTTTCTGTGCCCATCTGTGACACCGACGGCAACGTGGCTTCGGGCACATTCCCTGCTCTCTGTGCCCAGGACATCCTTCCTCCACCCTTTCCTGACTGTCTCTAATCCTCTCCAGATCGCTCCCTAATTTCTCTTGAGCTGTGCTGCCTGCAGTAATTTGACTCCATGTCCTGGGGGCCAGGGACAGCAAAAGGAGTCTCTGTAGCTCTGATCAGCCTTACCATCTCTGTTCTCCCACGAAGAGAATGGTGGTGAGGGGAATGGAATTGCCATCACAAGCCCCTCTCCCACCAGTCTTGCATCCTCCCTGCAACTGGAATGCTGTAAGGCTCATGAACATCTGTCATGGGGGTTTACCCTGAAATTATAGTCTTGCAGTGTTACACGAATCAAGCAGCTCTTGATAACTGCGTATACACAAAGGTATTTATAAGGAGCATTCTATGATTTGCCTGACAAACACTACACCAAGAAAAATATCTATATTTAATTCTTCCAGCTAAACTGGATGTGTGTTACGATCTTCCCCAGAAAGCTTCACTATTGTTGTGCTTTCCTGAAAAGACAATAAGAAACTATGATGACAGCAATAAAATTTATGATGCTGCATGCTCTCTTGCCTTTTACAGCAAAATTCCTAAAGCCATTTAGTAATCATCCCGTATTCCTACATAGCAGGGAGGAAAATGAAAGGTAAAGTGAAAGAAGTCAAAGAAGTCCCATGAGAAAAACTTGAAAATTCATGCTTTTACCAAACCACAAGTGAGGAACCAGATAGCGTAATGTATATAAATGAGAGCAGCAGCTCTATTTCATGCTAGTTAGACCATCAGATGTAGAGACCATCATTGCCAAGAACTCCCATGCAGTCAGTTTTAAAAAGAAATCTCATATATGATGAAGTAATTTTCTGAAAAGATGTTTTTTTAATTACTTGTCTAGTGGGCTTCCATAGAAGCCATCCTGTTCTCAGAGCAGTTTAAGAGTCGTGTTAAGACCCTGACACCATTAACAAGTGACAAAAAATTCAGAAACTGAAGATACTGCTCAGTTCCCTGGGTCACACCATGTGCTCATACTTGTTTACTTTCAAATATTATCTCTCTTTAAAGGAGAACTGTTACAAAAGCTTTCCACCACTCTCTGATAATGATAAGAAAATAGAGGGGAAAAGGAATAAACACTGTAGAACTGAACAGCATGGCAGCCTTATCTCCTTCTTCAGACACTCTAAATTTTGTGAAATTTTCCTCACATTTCTAAGGGGATTAAATGAAGCACTTAAAAAACCCCATAACAAACCAACACAAAACAAGAAAGCCCTTGCCACGCTGTATTTGTTTTCTTTGAGCTTTGTGACCAACAATAAAACAGCACCTACCACATCAACTCTTTTTACCAACAAAAACACAACCTTCCTGAGTCAGGAGCCTGAGCTACTAAGGGGTTTTTTCTGTCTCCTTGAGCCCTCTCCTCCACTGCCCCTGGAGCAGGCCACCCAGTCGCTGGGCCCATCTGCTGCCAGTTGTGGGGTTTCTTGTGTCCCGTTACTGCTCATGGTGGCAGATCCTGCACCCTTTGAGACATCTGAGATATGTAAAACTGCACAAACCAGGTCCTGTGAGGAAACGAAATCCTGAGCATTTCCCTGGCTCTCCTGGAGACCTGTGTCAGCATTTTACTGCATAGGTGCAAGGGGTGCATCTTGCAAACGGTCATACAGAAGCTATGGTGTCACAGGGAATTTAAAACAGTCGTTTCAATTCCAAATCTCATCCTAGTCCCTTGGTGACCCTTCCCCGTTAGTGCAGAAGAGGAGGAAAGGGGGAGTGCAATGACAGCCTTCAAAAACTATCAGCTCCTCTGCTGCAAAGTCGCCTCACTCTAGAGGGAGGAGCAGAAAATTTAGCTTCGGTCTGCTGCTAAGGAGCAAGTTCAACCAGCTGTTCCCTTATCAAAACAAACAAACAAATAAACAAAAAGGAGAAAGGAAAAAAAAAAAGGCAAGAAAGAGAGATTTAACTGGAGTATTATCAGATATTTGGAAGTATTAAGAGCCTGTTTAGATGTGCCCTTGCTAACAGGTGTCCCCAGCAGTGAAATGTAATTAATACGGAGAGGATTTTTGGGAACATGAGGATGGATAGGTCAGCTAAATAATCCCATATCAAAATTAGTGGGTTGTTTATAGCTAGCAGCATAAAAAAAATTACAAACATTCATGTAGCACTAGGTTTGCTGAAAGTTTTTGTAACAAAATTATTAAGCTTTTCACACCATAGTGGCACTGACACTTCTGTAAAACCCTGGAAAGGTTCCAGCAAAGACAAAAATGCCCTGCACGACAACATTACATGCTAAAAAACACTCTTATCCTGCCTTATCCCCTCTCCACATCACCTTCCAGAGCATCCTGGTCTTTACCCTCTCTCATTTTCTTTGATGTAGTTCTCAAGAGAAGAACATCTGATACCAGTAATCTCAAAAGAGCAACAACAGTGGGAGGCCTATTAAATCTCATTTTCAGCTTGTTCTGAGAAATTGAGAGGAGGCAGAGGATGAACAAGAGAATCCCAAGCATGGCAGTTGCTGTAAATAAGAGAAAACAGAGGGCACATCAAAAAGAGAAGAGGTTGTTGAAGGATCAGTGGTCCCACACTAGAAATTATTAAAGGGGAAAGAGAGAGAGACACCCCAGTTAGTTTTCCACCAGCAGCAAATGCTTGTGATGAAGAAAGCATGAAATAAAATACAGGGCAAAGTCTGCACTAATACAATATAAAAGTTGCAAGTGTGAATGCAAAGAGGCCTTTTGAGGGCCATCATTACACATCTCTGCATTAGCACCGAAGTTGGACTAAAGCAGGAACTGGAAACCTGAGCCCTTTCAATTACATCCCGCTCTTGAGGCTCAGAGACACACCTCTACACCTGGGGCTTGGATGCCCTTAGTTCTGAACACCCCACAGAAACTGAGAGAAAACACATTTTTACTCTGGGTTCAAACATGGGCAGATACAAGGGACTACTTTCGGTAAATTAGTTTTATTGTACAGCATTCTTGGGGAACTAACCTTGCTGAGCTGACGAGGTACATGGGAGACAATATATAGGTTATCTAGGATTCCTATGGAATAGGAGAAGAGGGGAGGTAGAGAGGAGGAGTAAGAGAGGAGGCTGAAGCAAATTAATCCCTCCATACTGCTGTACTGAATACACCTATTTACTAGATGTTGGAAAACCAAGGCACCACTACAAATTCACTAAACTCTGCTCATGAAGTAATGATTCAGAGAAAGTGTTTTGTAGACTAGAGAAGGCCACACAGCTTACTTCTGATCTTCAAAGTAAGTCTGGAGTCTTGGATTACCTGTACATTTTTGGATGAATAATCCTGGGAGGATCCTGACTCTGTGCACAGTCTTGGCATAAGACCTAAAAAGCCTCACAACTGAGACCCTGTCAGCACTTCCTCTCGTCCCGGGGCTGTGGAGGTAGCTGATGAGGCTCAACAACTTCCAGTAATTAAAGAAAGAGTTGGAATAACATCACACTATCACCCAGAAACTTAGCATGTCTCTTTTTCTTCTGCCCTCACGCTCAGATGCTTTTCTTTTATTCCTCTCCTGTTCTCCCCCCCACCCCGTATCTATCATGAAAATTTAATTTCCCTTTACTGGAGTTCACAAGCAGGAGGGGAAGTTAAAAATAAACAACTTACATGTATTCATTTGTACCAGGGAAAAAATCCAATAATTTCAGGCTTTAGTGCATCTAAAATCATGTCCACTAGTGGTGTGGAAACATTTTAGCTGGCAAAAAGGGTTGCAGAGCAGGCATACCACTGGAAGCTTGAAATAGCAAGTGTCAGACACTCAAATAAAATAACCATAGTGAAATGTAGAAGATTAGAAAGGAAAAGGACACAAACCACCTATGACTTGACCTTGGTTTCAGTTTACTCCAGATGAAATGACTGAGATACTTATAGCCCTAAGCCTCATAATTTAGTCAAGAATTGCCTCTGATGAAAGCAGTTGGACGGAAACATTTTTACACACATTTGTCTGCTTTAATTTTCCTCCAGCTGCTGCCTTTACAAATTTGATCTCCAGACAAACAGCATTGAGACAGGTGATTTAATAGACCAAGCTAAATTGAAGATATTCTGGCAGCCAGTACACAGCAATGATATCCAGCTACCTCGGGTGAGGAGACCACTCTGTGCTGGAGAGCTGGGAAAGGAGATGAGCTTTGGCTCAGGAGCCACCTTGGACACTCTACATTAGTCAGATACATCACAAGGACCCTGCTTTGCCTGCTGCTCACCACCCTCTTCAGCCCCATGCCCGCCTCCCACATTTGGGGCCTCTGGGAAGGGCTTCATTGCTTAGATGCACCTTGGGATGCAGTGTCACGGTCTGTTATGTCCATCTCAGGTAGAGCTGCTGTAAAACAAGGCAGTCCTGCACCCCCTTCTCCCTATTCTCTCCACCCAATCTGCTTCTCTCCCCCATGACCTTCTCCTCACCACAAGTCCTTAGGACCAGGGTCCCTCCAATCCTACTGGTGTCAAGGAGCCCAGAGCACTGAAAACTGACCCTGCAAGGACACTAAAAATGAGTTGGCTCTAACCAAAGGACACAGCAGGAGAGTTACACAGCGATGGGGCTGGGAGGGGTCAGACTCCCCCTTAGATGAAGGCATGTGCACCGTAAAAGGGACCCCCTGGCTTTCCACTGGAGATGTCCTCTGCTCACAGTGCAGCTGTCATGGTTAGTGCAGAGGCTAGGGCAGAAGCGTGAACACTGTCCTTTCATCTGGAAGCGGCTTAACCTTCTTTTTTTGTATAAATAGGCACTGCAACTGAGCCAGAAAACAGGCAAATCCCTGATCCGAGAGCAAAGCCTTCTCAAAATGAGAGTTGCCAGCCTGGTGATTCCCACTCAAGTGAGCTGTTACATCCACACACCATGCCTCGAACAACCCCCCTAGGCAGGGGGCAGCAGGCAAGGGTCAGACCCATCAATTTCATAAACATAAGCTCACATTTCCCTCTCCATTCCTCCTGCCCCTCTGTAGCATCCCCTACTCTCTACCAAAACTGTCTCCACACCTCAAGGCATTTGGGTATAACCACAGCCATGCTTGCTGGCAAGCAAACTTTTCCCGTAGAAAGTCCCTTGGCCCTGGCAATGGTACAAGCTGTGCTGTTTATCCCGTGCTTCTGTGGGAGCATGTTTGCATTCTTAAGAGCAGTGGTGCAAGTCACTTTCCCTGGGTATTACCATAAAAAGCTAGGTTCCCCCCAATTGCTTTTCCGTGCTTCACAAGATTGCCACTTTGGGTTTTGTGCTGGGGCAGCAGGGGTGAGATTAGCTTCCCAAAGAGAATTAAATCCATAAAAGAGGTAGAGGAGGGCCTGCTGGTGCTATTCAGGGGCAGTGGGAAGATACACTCTTCTGCAGATGGAGCTTCAGAGCACAACACCCCTAACCTTTATTATTATTCTTTCACTGCCAGGGAATTTAATTGATCAAAGCAACCCAATTCTTGGCACAAGTGCTTGAAGCTGCAAATCTGTTCAGACCTTGAGCTTACAGCCGGAACCCCCCTAAAGCTGCTAGCAGGTTTTGCGCTCAGTTTCTACAGGGAGCATGTCCCAGCACCACTGTAAAGGGGTAGTGATAGAAAACGCTGAGAAAGAGGGAGGGGAAAGGGCTGATTAGACAAGCTCATAAGGATTTGATCTGAAGTGGGCCTGCTTGGGTCAGAAAGTTTGGACAATCGGGATTATCTCAGCCCTGCAAGGCAGAAAGCCAGAGACAGCGATGAAGTGCTGCTGTTTCCTCAGAGCTATGAAACCTCAGCCTCACCTCCAGCCTGGCAGCATTGTTTTGTACATTTGTTCTAGCACATGAACAGACAAGTCCCCATCTGGGATCCAAGGTCATCACCACAAACATGGAGAGGACGGCCGCTTCTGCTCTTTGCCTGCTTTGAAGATGCTTCTCACACGACCTAAGCAACTAAATCAAAACCATGAGAAGAGGTACAAAACAAATAAATTAAGAAAAAAAAATCTATCTCCGGGAGCACCAAGGACACAGGATTGTACAGCAGGAGTGCCAGGCAGGAAGAAACCTCCCAGGCAGTGAAGTCACTGCAAGGATTTGATGTGGAGCATTAGCCACCAAGCAGCGTTTGTTGCTGGTGTGGCAGAGGGCAGCAGCAGCCACCGGTGGCTGGGGTGCTGCCACCAACCCTCGCCTGTTTCTGTTGGCCCCCATTGCCCGCAGCCCTGCCGGGACATCCTGCCTGGGCTACTTTGATTGCTGCTTGGCTGTTGCAAGTATCTATAAAAACCAACCAAATTACAGTTCCCCTTAAAACCCCAAGCCGGTTACTAAAACAGCCCGAGATCAAGAGCACGGACCTGGCACAGACTTAGAAGCAATTGGCAGAGGCAGGCTTTTAAAATTATCTACCTAAATATGGATTTCTAAGAGAGAAACCAGAAGTTAAAAGAGTGTAAACTGTTGTCATAAATATTTGAGTGAGAAGCAGACTGGAACAAGAGTCTTTTGGTCTGTTGGCTGTAAAGATGCCTTTTACACTACCAAAACATCCTCTGTCACTCTCTTTCCTCGCCCGTTCACTGCTCCTGTGGCTCTTTCCAGCCTGACTTTTTACAGAGCCGATGGCATCTGAAAGCAAAGCTGCATGTGTTTTATGCTCTTCCTAATTTGCAAGAAAAACAAATGTAAATCACGCCTCATATTTGCAGCACTGCAAAAGAAAATGTTAGATTTAAGGCTGTGATATGTACAACAGCAGAATCAAAAAGAGTGACTGGATACCAGACAAATTATTTTATATATTAAGGTCTGCTAGGGAAAAAGAAAGGTTTGAATATGAAATACCGTTTTCCCTTGACTCACTTAGCATTGTTTTGCATTAAAAAGGAAAAAGCCACATTGTATAAAGCATGCAGCAAGCTGTGTGAGTGGAGTGTGCATGTTAAAGCAGCGTACTGATCATCAGCGCTTATTTATTAAAATTCTGATGCGAGGTGAAACTCAATTTAGTTGATGTCAGCAAGCCTCCTAATGAGGCCTCTTTCTATTTTTTTAATTTTTTATTATGAAAGGGCAGCTTTGTGCCTCCTCTAATCAGCTTGACAAAGGATATATAAAAATGCAAAGAGACATAAATATTACTGTAATTACCAATGAGAAACACCATGGACAAATGCAGGAAGTAGCTGCAGATCTAACTGCAGATGTAATGGCTGAATATTGTGGGTTACTTGTTTTGCTCTGGAAAGGAAGGGCATTTCATAAACAGTAAACCACTTTGATCAAAATCTAAAACCAACACTAAGTTTGCAGCTTTTTCCCCAGACTCAGACATATTCAGAAAGTACCTCTGACTAAGCATGACCTACTTGCCTGTCCATTAGGTCTGCAAACACTGATGTGTCCCAGTTCACGAGCTTTCTGCTAGGCCCACATGGGGACTTTCTCCTCATGTAGCAGATGACTAAACCTGTCCTTCAGTTTTACTCATCTGCTGGCCCCCAGAGATGAGCTCAAGAGCTCAAACTGCCCAGAGCTCAGAGCTCAAACTGCCAAGTCTACAAAGACCTTGGAGATGAGATGGCAGCAGCAACATCAAAGGTAGATACAAGGGAAGGTATTGCTACAAACCTAGGAGTTGTTATGCAAATTAAATGATGCAATGTAAGGGTATGTTAATGCCTCCATTAAGCCTCTGAACATGCCCAGTATGAACCCTTTCCAGAAGCCTAAGCAGATTCATTCTCAGCTGGAGCCTTGTATAATTAATAAAGACACCATGCCTTCTCTCCTGACCCAAGTGGCTAGGTACCAAACCATTTATAGCTTTATAGGTTAACACCAACATCCAAAAACGTATTGGCAACCTGTGCAGATCCTGGCACATTAGTGTGATGTGTTCCCAGCATGAAACACTACTTAATAAGCGGGTCACTGCATTCTGCATTAGCTTCAGTTTCCGAGTGGGCTCAACGTATAGCCCCATGTAGAGTGTATTATGGCAACGACATCTCAAAGGGACAAAAGCACGGATAGCTGCAAGAAGTCCATTTGAAAAAGAAAAAGTAATCCTTTTCTCCCTGGAGATAAAGCCATTTTGAAAAGGGCACTGCCACTGTTCAGGCACCCTGGAGGATTCTTCAACCTAACACACTGAAGTAGTTCATGGGTTAGAGGGAAAGATGGTTGCTCCCTCATATAACAGAGCCCTTATGGATTCAATCCGTTCCTCCCACTGCAACATCACTCCTCCTCACCAGCAACAGTCCCAGATTCACCCACATGAACAAGCAGCCCATCTCAAGCTAAGCTAGCTCATGGGACACTGCATCTGCACTGGAAGAGAGGGTTCATAAGAGTAGAGAAGTGATTTATGATCCCACTGGCCCTTCTTCCAAATGGAGATTGCTGCTTGACAAGTAAAACCTTGTTTTGCATGGGTCTCCATAGTTAAGTGCAGAGTCAGCCCAGTTTTTTATGAAGATGATCCCATAGGAACCAAGCTGACTTTGCAGTGTGATGCATCAGAAAGCTCAAAGAATTAATTACTCAGCTAATTCTGTGCAGAAACCACTGTTGAATGTGCACGATGCTTGCACTTTGCAGTAACACATTGGCAAATGGAGACGGTACCTAGCAGCACAGCCCAGTGTGCTCAAGTTCCCTGGGCCAGATAAAGTCATAAAGTAAAGGAATGATCTATTGCATATGTAGTGCATTAGACCTCTTCATTAGCGGAGGGACTAATCAATTTATGGAACTCATGAATCAGTAAAACTATTACTTATAATGATTATTGGCAAATTAACATATCACAGTGTACTGACCCCGATTCATCTCCAGTGTACGCCTACCCATCCACAGCCAGCAAAGGGCCCAGCACTGTTCGTGCCCTTCCACTCCACTCAGCTAGACTGGGTCCACTTAACACGGGGGATAAAACGCCACGGCAGAGTCAGCCACCAAGGTTTCCACTTTGGTAATCATACGTGTGTATTGACTGTACAGACGACAGTAAAATAATGCTACATGTAGGAAAGATCACAAGCCTTGGCCTCTAGGCATGAGTTCTAAATCCACTCAAGGGTTACTTACAAGCAGACTCAGCAGCAAGGTCCAACTCAAAAGAAAGAAAGAGGTCCCCTGCCAAATTCTGATGCTGATCCAGTTGACCACTTAATACTTGTTCCTATTTTGGAGGTAACATAATCCAGCACATTAATTTGGACCCAGCTTTAACCCAGCAAGGATCCTAGTGAGGAAGAAAATCTGTTTGCACAAAAACCTCAGGGCCAGGCTGCCTGCACCCGAGCAGTGTAATGGCCCTACAGGCTAAATCAACCACAGTGGGACATATGCAAAAACCTCAATGCAGGATCAAAAAAAAAAAAAAAAAAAAGGAAAGAAAGAAAAAAAAGACATTATTCAACCTACACTCAGCCACAGAGCACAGTAGGCCACATGTATGAAATGATTCTTTATTAGCAATCCTGTGGCTTTAAACCAGAGGAGACACAGGCTTTGAAATCTTACAGACAGACGATCATTCCCTATTTAATTCTACCAGGCTTTTTTCACTGAAGCTTTTTACAGTCTAAACTGACATTCTTCTCTCTATTCATTACCACATTCCTGGCCTAAAAATTGTATGACAAGGGAAAGGAAGTGGAAAATTAGGTTACAGTGCAAACAAACATACTGAAAACATTGCACATTTGAAAATAAATTAAGTTTAACTATACTTCCCAAAGGTTAACTTCATAGGTTTTATTATTAGAAAATATCAAAACACTGTTCATTTACTGCAGGGCTCTCCTGCCTGCTGCTTTGTTTCTGGGTCATGCAAGTGTCACGAAGGGTCAGCTCCACATTACTTACAAGCCATGGTTGCTTAACAAAGTAATCCACAATCTTTCCAACACTCATCCACTATTAAGCGCTCTCACATAGGGTATCATGGACATCAACGAGGCACTCAGGTTCACCAAAACAAGGAAGCTCCTACCAGCTGAATCACTGGCTCTCTGAACATACACGTGAAGGGCAGGAGACCCCAGCCCGCCTTAAATCAAGATTTCCTTGCCGAAATCATGAGACATGCTGCTCTGGACCAGTGAAAAGCCCATCCTTGACATTGGTCATATTGCTGTTTGCTGAACTAAGGTTTAATCAGAGGTTATCAGTGTTTCCTCTAATTCATAATACCGTATTTTGATTGTCAAAGCAACTGCCCCACCAATAAAAAGAGCAGCCAAAACTTCAGGATATCAGTTCAGAGCTTCTTACACTCTTCTGATCAACAAAGATGAGTTTGCGATGTTAGCTGTGCTGGGATGCACCCTCAAGCTCTGTGCTGATGCCACGGCACCGTGCAGTTGTAGCCACTCTCTCCTTACCATTCTCCAGTTTTCATGGGAAAAAGAGCCAGAGGCACTTGCATGACTTAGCCAGGTCCCCACTCGGGAAGGTCAGGAAACAACAATTACCACAACCCACTATGGCATGTCTCCATAGGTCATTTTAGAATCTTTGTGTCTCCACTTCCTACATGTTAAATTTGCACAATGTATATTTGACGTTGTGCGTGTCTTGATGTGATGGGGGAAAAAGCCCAAGTTAGCAGTCTGGTTTGAGGCCATGCATCAGACACGATGACATAATTGGAAAAAAAAGCTCAGTATTTAGAGCTTCAGAGGATCATAATGGTTCTCATCTTTGTGTGAGAGTTAATTGTCAGTCCCCTGTCCTGCTGCCATCACTCCACAGCTTCCTCTTGCTGAAAGCTGTCCAGTCTCTTGACTAGCACGACAAACATGCATGTGTTAATCATCACCATCTTAAATGGACTCTCCAGAGTAAAGGGCAGAAGCCCAGCTGCAATATTTACTTTTCTACAATGAAAGTCTCCCAGGGAAAAAAAGGAGTTGGGGATGGGAAAGGGACCCTTTCTTTCCTCTGAGCACTCAGTGTAATTACATTCCTAATGGTGAATTTATGATATCTTATCTTGTGCACAATGAACACTCTGTGTGAGTCACCAGATTTGATATGACACTAAAAAGAAAGAGTGGCTCACAGTTAAGCAAAGCTGGAGAACTGGATGGCCAAGTTTTTGTGCTGTCAAGCACCAACATTTCATCACCTTAAGGGCATTATTAAACTTGCCAACCCTTTTGGTCCTCTTATTGGTAAGACATTTCCTGGAGAACAGGAAAGGAGGAGGGGAAGAGGCACTAAAACATACTCTCTAAAGACTTGAAGACATTTGTCCATTTTATGACTCTTATTTGTTCTTGCTCTCTCTGTTCTTCCCATTGTGCTTCTCCCCATTTAGATCTTGTTGACATCGCTCCTTTGTTATCTTCCTAAATTAGCTGTAATGAAGTCCTTTGAGCTACATGTGCATGCCTTATTTTTACAGTTTTTGCTTCTCTGAACTGTGCCTATTCACTTTCCCTCACACTAGAGTCTCCCTTCTCCCAGTCCACAACATCCTTTCTAATCTGCTTTCCATTTGCTCCTTTTCACCTTTGGTTACCCAGTGGCTAATAGCCAGAGTGCTTTACAAAATAAATTACATTATAACTGACCCTCACTAAAAAGTGATAGGCACACACATGGGTAAAGTTGAGCATCTAGAGCGGGAAGCATCTGAAATTTCAGTGCCCCAAAATACAAAGACGGGAATCAAAAGGAGATAACATGAAAAAAAAACTGAAAGGGCGCTTATAATTTCTGGCACGTGCAAACAAGCCTAAGGGACGTTCGTAGCCATAAAACTACTGGACTGCAGACCATGTAGCTCTACTACAGCAGCCTGTCTGGTAACCTGATCGTCACTTGACTATATTGGATGCTGATTTTACGTAGCATCTTTCGTAATCGCAGCATTTCACAGCACTTTACAGAATAATGAGTTGGCATACTACAGCTATTATGTACTTAGCAATAGTGCACAGACAACCTTGCACATCTAGAATCAATATTATTGAAAAGCTGATGGGCAGGGCAAGCTGTTTATTCTCTGCCTTTTTGTTTTGAGAAGCACCATGGATCTTGAGCTTGCCTCTTGCAAGGCAATATAAAAAACTGGGCGCACATATTTTTTTTTTTCCCAAAGGAAAAAAGAAAAGGTGTATTTTTACTGATAGCTTGCTTGATGTGGGTTACGAGGACTCTATATCCCAAAAATTGCCTCCTATTCCCTATTAGGATGATAGGAATATTTTTATGATTAGCTACTATGTCAAATAACATATTTTCATCATCCTGGATCTACTTGAGAATTTCCTCCAAAATAGACACAAAGGGGAATGACTCAGAGATGGCACTGTCCCTGAATGGCAGGTCCTAGCAGCAACAACAGTTGTTGCCTAGGGGCAAAAACAGTTCCCCACATAGTCTATGATTTGTCTCACTCTATTAGCCACCTTGATGGATATTTACATATTCTTCTTTTATGCATGCCTGAGTGCACACATGTATCCTACAGTTAATGGGACACCGTGTGGCACAGCCTAAGAGCTCCTAACACTGGCCCCACCCATCACAGAACCACTCCATGTTCAGTGTAGGAGCGAAGCACACTGCTCTCCAGGATCCCTTTGGGAAAGTGGGTTAGTGCTAAATCCTTCTCAGACTGCTTCTCTTTCTCTGCAAAGTGTCTGACACACCATCTTTGTGCATGGGCCCAAATTTTTCTCTTGGAATTGGTCTCAGCCTCACACATCTCTGTCTGAGAAATTAGATGGGTTACCACAGACTACACCTTCCTGGCCACTGTCCTGTCCTGGCAACGCTATACAGGACCCAACCAGCTGAAACATTTGCTTCAGTTGAAAGTTAACTCACAGCCAATAAATCAAAACAGAAACCACAACTTTCAGCATAGGGTCATAGTAGGACCCAGAGCCCTTTTTTGTCTAACCAAAGTTCTTCAGTGTGTTTTTTCTTGCTTAAATGGAAGGAGAGGTCACCACTAGCAGCATGCTACTTTTGAATTTTTTTTTTTTTCCCCTGAATGCAGGCTGTATCCAGAATTTTTCTTATTGCGCCATTCCACAGTAGCTTTGTAAGTCTCCTTGGTGTTTCCCAGGAGAGTCATAAACACCTTGCAAGACCCCAGCAATATTTGTAACAGTGATTATTGTGAGGGGACCACAACTGCTAACATTAGATATTCTTTAATTTAGAAGCAATAGCCACAAGAAAGGCGACATGGCCCAGCAAAAGGTAGTTGGAGGGACTTCCTCCTGTGTCTGTCCCTCTTCCTCTTGTACTTTGTCTAGCTCATCCATTTAAATGTTAACCTCAGCAGAACAGTTGTCCTCCTGCTCCACAGAGAAGCAAGCACATGTGGGCCCTTCTAAGGAACGTGCCTTTGGCATGATAGAGTTATGCAGCCAGAATGATGGTGTGACAAATTTCCAGCTACACTGATAGTCCACTTTTAAATGATGAATAATTCTTCCTGTCTGTCTTGGATTACATGTGAGAAAGGTAACTCTCCAACTTATATAGTTACAGTGAAACTTTCAAAATAAATACAGCAAAGAAAGATGTTGTGACAAGTTACGTGCAAACCTGGAAGATAATAGCTCTCTAAGGTCAAACTACTGCATTTACCCAAAAGAAGCATTAACTCCTACATCTGATAAGAATATCAATGTCACTACTCAATATGTGACACATTCTCTTTGCAGAAATACAAAGACAATCCGTTTAGCCATTAGTGCAGGGTGTCACATCAATTACTGGGATAGATGCATCAGAGAAACTCAATTGCTCTCATAGATTTTTCCCAGAGTTAAAGTTGCATTTGCCTCAACTCCAAAGGAAGACAGAGCGTCCCTTGCTCGTTATTTAAAATCTCCACTACTGCACAAATTAGAAATCCCAACCAACTTTCACAACTCCATGTTTGCAAAATCCCTCAGCAGTGCCAAATATGCCCTTAAAGGAGCTGCAATCCTTGATGAGGTAGTTTCCCAGTTCTCATATTGTACTATCCCCAGCAAGAGGTGAACACAGAAAAGAGTAAATTGGTTTGGAGGGGCACTGAAGCTGCATCAGATGTTTCAAATGCTGTTAGCCCAGTTTCATGGGTTTGAGAGTCATACTGAAACACCCCCAGGGGCCAAGGCTTTTGACAAAACCTGCAGTCCCTTACTGCCTCTCATGCAGCATCCTGGATCCGTTTAAACACATTATTTATTAGCCTCTGGAATCACAGATGACAGAATAACACAAGCAAGGCTAACACTGCTTTTCCAGGACTGGCAGATGTCAGAAATATTTGAAATCTGGTCAGAGACTTCCATCTCATGACATTTCTTCAAACCTGGGAGCTCTACATTACTTGTTCAACTTCTTCAAGCACAGCTCTGCTTTCAGGTCCTGACCTTGCCTGGAGAAAGGTACCACAAAGGCAAATATGAGATGTAGTGTTTGAGAAGCAGCCAAAATTTTTCAGAGTATGGAAATACCTTGCTCACTCTGTGTTTGCAGCTTGTGCCTGTGTTTTATTCTATTTAATGCAGTTCACTAAATAGAGCTGGCTCATATTTTACAGAAATACTACTAAAAGACAAAAGGCAAGCTGGACCTTGTTGATCTTTTCCATCCTTATAGGAGGACTGCTCTCTGGAGAGTTTATTCATATTTCAAAGGACAAGTTGTGATTTCTGAGCTGATTTCAGTCTGTAGCATTTCGGTCCCAAGTGCGTTGGCATGGTTAACAAAAACACACCCCGCAGTAAGGCAGCTCTGTTGCTAACACTTCACCATTTGTATGCAAAGTATGCACATGCACATTAGTCACACTGCTACACTGTAACCTAGACGCCTGCATGGTTTACTAATACCAGGCACATTCCTTTAAATTTTGGACATTAGTAAAGTAATCCAAAAGATGCAGTTTCAGCTCACTTGTGAGCTCCTCTGCTTGAAGAACAGCTCCTTCTGGATTCCCTACCCCACACAACCCCAGCCTTCTTTCTGAGGATAAAGAGGGGTGGAAGCCACATGAGAGAAACTGGAATGATATCGTGCCTCTCATCCCACAGTCCAGTGACTCAAGCAATCTCCCAGGAGGCAGGAAACCCACCTCCAGTTCCCTCCTCTGCCTCAGAGCCTGAACCACCTTAGATGATCCCATCCCAGAGTACCCAGTAAGCTGGTGGGTATTCAAGAATTCAGATTTGGTGTGAACCACCCAAATTAGTCCTTCTGCCTTATCAGGGCAGGCTGAACAGGGAACAACCAAACAAGGTTCTGCAGAGCCCCGTTACTTGTATCTTACTTTGTCAAACACATTTTCTTAACTCTAAACTTAACTTTACCACCTGTTTATCAATTATTGAGTTCCTAATCAAGAGCCAGCAAACAAGGCATTAAATAAACTGAGAAGTAGTACCAAGGCATTTGATAAACTAGGAATAACACATCAAAGGCTACAGTCTCATGGTAATACAAGTTCTAGTTAAAGGCCTCCCCATGCATATACGCCTTGATCTGTTAAGGTTATTAAAATGGAAAGCACAGCTGTATTTTTATTAAAATAATTAGTTCCTTCAGTCTGTTTTGAGTGATGTTCCTCATTTCGGATTCAATTTAAGCTCCATCCTATCCAAAGCAGCATATGATTGCAAATTATCTCTATCACAAATGAAAGTTACAGTGGTATTTAAAAACTAATTATTAACTCAATATTGTAATGGCTTGAGCCTCTAAGGTGCAGAGTTCTTGAAGGCTGTTGTAATTCACAGGCATCAAGGTGGCATACAGCCTCCCTACAGAAGGCTGAGCCACAACCCTGCCTCCCATTGCACAAATGTCCCTAGAAAGCCCATGTTTGAAAGCATTTGACACTTCCTATAGACAGCAGGCACCCACCATCTAGCACAAGTTTGTGAACTTCTCTGCAGCAGGGTTAGTTTAAGTAATAATAATATTTATATTCTAAGGAATACTGTTTAAATACACCTCCCACACAATGAGGTTTACTGTTTTCAGAAGGAAGATCTCTGCACACCAGAAAAAAGTGAATAGCATAGATCAGAGCAGGGAGTTTGAAGTCAAAACTCCATTTTTATGATTTTACTGGGGCTGGAGAAGGGAATATTTGATTTTTTTCCCCCCCCCCCACCTACAGTTGCTAAGCATCTTTCACACAGAAATCAGCAGAAATACTGAAATTCCAAGTGAACTCTGTATGTCTGCCACAAGTGCTCACTACTGCTGGGCATAGACTAAACGCCCGAAACACCGCATAGTGAAAGTCAGCCCATCTGTAATATGCACATAACTCTGCCTGACAGAAAGGGATCAAATATAAGTCCCTCCCCGCTGGAGTGCCTGATAAGCAGTGCCACATGCTGCTCCATCAGCATGAGCGAGGTGCTACGCTGGGCTCATCGCTCAGTCCCATGGAGGGCTAGCAGGGCCTGGGGCATCAACACCTGGAGGCAGCCCCTGGGCTTCTCTGGCTCCACCATCCCACCTTTGGGGCTGACATGCCCTATTCCCTCAAGTCAGTACTGAAGCACTGGACTTGCACATTAGTGACACTAGCCTTGCACATTAGTCCACAGTGCTTCAGGTAAGAGGGAAGAACACAGCTTGTGAGCTTTTCACACAGAAGAGCTTGTGGTGGTGCCCTGCACTGGGCAGAGTTACCTTCCCACTCCAAACCCTATCCTCCCTGTAAGGGGAAATGCTATTTCTCATCAGGAGCGCTGTGCTTTGCCTTAGGCAAGCTGCCTCCCAGCCTACGTGGTCTGGGCTTCGTGCTGGGAGGATGAAAAAGAGCACTTTAGAAGTCCTACTATACCCACTTTCTGAATCTGGGACAAGTCATTAATTATTTTACGATAATAAGGCCTGAGAGTCAAAGATGACCAAGAAGGCTACTGAAATTAGAGGGTTTTATCACAGGAGTGAAATGGAGGGATATTTAGGACATAATTGCAGTTAGATGTTCTTTGCTGCTCTTCCCCTTGACGAAGGTTTTTCCTGGCTTGAAGGCCACTGACTTTCCCTCATTCCTTGCAGGAATATGTGGCCATCACTCTCATGTCTGTAATAAAACCCTGCACCTAGGGCCTTAAACAAAAACAAACTCTTCACCTTGAGCTCAGCAAGTAATCAGTGCTGTTTGAGCACTTTCCACAATTGGCAATTTTTGCACACTGGCAATTTTACTCTGTGAGTCCAGAAGTAAGTCATATCTTGCCCTGGATAAGATATTGAGAAATGTAAGGTGATTATAGAAATTGTTAAAACACAAAAAGTGACAGGTAACGGTATCAGCATGAAGGAACAAATTTCCTGTAGACAAGACTTAACTAAAGAAAGGAAAATAGGATTTGCAGTAAATGTATGCAGTGAAAGAGACGAAGACACAAGAAATGTTTATGTGCTCTTACAAAATCAGACCTGGACTTCCAGAATTTATTGAGACACTGTTTGTATATGCATACTCATCTAAATTCACCTCAAAAATGCTCTATACTGTAAGCAGCCTGCCAAGAATTAATAAAAAGAATATATATATTTCTCTCTATTTACTCTTTTCTGCCAGTATTTCACATAAACAGACCAGGGGCAAGGGGGGAGGGGGAACACACAGATGCACAAATAAAATGCTTAAATACTGTGCAATCCTTTAAATTTTTGGCTTCAAGGTTTTTTGTAGCTGCCAAAAAAAAAAGGCAAAATGTTTTCACTCAAGCAATAAACCATAAACCAGCACTTACACTGTTTTTAAACTTCAATGACAGACTGCCAGTAATGCTCTGTGCTAACACCAAAGGATAGAAGACACACATAGATCTTAAACCCCACTTTTTAGTGTTTTCTCTTAACTGCTTATTTCTCATCAACAGAGGTTATATTGTTCCTTCATATGCTCACTGAACTCAACTTTTACATCTTCCTGCACCCATGAAAGTGTGCAGTAGCATTCCACCGCTTCCCTGTTAGTTATCTCAAGTGAGCTTGCACTGGAACTGATTTCTTCCAGCCCTTTTTATGCCATTTCCCTGCAGACAGGCTGCACGCAGCCATGCCGAGAGCTCCCATTTTTCTTTGCACAACAGGTCATCAAAACAGCTTCTCAGTTTGTCAGCAGGCACCGCGCATGTATCATATGCAATGGACTGGACTTGTCACATAAGGGAAAATGCTGAAAAGATCGGTTTTCCTTCTAGAATACAGCCCTGTCATATAAAACTATTGCTGTGATTATCTCAGAGGCCTGGGACCATGACACATGGATTCTCCTCTGTATTTTACCACTTGGATCTTCCTGTCGTTATTCTTTCCATATCTCAACAAATGTAAATCCTCAGGAATGAAAAATACTTAGGGACTTGTCCCTCCTGGGTTCATGAATGTTTCAAAAATAAAAGACAACCCTGGTGAACAACTTCATCAGAAAAAAAAACATGCTTTCCTTTTGAAGGTTTATGCATAGAATGTGTTACCAGAAGTACATTGAGGTAGGCAGGAAACATCGCTTCTGTGATGAGAGACTTCAAAACAGAGAAATATATTCTATTTTTTGAAGTCCTGCTTTGTGTGTGTGTGTGTGTGTGTGAATCTTTCTCCCCATCTCCCCACTAAGCTGCTGCAGTTCAGAGCTGTCAGCTTTGTTTCATTCATAGGTCCTGGCCCAGCTCTAGAGAACGGGGCTCTTTCTGGTAATGCTGGATACTTTTTAGGAGACATTTAAGAACTCCATCAGGAACACAGTGGTCTGAAAGCTTGCCAAAAATATGACTGACTTTATAAGCTCTATTAGTGGTCAGCCTCACTAGCAGAGTTTGCAAGCATTGCCAAACTGCTCTGGCTGCAGTTAGATATGCTGTGCTGGCTGCAGCTGATGCAGGCTAAGAAGTGAATCCCCCCCAGCTCTCCCCTAGCTTGTCAACACCTTCCTGTCAAAATTTACCCTGCCTCATATCTGACAGAGCAGCTTCACATGCAATCACCCTCTTGGTCAGCTGTGTTCATACAAGCCAGGTTGAAAAATACTGCTATCAGAAATGCTTCAGCTAACTGAGGTCATATGGCCAGGAGTGGCACAAGGGCAGCCGCGAGGCAGACAGGTTGTTGAGGCTGGGGGACCAGGCTAAGTTTGGGAGCAGCAAGGAGCTCAGAGGTGGGTCCCATTTCAGGAAGACTTGAAAGGAGGGGGCTCTACCATTGGAGGTTTCCAGCAGCTCCATCCAACAGAACAAGTCTTTGACCACTGCAGAGGCCCTTGCTCTGCTGTTTCCAACTCAATGGCCAAAATTACACAGCCAAAAAGCTTCACACACAAAGACAAATCCTCTAGTTATCTCCAGGCAATTTCGAACACCAGAAAACTTGCATAAGTTTCTATTAATAGCAGTAACAGTTTATCTAAAAGGAATGAAAGCTAGTACTAAACTTGGTGCATGGGTCAGTCTGTAGACAAAACGTTGCCTGCTTTGTGGTAATGGTTCTAGTATAAACACAAGATATTTAAAGAACAAACCTTAACTAACTGTGCATTTGAGTGGGATTCTTTTCCCTCTCACCTCCAGACATGTAGAGCTTATCCAGAAATTTCAATCCTGCTGTTTCCCAAGAAACATATTTTGGGGGCAGGAGGAGAAAAGAGGAGAGGCTACATGTTAACACATCAGCATAGCCTTAGGCAGCACATACGCCCTGGGGCATACAATGCAGTCCCCACACCTGTGTTGAGACTATAGGGTGGGCTAGAGTGACTGAAGCTGTCTAAAGGCCCCCAAGGATATGTATCTAACTTTCCATCCCCTTCTGCCTGTACAGATACTTCTACAGAATTGGCTCTCAGTCTTTATTGTGACACTGTTTTAATGAAAAAACACACAAAGCAGACAGATGATTCATAAGAAAACCTTCCCAACAATAACAAATGCCCAATGGACATTGCGTGGACTGGCCATATATCTCAACTATTAGCTCTTTAAAAAATAATAATTTAAAAAACCAAACCAAAACACAACAAAAAACAACCAAAAAACCTCAAACAAAAACAAAACACAAACAAAAACCAACCAACCAACCAACAACAAAAAAAACCCCTACACTAGAGAGCTGAGATGCAAGCAGCCCCCAAAAGCACCTTTAGAATCTCCTCTCACCACCTACCACAAGACTACTGTGGGCTTGCTATATTTAAACTAGTGTTTGGACTCATCTTCCTCTTTCTCACCACTGAAAAACTGAAACAGAATAAAAATCCAGCAATATCTTGCCACTGTGCCTCCCCAGAAGAGAGACCGATTCCTGCCATCATTGGAAAAAGCCAAGGATATTATACAGCTAATGAAGGTGACTGCTGCATGGAGACACTCTTCCCTTCAAACACCCCCATGGGACGTCACCTGGCAGTGAGGTGTAACCTGTTTCCACAGGACCTGATCCCACAATAGAGCAGCAACAGGAGGTACTACTGGGACTGATGGCCCCCAAAGGTACCAGCCATCTCACTCCACCTTCTACCTCCAGGATCAGCAGCTTCCCCTGATGGCCTTCCCTCCTACAGAACAGCTCAGTTTGGAGAGGACCACCTCTCCCCAGCAGGGAATCAGTGAGCCATTAGCCCTCACACCTCTTCACCACCTGAACAAGGACAACACCTTCCTGGCACACAGGAAAAAGGAGGGAGGCCTGCGATTTAAGGAGGTGAAACTGTAGCTGTACTGAGCCCTGTGGTACCACAAATCTCACAAATTTGTGGTTCTGGTGCTAGTGATGGTACGACATGTATCAGCACATCCAGCTGCATCAAAGATGCACTCAGAAACCAAACCTCTGTGAGCTATGAACTGCTGTTCTCATCTCAAGATGATTCACTCAGATGCTAAAACTTAAAATGTCACTATTGTTAACACACAGCTCAACAAAACATGCAAGAAAGACTGGGAAGGGATGGATTAGGAAAGTCTGCGTGAGTCACAGCTCATTTTGGCACCACCAGCGAATAGGCCACGCACCCACCACTTCTTCACTGCCTTCATGAATCTGAACCCCAATGCAGGTCATCTGAGCCCGTCCACAAAGGGCCTAGGCTTCAAAGCAAAGCCAAACCAAAGGAGCCAAGCAGAGCTCATGGGTGTATTCCAAGCCCACAGAAGGAGAGCTCGAAGGGCTTGAAAACATTTGCCCAAGACAGTTTATCATAAGAGAAACATGTGATTTTCCAGCTTTCATGGAGGTTTAAGGAGTTCCCGTTCACAGAGCCTACGCTACTGAATGCTGGATTTCTGCTCCTCTCCAAGTCAGATACTTGTAACAACCCTGTCTTTGCTGAGCTGACTTCTAACTGGACTTTCCCAGTGCAGATACCAAAGTGTATGTCCAACTCCAGTCTTCCCTGAACCAAATTTGCATCTTACATCAGAAAAGAAGGTACAGGCTCAATACCCACAATGCTGGATAGAAGCTGAGTTTGCTAAGCTGACAGTGTGCCAAGCATGCATGGTTTTGCTGGGGAGAAGACAACACAATGCCTGTTGCTTTTTGTTGAGTGTGGGTGAAAAAGCAGAGTGGAATCTCTATCAAATACAATAGAAACTGAAATTTTTCGGCAATGAACAAGGACATTATTGCTGTAGGCCAGAGACCAAAAATTCATACCAGGCAATGGATGTAGGGTAGAGCAAAGTGCATGGTTTGGAGAATATGGACAGAAGAGAACAATTTATGTTAACTGCAGGGTATGCCACAGAGATGGGAGCACATGGACAGAAAAAGTCCTTCATTCTTTTTCAATTCTAAGACAGCTGCAACAACAATAAAATCTTGCTTAACACTACAGCCATATTACCAAACAGACTTGGAACTTGGAAAGCTTAGAAAGAACACAGCAGTGACATTCTCACATTTTGAAAGAGTCTTACCATAAGCATAGGAGACTGTCAACAAATAAACTAGATGTGGTATCACTAGATATGTCAAGAATTTAAGAAAATAGGACAGGAGACAAATAAATGCATTTACATCTGCAAGGGTGTACAGCATTCCTGGAGCGCTACACAATGGCGGGACTGAGCCTGCAGGTCCATGGAGACCTGAATCAGCCTAAGCCAGGCTTGTGGCATGCCAGCCCTCCTCCTCCTCCTTCTGCATTCCCCCTTTCTCCTTCACCAGTGCTGTGAGTTAACCACTTACATGGCAAGCTGGCTTCCCACCACCAGCAGCAAACTCTGCTCCCTGAAGCAGCCCATTCTGCAATTACAGGAAAAATAGTGTGGGTGTTAAGCTAGAAGTTAGCTGGTCAATACTTCAGTTGTTATTCCAGAAGGAGGTGGTACTGGAGTGGAGTCAACAGGTCTCTGAGGTCACCCTTTAATCTGCATAACCTGCATATGCACCCATAACTGCAAAAAGATACTCCCTAATGAAAACTAAATGTTGTTTAATAAATAAATAAAAGCATCCACTCAGAAATAGGTTCCCCCCAGTGCCTTTCTTTGTCACTGAAGCATGATGTTCAGTATTGCCCTTTGCTTTTTGATATGCTGGGAAGAAAGAAAATGGACCAAGAACATTTCAAACTTGTTTCCTGCACAAAGTCATGTAAGCACTGTTGATATCTATTGCAGATGTGCAAGTTATGTTTGGATACAGATTCCAGTGCCTCACAGCTTTCAGCCATACACACACTGACAGAGTCAAAATAGCTTACTTTAGTTTCCCACAGCACAAATGTCATTCACCCTAGCACAGATGATCATTTTCCCCAATTCCCAAGCATCAGCAATACTCTTACAGAGCTGAACAATCCTTGTGACAAGAACTTGGGGAGAGAGGATTCCCCAAAATCCCACATGAATTTTGGTGGCTGCTCAGTCTCTGTGTGTACCTGTCATCAGTTTCTTTTTCTCTTTAGGGCAGTACAAACCATCAACGTGCCAGAAAGTTGTTGTTATAGCTCTCTGCAAAGGGCTGACTTGTTTTCTGCCACGTAGAGCATCAACATGAGCAGCTCGTAAGCAGGTGCAGACCAATGTCTCTTTTAAAGAAGATACCATCACCCCCCAACATCTCTGAAGTAAATGCACACAATAAGGACCTACTATGCATTGGTAGGGGGTGGGGAAAGGCAGGAGGACATTTATTCCATGTTGTTAAGTCCTATAAAGGCAACTGGTTAGGTTTATCAGCAATGGATGGATTTGGGGTAAGGATCATCAGGACAGAAGGATTTAGAGAGTCCCTTATTTTCAGTGTCCTTCCCCTTTTTTTTGATGCCCCCTTTTTTTTTTTCCCACAAGTAAATTAAAATTGTTGCTGCAGTATTGCTGACCTCTTTCACACAGGGCATCAAATCTCCAAAGAGTCCCTTACAGCCCAGTCCTTTCCCAGTGCTGTATCCTATTAGTGCACTGACCCTTTGTGCATCCAGCAGAGCTGCTAACCAAAAATGCCTTTGGAATCTGAAAGCTGCAGCACAAAGGCAGCCCTGAGGTTTGAATAGGGCAGAGTGGAGGGTTTATTCCTCCTTGGAGTGAGCTCTTCATGGCTTGGGAGTTACAGCAGAGCAGGTGAGGGGAGAGTTCGGGCTCTTCAGCAGACATAAATCTCTTATTGAAAAGGAAAAAAATCTGGAGTATATACCAAGGATTTCCCAAAACAGAGCTCTTACTAGCTGACTTTAGTTGTACAAGCAGCCTCAGACGTAGCCAACTTCCCAAGTCTAGGTCATCATGGGGGAAAAACATCTGTGGAAAAAAAATTGGGTTTGAATCTGGATCAGAAGAACAGAACAACATCCCACTCAGAACACAATAAAGGGAGCACTTGAAAAACAAAGCGTCTTTCAGGTATTAGAGCTATGAAAACTTTTTTTAAACATTCCTTAAACTTAAAATATAGGAACAGAGTGCCTAGCAGCTCTGTCAAGCTAATTTTAAATAAGTTGGTGTGAGTTCATTTAGAAAGCAGCTTATTCCTTCATGTCTCCAAAAGTTTCGAAAAGGAGTGGGAGATATCTACATGCAGAGCGCAAACAGATGTCCTAGATTGTCTGGGACAACATCAAAATACAGTGATTGTTCTGATGAGGACAGCCAACCTCCAGGAAGAAAAGTGTGAGATGAAATGGCATCTCAGAGTAATGAATTTGCTCTTACACCCCATGTCAAGTCAAATGCCCTGAGATGATTTATTTCCAGTATCACAGTGGAAGACTGACAAGACAGAGACACTGAGCATACTCCCACATCTTCAATGCTTGTTTTACTTTCCCTTCACCCACTCTACCAGCGAACTCTCTGTGCTAGATTTTTTTCTCAGTAAGAAATTTGGGATAGATTACCATCCTGTCACAAACAAAGGATCACATGAACAGAGCTGTGTTTAGCATTTCACTTGAAAGTTTTTGTATCTGTGATTTTGTCTTGATTATGTTTTCCCTTCGATCCCCACCAACCATACTTTGTTCACAGATCATTTAAGACTTCTACTTTCTCTTATCCTTCAATTAAGGTACTTAAGATGGGAAATAAAAACATAACGATTGGATGACTACATATATTACAATACTTTCCATGATCTGCCTTTATCACCTTCCTTCAACAGGTAAGTTAGGAAGCCCTGCCAAGTCTTCAGCCAAGTTAACAGGAGGCTTACAATGATACATCTCTCACTACTACTGGAGTCAAAACAGAAGCCTGTTTTTCTTCCTTTCTCCACCCCAACACTTATTTTTGTATATAACTAACCTACCCAGCTGACTGGCTGTGCCTGCCTCTGAAAACAGGGATTTTGGTGTCTGGTCCCTTCCCTTGGTGCAGCCCAGAGAAATCTTGGCTCACCAAATCCCTGAATCACCTTGGCTGCAAGGGAAGCATAGGACTAATTCTATGAAGCTAATACTGAAAACACAGAACTCAGAAGAGCACTTTGGGTACAGAGGCCTTGAATTTTCTGAAAAATATTTTTAAAGTACTGCAAAAAACATATTATTCTTTAATATTTAATCAACTTTGGTAACATTGTCTTAGCATCAAAATAAAAATGAAACATGAATGTTTGTTGATATTTTCGGCTGTTATTTGCCCCCATAGGTGCAGAGAAAATGAAACAAAAATACACACTGTGGCCCCCACATGATCTAAAAAATATACTTCTTACTGGGAAGTAAACGGCTTTAAGTGGAGACAGAAAAAGTATTGATAAAATAAGAATATTGAAGGTAATATAGTGAAAATAACTGATGGTTTCCCTCCCTTCCAAATATTTCTACTATCAGCAAAAAGGTTAAACTTACAAACAGATAGAAGGAGAGTTAGTTATGCCACTGCTATCACAAGCTTAATATCTGCACTGATCAACTCATAAAAATCTTTCCTTACTGCTTACTGGTTTCTCTTAGCAGCAGACCTTCTGCCCTTATAGGAAAGGTCTGTCTTTTCCACAGACCTGTGCTCATATAAACCTTCTCTTACAAAGGGCTCTGCTCCCTCAACTATTCTGGAGTGTTTCAGTCCTCAAAAAGAAAGGGTTTGGACAGAAAAAGGAAGTGACACATTTTCAGTCTCCCTTTTTTTTTATTTTTACTGCATACATTAGTCAGCCGTGCCCATGCAGCATGTAACATTCATATCATTAATAAAATAGTCTGCTAACATCCTTGGAGGCAGGAAAATAAACCTGAAGCATTGATTTCAAGGTTCAGCTGGAACGGGCAACCAACATCGACTGCACAAAACGAAAAGTGAAAGCAGAGGCCTTCGGCAACATACACACAGCAGTGTCTCTAGCGGAGGGATCCCACCTTGTTACATTTGTTACCCCAGAACCACAGGACATCAGCATCTCCGCTGCTCTGGACTCACAGCGCTAGTGCAACAAAATCACTACCATTTCCAAAGCTGATCTTGCCTACAGGCACCAATGCTGGTCCACCCCTCCCTTCCAGCTTCCCCACTGCAAGCATAACTTCAGCAAACAGTACAACTTCACAGCCGTGCTGAGGTACCTAAAGAGCTGTGATCACATTCAACTCAGAGCATAAAGTTAAGAACTACAGCTAACAAAATCTAGGTGTTTCACTCAGGGCTAATATAAGTAGAATACAGCTCTCAGGAGTAATTTTTCTTCCATTTGGTCTTCTTATTAGGCACTTACAAAATTGATGACCTGAGCAAAGTAGAGAGCAAACCCACCTCAAACTCACCTGCACCCTCTATCTAGCAACTGTTCTACCACAGCTCACCGTGTTTGCAGTTCGGTATTTCCTTCCTTGCTAGAAAACAGATGTATACATTTTTGTTATCTCAGGGTAACACACTTGTGTTACCCCGACGTGAACATACAAAGCAGAATGGTAAACTGAGGCCTTCAGCAACATCCCCATTTGCTCAGAGCAGAGGGCTCCCACCTGATTGCATTTGTTACCCCAGAACCACAGGACTCATTTTGCTTCCTTCTCAGTGCAGTCAGTTCAGTTAGGTCAGCTGCAGATAGGCAGCACTGACCTTGGTGTAAAACTTGTTGTCCCTGTGCCACAGGACAGGCCATACACACCCTTACCTTGGGGTTAAGAAAAAAAAAAAGAGATACATCCTGTGTGTCTTGATTAAGAGCAAAGAGCCTGCCTTGGAGCAGCTTCTCCTTACTAGGCTATAGAAAAATAAAGGAGGGGAATAAAAGCACAGAGAGAAGCCCTACTAAGGCTGACAGAGGAGCACCTCGGTGATCAATGCAACTGTAAAGGATGAGGCAGTTTTCATCACTTTATCGCAGAGCTGGCTGCTGCAATCAGCGGTACGCTGTTCAGTCTGTCACTCTGTGAGAGGCCTGATCTTTGACCCTCTTCTTGGTAATTATCCCCTCCTACAGCTCACATGAAATGAGACTTATCAGGTTCTCCAGCTGCACTCAGTCACCATCTTGGTGCACACATCTTATGACTCCTTCCGAGGACAAGCAGGCAGAAGCCAAAAATAGCTTCCTCATCTTATTTACACAACAATCATGAACACTGTAATAAACAAATAAGCTCTGATGAAGCTGCTTTATAAAATTACTTCAAATTTAAATATTTTATTTTCCACCAGGAAGGCTAAGCAGAAGTGTAGCACTGTCTTTAAAACAACAACCAGAAGAAAATCATAACTGCTCAATTGTTTATTTCTAATATGTGTGTGAATATTGACGATAATCAGGAGTCTGTAAAAAGAATTTTTTTCCAGCTTTTTTTTCTCCCTTCAGTTCTTACTAAAAAGCCTCAATCAAACATGTTTTATTCTTTCCCTAGTTGGCACAACATATGCTTAAGTTTCACTGACCTTAATAAAATATAGGCAAGAACTTGTTTTATCTTTCAGTTGAAGTGTTCCCTCCAATCAGAGTGCATAACCAAAAGCAAAATTAAAGTGCAAAGAAAGTAAACTGCAACAGACATATGATCCTGAGAGTGAAGAAATTGAGTCCTGGGGGACTTGTTCTCTGGTTTGTCCAGTAAATCAGATCAATGAGTTAAAGGTCTTCAAGGGAGATAGTCATTATGTCCCTACTGTATGCTGGAAAGCTTCAATTTAGTTCTTTAGTTTGATGCTACTTCTATCAAACTTACATTTCAAGGAACTGATTGTTTTTAAGACCAAGATTTTGGAAATGAGGAAAAGAAGCTCTGAGCCACCTGTTTGTTCTCACAGACACCTTAAATCCAGATGACTGACAATGCACGGCAAAGGCGACTGGCCTTACCTTACTGGGTAAATCTCATCTGATGTTGTTCTGTTTGGTGCCAGGACTGTGGTGAGCAAGCTGCTGTAAAAGACAGGGACACTCCTGCAGCTGGAGAAACTCCACTCTGCACAGACGCAGTGGAAATATCACACCAGCTTGCAAAGAGTATAAACACCTGATTTTTTCTCCAAAGGTGAGCAATCATTAAAGCCATACAACATCTGAAAGTAGCAGATAAACTACTGGAAAGATCCTCATTTTATTTGTTGTTGGCACTATGAATGTCCTGATGAGCCCTAATTTAAAAGAAACCAACTTGCTTCCCCTCCATGATGTACTCTAAAATTGGAAGTGGACTGGCAGGAGGTTGTGGAGACTGCATTTACAGCAGCTCTGAGCTTTATGCCAGGGAGCACAGATGGAGAACATCTTTTGGTGGAGCTTGCATGGGCATCTGCTTCAAGGAGCAGGTCCTAACAGAGGAATCAGAAGGAGCAGGTCCTAACAGAGGAATTAGGTTCACAAGTCACAGAACCATTCATTTCCACTTCAAGTATTTCCTAAAATCTGAAAGACTCAGAAACTGAGCATTGCGTTTGCACATTTCTGTGCCAGCACAACATAACATATGCTTGACACATCTAGAAACATTATGGTGCTGCTTCCATTTCCTGCCAACCACTACAACTCTTTCTTTTCCTTCCTGATTTTATGTTTTGTGAATTGTTTCAGTGAAGGAAGAGGAGGAATAGAAGAACACTTCAGTACCTGGGAAAATAAAGTGTTTAGAGGAAAGAGGCAAAGCACATGTTCTCAGGATCAGTTGGAGGCAGAAAATACCACAGAGCGTGACACAAACTGAGAAAAGATTTTGTACTTGCTTTCCATTTGTTCCCACAACAGATGGGTGCTGGCCTGACTCAAATACTCCATGAAGTAGCAGTCATTGCATATGCTTCCAGATCTGTGTCAGCCTAGCTGAAGGCAAACGCACCACTAGCCGAACACCCATTGAAGAATCAGCATAGCGGGTACGACCAGGATGGTTACAGATCCTCAAAGTCCCAAAGGGTCCTCTTCCAGTACTTTCAAGGCTCAAATTGCTCTTGGTTATCTCTGCTATGAGCAGCACTGAGTTATGAGGTACATAACAGTGTTAATAAACTTGGTATGCAATTTCAGGAAGACTGCAAATTGAGGATCCACCCTTTAAACAGGTTCAGATTTGGGAAACAGTCAAAAATCTGACAGATTTGATCCTTATCTAAACAATTCAAACCATCTGAGCACCACTCAAGTCTGTACAAATGGACTGAACTCCCTAGGGAAAGCCCTTTCTCATGAAAATTTGAGTATTTCCAACCCTGGCTTGGCAAGAAGTTAATATGAGAGCAGACTCCCTTGTGGTATTTTGGTATTTCTGATTCCAAATAGAGCCATAAAAACAGAGCAAGAAGATGGATTTTGATACATTAGCTGAATTTTCAGACATACAAATTAACTTTTTTTTTCTGATTACAATCTCTCTAATGTTTTTGAGCACAAAACCTTGACCGATGTGGTGGCTCAGCTTTACTATGTGCTTTAAACCCTGACTTCCAGGCATTGCTTGTTTCAAAAATAAGGGCATCACATGGCGAAGATGCTCTCCCTTCTCTTCTTACAAAAAGTTATCCCAGTACAATGGCAGACCAGTACTCAATAGAAGGTAGCAGTAAGACTCTGCTACATTTCTATAAGAAACTTTGACTGTTACATCATTGGCGAGGTAGATCTAACAAGGGTTGATGAAAACCATGTACTCTCAGAGGTCAAAGAGGGTCTGTCTGTCACCTATAAATCTCAGGGGCAGTTTAAACAAATTAGGAAATGGCACAATCTCACCTACCAAGGAAGTCAAAACCGTGTGATATTTCTCCCCAAAATATAACAAAGGTGCAAGCAAAATCAGAGATTAACACCCTCCTCTTGATTGCCTGTACAGGAAAAGCCACATTTTGGAAAAGAATGCGAGAGTATGTGTATTTATATCCAGCAGCTACAGGAACAGAAAAATGGTATTTTACCCAGAGTCTGATCCCTGAAAAGGCCCACAGTGGCAAAAATAGGATAATTGTGAAATAATAGCTCACGGTGTTCTCACACTTTTTTTTCCATGCTGCTAAAAGCAATTCACTCAATCAGCAGTTGGCTATCACCAAAATTCCCTCCATCTCTGTATTCCACTTAGGGAGTAGCAAATATAGGGCACTCAGCTCATAACTTCTGTTTTTTTCAAGCAAGAAAACTCTTACAAAAATGAAATAAGTCTCTGCTTTAATGGCCATCAACTGAGCACAATAGCTATGCTGGGAACAAGAGATCTTGAAAAAATTCCCTTCATGACTACAGGGCTGATTCTTTCATATTGAATGATTGTGGCGTGATTCCAGATGCAGAAAAGCCAACTCCTTTAGGATGGTTTGTTCTTGATTTTAGTTAATCCTCCCAGACTGCAGAGTATTCTGCAATAAACCAATCAGCAAGGGGGCCCCCAGAGTGCAACACCCCACTTCTCAAAACTTGGATCTGTACCCAGTCACGCAAACCAGTCTAATCCTACACGAAGGCAAACATTCGTGCACCCACTGCTAATTTCCAGAAAACCTTTACCACGGATGTTCTGGGAAAGTGGTTATCCTCCATCTGCAGTTTCTTTTTTCAGCTGGTACTCATAATCAGTTGGCTTCCCTGTACCCCTGTTGATCACAGTCAATATTTCTGCCGCACGATCTATAAGACTGCTTTAACCTGGCATGAGCCTGGATGTTTTCTAGTTTTTCCAGAGCCTCTCTGACAAAAGGTCATTCTTCCCAAAATATACCAGGATGACCCAGCCTCAAAATAATTCAGGACCCAACCATCTCATTAAAAACAAACAAAACTACTTAAAAATAGAAAGAAAAAGCAATTATATCTTGCCTATTTTTTGTTGCTACAAACACATCCAGCAGACACATTTGCTAAATCAAGGCTAGAGAGATCCAGTTTGGGTCTATACAGCAAAAAACTTCCTGCAATTACAAAGACCAGGTCTTGTATAGCACTCGCCATCTATGGCTCTCTCTTCAGGCACCTTGTCAGTAGGGCAGTTTCTCCTTTCTGAAGCTTTCTTCTCACTCATTGCAATAGCTGTAATTCTACTATGTCCTCTTGCAGTTTCCATGGACCAGATATTCCTCCCCTCCTCTCAAACCATTCTGTGACATGATTACACACAATTGGTGTGTTGTGCCCTATCTTGAAGTCAGCTGAGGCCTTTGAAGATTAAGAAAAGGTGCAAGGGAACTGTTATATGTTGTTATTATTACTTTAATTATGTGTCCATCTACTAACAGCTCATCACTGATAGCATGAATTTAAAACTGGATTCTACCAACTTCCTCTTCTAAGCTGCCCATTGCCTTCCAGAGATATCAGGAAATTACTGGAGCCTGGGGAAAAGGGGGATGGGAGGAATCTTTGACCACCACACAGCAAATATTAACACAGAGAACAAGGGGCTCCTTTCAGAAGCAGCATCTTGTTTTTGTGGATCCTAAGTTTTTCATCTCTTAATGTTTCATCTGTCCCTCATTCTTCAGAAGTCCCAACAGCTGAAATACGTCTAAAACAAGGGATGCACAGCGTCAAGTCATTCTTCCACCAACAGCTCCAAATACTGCCAGCACAACACACCAGAGCTGTCAGTATTTTGCCTTTCTTTCTGTATTTCCTTCATGACAGCTCACCAAAACAGAACTGTTTCTGAAAAGCCACTGAAAAAAAACATGCTAATGGAGCAAAAGCCCCAACTGGAGCACCAACCAACAATCCCAGAATTACCACCTGACCAAGCTGATATGCATTTCATTTGAGCTAGCTAAGTTTACCCATAATTTGCAAACATTCTCAATTCATAAATCAGTAACAATTCAGAAGTGATTATTGCTGCATTACATCATTTTCTATGAACAGCATCATTGCAGCTGCTTGCTACATCTGTGAGTATTTAATGGAGACTATCCACAATTCAAGAAAAAATATTTTCTGCCAGGACCCACCAATTATTAACATGCTAAGAAAGTAAAGGTAAGCTAAAATGAATATTGCTTTACCCTTCACCTCTTATGAATTACACTTCTCTCTTCTTACAGTTTTGAGTGAAAGAAGCCTGGCACACTCTTTGAAACAGTTCATTTGAATTTCCATCCCCAAATCCATCCTTTCCAATTTGGCACAGTGGGAAGATTCTCTGTAGAGGTACAGTACGAGTTGCTGCAAATCACAACTCAGGTGCTTGGCAGGTATCTGCATCCAAAGTTCAGATAACACCTGGCTGTATGGTTCTGCCTGTAGACAGAATGATGATTCCCTATCTATCATAAATTCAAGAGAAGCAAAAACACAGATACCCAGATAACAAGCAAACAGCAGATTTACAGGACCCACTGGGTCTTAAAATCTTGTAGAAAGCACTGAAGCAACCAGCTCTCATGGTGTGGTGAGGAAACAATCAGCTAACATAGCTATGCCCCTTTTTCTTGCTCTTGGATAATCTGTTTTTCCTATCCACTGTTTTAATAATCTTTGCTGAACGAAACATACCAGGTTTTCAGGATTTTGCTTCAAACAGTCATGTGATTTCTGTGTCTTTTTGAAGTTTAGCTACATAATCCCCCTTGGTAATTTTTCTTTTAGAGGTTCTAATACTTCTGGAGACCATACCCAAATTACGCATACACTTATGATTATGTACAAAACCGGCACTATACAACAGCAAGTTTGTAGCCAAGAGAATGGAAACTCCCTAAACCAAATATGACTTAAAAGAAGTAATTCCCTTCAATCACATAAGATGTGGTGCATCTCAGGTTTTCCACCCAGTCCTTTTTCCACCTTCTGCTTTATGACCTTTCCCTGTGGACAGAAACACTTGGGCCACTGCTTGATCCTTGTACCCCTGCCCATATGTCTAGGCTGCCATTAGCATCATGTAAGAGACTAGCTGGAAGAGACACACTCCAAGGAAAGTGAAGCCAGAACATCCCCCTCTTCTGTAGCCAAGTGCACCGTGCTGCCAACACATCTGCTCCCTACCAAGCCAGAAAGCGTCAAGGTTATTTTGGGACCTGCATCTACAGCTGGTGGCACAGAGCACCAGCAGCATGAAACACAGTGAGGACCACATAGTTGAAACCTGTCATTCAGGGACCAGCCAGCACCAGGGCAACTAACCCCTGCAAAACCAGAAGGCAGACATAGTCAAGGACATGAGACCCTGTGAGGTACTAGTCCCTGATGCATTAAAGTGGAGCAAGCAGGCACAAAAAACCACCATAATGAGGATGCGATAGTGATGCTATGGCTGTGCCTTTTTTGGCTGTGCCTTTATTGCAGCAAAGCTTCCAACAAAAAGACATGGCCATGCAGTGACTTCAGGCCATTAAAAACCAGCCACGGGGGGAGCCGGAGCCTGGCAGAGAGGCAGTGGGCACCTTGTCAGCTGCCTTTGCACAGGGAGAACAGGCAAGGCCTGCCACCCAGAGCTCATCCAGCCCTCAATGAGGCATCTGGAAATGGAGAGAGGAGTGTGTGACGCTTGCATGAAGGGGGACAAGGAGAGTTCAGCATGGAGCAGCTATCTCTCTGGGTATGAGAGGACACTCAGGCCAGGCAGCAGCATGCCTGTTCCCTTCTGGCAGACAGAAGGGCTGCTTTAGAACACCCGCACTTTCCTTTTGTTACTGTTTCTATCATTTATTTGTCGTGGGGGTAGGGAAGGTTGGGGTCAGGTGCAGCTTTCTGTGAGGGCCCATCCCTGATGGCCACTCAGCCTCTGACTGCACAGGCAGTAATTTACACGCTGTGGTGAGGAGGAGCTGCTGTCCCGTGGGCAGCCAGCACTACTGGACCCTGGGCACACACCCCCTTTTTGTGACAGTCCCAATTCTCCACCCAAGCGCAGGAGTGTTTAGGGGTAGTTGACACTCCAGTGTGCTCCAGTGCCACAAACTTATCCCAGTCTCGCTGTACCAGCAGGTGCAGTCCGAGACCTTTCTGCCAGCAGGGTCAGCACCTGGTAATGCAGAGTGAAACACAGCTTCAGTGGTGAGGAGGGAATTGCGGGGAGACGTGTCAGATGCCGCGGCTGACAAACCACACTTAACCACCTCTCTTAACAGAAAAATGAGAATTCCACAGGAGGTTTAGATTGGGTGCTAGGAACAATTTCTTCACTAAAAGGGTTATCAGACACTGGAACAGGCTGCCCGAGGAAGTGTTGAGCCACCATCCCTGGAGGCATTTAAAAGATGTGTAGATGTCGTGTTTAGGAACATGGTTTAGTGGTGGACAGTGCTGGGTTAATGGTTGGACTCAATGATCTTTGAGGTTTTTTCTAATCTAAATGATTCTATGAATTGCTGTAGCTAAAGCTGCAGAGGGCTTTGTTCTCTCCTCCTAGAAGTTTGCTCTGTCTCCTCCATGCCCAAAGAAGCACGGGCTCCAGAGCACCTCTGGCCATCTGCACATGGATACAACCTTCACCTGCAAGAATATGACTCAATACAAAGCTTGCTCATTTATGGTCTAACATCCATCCCAGCAACAATGCTATTACTAGAACTATTTACTCAGTTGTGAAATCAGTAAAGACTGCACTTAGGGAGACAAAGTAATGAAAATCCTGAAACGTGACTGCCTTAAAGTCTAGTAAAGTTCAAGTCTCAGGCTCTTCCACAAAGTTTCACCAGCATGTCAAGACGCACAACCACCAAGAAAAGTAAAAAGGGTAGAAGATACCTAAGGAATAAAAATGCTAATTTAGGATCCATCATCAACAGCTTTTCACATCCCTCAAATTTCCCTGTGGGCTACATCCCCCAGCCAAGATCTTCTCTTCTGTGGGTGACTGGAGAGAACAGTGGAGGCGGTGCCTGGCTGGGACCCAGCCCTTGGACAAGACTTGGGGGATGCAGGTCTCCAGCCACAGCTGTCCCCACAGCCTGACTCCTCCAGGGAAAGCTCTGATTTTCTAGCAGGTGATATTTTAATGGTTCATTGAAACTGTATGCAGAAAGTGTTCTTCACTGTTTCTTACGCAGATACTGGAAACACAGGTCGTGCCCCCCTCCCCCAAATATTTCTACAACAAAATTGCTGTAGCTTTCCCGTGAAACTCACAAAACTAGCACTCCCCACAAAAACAAGAACCGAGTTGGAAACTGTTTAAAACTTTAGTTTGTATAATTACATTATGTTATTGGAGCCATTCTATACATCAAGATCTGATCAGATCACAGTACCTATCTGCTGCTGGATAGTCTGTGATTTACATGTTACTGTTCATGGACACATAAAAATAAATACTAAGACATGACTCAAATAAGCTTTGGATTCTAGATGTTTAAAATTTAGATGCCAACCTAAATAAAACATTAACATAGCAAGAATTTATATCCAGTCTATTGTCTGAATGTCCTTTCATTCATATCATCACCTGAACAGAATTATGGCCTTCATTTGTCTTGGGGCATATTCCAAAAACCTACAGGTCACAGTTCTGCCACTGCATCTTGGACCACAACAGTTTATAATTTAAAATAGTTTCCATTTTTTTTCACTAGTGAAAGTAGACTTCTTTTTTTTCCAGTCCTCACACTCACATATCAAATGGCTTATATAAGCATTACAGCTGCTGATTGACTAAGAATTATGCACAGCAAATAGTTTCCTAAAATATCCTGTTTTTTTGACACTTCTCAGTTCCACTCAGTTGTCTGTCACTTAGATTTACTCTAGGGGCAAAGAACACCTTTTAATATCCATACAGAACCAAGGAAAACAGAAGCTCAAGGCAGGTGGATTCACTAAGCTCTGCTGCAATATGAACAGCTAACAGCCTAAGCCTCCACCAGTTGTCACATACACAACGGAGATATGTCACACTAACAAGTATCAGTTGGGGTCCTCATCCAGTGAAACACTGCCAGGTATTAACTTATTCATCAAAAAAAAAACAAACCAAAAACAAAAAAACCCACAGTTTTTTATCAAAAACACTTATTTATCAAAAAAAACCCTGTGTTATCCAAAAGAAACTAAAAGGGAAACTTTGAGGAATGGTGTTTAATTCTTTCAGAACAAGCTGCCTATAAAAGAAAATCAGTTAAACCCTGGAAGGTCTCCTAGTAAGGACTAGGAGTACAGCAAAATCACTGGACTTGACATGACAGGAAAACAAGCAAACAAATATACTAAGATGACTCCTGCACCCAGCTCTGATGAACTGTCACAGAGGTCAGGTCATCCTGTAGCCAACAGCATGCCAATAATTTCAATTAAATTCCAGTGGAAAAACTCAACATCCGGAGGAAAAAAGTTTCCTTTAGCTATTGTTTCCTTTCCAAAGATCACTTCTTCAGCTAAAAGGACAGGGAAGAGGAAAGAAATAAAGAGACTGGGTGAATAATGCTCCGTGACTAATAGCCGTGGTCTGACCAGTCTGAAACAGCTTCAAGTGCTCATGACCTTTTGAAGAGCCACAAGTTAGGTGCTAACAAAAACGCATAACACAAACTCTCACACCCCCCCTCCTTTTATCAAATGGGCGTTTAGATGAATAAGCTGACAAAAACAACATGGAAGTAATCTGCTGAGTAATTCCCCTAATATTCCACCGTGGGTTGGCTCTGAGAGTTTGAGGCACACAGCTACGAAGGCACTGTGCTGACTGTATTTCAGATGACAAATTCTCATTAATCACACACAAATACTACGCACTGTTCCACAGCTTACACAAATGTTCTCCTGAAGCAGCACTCAAGTCATCGACAAATCCCCGAGCCCTCCCATATATCTCATTACACAATTTCTCCGAGAGGATGTGAAAGCTCTCACCCAACTGCTCCACGCATCCCACTCCCTGTTATCATCCTATGGGACTTCACTCAGTGCACGCATTCCCCACGCCATTTAAAGGTCTTCGGTATAAATCTGCTTTTAGGAGGTGGCACACCAGTTACCTCTTGAGGGGTTGTTTTCGTGTATCTCTTCTATCAATTAACACAAATCCTCCCCAGGTTGCAGCATCATTAGATCAAGCCTGGCAGAAGCAGATAATAGTAATAATAACATACAACTCTTAATATAGCATTTTAGTACTTTTCATCTCCAAAATCAACTTTAAGACACTGAGTTTAATCTATTAATATCTTCATTAAAGTACACAAAAGAAGTACATCAGAAGTACACAAAATGCTGTTTTATTTCTTGAGCAGACAAGTACACAATTCTGGTACAAATACTAAAAGTCATTGAAACGTTTCTTAAAACAACAAATGTCAGAAAGCAATATGATACATTCTATAGAGAAAAAAATACTACGCCTGATTGCATTTTGAACATACACTGCCAAATTCTCAAATTACTGCACAATCAAAAAAGAAATGCACACAATTAACTATAACTAGTTGGTAAAGATAACTCAATAAAACTTAATGGGAAGAGTTCAAAACTCCCAAGTAAATAATTTTGTTAGCTGTAAAAATCAACTCACATTTGAATAGATGCCTAAGTATTATTTAGCCAGCACTCAATTTGAGAACATTATCTATCTTGGGAGAAAAGCAGCTCGGGCTAAAGCAAGAACTGTGATATGATTGCCACCCAAGCCTTTGGGGAAAGTCTGGCAGTGCATCCAAAGTTCATGCTAGCACATGCTTATGTAAGTCAGAATCCTAAAATCTGGATGTAACAACTGAAACTGAAGGGAAATTTAAATTTCTGACCATCTCCATCTAGAGGAAAACTTGTTTATAATTGTGAGAAAGGATTATAAAACTGTGGAAAGGCACTATGTGAAATTTGTGCAGCTACATAACTGATTATAGAAGAACAAAGCAGAACTTTGAGGTACAGCCTGAGTGGTGAATACCAGAAGCCCAGACTACTCCAGTCCTGGGGAAAACTTAAGCAATTTAAAATAACATGGTGGCAGCACAACAAACTGTGGGACCCTCTCAATTTCAGACTCATAGGCAGGAATAAGAAGCCATGGATGAGAACAAAAGAGGGACAGTGAAATGAATCTCTTAGCCACTGACAATTCTGAAGATGAGAGGTGACAGGAAAGATTTTGAAGAGAGAAGTAAACAGAGTAGAAGTCACAAACAGGAGAGCTGACAGCCTGAAACTGTTTGGATTTTAAATGAGCTCAGTGGACAGAGAAGGGGAAAGATCATTGAACTGTTACCCATGAATGACAAGGATGGAAGTGGAGCACTGTGAGAATGAAGACATCCAGCATATTTGGCAGCAATAGCTTTAGGAGGGTCTTGAACGGGCACACAGCAGCAGCAGATCCCGCTTAGTCTCTGACACGTATCAAAGAACAGGGAGATGGGGGTAAGTGGAAAATTGTCCAGCCCAGGAGGAGAGATGAAGAAGAAAGAAGCACCAGAAAATTCAGCAAAGAAAGAGGAAAAACCCTTGGGCATGTGCAGAATTGCTGATGAAGTGTTTACTGATGAGTGGTGAAAGAATCTCATCATGTCAGCTCAGCAAGCTGGGAAAAGCACCTCAAGACTGAAAAGGGGCAGCAGCAGTCCCTAGCACAAAGGCAGCAAAAATGAAAAAGGAGCTCAATGCATTCTTAAGACAGCACGTTTACAGTATAGGGAATCTGACTGAGAGGGGATGCTGCAGCAGAGTCCTTAGAGCACACAGAACCAATTCCGTTTTTCCCGATCTGCAAAAGGTATGTTTCTCCTCCTACCCACCCCAAAGATCACCTTCTTAATTTAAGATTAAGCTTCTAAATGTTTAGGGAGGACATCAGGGATCTAAGGAATAAGAGGACCTAAGAAAACTCATGCACTGTGTCTAAAAGCCTTACTAACTCCACAGAGAAGTCTTGGCAAACATACTCTAACAAAGGCTTGCAATAGCTAGAAGCATATGCAATGCTCTAGGTGACCCACCACACAGTGTTTGCCGAATTAACACACATATTTCTCAGATAACATTTGCCAACAGGTTTCACAGCCAGTGTTTGTCCCCTCAGAGTAATTTCAAGGTGATCCTCAGAAGATGGATCTCAAACAGGAGGGCCAAGACCACCAGTCTCCATTTTCACCACAGGTTCTGTAACATGCTTTGCAGAGGAAGAGCCAGCAGGAACCCTTCAGCTGCCATGAGGCCATTAGATACTGCGTGACCACAACAACACTTTGTTATTTTTAAAGTTCTTTAAGACTCGTCCCCTGCTCTCGTGCTGCTGGCCCTGTGTCTATTCAACAGCAAATGGTACTGCTACTGGGATTCAGTAATTCTGAACCTTGCTTACCTAGGGCAGGAAGTTTTAAGCAGTCAGTGAGACAGGAGTGGCAGGGAGGGAAGGAAGAGAGCTCTGCTTCTCTAACAAGAATGCCTAAGTGTTAGCTGCTACATCTGAAAACTTGGCTCATATTAGTCCATGGGGAAGGTCCAAGGGCATCAAACCAGATAAGGCATCTGTAAACACAACCGTACTAAAACGTCCAGGCTGAGGCACCTAAACATGCCACACAAGCTGCACCGAGCTGTAGCAGTTAATAAATCTTTCCTGATTGAGTCTCACAACCTCTCATGGCACCCCACGCTCACCATTGGGCAAGAGCCGCCTCCAGCCCAAGCCAGCAGACCCCACTCCTGAGCAGCCCAGAGGGCTTGCTAGACACCACGACGCAAGGTGCTCGGTCCTCCTCCCCATCACAAAGGAACCACGCTACGCTGAGCTAGGGAGAGCAGACACTTTTTCCATATATAACAGAGCCTCTCAGCCTTATATGCATTAGGCACCCTGTAAGAGGAGCACTGGAAACTGCAAGGTGGTACTGTATTGTATTAATGTCACTTAATGGTAACTGTCAGTGATCGTGATGGAATAAATATGGAAAAGGAAATTACTGTAATTGATTGACAGTCTGGAAACTTCCACATATGATCTAATGAGAGAGACCTGTGAGAAGCTGCTGCAGTAGAGGCCATTAATGCAAATCATATGCACCATGCCTGCTCTCTGAATTATGCAATGCCATGTGAATGTCTAATCCGTTTCACCAAGCTTGTCTCTATCCAGGAAGAGCATTCTACTGACACGCTGATTAGTGTATTAGGGGAGTTTCAGAAGTTCAGTGCTAGAATGGGCGCCGTTACAGTGTTATTAATTTAGTTCAGAACAAAACAAACAGGTCTGTAAAGCCATCAAAGTCACTACATAGGTCTACAAGATACGTTTGTCATGGCCGATGGGAATTTCCAGGAATGTCTTGTGATATATGGTCAGACTTTACAAATACATAAGGAGAGTAGCACTTTTCCAGGAAATTGCTGTTGAGTACTCAGGAATTGAAGATAAGGCAAAAGGCTTAATATAGCTTCATGATATTTTGTGTGGATTTCCAGAAAGAACACTGTGATAACAAAAACAGGTGGGAAATTTGGAAGAGGTAGCTGGCATATTCATATTGCAGTAATGCTATACACACAAAAGCTACCATGTAAACATGTTGGAAGATAATGTCTGTCCCAAGGTTTCTGGGTTTATGCCATTGTATTTTCCCTCTAAAAAATATACTTAGATAAAATGCCACTTAGATCAATGCTGGAAATTATTTTGATGGAGTCATCTTGGTCCCTGGGGAACATTTGTTCTTTGTGCAAAGCAGTAACACAATTAGCACTACAGTGTCTATTAAAGGCAAGTGCAGGTCTGGATCACAGGAGACTTCACACAGTTTCAGATTAAGCTTGGGGATGTGAAGAAAGCTTGCATAAAGCCTCCTATGCCTGTGCTGACTCTCTCTCCCTCAAAGTAAAAATCATTCAACTTTAACAAGGAATTGAGAGAAGGCACTGCAATGTATATAGGATTCCTCACTACTTTCTAAAAATAGCCATTTTACAAGCCTGAAACCTAAATAATAAAGCCGAAAATTAGACCTGAGTCATTCACTCTAGCTAAAATGAACACTTAGAGCAACCATTTTGCCTCAATACCTCTTGCATCAAAGGTTCACAGGCTACCTAAAAATAGCTGGAGAGCCCATGAACCCAGTAAGAAAAGTGAAAAACAGATGAAGAACAGCTTTGTCTCAAGATAACTGCAGTTCTCCTCTTATTATGCCAATAAAGTCGTGGCCTTGTGAGACACCTTGGCCTTTTATACCCACCTAGCACTTGCCGGGAGACAGGAAGGATTCACTGAGGACAACTACAAGGGCAAGGAGGGCTCCGGGCAAAGCCAAGCTTTCCAGGTAAAACAGTGTTGAAGGCACTTGCCTTGCCTCATGTAGGGTCAAGAAAAGCGTGTTTCCCACTCCTCCTGGTCACAAGAGGCCCCAAGACACCTCTGCACCTTCTATGTGGAAAACAGGACAGACACCATGCAAGAGATCCTCAGGATCCTCTTCACTGTTCCATATCGGATCACTCTTTTCCACTAGTTTGTCTGCAAAGCACAACAACAATAAACCTTCTCTTTTGTGTGAGAGCTAAGATTTCATAGAGTTATTACTTGTACAGCAACATTACAAAACAGCCCAGTTACTGTCTAGGTTTTATGGCACCTGGACATGCCTAGGGACAGATTCTGACAGCGGCCTGAAAATAAGTACAAGGAGCAAAGCAGGGTTTCCTATTTGGCAAGTCAGCACTGGGGAAGCAGGGATCCATGTGTCATTATAACATTACATAGTCTTGTAGCAGAAAGATACCTACAGCCCCCCTGGATTCAGGCATTGGTACTTTCTTACTTTATTTGCAGTGCCACACGGCAGCAGAGGCTCAGCCACATCCGCTGTGCAAGCACAGCACCAGGAAAGGGAGCCCTTGACCCAAAAGACGTGCAAACACACCAACCTCCCCTCAGTAGAGGACATCAGTTGTCTGAGCTGGATGCAGTGATCACCTCTGAGGATTTGCATTTGGGCATTACTTTTGCAAGCAGATGAAAGGCTGCCTTCACCCACACAGGGAGCCCACAGGCAAGGAATCAGGTCCGAGCCAAACACCGAGCAGTTGAACCCAGCAGGACCCTGGGTGCAGGGGTGCCAGCATGTGCTCTGGGGCTCAGCAGCATGATGGGTGGCTTCACACCCAGCCCTAATGGACTGCTAGATATGTCTTTGCAGGGAAATCTCAAATCTTTTCCCTTGGGATAAACGCATTTGGCAGCCAGTGGTTTAAAATCTCTTCACAGTGATTTCAGAGAAGAGATAATGCATGTTTGTAAGCTCTCAAGAAATCACTACAGCTTCCTGGCAGCTACACAACTCTCAAGGAGGCTGCAGGCACCCTGAGACCTGCAGACTCCCAGCTGGGACAGGAGTGCCTACACTGGTGCAGCGTGTTTCCCTGGTTTTTCCTCTTTTCCTTACTGCCCCGCCTCAGAGGTTGCTTTGGTAAGGCAAAGATTAAGGATGTTTTGATCAGACTTGCCTTGCTAACAGAAAGGATTAACTCTCCATGACATTTTGATGTTTTGAATTCACACCACAGAAATTTATTAATTTTTCTTGGAAGGTTGAATTTGTCTGGGAGGGATGCACAAGGCAAGGATGGGGAGGGGTTTCTCAGGAAAGAGAAGGATTCTCTAGCCTTGGAGGAGTTATTTGCCACCCAGGGGCCAATAGTCTCAGATTTTTGCAGAGACTGATGCTTTCAACATGTAAAAACACTCTGAGGGAAAAATATTGTGCATGTGTGTGTTTTCAGCATCCATGATTTCACTACTTTGTTTGCAGAACAGTCTGATTCTTTCTATGCCCATTCAAGGCAAAGTTTGGTTTTGGGTAGAATAGGCCAGAAAGGCAAAACCTGGGTCCAGGTTTCGATTGCTCCCAAAAGTTCAGGCACACAAGGTCTCAGACTGCTGTGTAGCTAGTAGCCAGCTGTGAATTAACACTTCTCTGACATTGCACCATGTTAAGCTTCTACAGGAAAACCCGTCCTATACCTTAAACAACGTGGCACACCACTCTGTGGAGCCCTGTAATGAAGGAGGATGGTATTAACATTCCAATCAAAACATCCAGGAGAAGGAAAAGGAGAACTGGTACTTCCAATGTCAACTCCAATTAGAAGGAAATAGAAGCTACAGATGAGAAATAGGAGGCATCTGTATGTGAAAGCATATTTAGCTTTGAAGCTGGCGTGGGAATATTGGCTTAGTCCTTGCTTTCCCCAAGTGTTATGTCATCTCATGTGTAATGTTGACACTTACAAGGATTACTTATTAAATAATTCCTTTACAAACAACAGGGAATAATTCTGGCCTTTGATATAGACAGATTATGATCTCAGATGCTACTGTAAAGATCTTATATTCATCTTAACAGGCTAAGCACATTAGGAATCAGGGAAGAAAATACATGAATGCAATACGTGGAAAGTAAACCAAAGAAGAGGAAAATCAGAAAAGCCATGCTGAGCCACAGGTTTTAGTACCTGAGAAAGGGAAATTATTAAGAGATTAAATCAGTCCACACCAGTCTTCAATTAAGTAAAAATTGTGTTCTATGCCAGTCGGGGAAAAAGGTCTTTTTTTTTTTTTCTTTCTTTTAAATTAAACAGTTCTCCATTTTGGGACTGCAAAGGAAAAAGAAAAAGGTTTTAAGAACAGCCTACAGATGTCTAATTAACCTGACACTGCCCTCCAGTCAGGCACAGCCAGCTCCCAATTACCTGCAGGTGCTTTATCCAGGTTGTGGATGAAGTCTGGCATGATGCAGAGACTCCTAGGCCAGGTCTGCATGGGTGCAATGCTGCACGTACACTGCTATCCTGCTCCTCCTAGTCCCGAAGCAGTTTAGCCTGTTTCAAACAGCACAGAGCCTGAGCTAATAAGCTTTGTCGGGCCTGAACCGGCTCTCTGTGGAGCTGACCTGGATACAGCAGAACCAGGAGCACCAGGGGAACACAGCACGTAGGCACCCATCGCCACCTCAGGCCCCCAAGTGCTGTGAGCAGATCAGGGGTCCAGACCAGTGACTTCCCGAGGGCTGTTTGTCCCAGGAGGGCTCGTTGTTCAGGCAGAGGGATGGAGGAGCACTAGCCCACCAAGCTCAGACTCTCACACTCCACCCAGTTTGATGTGTCTATCTGCGTGTTGCAGAGTGCACAGTAAGTTAGTGACCATCTGCGAGGTCTAGAGCAGAAATTAAATCGCTACAGCTGCTGAGCTGGTCATTACCTGTGCCCTGAGCAGCCTGTGCTGCAGTCTGTGTTACAACCAAGTGCCAAAAATCAGATCTGTGCCAATACAGAGTCTGAATTCAGTGTTCAAATCAGGCCTGAAACAGAGCTGCAGTTGCTGTGTCTGGGAACCTGGGCTCAGCTTCATGGTCTTTCTTTGGAGATCTTTCTGCCTAAAGTCCTGAATGCACAGAATCAAGGGATCAAATGATCCTCCCTGTTATCAGCACACCTTGCCTTCAGGGAAATGGTACTCAGGATCACCTTGGCACCAACCTTTCTAAAAAAAACCAACACCCCAAACCCCAAAACAAACAAAGAAAGAAAACTATCCTTTCACTAGGACATTTTTTCAAGATGTCGCCATCTCAGCATCTATTGTAACATGGGTGCGGAGGGAATGACTCCTTTAGAAAGAAGCTGAATAATAAAAGAAGAAACAGCACTACTTTAATTTGTTTTCTCAAACTGCAACCCTTGTATGTGCTTGAAGCAAATGAGGCATTAAAGCTGAGAAAATGCATTCAGGCCCTTCAGTAGCACTTCCTTCGTAGGAATGAGAATAGGAAAAGCCCTTTTCATACTATCCCATTGTCCCAGCCAGCCCTAGGTGTTCAGCCCTGGAGCTCCAACTAGCAGCACAGTATGGGGTTACCCAGGGCAATGAACGACAAACAATTTAAAACTTTTCCATAAATCTGAAAAACAAAGAGGCTTTTTATCTCTGCACTGAAAAGAGTAAAGAAGCAGAGCCTCCATCCCCCGAGCCCACTGCACTGGCGTGATCAGAGCAATCAAGCTGATGGTCTGACAGCAGACCTGCAGCAGGCAGCCCTGTTCTTACAGCAAAGAGCAATCACTCAAGAAATCCTTCCCAGTTGTCTGCTACAAAAGGGGAGGCCCTTCCCCCTGAACCCCAGTATCCTTCCTGCTGGCAAAAGCATGCTGTTGCTTCTCCTGCTAGTCACACCTTCAAGAGGCACAGCTCCCTCAGACCCTAAGGGTCACAGCAACATGACAAAGACAGAATAGGGCCCACTATTAGTCTCTTCCTGAGCGTTAAGGAGAAGTTCTTGCTCTATAATAATGGAAATCAAGCCAGAAACACTTTTTTTAAAGCACTGAGTGGAATAGGAAAGCAAGAACCTTTTTCCAACCTAGAGAGTGGCACAGAGGACAGCATAAAGACTGAAATGACTGAAAGCCTGCAGAACATTTTATAAAACAGTTTTTTTCCCCCCAACAATGGTACTCTGTCCCTGACATGAATCAAAAATGTCTCAAGGCAGTTTGGTGAGGCCGCATGTGAATGCTGGGTATTGAGCTGCAGCAGCTGCAGGCAGACTTTGTGGTTAACCCTGTGAGACTTTCACTGCTACAGCTGGCTTCGATTCTGTCGCCGAGTCCAAGCAGCCGCTCCTTCCCACTGTGCTGCTGTTAAATGTAATCACAGCCTTATCAGTGTCTGCACTTCATTCTGCTGCAAGCATCACAGGACCAGCTCAATGGTAAAGATGTCAAACTAAGAGATGTATCTCTACATACATATTACATACTAGCCTTCTGTCTTTTAAAATCTTAAATTTCGGCTGTTGTGTTTTTTTAAATATACAAAGCATGAAGTGACCTGAACTCAGACCTGTGCTTCTTCAGGAAGCATCAGTTCGCTTTACAAAATCTTCATGAGGAGTATAAATCAACTTTGCCTAAGAAACATCTCTCCCAACACCACTTAGAAGCCTTCTTTCTGACACCAGTACAAGGAGATCTGTTGCCATTCCTCCACAATCCACAGCACTAAGATAGGCTACCCAATAGCATTTTTATCTCCATGGTATGCAGTTCTACAACGGGATACTTTTCCTAAAACTTTCAGCAGAAATGATGAAAGCTCTCTGCTTCCTCAATACCAACAGCAGAGATCAACGAGGCAAGGCAGTAATGATTGATTAGTGAAAAGCAAATATTTTCTATTTCTAGTGTAAAGAAAATTTATGTAGTTTTTCAAGCTGTTGTTAGAAGCCTACATTAACATTATTTTGAACTTGTTTTGTATAAACTTCTCTTCCTGAGAAGACTTCCATGCAGAAAAACGGTAAGGAAAACAGCTGAAAGGAGTAGTGCCATTATCAAGAAATAGAAGCCTGGTTTTGCATTAAAAGTTTCGGTTTAAATAAAATGGTCTCTTTAAAAGTTACTTTTTAGCAGTCTGCAACCAGCCTCAACCACCATATCTTTCCCAAGAAATCATTTTGAACAGAGATCTCTTGAAATAGGTTCAGAATTGCTAGAGTGACTCTGAAGTAAACCCCTCATGGGGCAAAAAAAAACCCCACCTGACTTGTTTTTAAAGTCTAATCAAAACAATTTAGCTTAGTGCAGGAAGTTGCATGCATTTCTATGTCGGTGCAAGTCCTTGCATACTGATTATTTTCATTAGTTACAGGCTACCGCAAAGACAGTATATTGGACCAGAGCACTCCTGTACTAAATTCCTGTGGGAAAAAAAAAAGGAAAACTGAAAAGCTTGCATTTCATCATGGATTTGCATGCACACAGGAACTTACTTATTGAGCCAACCCTTATGCACTTGTGTCAGCATAAGCCCACAGCCAGGTTAACTAAGTGGAAGATCTGTTTTCTGCTACAGAATAGTTTTAAAACAAAGGCATTATAATCCCCAACCTGTGATATTTTCAGGAAATTCTGCTGAGGTCCTACTTTGTGATTGTGTGAATTTTTCCTTTCAGAGCAGGCCTGGTTTTCTGTAGAAGGAAGGCTGCAGTTCTAATAAATATTCTGTGGCTTTCTACCACTGCATGCATCGTAATTCTCTCCCAACTCTATCAACCTGCTGGCAACTTCCCTCCCACCAAACCCCCTAAAGCGTATACCACTTTGCTGCAATCCATCCCTTCAGCAAGCATTGTCTTTCCAGTACGATTATGCAACAGATATCTTTAAAAGCACGGTACTAGAAGACACATAACTTAAAACAGAAGGCCCCTCAGATGTGGCCTCCCAAAACACCAAGTCATGCATTAGGAACAGTGGTCACACCCACTTTGTTCCCAGAGTTTTTAACAACAGAGGCAAAGGGGAAAAAAACCAAACCAGCAAATTTCGATGCAATCAGATTGCGTGTGAACATACACTGTGTGTGCAGGATGGCAAGGCAGACTGGAGAGCTCCTGCTTCTCTCCATCACCCTCTGCTCCACCTGACAGTGTCTTAGCCTGGAGCATACCTAAGGGCTACAGCACAAACTGCCCACGAGGAGAACAGCAACATGAAAAGCTTCATTGCATCATTAGGTTACAATTTGTGCTAATCCCCCAAATTCTGCAGGAAAATATAAGCACCTAGAAAATAGCCTGCCTTTGAAGAGGAGTACTCATGGTTGGATATAGACCACCTGTCATTCTTTTCCTCTACTTAATCCCTACCCCATCCCTCAGCTTCATTTTCTTTCCACTAAGAAAAAGAATTATAGCCCTCCTTTCCTAATTCCTATGCAAGCCTCTTGATAGCAAGAAGCATTGTTTTAATAAGCCTTGACAAAGCATGCCCATTTTTAATCACATAATTAGAAAAATTAATAAAAAAATAGAGCCAAACAGAGGAAGAGCAAAAGAAAAGGGGACTCTGGGCTACACAAAAGTGATCAAAAGTAGAACACAGTGCCATTGCAAAAGGTGGGGATCTGCCCACACCAAATCCAGCCTCTAGTGTCCACCAGGAGATTCCAGCCTGGGGTCTACAAATAAAAGCAAGAAGAGAGGGATGGGCAGAAGAAGTTTCAGTGACAGGCTGGAGCCCATGAGGAAACTCCCCAGCAGCACAAGCTCTCTTCCGAACCTTCACCCATTACCTGCCAGGGAACTGGGATATGCTTTGAGGTTCAGCACTACCAAAGGATTTGTAGTGGATGTCGGTGACCCCTTCTTCTCTTTCCCTTCCTGATTTGAACAATGCTTCACCATCCAGGGGCAGGGTTTTGTGCTGCTGTGCTGGGGCTCCTGCCTTTCACAGGGGAGACAGAATTGAGAGCCTACTTTCTGTGGGCTGGAAGCCTCCTGCAGCATGTGCTGAAAAGGAGGAAGGGTGTTTACCCTTTCACCTGGCCAAAATCTGCTTTGATTAAGAATATCCAGCAGACTAAGCACTCCTGCGCCCCTCCTCCCTGCCTTTATCAGTAGATGCCACTCACCACTCTGCCTGGCCCAGGAAACAGAGGTGGTCAGCAACAGCATCATCTTCCCCATCCCCTCAGCTGCACCCCAGGGGCAAAGAAAACATCCTGAATTGACCAAGAGCTTTGTGGCTATTCTTGAAATTGCCAGTGCACCTGGAAGCAAAGGAAGGATCCCAAGAGTGAGAAGCAATTGGGTGACAACTGAGCAGTACTGTCCCATCCAGGTTTCAGAATCAACCCACACTGCCTCCCAGGCCAGTGGGCCCCCTTGCTGGGGAGAAAAAAAGAGCATTCTCAGATTGTGCATCTCCAGAAATCTTCTACATGCCTTGCAGAACCCTGAGGGCTAGAAAGCTGCTTGCTTTTATGGCTTTGGAACTTGACACCATAAGGCTCTGGCCTGTCCATAACAGAGCGAAGCTTAAAAGTGGGGTTTTTTAAGTCATAAAAGGGGTTTGTATCACTTGGCCAGCCCAACACCTTTGTAGAACCAATGTTCTTTAAGCTTTACCCTCACTGTGGTAGTGAGCCTCCACACTTGGAAGTGTACCATAGTTATATTGCTATTCTGTCAGCATACCTTACACCTGGACTGACACAATGCAAGCAAAACACTAAGATCAATACCTAAAGCCTATTGAAATAAATTAGCAGCATTCCCCTAGGTCTCCCCTTTCCTTAGGTCCTGTTTCAGACACTTTTGCCTGTGTCTAAATTTTTCAACGTTGATTTACTCTGTGAAATCGGTGGGGTAACTCATACAGGTCAAGACTAAGCACGCATGGGTCCACAAATGTCAGCTGTGCAGCATCGATGGAGGAACTCAAAACAAGGACAAGAGACGCATATTGCATGAAATGATCAATCAAATTACCTCAGTAGAAACAGGGAGACTTATATGCTCTGAACAAAATTCTTCAACTTTGTTCTCACTAACAGATGCACATTAAGCATATTTTTAAAATACTATTAAATAGAAGTTTACACATTTTAATGTATGGACAACTATGTATTGTCACAGTTGCACAGTCTCTGATTTTAAAATCTTCTGCTGTAACATAACTCCTTACGTGAGCCCAAGCCTCACAAAGCTTCTCACCAAAACCGTCTTGATCAACTGGACACTGCCCACAACAAAAGCTACATCTCTCTGTAGATTTATCTACAATAAGAGCAATGAAGAGAGGGTTATCCTGTGACAGAACTGTGTCAAATCCCTGAAGATTTCAGATTTTGCTTTTTGAAAAATTATTAAGACACCAGGTTTTTAGTCAACACGTTTTAACTCTGACACTGTAGATGACAAACAATCCAGTTTTATTCAAACCTGTTCTGAAATTTCCCACATTTTGCATGCTCTGCACAAAAACGAGTTATGGTACTCTGAAGAAGTCTAGACCAATAATATTGCAGGTTTCCTGCCACAAGTTACAGGCAGAATATACTGGCCAATCACTGTAAATCCTACGCCTGAGAAGCAAGAATTTCATCAACAGACATAAAAGGGAAAAAAAAAAAAGGAAAAAGAAGTTGTTCAAACTCACAGCACTGCAAAGTTCTGCTCACGTTTTTTTATGGAAACAAGAATTACCCTAATCCATTAACGCAGCTCAGCAGTATCTGGAGAGGTACTGATACCACTAAAGATGCACCCTTGCATCTACTTCAGTTTTTTCACACACTTCTGAAGAAAAAGCGAAGCCCACGCTCAGAGTTCAACTGCTAAAGAGTGTTTCTGCTTGGACATTAGTAAAAGCTTCAAACCAGAAAGTCTA
>JAYRBT010000082.1:61706476-61736009 GCA_036023395.1 Myiotriccus ornatus
GTCTTGCCCAAGATGCATATGGAGGGATGGATGCAAAGGCAGGTTGGAAGTAATCTTGCTCTCACTCCTCTATGCCCACCTCTGCTTCCTGTGTCAGGCCTCAACAGAGACAAAATGAAAGGGAAAACCATGCTGCTCCCTCTGAACCTGTGGCATATGTTCATGCAAATGGTCGGCCAGAACTCAGTCCTCTTTCTATTCCTTCTTTTAATGAAAATTGACAAGTCAGTGTTTCAATCAAGGTGATTTGCATCAGGAATTGATGACGTTTAGCACAGACTCACCCCAAATAAAACACACAATCACTGTATTTTACTTAATAAAAACATTGGTTCTCCTAGCCTTAAGTTTCAAATTCTATACATTCCTTGGTGTGGTCCTGGTTACATGTCACCTCATTTGTTTCACTAAAAAAAAAAAAAACAAAAAACAACTATAAAGATATAGTTAAGATGCATTTCGTATCTATATATAAACAGGGGCAAAAATAGCTATCCCTTAACATCTCTGAATGTGAGTGCTCCTTCTAAAATAAGAGTTTACTTGACAAGGTATTCAGCAACAGTTATTACACTTTAAGTGCATATCCTGCTGTACTCCAACAGAACTTTGAGCTTTCTGTTGAAGGCATAACAGTTGAATTGATCTTTTATACAGGGGGACAAATTTAATTTTCCAGCTCCCATCTGGAAAAGAATGCCTATTCAAGACAGCACTTAAGCCTCGCGGAAGTCAATGGGACCTAAACACGTGTTTACAATTAACCATGTGCTTAAGTGGTGGTCTGAACTGGGTGAATAAATGTGAAGTCAGTAGGTCTGCTTGCATAAGAAGGAATTACCAGTCTGGAAGAGAATTACAGAATTTGGCTATAAGAGGCTGGAGGATTAGTAACAAATGTGTCATTCCTGTAAGTAATTTACTTAAACCAAAGCCATGGCAGAACTGTTCAAAGTATGTACTCAGATTAATTTGAGGGACAGACTTAGAACATAATTATCAACCAGGGACAACTGTAAATTTGTAATAATATATGAGAATCACCAACTGACTTTAAAATGAAACCTACAGAACTGTACATCCTGCTTAGATTTAATGAGTTCCAGCCCATTCCAGAGCTAGGTTGTGACTTCACACAGAAAGCTAAGTAGCAGTGCAGGCCAAAGCAGTAACTGTAGCTCCAAAAAAATGAAACCAAAGAGCATATGTAAGAGTCTCCAAACCCTTCCAAAATTATTTTTTGCATTAGCAGTTTATGAGAAAAATATGAGAAGCCACCAAGAGATCTTAAGGGGTTTAAGCTCCCAAGTCTCATTGACTGAGAAGGGTCCTGTAAACTGTCAGACATACCTTAAGATACTTAAAAGTGAGAATAAATCCCTTTATTGGCCATATTTAAAGAAACGAATTACAATTTCCAGGCAAGTTTATCAGGTACTTCACTTACTCTCTTTCTTCCCAGGCTTTCTCAGTATTACTGACACATGAATAGCTGATACATCTACATTTGATGAAGCGTGCACAGTTCTATGTTACGTGTGAGAGGAAAGGGAATCATCTCCAGATGTTACTCCAGTTTTGTAAGATCAATCAGAAGTTTAATAGTTAACAACACTTGGACCAAATAACCCTTATTGACAGGGTTGGGGTTTTTTTGTGTTTGTTTCTTTTTTTTTTTTTTTAAAATCAGTGCTCCTATTGCACTTGTAATGCAGTACAGTCGTAGCTGGCTATGGAAGGTGACCCTCTAAACTGGACTGACACCAATTTTTAAGTGCCAGGAGCTAACATTGACAACAGCAAGAATTTGAGGATTACAAGAATTACAAGTCACTGTAACCCTCCAAGGCAAGGCAGGGCTTCAGCAGCTCTAGCTCAGCTCACCTCAGGGCAGCTGCATCCCACTGCCCCCATGCCAGAAGGCTGCAAGTCCCCACAGAACCCCAGGGTAGCAGTGACAACCATCTCATCAGGACATTTTCCCTCCCCTTCATCTTCAAGAGCTGCAGAAACAGCAGGCCAGGCATCTGTGCCAGCTTTCCCCTTTACCACAGATAACACTGGTCTCCTTGTGCTCACAGAGCTGTGTGTGACTATTCTAAGGTTTTACAGCTAATAACACAGCTTATTAGGAAGTTACTAATGAATTCACTGCAGCTGCTCTGCCTTCTTCATTTACTAGTAACTAAATCTGGCAAACCTGGGGACTGCTGGGCTAAGGAGTGCAGGACTCTGAGATATGAAGTGGGATATGCTATTTCCTCAGTTTTTCCTCTGCTCAACTCAAAGTGCAACTCTACAGGAAGTCAACACATTAAAAAAAAATGTTCCTTCAGGTACATGCCAAGAGCCTACGTATATAAGGAACAGCATGCACATGAGCAGGAGTGGCATTACTGCCACTGATATGATTTGCATTCTCCAGAGCACTGGAGGAGCAGGGCTACTGCTACGTTTAGACATGTCCATGTGTTTCTGGCTTCCCAGGACAACCTCTCACATGGTGTCCTTCCTGGAACCCTCTCAAACACACCCAAGGGGCAGACGCAGACCCTTTCACAGAAAGGGAACTGCTCAGCTCTCCTGGGCTCCCAGGAAAAATACTAACCTTCTAGTTGCTTAAACAGGTTTTTCCTCCAGAATTTTGACATTACACACACAGAGGATTACAGCTGGTCTCAGAGACATAGGTAGACTAAAGCAACTGATACTCTTGGCTTTCAGCAGATCAAGACATACACCTACCTAAACAGCAACAATATGCAATACCTATTTCTCTGTTTCCATTCTTTCATGACACTGAAATGCTTCTGAGGCTAACATCAGTCTTCTACAGCACTGGAGACCTTTTCTCCACCCCACAGGTCCAATCATCCTACTAACTCAGCACAGTACCTTCCCTAAAACAATTCCCAAGGAGCCTTTTTCAAAACGTTACCACCCCTGTTCCAGCTGATCCACATGATCGGCATTAACAGCTGATCAAAGTGCCAGGCACATCATCTATTGCTTAATTACCACCAGCTCAGGCTAGAAAAACAGGTCAGGATGCCATCCCTTTGCCCCAGTGTTCTCTGCCCAGTGTGTGATCATCAAAACATCATGACCATCGTTGTGCGCTTCAGGACAGGTGCAGAAATTTCTCCTGCTGTTTGCTGCAGGGTTTAGATCAGCACAGAGTCAAAAAGCAACGAGAGAAGGCAGAGAAGGTCTTAGCTTAACTCTGGCTTTGTAATCTGACATGAGTGCGCCCAGCTCAATATCAACCTCCCCAGAGCAATTCACCAATTCGCCACACTGCATTAAGAATAAACCAGAAGTCTGCAAAGGAGGCTCTACCTATACCCTCTCATTTTAGGCAGTCTTTGCTGGGCTGGGGTGAACAAAGAGCAGTGTAATCCCTTCCATTTATGGGCTGATCCCCACATCAGGGTCAGTCTGCTCACTGGGCACAGAATGTGATGCGGGATGTGAAGATGGAGCGAGTCTCTGCCCTGCCCCTGCATCACCAGCCCAACCTGCGTACTGCAAGAAGCGACAGGCAGCCATCACAGAGGGGCATACACTCCACAGCTTCTGGCTGGCTTTGGATACACCAGATGCAGCTGGTCAGCAGGCTGATCAGCGGTATTTGGCACATGAGCTCCCAAAGCCAGAGAGAAACCACAGAACAGTGCTGGGAATATATGAGTTGTCAGCACCGCAGCAGGAGAGAAAGAGACAGGGATGAATGGAGGCCACTGAGCCAGTTAAGTCCACGCCTGCATGCACAACGCCTGCCAGAGGACAGACCAATATGGGCAAGGAGAATGGGGCACAAGGGGTCAGGCAGCTCAGCCAAGGACAAGTGGTGATTTGGTGGCACAGCTGGCCCCAGGAATAAAATGATGGAAGCAATATAATGCTCCTGGTTTTGAATCCCCTCTCCTTGTCCTTACACAAAACAGCCCCTGTGGCCATAGCATGCCTTTCCTCAGTTTACTTTCTATCATCCTCATTGTTAAGACAGGGCTCTGGCTTCCAAAATGCAGTATCTCTGTTCAGCAGATCCCATGCCCTTGGTCGTCTGTTGCCTTGCAAAACTCTCTGTGCCAGAATGCCACGCAGGGCGTGTCCCGCTGCCACAGAAGCTGCTGCTGTCAGTGCTGTCTGTCGCTCAGCATGAGCAGCAAGCGGTGGTAGGCTTGTGGCAAGCACAAAGGGAAACAAAGCAGGGCCGGAGTGGCAAAGCAAGCCCCTCTGGGAAGAAGACCCTTCTTTTGTTGGGATGCGACATGTGGCACTGGCTGCAGCATGGTATGGAGGTAGCAAAGGACATGCCCACATCAAAGGGACACTCATCAACTCAGAGTAAATTCTTGCAACCAATATTCTCATTATTCTCTCCTTTTTTTTTTCCTTTTTCATTTTTGGCGAAGTAGACTTCATGATACATGGCATAAAGTGAGCCAAGTGACTTCTGACATGATCAGACACCTCCTAGAGCTCCCAAGGCTGAGATGCCTTCACATGCTCTGAACAGAAATGCAACCCAAGGATTGTCCCACTTTCTGCTCTTGCGTTATGCAACTCCTCTGTACCCAGAATCTATCTGTAGGTTGTCCTGCAGGTGCATGGTAGCAAGGTGTTTTGTTTGGCATCAGCTGACTTGGGTGGGAGATTGTCTCCCCTGTCTCCTCTGTATCATTTTTTTGGATGCTTGTATCCTTCTCCAGAGGACGGATGTAGCACTAACACACATTGGGCAATGCAGACATCCATTGATGTTGGAGCAGAGGAACTCCTTGTCAAGGGATGCTGTGGGCACCAGGCGTTGGCATGAGTTCAAAAGGCAACCAGGGAAATTCAAAGAAAAGACATGCATAGGGGGCTAATAGCTATGACTATGTTGATCCTTGGTCAGGCAGTCCTTGAGTCACAAATAGTTGGCCACTGAACAAAAGCTGTGCACAAGCGACATGATCTGCTCACCAAGTCCTCCTGCTGCACCTGTGCTAGCTGTGCAGAGACTGGACGCTGAGCTAGGTGGACCGGCCGCTCTCAGTGCGGTAGGAGGGCCACTATTTTTCCAGTCAACTCCTGTTCCAGCCAGATGTCTTATGGGAGCCCTGGGAAGCAGGGTAACTTTGTAGTTCTGCCAGAGGCCCAGTCCTGCCAGTACAAGACAGGGGAGAGCGTGCCCCTGCACACACATTCCTGCTGCACTGTGCCGCCATCTCCCCTGGGGTGGCCAGGGATGCAGCTCCTGGAACCTCTGTCTGCTGGCAGGAGGATAATGTGGATGCGTAACACTAAGGACTGGCTGGGGCAATTTATCAAAGCTCTTTTGAGGCAGCTCATGTCTTGTGAAGGCAAAAAAGAGACTCAGGACATCAGATCGCCAAATTTAGGGCCTGACGTGAGCTTTAAAATAAAGTTTCATCCAAAGGAGAAAAGCAAGGGAATGACACAACTCTGTGCATGCGTACGTGTGTGTGTGTGTGTGTGTTTCTGTGTGTGATCCAGGAAACCTCCCTTCGCTTCAAACCACCGGCTCTCACAGGACATCTCGCTGCCCATCATGACTAGGCACATTTGGGGGCTTTAGGATTTGCATCAGCCACTGGGATGTTTTATGAAGTGAAGTCAGTCAAATTTAAGGTGCAACCCTAGGCTGTTTTGGCATGGTCTCTCCCCTGCTGACCTGGGGGCTGGCAGGCTGAGCAGAGGCCAGGGATGGGAAGGACCATGGAGAATAGACCTGCCAGATAGCTTTCTTTTGAGTCACTGCTGAGCACATTTAACACTCCAGCATTTGGAAGGAGCCCACATGGCACATATAGGCTATGTTAGAGATGTATAGAGCAGTTTTCTGACCTGCCAGCAGGCACAGTGCCAGTGCTTTTATATAAATTTAGTTAGTTTAGCTACTTATTTATTTGCCTGTCCCATTTCTGAACAGGATCTTCTTCTGAACAGTCATTTGCAATAACACTGAAAGGCAGGAAACAGCATGTTCCCACACTGGAGATGACCATTACATCACACCAAGCAATAGGAAACACTCCCTGCAGCTGCCCCCGTAGCTCCACACTGCCAGCACACACAGACCAGCCCATTCAGTGCTCTTCTGGGTAACAAGGAGCCTCCCCAGTCACACGCTCACCACAGCCCAGACTAAAGAGACCTGGCAGCATTTCGTCCAGATGTGCATTTTCTACACAGTGGGCAGAAGCGAATTGCAGGCTGGAAAGCCATGAAACATCAGCATCACAAGCAAAAGCTCCTGCTTCGCCTCCTGCTCCCAAGGAGAAAGACACAGAGGTAGTGAATGTCATTTATCAGTCAACTTGTGCTGAAAGATACGGTATTCTCCCTGATGGGGGAGCAGGAGCAAAACCAGCACAAGACAACTTAGGAAAAACGTATACAGAGGTGTAAAGATGGAAAAAACCTGGAGAGCCTTTCAGTGGCGAGGTTATTGTTTTGAATCTGAACCTTATCAAGTGTATTCACCACATAGTACTTATTTCATGGCCATGAGTTGGTCATCAGGCTTTTTAGGTAGCAGCTGTTCACACTATTAAAAATACTACAGGCAATCCTGGGCATCTTAGCAGAGACACTGGGGATTTAATTGGAAAGTACACCATAAATATTCTCTTTTTGTCACTCTAGATGATCTGCCTCAAACAGGCCTAAGGCATATTGATAGAAAAGCTGCTGCCACCCTATTCAACATCTAGTGGGTTTAATCACTGGAGTAATGAAAGCAATGCATCAGTGATCAGTCTCAGGGAAGTATTTGTTTAAATGGTAAAGAATCCCCCGAAAATGATTACCTAACATCTGCTGAACTTCTGGCAGCTTGATTTATTTCACTATTTAGAAAACTGTATATTTAAGAAAAAAATATCAAATGAGAACTGGTATGTGAAAATACTGGAACTGAGGCTTTGAGCAGCAAATTTTTGCTACAGAGGACAGCTAGTGCCTTTTCATAATTATGTAAGCCATTTTTTTCTGCAGCTCCTTCCCTAGCAATCCTGGAAGACAACTCCTCAAAGCAACCTTGCTCTGGTAACAGTGAGAGTTAATATGTTTCTTTCACTAGAGATTCAAGTAAACTTCCGACTCAAGTCACCTTATCTTTTGCAGTGTCTTCCACTCAGATTTCTGTCTGATGTTTCAGCTGTTATGCTTGTTCTTGCCTTGAATGCTCAGAAATTTAGTGGTCAAAGATCTGAATGAGAAAGTTGGGAGTTTCCTCTCTACAGAAGTAGCCCATAGCACCCAGGACAGTGGCTGAGCCCAGAGCTTGCCTTGGAATCACTAAAATCAATGCAGGACCAATACTGGCACACCCCATCTGCTGGCATGGCTTCACCTGCCACTTCAAACTCCAGCCCTAGTCACCCACATCTTTCACCAGCATCCATCACCTCATGACACCCACCCTGCTCCCTAACTGTACTGGGCTGCTGGGGAACCAGCACTACCAAAATCCCTCCTTTTCAAGCCCAGAATTTGGGCAGGGACCAGGCAGTTGCATTTCCATCACATAGCATGTGCAAGGGCATGATGCACAGACCAGGACCATGATGGAAAGCTTCCCCCTCTGGTAAATTTGCACTCGTAGTCTAAGGCACAACCTGCATCCAAACGTGTTTATGGTTGGTCTGCACAATGACAGTGGAAAAGGATGTCTGTGGATATTGGTTCTGACTTAGACAGATTGTTCCAGCTACAGAGGCTGTTTCAGGGCTGCATTTGCCTACATGTGATGTGGACAAGCTGAGCCTATGTTAGTCTTTGAATGTGTTCCTATGCTACAGGGGCAAGCCCCAAAGTCATGTTTAGAGAGTATCTATCCCTGACACTGAGTTGAGGCTAGGTATTAACTCTCAGGCCCAGTCTTAGATAGGTAATCTTAGGTATGTTCTGCCTTGGGGCAATTAATGGACACAACACAGGGGGAAGAAAATAGCAAAGAAAAGGCTTTAATCTTACTATAAACTAAGACAGACAAGGCCAACGCTGTTCCTGTGAAGGAGGAACACATGCCCTTGTGGTTGATATCACCACTGAGACAAGTATTCTTAGGAAGATGACAACTTTGTGCCAATTCCTATTTTTCTTTTGTTGGTGGGGTTTTTCTCCTTCAGTCATATCTTGCCTTTCCATATGCTGAGGACTGAGATGAGTAGAACCCAGTGGTAATTATCACCCAGCATCGAACTCTGCTTTTGAGATGAAGGTGAGGAAACAGGCTGGCTATTATGCGGAGACCACAGGGTGAAGAGAGAGTCACACTAATGAAGACAGGAAGGATGACAAACTCAGACTCAGGAAAGTGAATAAAAAGCATAAGGCTGGAATAACAGCAGCAATTTTACTCTAGTTTATTCTGAAACCAAAATTGGGATTAAAAATATGTTTATAATTAATGATACTCTCTCTGCAGCCCAGTGCTGTTATGTGGAGAATAGATAGCAGGGCAGGATTATTCACCAGCAAAGTAAGGACCTGCAATGGGTGGTGGAGCCCCACAGACTCTACTTAAGGCAAACTCTGTCAAGAAAGGGCAGAGACATCACATCACAGATTAAGAGCTCCCTCCGAGGCTTATCATCAATAAAATGTAAGAACAATAAAAATGAGGACAGCAACTGGAGCATTCAGATTTTCATTCTGGCCGGCAATGTCACAGGGCAGTGAACAGCAGTCCCAACCATAAAACATGAGCTGACCCAAAAGGGAACTATTTTCCTTTCTGCTTTTTTCTTGGCTGAGACACCTACACAGCAAAATCACTTATCTCCCCAGCTGCCTCTGCTCCAGCAAGCAACAGAGCTGGCAATTCTTCTGTAGGCATTAAGGTCCCGATCTTGCTCCCAGCAAAGTCAGAGGCAAAATTCCCACTGTATAAAGGATCACAACTAATTTCCTGCAAGCTCAGTGAAGTTGTTGGAGTCAGCTTCCCAAAACAAGCCAATGCATTTTAAAAACCACAGCTGGGGGGTCTACTGCATTATAACATGACCCCAGAGAGAGTAGAAATTGCTTCGAGGTGAGTGCTCATGGCTATTGTTTTAGGCTGCTGACTCAGGAAGACAGGGCCACCTTGTTTCTCATCTGAAAGGACTTTTTTGTTTCAGGACCACACAGGCTAGAAATGGCTTGGAGTTGTTGGTTTGTGGGTGGAAGGAGGAGTGGGAGGTTTCCTCCATTGACACAAATTGTGAGGGAACTCAGGGTTCTCAAGAAGCAGCTTTCTGGTGCCCCAGGAGAGTGGGAGGCCATCAGAGCTCTTGCCAGGGCTGCCCACAGGCACCAAGGCTGGAAACCAGGGTTCCACAGTGGCAGGTGCAGCTGACAGAGTATCCCCAGGGCAGCTGAGTTGTGGGAGCGACCTTCTGGAGAAGGTGGGAACTAGATCAGAGGGCACAGCACAGGAAAATGCTGGGGGACAGCCAAGCTTGGAGAGGAAGCGGGGGCTGCAGTAGGCATCATGCAATTCATCTGAGCCATTAATAAATGCCAAAAGAGGAAGGGAGTTGAGCCGGGATGCTCATTAAGGGCCCCCTGCTCCACGGAGGGTGGAGGAGGGACTCTAATGATGCACCCTTGGTCTGTGCAGGTCTAGAAAGCTGGCTGCTGATGAGGTCAGAGCCATAGTGTGTCACTGGTACAGCCCACTCCATGTTTTCTTCAGGTCCCCCCAGCACATGGACCAGCAGCAATTCCTACTGATGCAGGGACCAGTCAGTCTACTGCAGGCACAACTGCAAATGTTGCTGAGGAAGCTGTTGCCTGAGTCTGTCTGACCGGTCCTGTATTAGTCCCCACTTAAACACATGCAGAAATAAAATGAGCCTATCGCTTTCCTATCAGCAATTTATGCAACATTAGAGTCTGAATTGGCAAAAGTCCCACTTTGCTGAGAGCAAGATCAGGCGCTCGCGCAGCACTTCATGTACAATTACTTTTAATTCGGCTCAGTTACCAGTGAACTATTATATCTGCAAGAATTTTTAAATGGATCATTTTGTCAGTTTTTCTCCTTACACTTGGTCTGCCTTAGACACTTGTCACCAATTTTATTTAATTAGCACCACAATTGTATTAACACCACATTTTTTTTAATTTAATTATGCTCCTGCAGTACCCCAGCTTGTTTTGTGCAATTAGCGCTCTACTTTCATACAAATTAATCTCCCTGGAGAACTGCTTCGAAAATAGAGAAAAAGAAGAGACCTCATTTAATGGAAATAACAACATCAACTGACTATATATGTATGTAGCCCTCATATGTTGCCAAACATGCAATTTGAGATTTGTGCCTCCCATACACATGAAATGATCAAGCAGTTTTCTCAGGAGTGAATTCACTAATTTAATTTTGTTGTGAGCTTTCTGTCCCAGTCGTAGCACAAAGAGTTAACTCTGTCTTCTCCTCTATCAGGCAATTTAATCTAAAGAGGACAAGAGGAAGACTGGTTCCTGTATCTGGCAAACATTTGCTTTATCAGGGAATGTAAGAGTACCTCTAACAGCCCTTTCTCACTTCAGCTGCAGCCACAGAGAATTTGATGTGTATTTAGGGTATTTAAAGCCACTGACTGCTCAGTCTCTGTGATGATCTTTCCGTGCTGAGTTTTGTCTAGTGTTTTGATTACCCTCCACAGAAATTGTGACAAACCTGAACCACTAACTTATATTCCAGCTTGCTTATACAATGAACAGTAAAACAGCTAATCCTGAGGCAGCAGAAGCAGCTGAATGGGCCAGCTTCACTCATTGTCCGTCTTTGCGGCATATTGTCAGAAGTGAGCAAGAAGCATGGCCCAGGAGGGAGTGTTTTGCCCAGTTATTTGCTTTGAATTTCTCTGTACCAACTTTTGTATTAATTTGTCATTCCCTGCACTTAAAAGTGTTTCATCAAACAGAAAATTTGTGGAAAGCCTCTATGAGAGCAGAGTACAGGGCCAAAGAGGTGTATACACACCCATGCAGTCAAGTAGGTGTAATGGGGTGATATAATTCATCTAGAGTACCACAGCTAAGGGACACAGCTGAGGATGTGGGGACAGTCTGCAATGCCAAGGTAATGAAAAGACAGCGAGTGTGATGGCATGGTGACCAGCCAGTTAGTACCCATTTAGTACAACTCAAAAGCTACTTCTGTGTTTTACAAAAAAATCTGAGAAATTGGACCTAGGGTGGACACTTCAGACCATCACAAGAATCACCAGTAAAACTAAGATGTGATGCATTTTTGCATGTTTTCACAAGCTGGGTTTCAAAGGACCTGACATCCCTGCTGCTGCCCTCAGAGACTATCAAACAGGGCAGCAAACCTCTCCAGCCACCCCAAATCTTCTTACATCATCTCCAGGTATCCTTCTCGTAGACATCTACTTCAGGAGCCCCTGCTTATTGCACCGTGAATTGAGAGTCCACAGAACAATCCAAGCAGACTTGGGTGAAAGATTTGTGGTGAAATGGAGAGAGGAATTTGTGCCTGAAGCATGTTCGCTCATGCTCTTTTCAGCTCTGAAGCCATGGTGCTTTTCTCCCAGCCTTCAGAGTGTTTGAGGAATTCCATTTTGGGCAGCTGTAAGAGGCTTCTCCTGCAAATGTGATCTGTGTCACAGAGGAGCTGGAAATAACTGCAAAGAAGGGGAGTTTGGGCAGCTCAGATATTATCCCAAATCTTTTTTGGCCTTTGGAATGGTACTAGGAATTTTGCACAAAGATACATTTACCATTTGACCAGAAATACTATAAAAACACCTTTACTGTTAATGGCTTCTCCTGCTTTCTCAAACCATAATGGAGGACAGATACATTGAGAAAAAAGGCACAAATGGAAAGCTAATAAAAAAGTGGGGATGAGTCAATCAGCCACACAGAACTGAGAAGAGATCCAAGACTATCAATGATTAACAGGAGTACATCAGGGGGTTTTGGTTTCTCAAAGCTTACTCTCAGCCAGCTTAAAGTGAAATGTGATGTGCTACAACCTTCTGGTGTGTTTTAGAGCAAAAGCAAGTCCTACTTAACATACTTAACTTCTTTTCACAACTGACTTCTTGAAACTTTACCCTTTAGATGGTCAAACAGGCCATTTTGAGCATCTGACAACCCTACACTAGCCAAATCATATTAGCCATCAAAGAAATAAAAGCCCAGGACTTGACTGGACATCTTCTGTGTTCTGGTATAGCTGGACATTAAAACAATGCCAGAGTGGCTCTTGACTTCATCCCATTGCCATCAACCTGTATTTTGTTGGTTTGGCATCTTTCATTTTCAGATACGTAAGACAGAGAGAAACGTGGTATCCCCTAGTTTACTTGGTGACAGAGGAGCTTAATAAGGTAGCGACATTCAGACTGTGTAGAAAAGCAACCAGAAGTTGAGCAAATGTCTCCCTCACCATTCCTAGATACTCTCTGGAGGACGCAGGAGCTATGAAGAGCTTGGAAAGAGCAAGCTGCGAGCTGTACCAGCACCATTGTGTGGATGAGCCTTGACTCCTTCAGCACAGTTGCCTTTTGTCTGAGGTGGAGGCTGAGGGGATGTTGGCTGCCCGCCTTGGGCACAGACCTGCATTTATGTATGCATTTGTGGCTTTAAAGCCACTTTTGCTCTTGTGTTCCTCACAGGCTATGCTATGGTTTGACTTTAAATCAGTCTCCAGTCCTTCTGTCTCTGTGATATCCACGATAGATCTAACACAGGCAGCTTCTCCCTCTGTTTCATAGTCCTCTCCCAGCCTGCAGTGAGGTTGCCAACATGTGTTTGTTAAAAAGGGTTGTGCAGGGCTTTTCTGCTCCTTGCCAAGGTACAGACAAAGGACGCATTTTCTGGGATCAGTATCAAATATATTATTCCCATGTTTCCCATGTAGAAGTGTTATCTTTCTAGAACCTTGTTACCTGGTATGTTTGAGTGGTCCAGTGAAGAGCAAAACGTCTGTATGATATTGGCAGAGCCAACATTCCTAGAACAACCTGGCGCTTTCAGAGGTTCCCTGGGTAGTGACTCTCCATCTTCCCCCATTCACATCCTCAGGGCAGCACTCACAAGGATGACTGTGCCAACATTTCCATCCCTCGGGGTTCCTGGTGGAGGAGAGGTGGGATTTCATCCTTTCTCTCTGCTTGCCAAGCTGAGAAGGAGCACATTACCCCTGCATTCCAGGCAGCTTGCTTCCCAGGCCTTCCTGAGGGCAGCACTGAAGACAAAAGGCTGTGGCTAAGTGTTACAGTTTAGCTGTAATTATTCCCAGGAGAAGATCCGTAAGGGCCTCATCTATCCTGGGCTTCTGCCTTGGTCACAGCCAGCAATGATCTCACCAGCAGCCGAGGCTTCCCAGTGCACAGACACAGCCACGCCGGAACACCATTCGCACCTCCCTGGTTTGTCCGGCGGGGACAAGCTACTGGGTGAAAGCTGATTTTGGCAATTCCGGATCAGGGATCCGGTGTTAGATGGGTGAAAGCATCAGCGTCGCCAGCTGATTGGTGCCTGCCTGCCCCCCCAGCCCCGGCAGGTATTTGTGCTTCTGATTGCTCAGATGCAAAGGGCTGTGGGGGGCTTCTGACCGAACCCTCACGACCGCCGGGCTCCTGCCACCCTCACAGGGCTGGCATTCCAAGGCTCAGCCACACGACCTGGGTGGTGCCTTCAGCTAAAGGGTTTCCTCCTAGCACATTAAAGCCGCACCGGCTAAAAACCCCTTGTTAGCACTTGCGGCACGGAGCAGCTGATCACTCCAGCAGCAGAACAAGTTACTTTGGAGATTAATGACACGCTCGTTCGGCTTTGTCCTTTCTGTTTGTTAACTAGTTCCTTCTGCAAATAATAAATACGGAGCGGGGTGGGGGGGGGAACCCCCAACCCTGTTCTCCAGCACACCACTGTGAGGAGACAGGATTAGAATGACATCAAGTGGCTTTCAGCGTGACTTTGTGCAGTGTCAGGGTAGACATTCATACTGCAATACAATTATTCAGTCAATCCCACTCCCTGTGAAGTCAATGGATACTGTGCCAGGGACTTCAAAGGAGGAAGGATCATGCCCTCCTGTGCATTTTAGGTCTCTAACAGAGGTTGCTAAAAGCAGTTTTAAAACAAACTAATCCTATTTATTTTTCACAGAAGCATGCCGAAACACTAGACTTGCTAGCTGCTAAGGGAATTCCAATTTTTCTCCACTTAGTTGTGTTCCTAAGCAGAATGAGAATGAAAACTAAAATCTTTTTTTTTATCTTCTGAAAAATGAAAATTCAAAAAACTGCAAAGCTCAGTTTGGATCAATGAAAACCTTGTTTTCCAGCAACATCAAAACATGCTTTTTTGGTTTGGATATCTGCTACATAAGAGATTACGCTGTGTCACAGAGCATTTAAAATAACAGTTTCAGTGGTATTTTAGTTAAGTGAGACCCATAATTGTCCAGTCTGACAAGGTCTGTAAGGAATGTCTGGATTACATCGCAAACTTTTCATTCTGCTGTGTTTTATTTGTAACTGAAATCCAGAATTAATTGATTTTTCATTCTCTGATTGATAGAGAAAAAACAGTTTTTGAGTAGCTCTAACCATCATCTACTAACTTACAACTTACCTTAAGGGAGCATTTATAAAGAATTAATAAATGACCAAGAGATACTACAGATTTGCTATAGACATGAATATTACGTATTATAAATGCTCATATGCACACAAGTGTTACAGAAATTGAGACAAGCCCATTGACCTCCTGTCCTCTACAGTAATAAATTAACCATACACTAACCCATCCATTTATCCCGTACTAACCATGGGTCCAGCTTACTGTGTTGATAAAGCCTACCCCTCATGTAAAAGCATGGCCATTTATGTGAGAACTACTTTGTACCAGCACCCAGGGTGATATTCCAGATGTGAAGGCCGGCCTCCACAAAGGTTTTCATAGAGTCACTGAAAAATTTGTGTTGGAAGGGACCTTAAAGATCATCTAGATCCAACACCCCTGTCATGGGGGCATGGCGGGTAAAGTGCTCCAGGTGAGATGCCAAGTGCAGTACCAGGAGGTGTTTATATCCCTGCTCACATTGGGCTGGGCATGGCACTGGAGAAAATGACAAATGCCAAAGGGATGGGAACAGAAGGGAGATTTATGCACCACCAAGTCACCAGGCTGGTAGTTCTCACGTTGTCCAACTTAATGTCCTGTTTAAAGGCCACTGCTTTAGCTTCACCTGTGAGAAGCAGAGCTCTGATGACAACCTGGGATGTAATAATTTATGTACTTCTAACACAAAGAGCCAGCTCCTCTCAATCCCCCTTTAAGATACTTCTCCCACAAAAATGGAAACAAAAGATGATTGCAAAGGCCAGGAGGCTACTGGGGCTCTGCGGTTCAGAACAGCCATTTCCTACCCCACAAGAAAAAGAGAGCTAGAGAGGGAGGGAGGTGGAGATAACACACAGCACAATTTACTGCCCAAAAACAACCTCCTCAACTAAAGGCACAACTCTAATCATTGGTGTGAAAATACACTCCCCGGCAACATGTGAAAGTGATTTACAGCACGGCTTCATTCCCAGCAAAAGGACTTTCGGCAGCCAGGAATGCTGGGCGCATCAGCTCTGGGCTACAGCGCAAGGGGTTGCGTGCAGGTTAGAGGGGCACCTCACAGAAAGAATGGGGTGCTTTCTCCTCTAGGAGCCTGATACTGTACAGACACAACATTTCAAAATGCATCCCATAAAAACACAAATGCAATTATGCTAACGGCAATGAAGAACAGTGTGCTGAAACAGTTTTAATGTTTGAGATATCCCAGTGAACGTTTCTGATTTACAGAAATCTTAAGAAGCTTATTGTATTAGTTCTGTTTCCTCGGTTAAGAAAAATCAGCTTTAAATCCCTCTTCCCCAAGAGAGGCAAATGGAAAGTATAGGTGGTAGTTATTAGAGAAACTCAGATTTTAGCAAAATCAGTTTATATTAACTCTTAAATTTTATCACAAATATCTGCTAACTGATCTAAAATGAAGCATGTATCAGTTTAAATTGAGCTCTCACGGAGGCTTGCTTCAGAACAAGCTCATACAGAACAAACTAATCAAATAGACTGCCATCTATTCTAACAATTGCTAACATTATCATTACTTCTAAACTGAACAAGACATGCCAGGCTCAGAGTTCGATCTGCTGCTGAAGATGCGAGACGTCTAATGTCATCGTTCAGTATTAAATACCAAAGGCATAAAGGTGGGTATCTTGAAAAGGGATTGCAACACATGCAAAACTTGAAAAAGAGTCCCTGAACAGAATTAATTCTATTAGGCTTTAGCTTTCCTAACCTGGTCTCTGGCTGCTTCGACAGTTTCTCTGAAATTCCTTTGTGCTGATCTTCAGGTGCTCTTCTGCTGACCTGTTATCCCTCTCCAGGCTCTGGGCATCTCTTGCTGGCACAAGCATTGAAATGGTAGAGATGGGATGGATTAAGGTCCCTTCCCCCCACCCCTTGGAAATTTTAGTTAAAGCCCTCCTGACCAGCTTGGCAAGCCTATGGTCAGAGCTGCTCTTCCCCTTCTCTGACAGACCCTAGTAGTCCCATGGTCTAAGTGGCAAACCCCTGGCTGTGCCACCAGTCCCGTAACCACTTGTTGATTCAGTGGATTCAACTGGCCCTTCCAATATAAAAGCTGCCTGTGCTTCAGAGTCCCTTATGTCACAGCACCATGAACTGTCAGAGCTCTTCACGACACTTTGCCATACTTTTGCGTGGTCAACATGACTCAGATCACTAAAAACAAAGTCACTACTCACAGCTTCATTTAACAGCATCACTAACAGAGTGAGGAAAAACTCTCACAGAAGAAAACAGGAAATAAAGGGCAAGGTGGAACTCCATTTCCTAATTCTCAGTAGTCCATACCTGAATGTCCATACTTTCCCCCACAAAAAGGCCTGTTACAGGCCAATCAACCAATACTCTAGCTAATTCTCTAACTTACTGCGCTGCTAAACAATTCCCACTTTTCTACAAAAGGGGAAACTGAGTTTTGGAAAGATAAAGGAGGGAAAAAGAGCCTTGCCCAACCTCCAAGACTGCACTTCAAAGAGTAGATGGCATGTTTCCAGTCCTAGTGGACACAAGGCTTACAAAAATTATCCATATACGTTATTATTTCAGAATTTTAATGACCAGCCACTATGGTTATCATTATCATGGAAACTATTTTACTGCCATCGGTAAGTAGCAGAAATGGTCCTGAAGTGCGACATCAAGAGGCATCAAGACAAATTTGCTAAGAGTGTGCAATGAATAGAGCCACAGCTCAATACCAGACCAGAGATTCTGGTCCAGTATTTCCCATTCAGTTTGCTGCCTTTCTCTAGATATTTCCTGCACAAACACAGTCATGTGTCATTCACCCTAAAAATACTTTTCTTCTATTGATCCATTTATCATTTGTCTTTCTTCATGAAAATATTGGCTGACTGGTAATTTGCAGTTACTATTAGAAGCAGGTAACCATCCCACCAAATAGAGCAGAGGTGCCTCAATAAAAGATGCAGCAAACAGAATTAATTGGGTCCTGAATGAGTGAATTAATGGTTTACTAGATCTTAATGAATCACCTGATACTTCCTCATATATGTCATGGGAAAAGCTTTAGAGATGCCTAGAGGGTCATATTCCCTCATGCGTTGCAAAGACCACAAAGAAAACTACTCACAGTTGAAGGTCTGGGAATTTGAGTAAGTAAGGAAGGCTGGGTTACCACCTAGGGTCAGCTGTATTCAAAACTTGGGAGAGCTCCGGCAGATGCCCGCCGTTGGGTCCTGCAGGCTCCTGGGAGGTGAGGGAGGAGGAAGACACCTGTATGGCATGACTGGACTCCACGAAGATCCTGGCGCCTTCCTGCATCATTGGGAAACACCACAAGAATCAAAGAGCCTATCACTGAAGTGAGCACGTGCTGACTGGAGGTTAATTGTGGACGTCAGAGATGAGTGGTTACATGGTTGTGCCTGTTTTAAATTAACGAGGCAGTTATTAAGTTATATAGTTCTTTAGAGAAGAGGTTGTAGAAAAGGATGAAATCTCTTAAAAAAAAAAAAATCTAAATGTTGTTTTATCTGCTGAATGAGACGATGTAAAGTAGGTAGGAAAACATATGTGCCCATGAACAAGAAACTTCACTGAAGGTTTCAATGGACTCAAGAAAAAAATGCTGACCAGAGCCCATTGACATATAAAATGTGTGCTATTCAATACACCCAGATTATTCTTTTTTCACATCACGTTTAGTGTTTCTTAGAAGCCTACAAAGAAAGCAGAAAAAAATGGACAAAACCCCCCTGCTTTCACAGCTCCTTAAAAAACATCCCCTGCATGCTGTGAGCTAACTTTGGTGGACATGGCAGCAGTTGAACATCATCATACCCATACCGGTCTCCCATGCAGCCCAGGAAACCAAGTCTTCTTGGTACTGCTCCTTGAAGGAACAAGACCTCTTCTTCCTCCTCACCGGTAAATTGATGCCTGCGGTTGGCAAGGCAATGGGTGATTTGCTAGAGGGCGAACCAGTAGTTTACTCAGTCCTGCTGTGCTACACAGGAGAGTGATGTTCGTGTGTTTATACAAATGAAAGCTTCACTGCCTTGGACTGCTGCTGAAAATGAGGAAGATATTTCTATGCAACCTTTTAAACTAGCTTTCTTTTAATGTTTTAATTCTGTTTGATGACATAAATCCTGTCTGCAACTTCATGTTCCTGGAGGTACTGTAAAAGTATAAAGTAAAAAGACAGGCCCTATCTCAAGGAGTTTACAGTCTAAACACAAGTCAAAACGAGAACAGATGAACAGAAAGAGTAGGGAGCACGGCTGAGATTAACCAGGGATAAGATACAACAGAGGAAGAAGTGGGGATAAAAGAGACAGCCCGATGAAAGTTGGAGGAAGATAAGAAGGTCCTCCAAAGGACGTGCTGAAGGAGATTAAAGAGGTAGGAGGAGAGGCAGGAAATGATAGCCCCATGGAAGCCAAAGCAGAATAAGGTTTCCAGAGGAGCATCCCTGACTGTCTCGACTGGGGCACGTTTCTCAGTGAAAGTTCAGAGGTATCTATTGTTCAGACCTTCAAGGGGGAAGGGGTAGTTGGTTTGGGGGTTTGGTTTTATTCCTCTGTAACAGGGATAGGCCTTGAGAGATTCCCTAGAGCATGCTTTCTTTATAATCCTTTTGGGATTAAATAACTCCAGACACATTTCCCTGAGGGCTGGATCCCCTTTCAGTTTGGCAGGCTGGATAGGCAGCTGCAGCCTCTCCTCACAGAAGGGAGGATGTTAACTATCTCCCTGCCACAGATTGCGTGCCACGCCTGATGTCCCTTAGGCTGGGATCAACCTGACTTTTACCCTCTAGGGCACCTTTGACACACAGAGAAGCAGAGAGGGGTGTGCTGCCATCCTGTGAGAAGGATGGGGCTCCAGAGGACTATGGCTGCACCTTAGCTGTTCAAGGAGGAGAGAGTGTTGCTGGCTAAAAGAGCAAGCAAAAAAATGTGTATACATGAACACTTCCTTCTGTAGTATACATATATTGAGGACATCCAAACTGTACTAAACCTCCAGAAAAATGAGGCTTGTTTTCTTGGGATGTGGAAGAGAACAGAGAAATCTTCTCTCCTGCCCTGACAAGACAAAGCACGCATGAGAATGTAAAGCCATATAATCTCATCAGATATGGAAGTTTACCAATTCATCCTAAATTCCAAGTGTCCTGGTTGGGATGCTCTGCTGCATGGCACAAGTACAGTCCATTCCCATGGATTTCACTCACAATAAATCAGTCCGTACGGAGTGACTTGAAACCTAAATTTCCCCAATTCAGAGATCATCAGGTTTATTTCCTGATTAAAAACCCAAACTTTTACTTGCTTCAGTGAGGAGAAAGCCAGTATAGCCCAAGTTAAAACCTCCTCCATGTTATTTTAGTCTTTCTATAAGTAACTTTGTTTTATCCCTCCTTTCAAGAAGCTCTGTCTTACCAATATGCCCACTTACTCAGTTTCAGTACCATGTGTGTAGCTAGGAGAAGGGAAATATGAAAAACCAGCAGTGGTGACCACACATTACATTTTGCAGGGATGTGACAGGTAGTGGAGCATGAAATTACCTACCAAGACAGCAAGGGGGAACTGGGAAATGCTCCTTGTGGTCCCCCAACATGATAACTTGAGGGAAGTAGCTGGTATAAGATTTTCCACAAGTCACTAAACTTCGTTACTGGAAGAATAAGTAAACATTGGTAGAACCTGACCAGACCCTACTCTTTGCTGGTTTCATTTGGAGAGCTCACAGTACTGGAAAACAACGAAACAGAAGGCACATTTTTCTCATCTGAACTGGAATGTCCCTACCACATGGGGACTCACATCCTTCTTCTTGCTTAAGCCAAGCTCTCATGCAGTGTGTGTGGGAACTCAGCTATCACTGCTTCCCCTTTACTGCCAAGATGGGGGGAACCATCTGCAAATGTATAAAAAGATTAAATTAAGGAAATAAATGTTTCAGCAATACCAGCCGTGCTATGTGAGCTGTCATGTGTGCATGGCCCACCATATCAGTCATTTGCTTGATGTTCCCCTTATCATGGAAAGTCAGCATGAGCCTTGTACATCAGAAGCCATGGGGCTGTAGCTTCATCCTAGTCCAGCCATGATGGCTAAAAAGGCTAGGATTCCTTCCCAGAGGGAGGTTTTTTACCAGCTCAGCTGATCCTGTATTATGTGCTTTTAGGGAGTCAGCACACTTGAGCCAAGAGGGGTAAGTTCTGCATGGGAGAAAGGACAGGCTGAACAGAGCGGTGTGGGTGGGCAACGCAGCCTCCACAGCACCCAAAGAGGACAGATGCCCGCAGCTCATGCAGCCTGGTTTGGTGCATAAGTTTGGTGCAAGTGCTTGGAGACGTGAGTGCTCAAGGCCACAGGGCTGCCTTAGTGCAGCAGCATCCGCTCAGTCCTGCTTCGCGTTACAGACTCCCTGCAAACAGCACCATCCTTGTGGAAATGGCAGATATATCTGTTTATCCTCCTGTGGGCACGGAGTAAATCTAATTAAACCAGGAGGCTTCCAAAGTACCATTAAGGCAAATTGGTGAAACGTATTAAATTACGCTCCCCCCATTTTCCTGTGGTTTTGGCCTCCCTGTCTGAGGGACAGGATTTTAGAGCACAGAAACTGATGGAAAGTTCCTCAATCTCCAAGGAAAGATGGGAGAAAGAGTGGTCTGTTCACATTTTCCCATAAGTATCACAGTAGCAGTCTGTTAGGGAAGGGTTTATTTTAGGAAGAGCTATTTTGAAAGCTAAAGTGTCACATCCTGGCTGGCTCTTCTCATGGTGTTACTATAATCATCCAGTTATGACAAGCTTAATGCAGAAAAAGCAACCTTTTTTTCCTTTCTTTCCTTTTTGGGGAAAAGAAACAATGTAGTTAGCATATTTTTGGACAAAGGCTGTCATTTTATTTCTTTTTTGGTACTCTTTTTGCTTTTCCCTCTCATCTAACACTATTTATAAAGCACCAGACGCTTGATTGAGGAACTCTCTGTCCTTTTTGATGCAGAAGTCAATGCTTGCAGCTCTGCCTAGCCCTGCACACTTGAGTGGGTTTTCTGAGTCTAATACAGCAAGCACCTTTCTGGCTGGCACACACTCTCCTGAGTTCCCCTGCTTTCACAAAGCAGTGGCCAGGGGTAGGAAACCACAGCTGATGAGAACTCAGCATCTCCACTATCTGAGTTAGGACTTTTCAATTTTAAGCAGATGCATCCAAATATCAAAGCCATCCTGCAGGTACCTGTGTCTCTCCCCAGGGAGATACAGCTTAGGTGGGCAGATGTCTTGCTGTGGATTCTGAGCTGGAGGAGCCAAGTCTCAGCTTAGCAGGCGTGAGAGCTGGGAGGTGACCAGGCTGGCTGATCCTGCTGGTGCCACACATAGCAGAGGCCAGGTCTTACACTTCTCTCCTCTCCTCTGCTCTGCTCTGCAGGCTGGACTCTAGCTAAAGGCCAGAGTAGCTTGGAGCAGGACTAAAAGACTGGGTGCTTTCATGAAATAAAATTATTTTCACAGCTGGAGTTGAAGCACAGTAGCTCATTCTGTCTTAAACTGCATTTTCTGTGGAACAGAGACACAACCAAGGCAAACACACTGTGTCTTCTCTTGCACTTAAGTAGCTCCTGCTTTGAATTCAAAGGGCATAAGTAGGAAATTGATATACTTTCTAATTTATTGGAGAGAAGATAACTCTCGGAAAACCAAGGAGACTGCTCTCAATTTATGGGAAGCTGGCACTTTTAAACAGTGAACGAGCAAATGTTGAAAGAGTCCTGCCTACAGACCTTCATGCATTTAATATTCAGAAGACTCACAGGAGATGCTAAAGTGCCCTCAGCTCAGAAAATTAATAAAATATTATCTCATGAGTGAACTTCAAAAGCTTTGGCAGTTCCATTCATTCCACTTCAGATAAGCAGCCAAAATATTGCAATATCCTGCTAACCTGATATGAAACATCCAGCTTACCTTGGCCAGTAACATTAAGCTGGAAATGTGTGAACAATCTTTATTATTAAATATTTAGCCATTTCATCTGCTCTGTTGTTCCTCCCTATGCCTGGATCCAGTAATTCCTGCTTCTAAAGGTGGATCTAGGTCCAGATACTCCATTGGGCTTTGACAAAACAGCAAGGGTCTGAAGATGCAGGATTTAAAGACTGCTTTTGGCAAACCTTGCAGCTCTGCCCTTAAGGGGTGGCCTGTCCAGAGATATCTCTCTCTGGGGCAGGAAGACCCTATTTGGCTGGTGGGTAAAATGGCCATGCAAAAGACATGGCAAGAGGACACAATCTGAGGAGTGGAGACTTTGGAGTGATCCTACACTTTGGTGGCTTTGTGCTCCCAGCTGTCTGAGGAGCAGCTTGGACAGCCTTTGAGTTGGGCTCTCAATTATTTCTTTCTCCCCTGACAGTTTTGGGGGTTTTTTTCTTTTGTTTTCTTCGGGCTTCTCTTGCCATAACAAATTACTGATGCTGCTAGAATGTAAGGTATTGGTACAAGCCAAACCTTTTAATTTTGAGCCATTGGGTGGCCTTGCCCTCAGGCCAATGCATGCTAATATGTAGGGTTCATGCTCCACAGCACTGAGGCCTGGCGCTTGCTGAGGGTGTAGGTGGGGGCGCTGACGCCGAGATCCCAAATTCACCTGGCGCCTGTGGGAGTCAACACGTACTGAAGTCTTCCCTGCTGCAGCAGCAACTCACCCAGCCAGCAGTGGGATGATACACCTCAACAGCATGCCTATGTGAAACGTGTGTATCAGCAATAGTGTGGCCAGCAGGACCAGGGCAGTGATTGCCCCTCCCCGTACTCAGAACTGGTGGGGTCACACCTCAAGTCCTGTGTTCAGTTTTGAGCCCCTCATTACGAGAAGGACATTGAGGTGCTGGAGGGAGTCCAGAGAAGGGAAGCAGAACCGGTGAAGGGTCTGGAGCACAAGTCCTCTGAGGAGCGGCTGAGGGAGCTGGGGTTGTTTAGCCTGGAGAAAAGGAGGCTGAAGGTGACCTTATCACTCTCTACAACTCTCTTAAAAGAGGTTGTAGCCAGGTGGGGGGTGGTCTCTTCTCCCAGGCAACCAGTGACAGGACAAGAGGACATAGCTTACACTGCACCTTCAGGCTGGACATCAGGAGGATTTCTTCATGAAAAGGGTTGCTAAACATTGGAATGGACTGCCCAGGGAGGTGGTTGAGTCACCATCCCTGGAGGTGTTCATGGACTGGACATGGCATTTAATGTCACGGTCTAGTTGAGAAGGTGGTGATCAAAGTCTGGTCTCAGAGGTCTTTTCCAACCTAAATTATTCTGTCATCCTATGATGTTTTAGTACTTCAGTCATACTTTGGTAGTGTAATCCAGGACTGAGAAATCCTATGCTCCTCACCTGCTCTTCATTACTTCCTGGATGCCACTTCTCAGAGAACATAAGGGATAGCTGCTTCTCTCCACTTTCTGCTGGAAGATAACACAATCTTAAGCAGTGGTGAATAAATTTACATAAATTCTCCTGTCCATGACTGCATGCTGCTGGGAAACAGGATAGAGATCCATTTCTTGGCCACCAGTTCAACAAGAGGCAATAAGAGCTGAGAACCAACATCATCTCAGGGCTCCCTGGTTATCCACACGGCGTCAGCTATCTCTGTTAGCCCAGATATTCACTTCACCCAAGCCCAAACTGACACTGTCATCAGTGTAGTCTACAGACAGAACAGAAATTAAATCCCTTCGGCATCTCATTTTTCTCTCATCTCTGCCACCAGTCCCTCCACATGAGGAAGAGAGCCCAGGGGAAGCTTTATTAGTCTGTCAATGAACTTAAAATGATAGCGCTTGCAGGACTGTCAATCCAGCACAAGTAATGAGTTAAATATATATATATTTATATTTAACTGCCAATTCATCAGTAATTCTCGACAGATGGAATCCTTGCATTTCAGGTCAACTTGACATCGCCAGCACTCAAAGGTCCAAGTGAGCATTGCCAAATTTAATGAGCTGCAGTAACAATGTCTCCACATTATTGGACTAATTACTAACTTCTGAAAAGAGAAGAGGAGAGGGGGAGGAAGAAAAAAAAATCCTCTAAACAGATGAGACTTTAATTAACAGCATTTTGAGATGTTACTTATTACAGAACAAATGCCACTTCAAAGTGAAAATCGCCTCTAGGTGGATAACAGGTCTAATGAAAGGTACAGTAGTCATATATACGGCTTTAAGTCTTCAGAATAACCAGACTTCATGGCAACAGCCAGCACACACCACTCCTTGTGATGCAAAGTCTCTGTTTTCATCAACCATGGGACCATCCAGAAGGGTTTGGCATGAGGGCAGCCTGGTGCAGGTGTATCCCATCTATTGAATCAAAGTACAGAACATGGCATAGCTGGTGGACAGTGAGGCAAATGCCTGGCAACTTGAGTGGCTTGCCTTGAATTTCCAATGCAAGATTTTTACATTAAAAAAATATTGTTTTCATTAAAAGCAGTGGCTACAGCCTTGGACTTCCAGGTTGAACGTACATGTTTCATTAAAACCAGTGGAAAAGTTGCATGTTAAACTTCTTAAAACTTCTAATAATAGAATTCAGCCTCAAATGAATGAAGCAAATGCAAGACTAATTTCTTCAAACTGACTTTCAGCAACTTCTGTTCCTCTCTCTCATACACACACACACTCATTCATTCACTTATCTAAACAGACATGGAAAAAAATAAAAATCCCAGCCTTCAAACCAGTCAAAATATTTTTCCTGTGAACTGAGCAGGAAGAAAAGGAAGAGGTTTGTTGCTATTGCTATTTTCAAATGCTGAGCATTGCTTAGATCTGCCATGATGAGAGGCCATGTCAAATTGCCTAGATCAGGAAACAGCGGGCTGGAAAAACCTTTCCTTATTCTGTAGAGACCTTCATGAATCTATTCATACCTTGCCCACTTCACTCGCCAGTGTAACCACCTTTATAAACCCCACTGATGGGAACTGCAACCACAGCAGCTCAGAGCAGGCTGTCACCTTCCTGCAATAAATTCCGATGATCCAGGAAGTGTAAATCACACTGTTTTGTGCTGGGAAAGCTCAGCGAATACAACAATAGTTGCGTGCATTTAGGTGCGTTTCCCTGACTGGGACCTACAGAGTGAAATTCAGTGTTCGCTGCCATCCTGTGCAATCTTACCGGATTCACCCTGCCAGCCCCTGCCCCCCAGGCAGGAGGCAGGGGATGATAAAGCTTGGCATCATCTGTCTGTACAGAATGCACGCTTGCTGCAAATTGAGCCTAAATATTGCTGGGTGGAGGGGGAGGGGAGAGAGACGGAGGGGGAAGAGACATTTGTTTAGGCATAAGGACATATCTGAATTTACTCCTTGCTTGTCTTCCCACTCCTGCCCCTCTAGGTCCATTATTTTCCATTTCAGAATTAGCACCTTTGCCAGCAGAACATAAAGTCAATGGCTAAGGAAAGCTGCAGCCTCTGCCCTTGGAGCATTTTCTGCCCTTATGAAAATGCCTTAGTTGAAGCCATTTGGAAACAAAAGAGCAAGTGCTCCGCTGACAATATATTGAAAACACAGGGAACTCTGAATCCATGTGTCCCAGGAGGCTGCCAAGGCACCCAGCCTTGCGGGGTGAGGAAGAATGAAGTCCACATCCCCAGCTCCAGCAGGGACCCTGCTCTGCAGCACTCTCCTGCTCACCCTCAGCTGGCCTCAAGTAGCACTGGTCTTATTGCCTTAGGTAGATCTTACCTTGTTTTTTCCCCTGTACAGGACTCTGTCCTTCCAAAGCAGCACGCATTAAGTCTCAGCAAAACAGATCATCAAAATTTCTGTGCTTTGGTAAAGACCCAAAACCACACCTACAAACGGGCTAGTCAGAATCCAGAAATTTAATAATCTAGTATGGAGAGTTAACTTTATCATCACCTTTCCCACCTCCTCCCTCCAACTAAAACACTTAAAAAAAAAAAAAAAAGACAACAGCTAAGAAAGAGGCTGGTGGCTATGTTTAGCTGGAACAGGATTTGAGATTTTGAGGGAAAACCCCTGGCTGTGAAGCACTTGGCTGATGCAATTTGAAGAAGAAATAGGCTTCTACGTATCAGATCCTGAAATCAGTGGGTATGCAGCTGCTTGGTTACTGAGAAGAGGATCACAGGACCCACAGACCAAGGTGTACAACAGGAGAATATACCACAAAGCGTGCCTGTGTTGCAAGGGGTGCCTTGTTGGTGCCTTTCATACTACCAAGCTGCACTCAAATCATAGCATACAGTGGCTATCATGGCCATCTCCCTGCCTAAGCCTCCAAAATAATTCTTGAGTAGGTCCTAGTCAACTTAAGCTACAATTTTCCACATAACAAAAATATGACAGCCACCATTTAGCCACATGTGACTTGATTCCTGCTGTGTTCCCAGGCTCAGCAGAAGCCTCTCATCCAAGCCATGCCAGCCCAGGTTTGACATATGAACCCAATGTTTCCTTCATCACCTGGCTTGGGAGCTTTTGTGAGCCTTCATGACAGTGCTCTTGTGCACATAGGAGTTCGTTCCTCTTCCAGCTGTTGCAGTCTCTTCTAACACCCTCAACTTTATTTCTCCTGTGACTTTTAGGACACCGTAACTACCACAGTGGAAGCTTGCATGGCAGCCTGTGGGGTCTGAGCAGCTGGTGGGTTTCCAGGCTTGTGGATGCCATTTTTGTTACTGGAAATGCCCTAATTAGTTCATAATGCACTGCATTAATGTGACAGCCAGTCACCTTACCCCATGTCTGTTGGCTTTTTCAAGGCTTTTAGTTAAAAACAAACAAACAAACAAACAAGAGAACAAAAACTCCCATTTCAGACTGCAATCACCTTTCCCAATACTGTTCTCCTTGCTCTGTGCACGGCTGAAGATAGTGCATGAAGATTCTGCACAAGTGGTGGGTTGGAGTGGAGAGCAGGATGTGGGTCTGGTATCTCCTGCATCTGTTCAACCAGGCCAAGTGGTGTATCTACCCTGGCAATTCCCTTTCCCTGACCAAGAGCTGGTGGGAAGCAGGGGGTCCTGGATGGGGAGATCTGTGAGGTCTCCTGAAGGTCCCTCAAAACACCCACTCACAATCTTCACTACAGAGGCACTTTCTCTGCAAAGAGAGCAGGTCAAAACTCACCTAGCAGGAGCACTGACAAAGCAGGCAGGTTATGTGTCTTAGAAGGTATAAACAGAGGCACTGCCAAATAACCAGGCAGAGTTTAAACCCTAGGACAATTAAGAGTCCTGTACTGTAGAAATATCCTGACTTGCAGCTCTCTTGTACTTCTTTCTCCACTCGATACACTCAGACACAAACTTCTCACAGCACAGAACAACAGGCGAACAGCCTTCTCGTATTCTCACTATTGATGCTTAAAAGCAAAATAAAAATTTACTAATTAGTGTCCCTCAACAAAGAATGGGAGAGAGAAATCCCCAGTGCAGAGTGTTTCTCCCAACCCTCTGGTATCCATGAGGCACTGCCCTGCCACAGGGGTATGAGGTTTAGCAGCTGTTTGCAAAGTTTCCCCCTGACCCAGATTCATGTTTCAAGATTGTGGGTCTGAGACATGGATTTGAGTCATGTCAGTTAGCTCTTCACCCTGACTTGCTACGAGAAAGGGTAAGGGAAAAGATGGATCAAACTGATGACCTTGATAGAGGAGGTGCCTGCACCTTGTTTTACTTCAAATCTTTGAAAGCCTGTTATTGAGTGTAAAAAAATTAATAAAACACACCAAAAAAAGTAATGAAAAGCTAAGGCATCCAATTTTTCTGGCCAAATATTAAGGCACTGGAAGGCAGGCTTTTTAATGGCTATCATTCCTCCTGTGTTATTTGAAGATCCCCTTGTAAACGGGAATCCTGGGTCTGTTTTGCCATCTGTTCCCTCCACTCCTGCCTAGGAATCCTGAAAGGGTATTTATTGTATACACAGGTTCAGTGAGGCCCACTTACTATAAACAAATACTGCATGAAATATGGTGGGGCCAGCTTTTTCTACAGTGCCTGTATTTATGAGGGAACAGTATAAAAACAAATATGTAATCTGGAAATAAACCTGTTAAATGAATGAAAAGTCCTATGGAGCAAAACATAATGATTAGCAGAGCCATTCAGGGAAAGACCCTGTTAAGGGAACACATCTGCTGTCATCCACTTTGCATCAATGCTTTTCACCCCTGATAAAAATCCATTTAAAAGCAGCCATCAGAAAATCATGGGGGAAGGGATAGGGGAGAAGGAGGAGATGATACAACCTAAGAGCTATAAAGCCAACCATGGCACTTCTGCTGGTTCTTGAAACGCCTCTTGAGTCCTGCACCCTGCTGTCCACAAAATATAATCTATGTTATTTACAGCGTGTACTAGGTACAGATTACAGTCACTCAGCTGAAGGGGGAAAAAAGGGAACAAGAAGTAATAAAAAAAAAAAAAAAAAAAAAGAGAGCAGCAAAGCATGGTGTGCTGAACAAAGATTCAAATAAGGAACTGGCAGTGCAATGTGTTTGTGTGCACAAGCATAGAAAATCATATTTTGCTTTTGACCAGTTGCGTTGAGCCTAAACATGGGCTATGTAGAAGAGCAGCACAAGATAAACCTGCTATGGTAATGCAACTCAGTCTCAACCTCTGATTGCCAGCTGTTCCTGCGTGCAGTATCACTGCTCAGATGCAGGAAGTACTACTTTAGCTACCTGTTCCTATTCACTCTGTATTTACAGACCTCGAGTAAAATCACAACCTACTCTGCAACCACTTCACCCCGCCCACACAGGCAAAGCCAGCTACAGATGGGCAAGGAGTCATACTTGTTGACACCCTCTCTCACCATGATTTACATTTGCTCCAAGAAGTTCTGGGTATTTCCTATCTCAGTATCTGCTTTCCA
>JAYRBT010000082.1:61736109-61812901 GCA_036023395.1 Myiotriccus ornatus
TTGACACCCTCTCTCACCATGATTTACATTTGCTCCAAGAAGTTCTGGGTATTTCCTATCTCAGTATCTGCTTTCCACTGTGGGTTGCCTGACCCTCCCCATGGAACCAGTTATTAATACTCCAGTCTCTACCGACAACGCAAACAAAATAGGTGCAGGCTGATGCAACTCTGCAAAGTGCCGTACCAAACACTGATGCAACCCCAACTGAGAGCTGCGATTACTCCCACAGAGTGTGTGGGATGGGATGCCCTGCTTGCTCTCAGCATGACTCTTGCTTTTGCCTTTGCCTACCAGCACAAAACCTGATGTAACTCTTGTCTTCCCCAGCTTTGGAAAGCTGCGTCTGTACCCTGTCTCTAACTGTTCCCAGGTAAAAGCATTACACCGACAATGTGCTCTTCCTTCGCCACACATGTGACTTCACGGTCAAACTGAAGTGCATTGCCTTGGTCCTGTTTGCAGCATCAGGGTCGTTTCTGCTTCTTACCCATCAATCAAAGTAAAGCAATAAAACCTTCACCCTCGTAGCAAGGAAGACAACCCCTGAGCATTGACTGTAGAGCTGAGTAGAAGATGATGGGCCTGTGCCTTCTCTTCCCCATCCAAAGCATGGAGTAAGGCATCACATAACATAATTTGAGTACTAATTGCCAAAACAGGCATAATAATTTGCTTTAACATGCACTATGTGTCTGATGTATTGTTTGCAAACCAGCATTGACTTGCTGCCTTCAGTGTATGTGAGCTATACGTAAAAGCTTAATGGATTTATATCACTACAGTTACTACTACTGCTCACTGACACACTTTAGTATTTTTATTGCTTTTTCATAGCTGACATGATTCTGATGGAATGTAATTAAATATTTTACTAAGATAGGGGCTGATCCGACAACCCTTATGCACGTGAATAATCTCATTATGTTCAGTGCCTCTACTCATGTGCCCAAAGCAGGTAAGTCTGGGTTCCTACTGTACAAAAGTAATTTTTTTTCCCCTTCTATATTCCTCTTCTGGGATTTTGATGGAATTAATAATGGGGGGGAAGAAAAACCTCTTAAAACCCCTTCATATTTATTTTGTGCATTGAAACCTTCACCTAGGATTTAAAGAAACTACAAGAACACTGTTGTGGCAGTTATGCTTGGCCAGGGATGGAAAGAAGTAAGAGTTTGTGTTTTGTCAGAGACTGAAAGACATATTGCTTTTTTGCCAGCCTGTATCTCAGTGTGGTTTCCTGAGACCGATTAAGAGTTTGAAGGGGAGATTTTTTTTCAAGAATTCATGACTCACTTTAAAATGTGGTGTATTTCAGGCATGAGGGGGATTGCCCAAATGTTTCTTTTTTTCTTTTCTTTTTCTATTACCTGCAATACTTGTCACAGTCATATGTTTCCTTCAAGGTGATACACGTGCAAAATGCTCCTACACCAGTGTCTTACAGGCTGAGAACATCCTGTTCCCTACTGACACATTTACATGTTCATGTGGACGTTTTGCTTGGCTCCAGCAAGAGACAAACCTGACCCAAAGCTACACTGGGAGCTGAAGATCTTACTCTGTAATAAAACCAGCTTTTCAAGTTTGGATTCAGATCTTGGGCCTAGAGGCACACTTGTCCTAGGTGCACTGTCATCCTGGCACCTTGTGCAACACATTGCTACTCATCTAGAATAGCCAAAACAGTCAGACAGGAGGAAAAAGGCACCGGTAGATTTTGGGATTTGAAGATTTGGATTCATTTAAGGAGACATACTTAAAACATTGCAGCCATAACCAAAGCACAGACAAAACGAGAGGGCATTTGAGTCACTATGAATCCCATGAAAAACACCAACCCTAAACAAAACTTGTCACTTTGCAATGCCCGTGCAGCTGAATGAAGGTAATTTTTCTCGTTTTCCCACAGTAGGGAATACAGGAAGGCTCTGAGCTCAGCCAGCAAGACTCTCTGGTCATTTTAAGCACACACCCTACTTTGCAGACCCCCAAAAAAGCCTCTCTCCCATCCTTGGGCAAAAAGGAAACCAAATATGAGTTTCTGGAAACAAACAAACCTTTTAAATTAAAACCTACAAAACTATTATCATAGTATGAAGCCACTATTTTGCACTATTACACCTAATCTGTGACTGGGAGGCATTAAAGCCATGACCAGGAGGCATTAAAGCTGATCACAGCCTGGCCCAAGCAGAAGGACAGCCATGTGGCTTTTGAGGAGCTCTGCTGAACTAGTAACTTTTAGCATCACTGAATCACAAGCCATGACAGAAGGTGAAAATTTTCTAGCACATGAAGTTCAGGAGAGCTTTGGTGTAGGGACAGGGGTGCAAAGCCCTCTCCTAGTTCTGTTTCCATAGCAGAGATCACACCACAGGCAAATCCCATCACCTCTCAGCTGCTGCACCCTTTGCAGCCATTTACTGTTGCACTGAAGATGGGTGCTTTGGAAACAAGTCCAACAACTCCACTCGTGGCAAAGATCACAAATTTGTTTCAAGACTCAAACTGAAAAGGAAAAGAACAAAAAGTGGTTTATAAATGATCTGATGCAGCAACCTGCCAGCTGTACAGTAAGGAGCATTACCCTGCCCCAGCAGTCAAGCCCAGAAAGAGGATGATCTTTTGGAGATTCATCAGCATAGAACACCTGAGCTCTCCTCCTCCTCCTCAACTGTTTTTCCAGTATCTGTTTAGAAAAAACAAGTCTACCAGTCCCCTTCTATCTTGCCCACCTTTGCATTTTGGTTGGTGTGGGAAAACAGGCTGCCAGACCTGCACCTCCTCTCCTCACCTCCTCCCCTCTGGATAGAGTGCAAGCTTGGGCTTCAAGCCTGCTTCCCTTGGCCTGATAAGCTTCTGCCAAGCTGCCATCAGGGACAAAATCAAGAACACTGAAATGGCAGGGAAAAGCTGATCCCGCATGACACATCAGGGAAAGACAACACACACCAAGGCCTCTGGAAAACAGACTCCCTTCTGGCTTCCCAGCCATGTGCACATTTATGAGGTTTGAATAAAATTCAGCTGAAGTATGCAGGCCAACTGCTGCTTGTCCAAAATTAACTCAGTTGCTGGACTTTTGTCCATTTAAGAGGCAACTAATCCCACTCCGCGCTGCCTAGGTTAAGCCCTGCCAGTATCTGAAATACCTCAAATAGCATCAACCCTTCTGATAGCACTGCAATGCAGTGTGAACTTTTCAAAACACCTTTTAAAACGTGATAAAAACACACAGATCAAGACACTACGGTGACCCCAGCACATGGATGGGTTACAGCCCTTTGACAAGTCAGGAGCGGCACTTAAGAGAAGTGGAAGCGGGTAGTTAGTGAGACACAAGGTTTACTTGCCCATGTGCACCTATGAACATGTGGATTTCTTTACCTCTTGACCCCAGAGAACGGGCATAAAACTTGAAAGTTGCCACCTGGTTTCTGAGATTATTTTTCCATTTATGGATTAAACAACATCTAAACCCATGTGCATGTATTTTTCTGTTGAAAATAGGCAGCACAGACAGTTGCAAAGCAAGGAGATGGGTGTGAGAAAGAGGATTTCTAGTGACCCAGGGGAAAAGAAATAAAGGGATGAGTCTGGGCCTGCCAAACAGCTGGTTAAACTTCAGAGCACAGTTTAAGAGTGTTCTGAGGCTTGTCCACCCACAGCAGAAAAAGCACCTTCTCCTCTGCCTTTGTTTTTGAACAGTTTTCCCAACCCCAACAGCTGTAAGCTGCTCCATACAGCAAGATCAAGACTTGTCTCCTCACCTGAGTGAAAAAGCCGTGTGTTTATAGACGGTGGTTTTGGAGAGAGGTATAGTCAGTTGAGTGTTTAAATGCCTTTAATGTGTTACCACTCTTTTCTCAGCTGTTGCTGGCTACTCCCATCCCCCCTGGGCCTGTACACACTGCTAACCCATCGCAGTGCAACCTGCGGTGGGGTTGTTGAGCCCATCTCGGCACAGCACCAACACACCACTGCCTTCGTCTTGGCTAGGGTCCCGAGAAGAGACTGCAATACCTAGTAATCATAAACCCTGTTGATTAAATACACCTAGCTATTTCACTTAGCTACAAGCAGGGGCTGAGGGCTGTCCTGCAACCAGCTCTTTTCTGCAGTCTGGCCGCCTGACCGTACACACAAAGCCAAGGAGAGAACTGGGTCTTCATCTGCACTGAATTTGCTGCTGGTCATGGGTTTTCCACCTGCATGTTGCCATGGTCTGACATTGCCAAGTGTGAGATTTGTCAGTATTACAGGAGGAGCTGAAAACTTCCACCAAGCCCTGAAGAAGCCTGTTAAATCCTTCACTGAACGTATGCAGGGATGAGTAAGGAAGGATGGGTCCTGTTCTTGTGCTGAAGGTGCCCTGCTTCATGCCCTGGGAAAAGGGTATGCCAGGATCTCAAGCACAAGTCCAGAGCTGTTTAGAAAATGAAAAAAAAGGTCCCTTGAACATGTTTTTTTCTATTTTCAACCATTGTTTCATTTGCATTGATGTTTCCTGACCAGTTCTCTCCTCAAAATAATTGATGGGGAAAAGATCAAGAAATGTAATTAAAAGAGAAACAAACAGAAAACAAAGGGAAGAGGGTAAATGGGCATGTGACTTCGGGTCAGGGAAGGAAGAGGAGCAGGTGGTGGAACTGATGAGGGAGATTTAATGAACTGCGATTGACTTCGAATAACAAAGGAGGAGGAACCTAATCCTACCAGTTGGATCTGTACACATATGGACTTACCATAACAAATGGTAATCAATCCATCAGCCTTAAATTAAAGATAAGGTGGGCAGGAAGGAAGGGATGGAATTTATTCCCTCCTTCCTCTCCCTCCCCCCATCAAACTAAATCTGTTTGCATGTGTCTGTGTCTCCTTTGTCAGAATTAGTCTGTCTTCACTCTCAACCAACTCCGTCACCTTCCCAAGCTTCACTATGCCACTGTGGCAGGTCTCTTTAGAAGCTTCCCCAGGAATTTAGGATCCTGCTTACTCTGATTCTGCAGTCTATTTCACTCGACACTGACCAAGGCTCAGCAGCCTCAGAAATATTCTCATCGGGCTCTGTGTGTAAACGTTCTATAAGCTTTAATCAAATGCACATCACAGAGAGTCCTGCGTGACAGAAAGCAGAACCACCATTCCTCAGACCTGCCAAGAATAGCCTCATCTGCAATACAAGCGCTTTTTCTCTTTTGTGTCATTTTGGCCCTCACTTTCTCATTCTAGTACAGGCTGCAGAAATATTCTGGGGTTTAAATGTTATCTCCTTGTTTCAAGCTGAAGGCAAGTTCACTACATTTTCTAAATATATACCCAGGTTTTATGTATCCTCATTAAGTTTTCTAGGATAAAGTTTCTATTTTAAGGTCCAGATCCTCCAAAGAGAGCTGCACAGCTGGACACCCCTTTCCCATACATCCAGGCAAGCATGGCTGTGCACATCATTTTTTTTGCAGGATTTGCCCTGCATTTGGCCTGGCAGGAAGTTTCTACCAAATAAAATGCTTCTAACCTGGTGTCTCCACGGTCAGCACCTAGTATTTATTTCTCCTTGAGCCATAGGCAGCAAATGCATGAGCAATTCATAAAAGAGTGAAAGTTTGTGATTTGCAGGGTAATATCAGGAGCTAGGAAATACAATTTTCTGCTTCTGCCATAACCTTCCTATGTAATTTCCCGGCATGACTCATATTTCAGTATATTCCAGTTATTCCAGAAAAATACTGCCATCTGAGCTGAGAGGTGGCAAGGAGGAGGTGCTCAGACATGCAGGGTGGGACCTATATGGAGCTGCAATTTGGGACAGGGGTTAGGTATCCGGAAGAATATGGGGCTGGCAGAGGGAACATGTGGAGCACTTCCTTTCCACAGATGTTTCCGCCACAGGTACTATTTGAACAAAGCGTTTGTCAATTCAAATAATTCCTTTAGATATCCTGTATTCCAAGGAAAAGATGGGGCAGGCACAGATGGACAAGGATACAATGTTGAGCCCTGCCACATCAAAACAGAAAAGGGGGAAGAGGAGGGTAAACAGAAATTTGTCAAATAGCCAGCAAAGTTAAATTCTTTTCTCTATTTATAACTCTGCAAGAGGAGCAAGAAGGACACAACCCAAGCATGAGCTTAAGTGTAATCTTTCCCATTTCCCCGCTGCCTCAGGTCCTCTCCATCTGTGCGCTGATGTCCAGTGTTCCAGCTTCCCAGCAGCTGAGGAGCCCCCACCAGATGCACCACTGGGGTTGCCAAAGCAGAGAGGAGCATTCCTCACCCCCAGCACGCCCATAAGCGCTCAGCTCTGTCCGTGGGGGCCTCCCAGGCTGAGCAGGTTCCCCATGCTGAGCTATTTCTACGTGGCCATCAAGACAGGGACTTGGCATATTAGGTGGGAGTTGTGTGAATTTGAGATACGGTAGGCACACGACAGGGTAATAGAGTCAAACACTTGACAAGTGATAAACCACAGCACTGTGGTATCTGGTCTCTGACTTCCACATCCTAAATGACACTGCACGTGGAGCATGGATTTGCAGTGCATGGGTGTTTTCATTGTTTTTTGGCTACTACGCAGGCTGACGGAAAGCTGACATGGCACTCTCCATAAGCCCGCTCCGGGGGGCCTAGTGAGGGCTGCCTGCCCTGCTCTGCAGCCTGCTGCATTCTGATCTCATTGTCCCTCCACCAAAGAGGATGGTTCCCCTCAGCATGCTGAAATGTGACCACAGAGCATCCCGAGAAGTATCAGTTATCACCCCTGGCTCTTAAGAAGACAGACACTTTCCAACAAGAGCACAGTGCAGCATCACTCCTCTGCTCCCACAAGAACAAAACACCAGGGTTTCTGGAGGAGCCATCAGGCACATCTCCCCACACACACATTAGTAAATGACCAACTCACCACCCTCTGCTTTCTTCTGTTGGCAACTACAATTTTACTCAGACTTTTTGCTAAAGGGCTTCTTCTCTTGCTTATTGTTCAAAGGCAGCCTGAAGCAAAGTGTGTCAATGGCTAAGAAGGAGGGAGGAGGTCGAAGTGGAGCTTGGTGGTGCACAACCCCCCTCTCAGTCTGGCAGTTTTGGGACCTCTCTTGTCTTCTTTTCACCTACGAAAACCTGGCTGCTTGCCACAGCATAATATAGCAACGGGGGAAAGAGAGGAAGAAGGCTTAACTTTTATTTATTTTAGTGCGATCATTAGGATTATGTCAGGGGGGAAAAGCATTAATACATAATCTTTTCCCTGTGCTATACAACACTGGCTGCTTTTAATTTAGAATTAAATTGAAACACTCACTCAGAGCAGCTTTGAACAGCAGCCAAGGCCTTCTCTTGTATTGTGTGAGCAGTTGGGTAGCCTTTGCACTCTCTTCTTTTTTTGCTCCACGGTGCCCTTTTTTGAGACCTGTGCTGAGGGTTGGTCACTGAAGACACTCATGGCCCTTTCACAGATGTTAAGGGTCCCCTTGGCTTGGAGCTGCCACAGCAGCCACATAGGGGAAAGCCCAAAGCATGTGATCGAAGCGCCCAGCAGACTGAACCTCAGCAAATAAAGCTGCACAGCTACAAGTATTTCACAAATTGAAGCAATAAGAAACATATCAAAAAGCACATCAAAATGTACATTTTTTAAAAAAGCTAAATAGCAGTGATTTTTCTTGATGGCACACATTTTTTGGTACGCTTTGTTGCACATGATAAGGCAAGTTCACACAAGAGCACGGCTTGGAGGTATAAACAGGACAGACAAGGATGGGTGGGATAAAGCCAAATTTAGTTAAGTGAACTGGTCATCCTGTTTTGTTCACGCACCAAGTGCGCTCCAGATGGTTCTCACCAAGCTGATGAGAAAGGTGCCTTGGTCTCCCTGTTCATTTTAGTCTATAAATACTAGGTTTTGTCAGGCTAAAGAATCCAGGGCAGACTCAAGCGCTTTCCTTAATTATTGGTATTCACAGAAAGAAAGAGTAAGTTTAAAGGGGGAAAAAAAAAAGAGAGAGATTGCCATCCTTTGAGTGCTGCTATGAAGGGAGCTCTGCTTATCACAACAGGTGCAAAGGCCACTCACAAAAACAGAAGCAGTTCAACACTGAAAGGCTAAGAAATTACTTATTCTCTTTGTCAGCTGCTCATACAAGCAGGGTAAAGGCTACTTGGAAGGAGAGAGGGTAAAAAGAAGGGTTAAAGTTTGCAAAGAAAGAAAGAAAGAAAGAAAAAAAGATGAAGTACATGAGCCCGCAGGTTCACAGGAGACTCTGGGAGATATAATGACCTTAAAAAATATATAAAAAAGAAAGCAGAAACAAAACTACATCCCCCCATAGAGCAGGAATGAGCAGCACCAGCAGGCTGGGGAGAGTGGAAATTTTAACAGTCTACCACTCCAGTTGAATGGTGAGGGGAACAATGCCGACTGAAAGCACAGCATTCCTGCCCTTGCACCCCCACAGAAAGGGGCTGTGCAGGTCTTTCTGGGTCTTTCTGATGGCTCCCTCTAATTACATTTTCTTGTGTGTGGCAATTCATGACCAGCTCTGAGAATGTCCTCATTCCTTGTCAGAGGGGTGATTAGTATACCACATCTACAGAGTCAACATATTGGGGGAAAAGTTATGTTAAAAAGAAGAAGAAAAAGAAAGCAAGCTCCTCCGGTAAGGAGCCCACAACTTTCAGGGTACTGTTATCCCTTGGTTCTTAGTTGGATTTTATTTCCTCCACCCTTCCCCTTTCACGATAAGGCATCAGACACAAAGAAAACTAGAATTTCATTTTGTAACACCCCTGCATTAATCCCTAGATCTCTCTCAAGTGCTGCATAAATTTCACTCTCTCTTCCTGGAGCTCACAGAGGTTGTTTAACACCTGGTGCATCTTATTTTCTAAGAACGATGGTTGTGGTTATTTTAACCAGACCCAGGATGATGTGCAAACCAGCCATGCCTGTTAGATGCTGAGTGTTCCCAGAACCAGATGGTCAAACCTTCCTGTTTTAAGACAGCTGACTCAAAACCATAAAAGAAAACACCAAAAATGAAAACAATCATCAACGACATCAAAAGACACCCTGTGGTGGGAAATAAAATATTCCAATGTTGGCACTGAGAGACAGAAAAAACCTCAGAGAAAAGCAGGTAGTTTCCACCAGTGGAAGGTAACAGGAAGAATTCCCTAGCTTAAATATGACAGATGTTCATACCTCTGCTACCCAGAAGCAGTAAAAACCCCCTGTGGTTATTCTGACTGCCCTGCTAAATGAATGGTGAGTTAAGAGTACTAATAAAACACAGTGATGCGAGTTGCCACTGCCAACACCTGCAAGTTCTCTGGTACCCACTTTTGGCTTCACAATTTACAGCTGAATGCAAAACACTTCATTTTAGCACCATGAATAGTCTCTTGCCCTCGTCATGGTTCTCCTCTCTTTCCCAGGCCTTTTCCATTGACAACTAGTCCTTGTTTAATTGGGCCACTTTGCTCTAAGTCTGTGGAAGCCACTGAGGTGGCATTACTGGCACACTCTAAAGAGAATCATAGCACCTTTTACACAACCAAACTTGCCTATGGCAGGTTTGAGGCAGCCAGGGTTTCTGTTCATAAAGCTGCTGCAGCCTAACTAAGTCTGAGAAATCCTACACTGAAGGTTAAATCAGTCCAACATCAGGTTTCAGGCAATCCTGTGTATGTACAGTCAACAGGTTTGTTCTAATAGAACCGGTTCCCCACAACCACAGGGGGAAAAAAAAAAAAATCAACATATGTTTTCACACCACTATAACTAAAATGAAAAATAATTTAAAAGAAAAATCCATGTCAGGTTATGGACAGAAACAAACAAGATGCCACAAAACAGCTTGTGAAATTTCAACACAAAGCTGTAAAGATAGAGCACATCAGCTGCTCTGCAGCAGTGGATGGCATGTAGGCTCTCACCCTGGTAGACATTAGGTAATTTTTCCTTCTTTTACTGTCTTTCACCTCTCCAGGGGAAAACAGACAAACAATCTGCCTAAAGACCCTGAAAAATCAATTTCTCTTTAACCATCATAAAAAAAGAGCCATGCAAAGAGATGCCTGTATGCTTTTCACCAACTAGTTTTCCTTAACTTTCACTAATATTTTGTATGTGATCCTGACATGAAAAGAATTTGTGAACATTTCAAGAAAGACAGAAAGCCCATTTCAAATATTACAAGGAGAGGATGTCCTTTTTCGGAGTTTCTCATTCAATTTTCTACAGTTCTTAAATATTATAAAGTCACAGTTAAAAGATACGTGCTCTGTAAAATGATAGAATCATTTAGGTTGGAAAAGATCTTTAAGATCGTGAAATTAACCCAGCACTGCCAAGTCCACCACTAAACCATGTCCTTAAGCACCACACCAACCTGTCTTTTACGTGTCTCGGGGGATAGTGACTCCACCACTTCTCTGGGCAAGCTGTTCTTCCACTCCTGTGTCTGGACTATTGCAAACTTTATCTAAGCATAGGACTAGATTTAACAGATCACTTACAAGGCTGTTTATACTTGGGCTAAAATCAGTTTTTGAACTAAGTTAAACGGCAAAGATTAAATACACTCTCAAGGCCTCAGCACCTTGTGTTAGTAGGGTACTTCTACTATGTAGAAGACTTTCTATTCACATCAAAGAATTTTGGATAAGGCTGTTAAGACTCGCTCCTGCTCACAATTAGTTACAGGTAGAAAACCTGAGCTATGTATCCTTCTGCAAGTAAGCACATCCTCATTAAGTATCTCAAGGTGCATTGTCATTTAAAAACAAGACCCCCAGTGCATGCCAAGTAAATAGTGGCAACACGAAAAGCTTAGTAGATAATGCTGCTGACGATGTAATGTCTGCTCTGGACTAGGGATGGATGTTCTTGATGTTGTCAGAGTCCCCTGGACAATAGGACTAAAAGCTTCTTGCCACCTCTACATGTTGGTATGACATAGATGGTTAATAACAAGGATCACGTACCTGGTGCACACAGCACTCATTCATCCATGTCCCATATACAAAAAAATATTTTCTTCACTAATTTGCAAGGACAGCTGTTAATCTGCCATCCCTTACAAATCTCAGCAAAATCCACTTAGCTTTGAGTCAGGCGTACTTCAGAAAGTATCTGTCCCCTTTGCATTGGGATTGAAAGGGACATACAGAGGGAAGAGATGAGACAAAAACACTGGAAGTATAGTAGGGCTTGGGTAAAACTTCAGAAATCCTGTAAGGATGTGAAAGAAGCCACAAGTCCTGCACTAAGGAGAGCAACTGGTAATTAGAACCTTGATACAGCAAGTCATTTGAGTTTATTTAAATAGGTACTTAAAGATAAACGGAAAGCATTTTCCTCAAACATTTTGAGGAATATGATCCTTAAGGAAGATTAACAAGTATTTAATAACACTTGTGTTATGAAATGTCATTATAATCAAGCAGTAAATCAATAGTACAGTAGCACATGCTGCAGATCACAAGGGCTGTATTTTGCGGAACAAAAGAAAGGACAACCTCCTCACCTTTTATGACAGTGATACATGTTATATATACACCTCCACCTTTCTCACAGTGATATTTTTGGCACCTCTAATCACCCATGAGGCCATCTGTTTACATGGTAATGGGTACATGGAAAGGAGGAGCAATTTTTTGCTTCAAATTACACAACCCTCCAAGCAGGTTAAAGGCAGGACCCATCATTTCTGAATGGCTGCCTACACCAGTGTGCTTTCTTGTTTTACGTTACAGCTGCCCTGACCTCCTCTCCTTGCAGCAGCAGCGTTCAGACCTGGCTCAAGGCCGCTTGGAGTGCTCAGGGGGCAGATGAGCCACAGATGCTCCTGCTGTTCGGAGCTGCAAGGGGCCAGCTGTGCCCATGCCAAAGCACCAGAGTGGGGATGTCCAGCCAGGGGCGGTGGATGGAGGTGAGAGCAGAAATACAGGAGCAGAGATTTAGCCTAAACTAGAGCTGTCGGAGCTACATCCTGGTGAGTGAGATAATACGTGCATTCCCCTGCCTGGCTCAGACTGAATTAGCACATCTGGGGCCCACATTTACCACCGCTTTGGAGCACCTCTACCATTAACACTAAAAACACATCCTGGAGGACATCAGGACTTGAGATGAAGGAGGTGAGAGGGGAAATAAGACACCTTGCCTCCCCCTTCACCTTGTTCCTCCCTCCTCCCACATGGCTCCGAAACACTTTGCAACTTGAATGCTGTCAGTCTCCTTATGGGAGAAATGTATTTATAGAATCCCATCACTGTGGCTCAACACTTCCATGGGACCAGATGTCAGAGAACATGAAGCCGATAAAATAAAGCAGAGTCCAAGAAAAAGGGGTGAAATTATGTGCTTCCAGCAGTGAAAATTACAGCTTCTCCAACTTCCATGGAGCAGTGCCAGTTTACCTCAATGAGAAGTGGGGTTGGCAAGCAGGAACAGATGTAAATAATTAGTCTGAGTACCCTGTCCAACCAACAAGTCATCTGTCCTTCACAGGACAGATTTTTCTAGAAAGGGTTAATGTCTTCTCCTTTGAAATACGGCTTGGCAGCTGCAGAAGACATCAGATTTTCTGCCATACTGCTTTATATCAACACACACAAAGCATCCAAGGAAGACCAAGCACGGGTTGGGACTGTAATGAAAGCAATGGTCAGCATTATTACAATGGGTGATATAATTTAGAGATTTCTTGATCATATGGTTGTGTTTAAAAATAAGGGTATCTTCAAAATATCAAGGTATATTAAGATGGAGCAAAAGCACCAAGGTTTCAGACACCTTTCTGGTAATCCACCCACAAGAAACACATGGATCTCAGGTACACATGTCAAACTCACCTGCTTTCAGCTAAAGCCAGCAGCTTAGAAAGATGCCAGGGTACACAACTGAAGTAGCTGTATAGCCATATTTTGGCACTATGTAGCAAAGCCAAGGAGAAGTAGGTTAATTAAAATTCGTCTGTCATTTCCATTTCCTCTGCGTGTCTACAAGACTGTTTATTCTCACCATCTGAAAGAGAGTCTTGCCATTTGAAAGCGATATTAATTGCTGCTCTTGGTTAGTGAGAATAAACACTACAAGAGATCAAGTTCCCTAGTGAAGCCTCCTTGGTTTTGCTTTTAAACCCAATGGAACAGCTTGAAAGGGCTGCTTTTATCTTCACAGCAATTGGCTTAGGATGCAAGCCAAGGGTGAAGTCCATTACCACCTGTCCACCAAAGTTCTGCTGGCAAATGCTAGATCAGCATTTATGCCTGTTTCCATCAGTCGCAGCCAATGTTGTAAGAAGATCTTGTCCACAGATTAGGTTTAGGGCGATTTGCTTCAAATAATCCCCTTTCTTCATCACTTGTGCCAGCACTGCGGCAGTTGAAGCAATCAGAAGCTGGTAGGATCCCAAAACAGGACCTGGCACACAACCTGGAGAGACATGGTATGGAAAGAATGCATATGTTTGCTTGTCAGTATTTCAGCATTGATGCAGCATTAGTGCTGAGGTGAGGCCCAACAAAGAGTGTGCCGCTGCACATCTCATGGTGCATGTTGGAGATTGCTTGTCTCGTACGAGCACACCACCTTGTAGCAATATAGAGAACACAGTTTGGTGGCAATTTCTTCCCCCATATGAGAGACCACGGAAGTGTGGGTGGGTGGTGCAGTCGGTGCCAGCCGAGAGCTGGTATAGTACCCATGACTGGTTTGATGTCAGCACCACTTTCATTGTGTTTGTAGGTGTGTTTTTAAGTCCTAGGTGCTTAGACTTGTAGAACCTGAGAGTATCTGTGATGTGACTGTTTTGCCTTTGCCAACATCACTTCTTTCCAGGCCTCCAGAGCAATTACAGCAAAAAAAAAAAAAGGTAATGTGTTTCAGGTGGATGGGCAACATCAGCTCCTTCAGCCCTGTGAACATGAGGCCAACAAAACTGGACAGAATCCAAACCAAGGCGCAAACTGCCTACTGTTAGACCCCAGTCCATCTTACAGTGATGCTGCTCCCCATGCTTTTCATCAGGGTCTAGGTAGAAATGTTTTGGTTGGGGTATGGAATAATACACCCACAGATTTCACTGATTCCTGGCAGAGGGCTGATCCACGGCCCTGTGACCCACCTCAGCAAAACAAAATATGATAGGAAAAACTAATGTTCACAGCAAAGTGATATGCTGTAGAGTAAAATACAATTCTTATAGGTTTCAACGAGCCCAAGGAAGTAGTATGTGTGTGCTGATAAACTACCCAGCAGACAGCAGGAGAGAGTCTATATACAACAGCCCAAAAAGGTTAGGTTGCAGCACTCATGGATCATTGTATTTCACAGAGATTTGAAAATGAACACCCATATTATGAAACACCTAGCAGCAGGTGATGAAAGAGACTAGACAGCCCCTCAGCAACAGAGGAAAGGCTAGACACACAAAAGAAACAGGACTATGCTGCTTGTGTGGAAGTGTAAGGAAGCTCCAGCATGTATGCACCTTCAACAGGTCTGCAGCTCCTAGACCAGTTTTGGCAGGGTCATAGGTCAGGCATATACTATTTTCAAAAATGAAACAAAACTACCAAATAGTTACATGAAGTGCATGAAAAATAAACAAACAACCAAAATATATTTTTCAAATTTGACTGACACTTGTCTATGAATATAAAAATTCTAAAGTCGGTTGTGCAGTATCTGTTAGCCACTTGAGTTACACATGGTGTGGATGAAATGGATTTCAACTAAGCATAAAGAAAAGGAATTACTGTGGTATTCTTTCAGCCAATAATTCTAAAAGAGTGGCAGAGATTATAAGTAATGAATTTCTAAGGAGAGACAGTCTGAGAATACTTCTCAGTTAACAGTTTTTCTTTTGTCTCTCAACCAGTTATTCACCTGAACACTTTAGTTCTCAAGAGATCTGGAGTGATGCAAAAAACATACCTCTCTTGCAGCATCTGTTTACAAAAGCTGTACCTGCTGCAGAGACATCACAACAAAACAAATTTGGCTTCTCTGCTAATTTGCTCACCGTTAAGTGTCACTTGAGACAAAAGCTAGACCTGAAGTAATAGACTGCAATCTCCATAATTGTATCCAAACCAAATACTTCAGCAACACGAAGGCTGTGAAAACTGATGAGAAAACACGTACAAGTTATAGTATCATCTTTTGGCCATTTCTGGGTGAGTCGAGGTATATGCAGGATCTTCCCACTTCCCATTCTTTGGGGTACCTAGATTACCTTCATTTTGTGTACGGACCCAATACTAGACTAGTGCTTTACAACTCACCCCTATTTTCTTGCATATATCGGCTTTCTACTACTGCAAAAATATTAGTCTGACTTGATGTGGTGGGGAAACAGTACTTTGTACCCAACTCTGACCCACAAGAAATGAACAAGATTTTTGCCACTGACTTAAAGACAGTGGGAATGAATTCTTACTGAGAAATAAAGAGGTATGTCATATTTGGACACCTGTACCTCTGTTACTCCGCCAGTGTAAATTGCTGCAAGTCTCTTGGGTCTATTTCTAACACAAACACATAAGCCAGCTCTTTCAAATGCCAACAATGACAATTAAAAAACCCTAATAAATCCTTAGGCTTTGAGTAAAAGGAGAGCACATCAGTGTTTTGTTAATCAGTGCATGGACCCCCTTGTGAAATGCTAGGGTCTCTCTGGAAACTCGTCACGTGTACTTGAATTTTCCCCCCAAAGTTTTGGCTATGATATGACATGTTGAGAATATGTAATATATATTTATCTCTACACCTTGCAACAGTGCAACTGTCATTATTAGCAGAGCAGGAATCGGATACTAAATCACATCTGTCACTTTGAAAATGTCAGTCTAATACCAGCAGGACAGCTCCAATGCACAGCTGCCCCTGGAGATACTCTAGCCCTTGTACAGATATTTTGAACATCCACTTCAGAAACTTCCTCTTCACCTCAAGGCAAACTTGTGTTTATTTATTATTATCTTTAGAGCATCTCTGATAAGTCATGCCTTTTATTTTTTTAACCATAGTGCCTTTGCCTCCTAGAAAATATTATACTCAGAGCTATCCCAGTCTGCAGGGAAGGTGGTGGTCACCTGGAAGCCAAAAAGGACGTGACATTTCCAGAGTACCTTCCCATAAAGTTCCTGATTGATGAGCACAGTTACTTACATGACTACAAGGCATGCTGCAACAAAACACATTTTCCCCCTTGACCAGTGAAACACCTGGGCTTGCCCTCAGGTGTCTGTAGACACCAGGTCCTACACCCATCAGAGCAATATTGTATGCATGGCAGAACTCCAGCAAAGAGTACCAGGAGCAAGGTTAAATATCAGTCAGGGAGGTGCAACACCAAATAAAAGGTGAGATCCAGTGGGAGGAGAAAGATTACAGCAGTGAAGGATCCTGGGGTGCTCCTGTTACACACACATCCTGAGAGCTCCTCTGTGCTTTTGGTTTTAATTAGCATTTGTTAACATATGGAGATATTTACCCAGAAGGAAGGTCGGTAGAGTGGTTAACAGAAAGAGCCTCTCTCCCTTTCCCCCATCCCCTTCCCACTGCGGCACAGGGGCCAGATCTCCAGCTGGTATAAATCTGTGGTGCTCTGCTGATTTACACCAGCTGAGCATCTGGCGTCAAGACATTTCCGATTGTTTATAAAAAGAAGAGCAATGTGGTGTGCTACTTATAAATCTCTCTCCAGAGCCAAGGCTGTGGTCCTCACCTGTGGCCTGCTTGGCCATGTTGCCTGATCCCATGCCATGCTATCACACAGATACAGCCAGGTCCACTCCTGGATGCTGTCACCTGGAGAAAATAGGCCCAGGATCCTATCATCAAATCTAAACAAAATGGAGGTAGGAGAGATGATGGAAAAAAATCCCTGCCTCCGCCTTCCCGCAACCACACAGGGAGGATTAGTTAGCCATTGTTTATAAACCACTCTGAAGGGTTCAAGTGCAGGAGTGATTGGTGTCAGCTTCTCGGCATCAGGTTTAACACCCGACAAAGGGTTGCTTTTAATTTCTTTAAATAACAGGGCAAATGGTACCCAGTACCCAGCCTTCAGCTCACAAGGGGAAAGCTTGGCCCTGTGCTGCCATCCCTTATGGTGCAGGAGGCACCGCCTGGTCTTTGACAGATCTTGGGAAGAGGCAACACAGCCCCAAGCAGAGATCACCCACATCCAGCTCAGCCCCACTGCCCTTCACTTCACCTCACCCAGACAATCAAGTCTTCAGGCTAGTCAGGCTTTTAAACTGACTTGAATTCCTTTTTCTGCCTGTCCTTTATAAGGAAAATCTGGAATTTATGCTATACATATTTAATTTATATTTAAAACTGCATTCGTTTCAAATATATTTTCGGTGAGAATGAAATTAAAATGAAACTCGATATAATAGAAATCTTTTTGCATTGTGGACACTGTGTTTTGCTTATCCTTCTGCACTCCTGTGACAAAAGTGACTAAGCCAGGATAACATAGGATCACCCATATGGCAGCAATCACTGCCTCTGGAGGGAGATGCAGAAGGAGAAGAGGAATTGTCACAGGTGAGAGCAACAACAGAAAAATTTATTTGGCCATGGTGGAAATAGTTGATCTGGCTGGTGCCACAGCTGATCGTGGGGCCAGGAGATGGGCCCATGCCACCCGTCAGAGTGGGTGGCAGATCTTGCCACAGGTTAAGCTGGGAAAGAATGAGTACCTGAACCAGCTTCAGGTATCAACCCCATCTTCTCCGAGGCCACCAGAGCAACTTTGTGCAGGTCTGCTGTGGACAGAAAACCAAGGTATTGCCTGCCCTCTGGATGCCACAATACTGGGGCAGCTACACACTGCCAAAGGTGGTATCACAGTCCTGTCACTTTATCCATCTTGTTTCCTCAGAGAGGTAACAAGGGATTTGGCTTTAAAGCAGGCAAGGCTGCAGCATCAGCCCTGTGTCTCCTTATGTCGTTGGGAGTTTTGCCACTGGCTTTAACAACCAGGTGGTTGGGGTCACTGCATGGTGCTTCAGCAGCCCCCCTCTGGAATCACAGCCCTAGACTGCAATTAGTGCTGATTTATTCTGGGTGACTATAGTTCAACACAGACCAGTACTGGTCTGGCTGCCACAATTCGTCCTTGAGATTTGCCAGCAAAGGCAGCAATTCTTTTGATCTTCCTAATAGAGAAAATTGGAGAGCATACAATCAGCCTTTTTTTCCCCCCACTGCCATTTGGATATGACTGCAAGTGGGCTGAGAGGAAGCTCTGCTTGGAGCAGACTGTTCCTCCAGTCCTGCTGGCCACAAAACAAGACAAGATCTAAAAGCTCCCCACTCCACCCCTGAACATGTCAAACATGTGCAGGGAAAAGGAGCTTGAAATAAGAGCGAGGGCATTTGCCTGGCACAGAAAGTGATAGAGGAACTCACGGTATCATTTGACTGTAAAGCAACTTGTTTTACATAGCTAGCACTGCTCAGTCTAGCAGGTATTAAGGCATGACCCAAATCATTGTCTATGATGAAGCATGCAGCAGGGTGACAAAAGAGCCCAAACCTGTCTCCAGCTCCTTTGACTTGGAGCTGCTTGTTCGCTGCTCTTCTAGTGCAGCTCAGAGGGGCAATGACTGGGCTGTACTGCACCAGCTCTGGACAAATACAGCAGCAAGTGCTCAGCAGGACACAAAGAACATTGTCTGCAGGAAACGAGGGATATCAAGGACATGTATCCTGTACAAAGGATCCACTGAGACTGTGGTCATATTCATGCTCTCCGCATTGTCCCTGTCCTTTGAGGTGTTCTCTGTGTGCCTTGGAGTTCGGGACTCATTCAATCTGCAGACAAGATGTGACTATATGGCAGTAGTCGCTGTAATGACAACTCTCCTAGGCGCAGAGTGAGGGATCACAAGCCCCTTCTGAAGGGGACAGATGGAAACAGAAGCAACCATCCCAAGCAGGGGGTTAGGCAGCAAGGCTTGAACAGAAGCACAGCCACAGGAGTGGGGTGTGAGTTGCTGCGGCAAAGTCACAGCAAATCAGTTCTGTCCTCCCACCCTCCAATATGGTCATGATTATTTAAAAGCAGGGGCATACCAGCCATTACATCTGTACAAACACGGGAAATCAAACTGTAGAGAAATCAGCAGTCAAGACCAGACTCTTGGTTTGTTTGTTCGGATGTCAATATCCACTCAAGACAGCCCTGATCGTGGCTGTAATTGGTACAGCAGTGAAGGCTCCCAAGGCAGCAGGGAAGGTGAATAGGCAAGGTAAGCAAAGAGCAAACCCAGTTGCTGTGGGATCCCCTGCTCCTTGAAGAACAACTTGTGAACTGTTGCAGAGCAGGGCGTAACTAAGTTAGTCTCGGGTAGAAAAGTGACACACAAACATGTCCTGGTCATTGTCATTCACTCTGTCATTTCACTTGATATTCATCCTGAAGTTCAAGACAGGAAGCTGCCAGAGAAACCATTCAGCTACAAACTCTTCTCTCTTCTCCTGAAAACATCAAATAACCAGAACATTACTTGCAAACAGAACTCTGCCTGCTGTTCCTCATGACTCATGCGAAGTATAAGACATACTTTTCCCACCAACAATGATAAAAGATTGGTTTGTTTGTTCATTTGCTTCCATGTTTAAACATTTATCTTAGAGGGATTTTCTTCTTTGGAGGTTAAAATAATTGAAGAGACCAGAATTTTTTTAACAATTCACTTAATGGGGCTCAAGTATTCATGTATCATCTCTGTTCTTGAATCTTGGGTGCCAGTTGGACATTATACCTACTATAATACACCCAGTTTTAATGTAAGCATTATAATTTAGCACACATTTACTCAGAAAAAACAAATATCTCTACTTCAAATCTCAAACTACAAATATCTCAACTTCAAAAAAATCCGGGACAGCCTCTTTTAAAAAAATCCAGGAGGAGACTTCTTTTCATGCTCTGAGTGCCTTCAAGTCATTCTCAAGTTAACAAGCACAGAGCATGAATAAACTGAGTAGCTTAAGAGGGGCAGGGGAGCAGAACCCTGCCTTTCTGCATTAGAAGACCATTAAAAAAAACAAACCCAAACCACAAGGCTGCAGGGAATGCAGTAGCACACTTTAGTCCAGGGTCTTCCACTGTCACAGACATCCTAAAAATAAGGGGAAAATTCTGTTTTGTCTTTTTTCATCTATGCAGAAGAAAATCCATCTCTTATGCATGCTGTGTGTCTTTATAGTGCATCAAGCATTAGCATGCACAGGCATGAAATACAGTGATAATAACATGTATTTGTTACTACAAATGCATTCTTTTGCAGCAAGACTTCAAGCAAGTTAAGCACTTCAGCAAATATCTATGAACATCCTGAAGACAATGGGACTTAGGTGCCTTCCCTCACTGGGCCCTCAAGGCATAAATATAAGCTTTTATTTGATCAGGTCCCAATATCAAGAAAAGAGTAAGTGAATGCAGAACTCACCAGATTTCACCAGATCCCACTACACTATAAACAGGAATGCTCTTGAAACTAGCAAAGTTTAAAAGAGAAGACAAACTAATTTTTTTACGCAGCAGATAATGAAGTTCTGGAATCTGTCCCTGCTTTGTCTTCTTCCCTGCCCTTCCTGGGATGGAAGCAATGCTGCTTATTGGTTAATCTTTCACAAACCTCAGCTATCATCATTCTCCGAAGTAGGAAAACTCATACAGCTGAGGGCAAATGTTACTAGAGAGAAATCTGGAAAGTCAAATCACTTCAAGAACTAAAAAAGATAACAAAAAATAGATACAATAATACTTCTTTTCTGTATTGGATGCAGGGGGTTGAACCTAAAAATAACAACAACAACAAACCCTAAAACCAGTTTGCTCTAGTTATGATAATCCAGGCATAACATTTATATGAGAAAATAAAATACAGCACACAGCTGTAAGTAAAACAATATGTGTTCCTGAATAATGGGAAAATCGCTTTCCAATAAGGATATATTCTGAGCAAATGAAAGATGACCTGGAATTGACTCTAGAGTAACAACTTGATTACTTATAAAAATAGGAGGTAGGGGAAAAGAAAAAGGGAGAGGAAGCAATGGCTGGGAAGAGCTTATGTTATGTGGTATTTGATGCATTTACTTTGAAAAGTTTCCTTTTGATGAATAAAAATAACAACGCTGTAACAGCCACCTTCATGCCAAAAAATAAGATTGGCTTAGGATTTTACAGCTAATGTGGCTCTACTCACCCAGATTCTTCATGTCAGAAGGCCACGTTTAAGCTCAGATGGTGAAACTGAAGCAAAAGAGCTTGAATAAAGAATGGCTCCAAAGTTGAAGGGAGAGAAGAGCATGTGGCACAGCTCCTTGAAAGAGAGCTTACTGGCTCTGCAGCCTGCAAATTGTTTCCATGCTGGTGTGCAGAGCAACGCACTGGTGTGCCTTGGAAGAAACCCAAAACACTTACCAGCTAAGGCGTTTCTTTCTTTCAATATCCAAGCTGAGCACAGTGTTCATAAAAGCACAAGACTGCCGGGCTTTTTGGCTGAAGCAATCTGCCACACTGGTAACACATTTACCCACCCCCCCAGGCTCTAGGTTCTGGCAGAACCGTTCTGGCAAGGGGAAGAGGGGAGACAACACAACCCCACACCAGGTTATTGCTAAGAAAGATCATTCTGTACACTTGCAAAATATTTGGGAGGAGCGTTGTGATGCAGGGCCCTGGACAAAGCAATAGGTAGTACATTCCCTGTATCTACCCAAGTGATTATGACAAGATTACCCTTACCTTCTTTGAGCTCCTCAGCCCTCTGAGACATCAGGGCTCAGGATGACACACATCAGGGCTCTGGATGACACACATCAGGGCTCTGTGACTCCGTTGAATTCTTGTCTTTCTGTCAGTGCCAAATGCAATGGTAGCTTCTGGAACGGAACTGGTATAAAGCAAGAGAAAGAAGAAAAATCAACTAATTTTACAGTAGTTTTGAACTTCTCTACAGTTAAAAAAACTGTTGTGGATTTCTTTTAACCTGTAGTTGTGCATTCTGATTTCTCCCCTATGAAATAAACACCACTCTCATACTTGTCCTCTTCTCCTTTCCCATATGTGTGACCTTTTCCCTTTGCTGGTTCTCCCCACTTATGGGTCTTCATCCATCTCTCTTCCTCTCTCTCTCTCTCTCACCTTGTGGGACACTTCCTAGTTTTTAAATATCAACCTAAAAGTCTTTCTCTCCAATCACTGAAGAACACAGTATTGAAGTCAATTGCAATACATTTCTGCCTAGCTCAAAAGCTGCGGGGCTTCCTTGAAAAATACTGCAGATAATTGCTTTCACAGCAACGAGGGAGCAAACTTCAGGCCTTGTCCTGACTTCCAGCTAATCCGAGCTTACATGAAAGCTCCCTGTGATACACAAGCAAATATTCACTATATGAATTTAAGCAACGTTTCCTGTGTTGCAAAAACAAAGTTAGTGTTTGAGCTAGGTTTTATGTCCGGTGGGTTTCTGATATACGGTGCTTGTTATGGCATCCTGACAGGTTTCTTCTTCACTTTCTCAGCTGGACCTGTTCACAGGAAACGGGAGGGCCAAGATTTATGTCAGCATTTTGTTGCTTTACATGACTAATTCAGCAAAGGTCAAGCAGAGAGAAGCAAAGAATGGAGGAGCAAGTATAGAGGCAATGCAGAGAACTGAACCCGATTATTTTTTCCCCTGGAAATACTAGAGAGATGATTGCTTTCCTTGGAGAACATGAGTTTGTTAACAGAGATGCTGCTATCCTTACTGGCATGACTAAAATGTGGAGCACAACTACTTCATCTTTTATACAGCTCTTGTCCGCAGAGGGTAAAGCTTTTAGAAAGCAATAAGCCAGCAGAAAGTCATAGTTATTAATCTGGGGTATTTTACCTCTTTTCTCTGGCTACATCTATTTATCATGCATGTGACTCTTTAAACAAAAGGCTTTCTTATGTCCTCTTCTTATGTCCCCTTCCTTTGTTCTTTTATTAGTTTAAGCTGTAAATTACCAGGTCAAGAAAATCATTCCCATTTTTATTGCAAGTCTCCATAAATAATAAGTCATACATATGTTAGGAGTAAGAACAAGAAGTAATTATTTGCCAAGGTCTGTCTTTCCTAGCAACAAAAAAGCAGCCATCAGTTGTGTAGGTTTTTTTAATAAAGTGGGTATCATCTTGTTCACTGAGCAGAGAAAGGCCTCATCGTAAAGAAAACAAACGGGAAGGAACCTGTTGGCACCTTGGCTTCAGAGAAGCCATATTTCAGAGGGTTTTTCACCAGTAATTACTGTGGTGTGGGAAAAGGACTCAAAGTTACATTCATTCTCAAATCACCAATGATCCCTTATCATTCACCTTGACGTTAAGGTTTTGATTGTTCTATAGGATATGGGATTTCCTTATAATTCATTCCAGAGGTCTACCTGCACTCCTCTTGTAAGAGGGTAGCTGATGAGATAAAACCTTTCACTGCACATCTGAAAGAGCAATGCAACTCAGATGAAACCTGGACTTTCTTTCCAGTCCCTGTATACGCAAGTACATCTCATGGGGATGAGACCTGGGTACCAAGAAACATTCAGATGACAACTGCGCTCAGGGGCAGCGTCCACCCATCTTCCCAGTAGAGACCACCCTCCTCACTGGTATCTCCTTTGCTTTTTCCCCCCCAGCAAATTTGAGTTTCCACACAGAAACACCCAGCATGTCTCTCCAGTATTGCCCTGTAGCTTTTTTATTTTTAATTTTTTTTTTTGTTAAATTTTACAGCATTTTAGAACACATACATTGCTGCTACATTGTGGCAACCTTTTAAATAGTAAGGAAGAAGCTTTTACAATTGTGTTTCTGAAAAGGCTCCAATTTATTTCTCATAAAGATCCTTGGGATAAAAAGCAGATTAACGTTCAGAAGTAAGTTAAATGAAAAATTGAGGCTGCTCAGAGGGAGATATATTAAAGGCTGTACGGCACAGAAGGGTACTTTCTGGCAAACTTCTCGAAGAGCTAAAAGAAAAGGGTCAAAAGTCATCTGCTTAAGTAATGATCTCCAAGGCAAAAATATTGGCTGGCCCCACCCATAACTACAATAGACTATTATATGTATGTTCTATAGGCTGAATGCATCAGTTATACTCATCATGTGGCTTCTTGAACATGCTTAACTTGCTATTTCCTTTTATTCAGTGTGATAGCACATAAATTAATACAAAGGCATACATGAGAGTATTTTTTACCTTCTCTCCTCTGTTTCAAATTTTGAGGATCAGTGGTTTCACTATGAATAATTTAGAGGGAAAAACTTTCAGAACTGAGGGAGGTGGTAGGCCACATCTGTGTCTGCGAGAGAAGTTCTGTCCACTAACCAAATTTATGCAGGATGGGAAACAGCTCTGCCAATCAATAGAGCATCATAATTCGCCTCCTAACAGGAAATGAGGACTCAGTGCAATACTGCACTTTTAATTTTAATGCAATTTAAAAGAAAAAAACACCCAGTACCAGATGCTCATCAGAAGACCATTAAATGTTATTAATATATGCTGTTTCCCTTAGGAAATCTCATGGTTAAAAATCAACAATAAGAAGCAGCCCATACCCTTTTACAGTGAATCTCTTCAGCTGCAGTTCAGTTGAGAGGTCTGACAGGTCACAAGACTCGTCACAAGTTTGATTATTTCTCAAAAGGCAAGCTGAGATGAGGATGACTGCTGTGTTTGTTTACAGACCTTCTCACCACCAAGCCACTTATGCTCTCCTTCCTTCAGCCTGATGAAAACTGGCTCAAACTCAGCTTTGTGTCCTCTCTGCTTCTTTCACTGTCCTTTCCCAGGTACATGTTCTGTTTCATTTCTCACGAAGGACTGAGCTCTGGCCCATTCACATGCATGTGGCTTCCGGCAGGAAAGCAACAGCCTCAGAGGGTGGATGGATGGATGGATGGATGGATGGATGGATGGATGGATGGATGGATGGATGGATGGATGGATGGGTGGATGGACCTCCAAGGAGGGTTCCTACACAAGCAGCCCTACTTGGTTGCCACCACTCTCCTCCTTCCCCATTAGATCACAGCAGAAGGAGCATTCCCTTCCACCACACACCACTCAGCTCTCCTGACATGGAGTCAGTTCTGGAAAATTGGTTGTGACAATGCTCCAAGATTTAATACAGCAATAGACTCCTAAAGTTTCATTCACTGATAGTTTGATATTTTTCTGGGAGAAGAAACCAAGGAGATCATTCTGCCTGCAAAGCTGTTCCAAACTGAAATCCTGGGAAGACTTGTTGCTGGCTTCTTGGAAGGTTAAGTCAATGGTTTACCAAAAGCGAGGAACTTCAGAAGCGAGGAATGGTGGTCAGGACACACAGCAGTCAAAGCCTCAGAAAATTCAGGTGACTTTTCCTGCTTTACTGCAGCCACTTAGGACCCATCACTCACCTGTAGCACTCCTATGGACTAACAATGTTATGTGAAAAAGGGATATAGGTACCTCTCCATGTCACAGGGATGTGAGGATGGATACACTAAAAATTGTGCAGAGTTCAAAACATGATGATCCAAGAAAAGCCTTACATGGACATAAAATTATCAGGATTTTTTTTAGGTCCACATACTCAAAAAAAGGCAATATAGAGTACCAACACCTCAACTGTAAATTTGGAGAGATCCTTAATTCAAAAATACAGATCTTCTCAGGCCTCTGTAAAGTTTGGGGGCCTTAAGTGGCAATCATGCTTCACCGGTTCACGATTCTTTTTCTCAGCCTTCAAATAAACATGAAACGTATTGACCCAACAGTCAGCAGTACCTTTCCTCCCATAAGCCCTGGGAAATGGAAGGGTAGTGTACTGCATGCAAAGCAAATGGTGAAACCTCTCCAGACTCAGCAAAAAAAAAAGAAGAACCAGGATTCTTAGCATCCCTCCTAAGCACAAAAGCACAGATAGACAGACAAAGACTCTCTTCTTAGGAACTGGCAGCAACACAGTACAAGCAACTCACAAACTGGATAGAAAGAAGCGGTTTCCAGTGCTGAAGAAGCATCTGGCACTGCTTTCTGTGAGGAGACTGGTGTTGAAATAGTACCAGCTTCATTCTCACAGCAGACATCTTTAAGCAGTCAGATACATAACCCAGTGTTACAGTGAGACTGCTGAGAATCTTCTAGGAAATTAAGCTAAACAGCTAAAGCACCTCAGCACTAAGGAGTAATTGAACACTTTGATATGATAATTGATTATTGTGCATTGATTAAAGATGACAAGAGAGCATACACTCTCCAGATGGCTTTCAAATTACAAAGCCGCAAACTTCAAAGTTTATTTGGATTCACACAACAAAATAGATCGTGTTATTTACAGTGTAAAAAAAAATGTATCCTCTTAAATGAGGCAAGAATTTTATAACAGGGAATGATGAAATGGCACAACCTGAAATAAGGAACTAATCTATGCTATCAAATGGCTTCAATCTCTCCTGAGAACTCTAATCATATCCAGACGATAACATGGGACGTATTGGGTGTCTCTGGCAGCAATTCTTATCAAGGCCTGATTATAATAATGTCAATAGAAGAAAAATTTTTTGGTAGAAGGTGGTTAAGAAGGCCTGAAGAAATGTGCAAGCAGTTGCTTAGTTCAGTGTAAAACTACCTTGTCTGGTGGTTGCAAGTAGGAGCAGCAATTACTGTTGGTCATTTCCAGCCATGCTGAGATGCTTTGCATAAATTCAGCTAAACACACGCTGGAGAACAGTTTTGCTTCATAGTAAAAGCAAATCAATTTGCAACCACTTGCAATTTCTACAAACTACCAAATCATCAGCAAAGCATCTTGACTTGCTTCCTGGATTTAAAAGCTTTTTCAAGCTCTCCTTAATTGCACATTATTTTAATTGCCATGATTCTACCTCTAGAGCTGTAAGGGAACCGTGCAGTTGTTACTATTGATTTATATTACTACTCCAGACAGGAATCAGGACCATGTTTTCCTTGTCATAGTGAAAAACTTTACAAAGATATGACCCTGCTCAGAAAGCTCTATCTAAATCTGCATGACTAGAAGCAACAGGTGGATGCATAAAAAGTACTGACAACAGAAAAATTTTATAGTGCTCAAAAAGCAGGGGGCTCAGTACAAAGTTAGAGCTTCAGTCCTATCACTGATGCAGCGCTACATTTCTGGGCTGAAACCTGATACCAGAGCATGCAGCTCACATCATCCAAAATTTGGAGGTGACCAAGCTTTTCTGAAGTTTCTTTAAGGTTAATCAAATTTCCTTAGGCAGACCCTGCTTTGCTCAGTTGTTTCACATTGTGTCAGAATAAGCATTCCCTGCAATATGGCTTTGATGCAAGCAGGTGAAATCAGGTGTCTAGAGCAAAGCTGGGATTCATTTATACTGGAAAATAAAAAAAAGCCCTCAAGATACACGAAGTAATTCAGAGCAAGCATGACTGAGAACTCGGAGTTATGCCAGTGACAAAACTGCACTTTTAATTTTTAACAAAAAGTTACTTTCGGAATGAGCACAGAGGAGACCATACACAAACCACGGAACACTTGCTGCTTAGTGAAGGTGCAAAATAACCATGTTAGAAATGTTGTGGGCACAGGCAACGGGCTCCAATTCACTAAGCTGTCCTTTGGGAATACAAGCACTGCTCTTTGGGGAGAAACTACAGATGTTTTGCAACATGCTTATGCCAACTCTGTGAGCTTCAAAGTCTTCACCACGTATATGCTGCTTCCAACCTAGGTGGCAGGTTAAAGGTTTGATTTGGGACAAGAGGTGAGACAAGAAGACCAAAAATAGAAGTGTTTAGGGACGGGAAGAAAAATCCCACTCATCCCACTGATAACAAACATTATCTTGTCTAATAGGAGTGTACTACTGCTGGTCTATCGTGTCCCCAGCTGGTTACATCTTTGTTTCAGAGGTTTGTTCTATGGAGTGTCATTCTTCAGACAAGGACACAGTGACCTTCTCAGTGTCCAGTGAGTCAGAGATGCTTGGCTGTGAGGGAAAGCTTGTTCAAGACTAAGGAAAAGGCTGAAGCTCCTATCTACAGAAGACAGCAAAATTTTAAATGCTTCCTACCTCACATGTGTGAGACAAACACCAGAACATTACTTAAATTCATGGTTTTGGCTTGATGGCTACATTTGCTGGAATTTATTTTACAAAATTACCTTGTATAGATGTCTTTGAAGGCACAGAGTCAGTGTCACCACTGCATCAGTATGGGGCAGTCCTGGTAACTGAGGACATGGTAAACAGCATGCAGTGGAACACCCATGGGATAAGAAACTAACCACATCAAGTGGTGTTCTCCACCAGGACCCAGTTACCCATTGGTGTGCAGTAATGGGAGGGTGACTCCATGCTGTAACAACTCACTCTCTTCAACCACAAATGAATCACCACTTGAGATGAGAAAATATTTTTAATTAATCCTTTCTCCCTTTATTCTTGTTTCAGTCATACCTTGTGCAACCCAGACTGAAATATTAAGTCAGAAAAGAGCTGCACATCAACAAAATAACTGTGAGGCAACCAGTCTGCTCATCAGTCACCACCATTCGCCAATATTAGGCAAAGCATTGGTCCCTTCCCTGACACAAGTAAAAGGATTTACATGTCATGACTATTGGAAGTTCTTGAATCAAAAGCTTCAGGCTTATTCTAGCAATTAAATGTAGGAATTCCATATTCACTCATTTGGAAAGGTTCCTGCTTTGCCTTATTGCTCAACAAGACCATAGAAGGTGTATTACAAGGAGGGAATCTGTCCCAGGTGCCTTGGGACAGATTTCAAACCCAGGCTAGTTAAAAATATATGAGTTCCTCCTGTGATGTCACCCAGGCTCATACCACTCCCTGTCTCCTCATCTAAAGTGACTGGCAGATTCCCACTGAAGATGATGCTGCTGTACATCCTCCTCCTTACGACTCCTAGCAGGACTGCAAAGAAATTGCTTGCCTCTCCCACCCTTGCTTTTCCAACCCCATCCCACTGTGTGAGGATCTGCAAAGGAATAAATGCATGACCTGCCCATCCCACCTCCAGGGCCTTGAGAGCAGGTTGTGTCATTGAGAGAAGAGGCAGAACTGCTTCCTCCTGTCCTGTGCCTCTCTGTGCCAAAAACCCACTATGGTTATGAGGCCATAACTCTGTACTGCTATACAGGCTGGAGAGGAATAAATGCAGATGGATTTCGAAGGACAAAGAAACCTGGTGTTGTACTATGATCAATGGCCATTGATCTGATGCTAATTAGTAAAAAGAAAATAAAATAAAATATTGGAATTATATATCATCATTTGATTATTCATTCTAGCTTAGTAATTGTTTCTCATTGTATTTGACTCCAACTACTACCAAATATTTCTTATTAAACACAATGAAAAGTAAGCAACTGAACAAAATTGCCACCTCTTTTCCCTACCTTTGTTCAGCTTAGCACTGCACTTTGCATGAGGAGATGCTTTGCATGAGAAGCTTTGCATGAGCTTTGGGATTTGGATCCCTAATGTCATCTCGTCTAATGTAAACATCTAAAACCCTCTAATCTTTTCTCTAATAAAGCTTCTTACAGACGTCTCAGAACTGATTGTGTCTTATGAAAGTGAGTCAGTTTCCTGTGTGAAACAAAATGTTAACAGGTCGCAGTGCCCTGTTTTCTATTCTCTGAAAGTTTCTGATGTTGGTTTCTGTATGAATGAGTCCTTAAAATGCCTCCTTAACCCGGCTTCTGGTGTCCTTTTTTACCCATTTCCTTTGTAACCAGCCCCAATCTTTACAACTCTTCACTGAAATGGACAGTGCATGGAAATTATATACCTCAGGACAGCATGCACAATAGTATTCACAACCCTTTCAGGAGGCCAGTGATTATTGTTGCAAGTAGTCGCTATCTCAGACAGGTATCAACACCTGAATGAACATGGTGTTCTGTTCCTGTCTTCACAAAAACATTTTTCTTCCCCATCTCTCTTAGCGTCCCACGGCCCCACGCAAAATCTCAGAACTTCAAGACGAAAGAATGAGGTAGGAAAAGGGGTGAAACCAGCAACAAAGGTGCCCAGATAACTGGACCTGTCTCAGTTTTTCACACCCAACTCAGCTACAAGGGGTTCTGCAAGCCTGTGCTTGCCTGTGCTAGAACACTGTGTGTTCTAGCTATGAAGGGTCTGTGGAAGGTGTTGAGGCCCTGCAGAACAGAAGCTCTTATGATGGGCATCAGCTGATTAGGTAAAGAGGTGGCAATGATCAAAGCAGCAGAGCTGTAAGAACCAGCTCAAGCAGACAAGGAGGGTAATGAGAATGAAATCCTTGAAAGTGGTATCTTTCAAATAGGCTAAATTTCTCACAGGGCATAGAGTGGTTGGAAGAGGCAGTTCTGCAAAGTTGTAAACTCCAGAAATAAGTGAAAGACAAAAAACAAAACAGAATCCAAAAATCTTTTCTTTGAGCCAGAACTGAAACAGCAGCCTAAGGATTACTTTCTAGAGACAGCTTACAGTCCTCCACTCTACCAGCTGAGCTATCAAAGGAAGGTAAGGGAATGCCAAGAATGAGTCAAGACTGCATCAACAATAGCCTTAGGCTTTAATGGGCCTCCATATGTATTGCTTTTCACAACAGAAAAACAGTATCCAAAAAAAGGCACAAAGCTAACTTTCCTGCAAAATTGGGTTTTGGTTACAAAACTGCCAGTTTTCTGCCAAATAGTTCACAGCTCTTGTAAGACTGCTGCTGGTGGTAGCATTAAGGTTGGAGTTCCTGTCATGACCCATATGAAATCTGTCTATGTCTTGACGAAGAAATTTGCCCACTCTTGGTGACCTTGCCACATTTCCTATGCTGAACCAAGAGAAGAGGGAGAATTCTCCTCCACACAATTCCGCACAGCAGTTCTCCAGCCAAATCCAATAACAAAATAGCAAACAAATCAGTTAACCCATACCCTGACAGCTTCCATACTTAATGTAGAGGAACAGAAGAAAAGGAGAGAAAGAAATAACCATTGAGGTTTTAATTTAAATCCCACCAAATCCCATGGTGCATGTAAGACCCCCCATGCACAAGACAAGGCTGCAATGTCTGGCATTGCAACCAGTGGCCTCCCCAGCCCCTGGGCCTGGAAGGCTGAACCCTTTGTGAATCATCTGTAGGAGTGCTGCAGCTCACAGCTGTGGCAAACTGTACTCCTTTTGAGTTACAGTGATTCACGAGCATTTGTCTGTCTGAGCAGCAGGGTGGGGCAGAAAGCTGTGAGCAGACACCCTGTTTGCCATGCCATCCTACTTGTGATGGGAGTGCAGCAGTGTTACCTCAGTGCCCTACAGCACACCCCTCCTTAACCCATGCTTACCTTCACCTCCTCCTTGTGACTCAACCCCAAACACCAGGCTCTTGCAGCAAGCATGTAGCCAGCAGGTTGAGGGAAGTGATTATTCCTCCATATTCAGTGCTTATGAGCTTGAATTAGGACTGCTGTGGCCCACCTTGGCTCCTTGGTACAAGATAGGCATGAACACTGTGGAGTGAGTGCAGTGGAGGGCCACGAAGATGACAAGGGGGCTGGAGCACAGGGTAGAGGAGGGAAGGCAGAGAGAGCTGGGCTTGTTCAGCCTGAAGAAGAGATCCATGTAAAGGGCGATGATGCTTGCAGTGTGCAACTACCAAATGGGAGAGTATGGGGAAGGCAGGGCAAGGCTCCGCTTGGAGGTGCACAGTGAGAGGACAGGAGGTGACAGACACAAGCTGTTGCCAGAGAAATCTTGTTGAGATGTAAGGGGAGAAAAATACCATGAGTAAAAATTTTACCCATTGCAAAAGTTGTCCATAGGGTGGAATCTCCAAAGCTTGACTGGACACAGCCCTGAGCAATGTGATCTAACTTTAAAGTCTATCCTGTCTGGAACAAGAGGTTGGTCCAGATGATCTTCAGAGGTCTTTAGTAAACATACACAACAGTGACCTCACAGAGCAGATGAACTCACAGCAGAGTTATCACCACATACATCTCTGTTCGGAAACTACAGCTCTTTGACCTACAAGAAAACTCAGACACACACATTTTATATATTTTCATAATAACAGACATCTTAATAATCCTTTACTTCTAAAAGCAGCACGGATCTTGAAAGAAACTCAATAAAATATCTCCCTTTTTACCTATCTACAAGGTACTGTTGCAGCTTCTCAGAGGCCTAATCCTGGGACTTTCGGTGTGTCCTGACAGTAACCCAACAGCAACAGGTCAGCTGATACTGTAAAGAAAAGCATATGGTGGAGAGAAACAGCACTGTTGTATGCCTGTCAGGGCAATACCTGCACTCTCTGGGGTCAGATGGTCTAGGTGGAAAGAGGACCCATATGCAAGAATGTGGGGTTAATCTTGTACTGTAAAAAGAATGGCACAACCGATAACAAGGACCCAAGCTCCTAAATCAGATCAGATAGCATAGCCCCAGGGATCTGATCTTTTCCAGTTTGCAATCCCCACAGCACTTTTCAGGGGCACTTCAAGCTCCTTTCAAGCCAATTTAAGCCCATTGTCATGAGTCTGCCTTATCTGAGTTACCTTTCACAGACCCCTTAGAAATAATTTGCTAGTCTCACCCATGCATTCAAGGGCCCCAAAATTGAAAATTACTGCTCTACCCAGTTTAAGTCGTCTGCACTGTCATCTAATCCAGAGCTGAGGTAACAAATACAGACTTTAGGGCAAGTATCACCATCTCTTTGCTGTCAGAAGTTGTTACTGGTGAAGATAACCCTAAACAATTTGTACTTTCCTGAAAGAAATCAGTACCAGTTTAAGTCAAGATAAAAATTCAAATGGATCAGATAAAAAGTGGATGCTGTTACTATCTATGCATGAACAAATGGATGCAGAAACCACAGTGTTGCCTTGACAATAAAAAGCATTGGAGACCTCTTTTTGTGGAACTTGCTAGCAGTGATGTATGGGTGATTTGCGAAAGATATTCTCCTAAACTACAAATGTACCCTCCAGGGCAGCTTTTCAAAGTAGATATTCCTAGGAAAAATTAATTAATTTTTTTCTTCTTTTTTTTTTTTTGAACTTGGTAAGCTTTGAATGCTTAACAGAATTAAATGTTGGCGTGGAGTTCGTGAAAGATCTCTGATTATTTTGATTCTTTTAACTGATTAAATGAAGATACCAAGCTTTGAGAGCCATGTGACTGGAGCCCTGAGCTATATAAAGGGAACAGCTCACCTGTTTCATGTGGTGCAGAATAAGATGAAAGAAAAGGATGTCGCTTGAAAGCATGATGGAGAACAGCCAGAGGTAAAGCTACTAATAGCTGGACTGTATAATTACACTTGGTAATGCTATGTGTTTTGTTAAGCTCGGATTAGCATATGACGGTCTCCAGTGTTTTGTATACTTACAGGCTGACTTTCTAACGTGGCTTTAAATGGTTTAAGGGTTTTCGGGTTTGATTTGTTGTCTGTTTTGTGTTTGGTTTGTTTTTTTTTTTCCCCCAGTGAAAAGCTTTTAAAATTTTGGTAGATTCTGCAGGAATTGTTTTCTCTTCTTTTGAGGTGGAAATACTCTGAATAAGAGCATTAGAGTGGACTCGCAATAAGTTTGTGAAATCTTCTTGTTCACTTTATTTCTGCCCGGTGTGTGTTACACACCACTGGTTGACTGCTGTGGTTTCTGCACCACCAGCTAGCGATGATATCGCACAGGATATCTCCGTTTGGCAGCTTTGTGTGATACCCCTGCAAGAGAGGAGGAGGTTTTCCTAAAGATTGCTACTCACAGCAACCTAATTTAGAGTCTGAGGCATCAGGGAAACAATTATCTGCCTCTGGTCTACCTGTTAAAATTCAAGATAGAAATCTCTTTGTGCTAGTGACTGTCTTTGTACTTAAAGGCTGAATAGGAGCTGGCACAACAGACCCCCAGCCCTGTCTGATGCCCCCAGGCTCTGTTGTGGTGTAAATAATATGTAGGACTCCTTAGGCCAGCTTCAGAGTCAATTCTAATAATAAGTCAGTGTGAATGAATGCCAAGGGGCAGGAAAGTGGGAATGAAGAAAGCAAAGAATTGGGAGACTACATGAAGGTTTCATATAAAGGAAGTTTGATTGCACTGTGTGGGCTGTATTTCAGGAAACACAGAGTTTATAGGACCTCCCTACAGCTATTAGTTTTTGTTGTGCTCAGAGAATCCATTTAATACCTCTGATACTGCTCTGTTACCAGTAAGAGACATCCAGAGGAAAGTATGCTCTGGGTATTCAAAACCTAAGCTGTATCATGAATATATAACAACCTTATAGGTCTGGCGTGGCTTTTAATTAAAAATATATTACTCCTTACAGGTAAATTATTTCAATTCAGTTTTCTTCCTATGTACGGCCAGTTCCCTAAGCAATTGCAGCACAAAAACTGAAGTCCCATGGCTGTGCCCAGGTATCAGATTCAGATTGTGCAAGCCTCTTTAAACAGTAGTTTAGCACCAGCAGCCAGTAGCGATTATACAAGTTCCTGAGAGCTCTCCCCATCCGCGGGCATGGGAAGAAGTACCTTCCGTGCAGTTGTCAACTATTCTTCAAGTTAAATGTTCAGCCATGTTAAGTCAAACTACAAAATGCAGTGAGTAGCATTCCTGTCTTCTCTCCCGCAAAGGGTTCCAAGTCTTGCCCTTCTCCTGGTGAAAGACAATAATGTCTGAGGTCTTTGACGATGATCAGCCCAGAAAGTTTTGGTAATTGGGTGGCAATTAACCACAGTTGGGACGTGACATTATTCAGATACAATAGACTAGCTCCTAGCTGCTGCAAATTGTAAGCTATCCGAAAGCCCTGACCCCTATCTAAATTAGCTTAGTTTGCATCCAACCAGTACCACTTTTTGCTTGTTTGTTTGTTTGTTTAAGCTGTTTTGTCCCTCTGTGTACTTACTGCTTGGCAATAGAGGTTGTAAAGGCTGTGGTCTCACTACAGGCTGCAGTGTCAGCAAAACCTTGCATTATCTGAGGGAGGGCAGTAGTGCAGAGAACAAAAGCAACCCTATTTGGGACACAGGAGAGCCCTCCACCTCCTGTGACTACTTCTCTTCAGGTTGCAGCACACCCACCCAGCCACTTCCCTTCCCTTGCTCATCAGGCCTCTCAAACTATAAAAGCCCTAATGAAAATGAAACATGCATGTCATATATAACGAGGAAAGGCTCAATTGCTGGAGAAAAAAAAAAGTGTGAAATTACAGTATCAGTGTGAGAGAGAGAGATATGAGCCCTCATTCCCCAGGAGAGAATTTGAAAGTGCATAATTTTCTCCATTCACAAGTGGCATTTAAGGGGCAGCTTTTGGAAGCTGAGAGGAAAACTGAGAAGAAAAACAGCACTTACAAGTGGAGGGAATATTGCTGCCCTAAATATTTGGGACTTTTTTGATACAGGAGCTTGTTTTAGCACTGGGAGATGTGCATGCACAGACCTGATGAACTTGGTGTGGTTCCTAATGTGTTCTTCTACCCACAGCCGATACTTTATCTAGTCCTTCTGAAGACCCAACAGCAAATCCTTTAGGGGTCATTAAAAAAAAAAAAAGACTGGGATACAACTCTTTGGCTGTTTTTCCTCTTCATGGAAGAACTGAGAAGTCCTGGTTAAGGAGGAGACTTGCCTGTGTCAGGTCTGGCTGTGGTAGGGGATACTTTTCTCTTACCCTCATGAGAATCTAATTTATTTTTAAAGAGCACTTTAATATAGCATAACAACATTACCACACATCTTGCTCAAGCAAAGAATTTTTCCAATCTATATTCAGTGCCAGGTAGAGTGACTATAAAATGAGTTACTGTACCTTAAATTTCTGCCTTGGCTATAGTGGCAGGAAGCTAATTAGACAAATTCTGACCATGTCTTCTTGATCCAAATCCACATGACTTGGACATATAAGAATTACCAGCTGCATGAGAGCTCATGTTTCTGAAGGGAGTTGGACATGAAGGATGGAATAACAGGTAAAGGAGTGGAGAACGATGGCCACTGTGGGGCCCAAACCAGTCAAGCAGCAGCATTTAAACTCTTCCAGCTAAAATTTAACACTTCACACTGCAGCCAAAATATGTTAGAAGCATGTCTGAGGCATGAATGCTGGCTCAGATCACATGTAAAACTAAGCTCTAAACACAGGTTGGATTTTCCAGGTTATTCTTAAATTCCAGAAACCATCATATTGGAGCCAATTGCACATACTAATCCTAATGGAGCAGACCATACATTCCATAGCCCACAAGGCTATTGACCTTCTCAGCTCTAGCAAACTTTGCTGGGCCTACTGGGGCTCAGCAGGCCAGGAAACAGTGGTTTCAAACCTTGTCTTCACTTCAGCCATCAGAAGCAAAAACCTTTGGTCCGGCATGAGTGTTTCCCGATGCCTCTTTTGCAAGCATCGGAGTTTCTGGAAATTTATCCTTGAGAACTACTGTCACCTTATAAAAAAAAAAAAAATCATCCATTCTGTTCTCACTTCCTTATGAGGAGTTGGGCTCCAAACTATGGCCAGATATCACATGGTCCTCTTTTTTGGTATTCTTACCCCTACATAGTCAGACCCAACATTTCAGATGTCACCAAGTATCAAACAGGGAGAAGGGCAGGGTTAGTATCAAATTTAGTCACAGGTCAAAAGATCCTTTCTGAAAGGAATGAACAAATTTCAAAAGGTAAGAAAAAACACTCAAAGTAATGGCTACATCCCAACAAAGTTGCACAATCCTAACTTTTTATTAGGTTAGGCTCAGATACAGCACTCAGGAAAGAGCTGGGCCAAGGGATCTGACTGCTACTGCTTTGTGCATATTATTTGTATTGCTGTAGCATTCTGGGACTCCAAATGGGGATTGGCTCCCCACTGAAGTAGGCACTATAAAAAGAAACACCACAAAGACAGTTCCCTGCCACTGAGAGCTAATCTTTGGCCATTTCCCTGAAGCAACTGGGACTAGAGCACGGCATAAGCAAGTGTATTAGGGTGTACTGCATGAACTGAATCTAATCTTATTTCTGTAACCCTTGTCCTTTCTTAACCTATTGCCCCATTTCTGTTTGTTAACCTAACTCATCAACTCAGTCTAAATTTAATTTGTGAGCTCCTTGGACAAAAGTCTTTGTGTCTTTTCATTTGTTATGGTTGTTGTGGGTTGTGGTTTTTTCCTTTTGCATGGTTTTGAGCCTCAAAAATTAATATACATTATTGAAAACATGAAAGAAAATAACTTCCTTCCCTCTCTAATAAAGAAATGGATATTTAAATGTGCATCTCTAAAATGTTACGATTTTGTACCTCTACAGAGCCTAATGTAAGCCTGTGGATCAATGAGCAACACAACTGGTACGGCAATATAAAAAAGAAGTCTGGTCAACATGTATATATGTACCAAGTACTTCTCCAGACGATATGCAGACAAAGGAGATATATCTGCAAAATAATTCCTACTGGTTAAATGAAAAAAAAAAAATAGCTGCTGGTATACCGCATTGTGATTGATAAAGTGGATTTGCAGGTCCCCATAAAGATAAAGGAATGTGACAGAGCCAAGGCAATACAATCTCAGCATCTCCAGGACCCGGAATAAAATATATTCTCCCACCTCTACAGTCATTCCTCCCAAGACAGCCTCACTCTGCTCCTTTTCACAAGCAGCGCAGAAAGGAACCAGAGCTTTTGAAGGTGTATCAGTGAGCGAGAGAACGAACGAGTGCGAACTTTGTGTGCGCTGCCTTCCCCGGCCCGGAGCAGGACACGCGTGGGGAGGCACGGGGTGGCGGGAGCCCCTTCACAGCTCCACAGTCAAGGCTGCGAGCTATTTGGATTAGATGAGGCGTTTCAAGTGGAAACCATCCCTACGTGCGTGCCTGCCTGTGTGAAGCTGAACTGAGTTTGGAGAAATCAGATGGCTTCTTAATAGTACCCCAGCAAGGTCCAGTTGTAAAGGGGGTATTAGTAAGTCTCGTTTTTCCTGCCATTGCAAACTTAAATGGGACCATGTGGGGGATTTTTTCCTGATCTGAAAACAGAGAATCAGGAAATACCCATGACAGCAACAGTATGAATAAATTGGCAAGATAAGCTGTAAATAACTTTGATGTTAAACAAAAATAAAACAAAAAAAATATCGTACTGCAGCCATTTTAAGATTTCAACTTCCTTCTTTAGCCCTGCCACTAAGCAGGCTTCCTCAACATGTGACAAGAAGAATTCAGAGGGACGCTTGCCAAGTGTTTTCTGACCCAAATCCTAGAGGTATCCTCCATCTGCAGCAACAGACAGCTTGCTGTGGTCTGTCATTACCTTCTGTTTGGTTTTCAACACTAGCTACCCTAGTTAATTCAAGAAGATGCAACCACAGAAGACAACGAACAGACAAACGTTTAGCAACATTTCTGCGAAGCTTTGAGGAAGACTTCTCTAATCTTGAATAGGCCTGAATGCAGGACAATAATGACTAAGGCATGAATATGCCAGTGCATTGTTTTACCAAACTCAGCTATTAGGAAACAGCTATATAAAGTCTGGTGAAGAGGATTTAAGGACAAGAAATGAAGGGCAGAATTCAGTCATTCAGTTTCTGTCACAGCATCACACCTACCTACTCGCCTCTATCTGCAGACAATAAATTTCATAACCTGAAAGAGCCCGGCAGTCAGAAGTACATTTTTCTATAAGACTGAGACACGGCTCCACAACCATGAAGTTCTTCTATGTAAATGCGTGCATGCGGCCCTTCACATCTAAGGTTTGTAGCAATGCATGGTATTCAGCCAAATGCCATTCCCCTAAAGGGCAGCATGTTTTTGTTCTTATAATTTTGCATGGAAATTAAAACGAACATATTTTAACATGGGAAAAGAAAACACTTTTCCCCCCAGCTAGGCACTGCTGCATCACTGTGCTGGTGATGATGGTGGTGGCCTGATATTTTTCTCTGCATATTCAGAAACAATTCAGATGTAACAAACGCCCATTTACCTACCACAGAAACATGCAAACATGCGGTACTTAAAATGCTTGTCTTTGATAAACCATTCTCCCCTTTGAGGATCCATTAGGCCCAACATGAATAAAGCCTAAAAAGCTACTTAAGGCTTTTGGAGAATCCTTTGGATTTCCAGCTTCACATTGCAGTTACTGCGGTGTTTGCATTAAGACGCTTGTCTGAGTTCTGCCCTGCAGGATTCGGAAAAAGAAAAATGTTCCTTTTGTACTGAACACAACCGGTAGGTATTTAGCTATTTTTTGTGTATTATGACAGTACCATCTGGCATTCATCTGCCGGGTACCTCAGGAGAATGTCCCCTTCCTACTTGCCTGTATGATGCCGGCCAAAATGACAGAGTACACCAAAGGTTAACTTCCTGTAATATGGTCTCTTGGCTTATCTGGAGTAAGACAATAGTTCCTTTATATTCTTAACTTTGCATTTCACATGTTCTCCTGCCTGCCTGGAAAATAGGGTTGTAAGAGATTCTTATGGGTCAGACACCTCCTAATGCGAACCCAGGGATAAACCTAACAAATTTAGTAACAACAATCTATAAGGCCAGTTGGCGCTGCACATACAGGAGAAAATGTAAAATTGAAATGGAAATTTGCCCAGTTAGGTTTGTTCTGTTCCACTGAAAAGCTTTGTACAGTGGAAGCATAAACAAACTACTGCTCTTAGAAGTCATGGTTCACCTGCTGACTCAAACACTCATGTCTGTCAGCCAGCATGAGAGGCCAAGGGGACTATCTGTTTAGGTTTCTCTTTTGGTCTCAACCTAATTTATCTTGTCAGTTCCAAGATCTCCATTCCGTTCTTGAAAGGACTATAAAGGAAGTTTGGCTTAGCTGTGCCCTCCAATTATTTGATTATTTTTAAGCAAACAAACAAGAACTTAGCATGGACCAGTTCAGACTGACTCGGTTCAGCTCCTGAGTAATGTCTTAAAGCTATTTTCACCCTAGCCACTTCGTCAGAAGGCAGTTCCTTCACCCCTTTCAGAATATATACTTTAATACTCCCAACCTGCCTCTTGCAAACAGCCTTTTCAAGAGAAACAAGCCAGTCTTGAGCAATTAAGACCTATAGATCTCCCTTCACTTCCTTCAAAGCCATTGCAGAGGTGCAGCTGAAACCCATTAAATTCAATTGAGCCCAAATGGCCCATAAGTCATATGGAAACTTCCTCTGGGCTTTTAACAAAGAGCCTTGCTTTAAATTCCAAATTACAAACAAATTCAGTGTGTTCAGCTTTCACATAAACCATAAAAATATAAGAAAACATACAGAGGAAAAGTTGCATCAAATCACAGGGAACATTACAAGAAAGTACAACCAGTTGCTCTTGTTCTGAAGTTATATTTTTCTGTTAGAAATGTCATATTAATTCATGGCAATATTTTCTTTAGTCTGGACTGGAAGTACACTTTATTCAGTGTATGAGAAAGTAAAACAGGGGGCATTCACAACCCCATTTTGTACTCTGACTTTTCTTAACAATAGCTAAAAATAATATATGTTCACATATATAGACAGAATATGATGTGTATATATGAGTAATTATATTTTATCACATATAGCTACCAGACTAATCTCAGGTTCATATATAATAAGATCATAAACATTTATAGACTATATATTCTCAACTTTGGGTTGCTTCATTGTGGGTCAGGTTTTTATCAAGTTGACAAATCTATTAATGTGGCTTTATATTTAAACTCTCGATCTGTCTAAGATCAGGGATCAGTATATGTGCTGCAGGATCATAAGTCAGCTAAACACTGAAAAGATTCACGCAGACAGTGAACTTGAAAATTATACAGCAAAATTGTTCCATAATACATCTTTATTCAGAACCCCATGGGACTCGCATGCTGTAAAAGCCTTAAAAAAGCCTCTACTTGAGGGTTAATTTCACCCTAAGGGCTCTGAGAATAACTGGAGGCCCAGATCTTTATGACTTTGTATCAATTAATGTTTTTTACATTCTTTTTAACAAGAACTTGATGAAAAATATCCTGCTCTACATATTCTATTTGGCACCCAAGTTAAGAGTCGTTAGAAGTATCTGAATCAGTTTTAAAAGTGCTGTGGAGGGATATTTTCTAAAGGTAATGGGTCTGAGACAGCAGCCACAGGGCTTCCCGAGGCACATCAAACTGAAACAAAAAGCAGTGGCTTTTGCTTTCGTGGCTAATCAGGACCGTGCCGAGCGCTGCTCCAAGACGTCAGGGCCTGGTGGTTGATTCCCGTGCAGATCCAGTGCCTTTGCCAGGGCGGGACATGACTCCTCAGACACAGAAGGAGGAGGGCATCACTGCCTGATCACGGACTTTGCGCCCCCGCGGTAGGTCCATCAGGGTGCTGCGGCACTGGCCCACAGGGACTGACGCATAGACTCTGCCTCCTTCTCTAGCCCCTGTGGCACAGGCAGCAAATCCTGTCAGCTGGCTTTGTACAGACCTATTGTCAAGGGCAGTTTAGATTTTTACAATTGAACAGGCGGCTCTGTTTCTCCCCTCCCTAGTCCTACTCCCCTCGCTCCCCCAGCCCTTTCCCCTTAACCCTACGCTGTTGCTGCTCCCCCTGAGACAGCCCAGCACCACTTCAGCTCACTGAACAACAGGCAGAAAGAACAACTCAGCAAAAGCAGAGACTGTAACAGAGCCTCATACAACAAGCAAGAAGGATGACAGTGCAAAGAAAGTGGGAATGTGAAGCCGGGAGCAGAGAAAGGAGAAGCAGGACTGAATTGTGGCAACAGGGAGCAATCTGCTTCATGGAACCACATCTGAAAAGCATCGGGTTTCTTAAATTACCAAGACAGGATAGCTGAAATGTGCTAGCCTGCATCTAAGAAAAAAAAAAAAAAAAAAGGAGAAAAAAGGAAAATAGTTCAGCATAGTGTATTTTTATATACATAATACACTGTGCACAGTACATTACATATATTTTATATACGTAGCAGCTTGACTCTCACCCCACTCCTTACTCAACATCTCTAGAAATTCATTGGTATTCAGATGTCTATCCTGGGACAGTGTTAACAGAAACTACAGAACTTCTAGGACGGTTACTGAGGTCTGGGTATCTTAAACAGACAACAAATTTCACAACAATGAATGAAGTAACTCTTATTGGGAAAGTTTTAAGGGTGGCAGGGGGCTGAAAGGGGGAACAACTGAAAACATAGAAAGGAGAAAAGATGCTGAAATACCTGTTTGGAAGAAGTATGTTCTCTGGTTTATGTTTTTTGAATTGTCTCAAATGGCAGCCTCCACAAGAACACTGTAAATCTGAAGAAGTGTGGACAGGACATGTTGAATTTCAGGTAAGAGAAATAGGTAAGGGAGAAGGAGAGGAGACTCACTTTCTGATGATTCTTCATTGCCAAGCAAAAGCAAATTAAGACTGCTTGAGAAACCAAGCATGCTGAAATCACCTCTTCTGGTGAATAAAGTTAACTGAGAACAAATTCATCCCCGTGGCTAAAATGTGGTTACCCTAAGCTTCACAACCTTGAAAATGTCAAGAATTAAAGCAGTAATAAAATCCCCCCCAAAACACAAGGCAATATTCTAGCCACATGGAAGGAAATAGTCCAGTATAAATCAGTTGATGTTTAAGATAAAAGATGGGAAATCTCGGGGTGAGTCTGCAGCATTGAACAAACCAACACCACCAAATGCAGAGATGCCTGTAGAGACAGCACATCCCCATCTCAAGCCTAGCTCTGACCCAATTTGTCTTGGGCTGACTCAAATACAGAAAAACACAGGCACCTGCCACTAACAGGATACTTTTGTTTACAAGCTAATTTATGAGTCCTTTTCAACACACTAATTTAATTTTCTTTCCTGAGCAAAACCCATGACTTCTAATTTGAAAGGGGATTTTAAAATGGTTGTGATTCATGGGGATTTATGGATGTTTCCCAGGGAGTTTCAAAAGCCTGAACTTTCTTCCCACAACTCCCAGGAAATGCAGTTAAAAGTCTCCCACAGGTCCTTACTCCAGTGGGTTTGGACAGGCAGTGTGGAACAGTCACCTGGCAGTCTCCGTAGAAAACTATTCCCCAGCGTGGATGCAACCAGCATTAACTTGGACAACAGTTATGTGTCATTTCCATTTCTGTATGTTGCTAATTTATAGATAAAAAGGATAGGACTGGAGGCCAATGGAACAAACTGGGGGAGCAGAGAGGATGCTCTCTTAAGGGAATGAACGTCAGGAAATTTCTTAAGCCAAAAGCACATTGAGGACACCATTATTTTTAACCTAAGAACTGTTTAGCATTAATCCTGATTTAGCCACTGAGATTTTCAGCTCCAACTGGTTACAGTAAGTAATACACTGGAAAACCTTGGGTGAGGCTTTCCCACTCACCCTCCTCACACAGTACTCACTTCCAAAAGCTCTTTAAATGTCAGTCCTTGAGCAATGGCTTTCATACACCAGAGCCAATTGCCTTGCACAGTTTGAAGGGAGACCTTCTGTGTTTTGCTTTCCAGTTTCCTTTCTATTCCCCCTGAACGTTGCCTTCAGTGATAAAGCTGAAAAACTCCACCCTTGCTTGTTATCCTGACAATATTTAATTCTGACAGCACATTCAGTATGCTTCATGAAATATGCAACCCTGTGACTAATGAGGTATTTGCACATAAGGGCCATATACAGTAAATTGCAGGGCAATAAAAGTAAAGGAAAACCATGAACTGATCAGCCAGCTGTTAAAATGATGCAAAGTGTGCCTTATTAAATGGCTTGTGTTATATCCAGATGCTGACTAGAACTCAGCCCTGGCTCCCTCAGTAAAGCTTTACCTTAAAAAAACTATACGTTTCCCTTTCTGTTATTACACATTAGCTTCCTGCTTTTCAAATACTAATGGAAAGTTCACCTCTCTACGGTCTTCCTCCTTCCCACTCATCATGTAAAGGGAGCACTATTTTGATTTTATGCATGAGATTGAGTCTGCTCCAGTGCTAAGCATCCTATCAGCATATGACCAAATAGCAAAGCTGACATTTTTGCCATGATTATCCACGAAAAGTGTTTCCTACCTCTGATTTACAAGAGCCCTATTCATGAGAAATGATTAATAGCTCACTAGCGCTGCCAAAAAGCACATAAATCTAGACATCCTCTATGCTCCTGACATGCCACTCATCTTGTAGATATGTTCAGATCTCTCTCTTCCTCTTTCCTGCTTATCTATGTCTGATCCCCAATGGGCACACACTCATGCTGATTAGGCAATACAGTTGCTGACTGGGACAATTTTAGGCTTATATTACTGATGGCACCCAATTACAGGCTGCAGAAAGTAGTGTCCTTCCTGGCTTGTACTAGACAAGCATGATTAAGTGTTAAATGCCTTCTAAATTAACTGGCAGTATCACCCATGTGTCTGTTACAACTTATCAGGGTAAGAAACCAGGTTCATTGCCAAGTTCTCTCTGTTCACAGTTAGTCTCCCAGGCTGTAGAGTAATAGAGCCGAGAGAAGAAGGCAAGCTGCGCACAAGCATACACCTGACTCAGCTGATGCTTAACTTATTTAACAAGGTTTCATACACTTGGCATTAAACACGCCTCGAAGTGCCCCACTCAGATGTGATAGATTTAAACAAGCACCGTCTGAACCAGGGCCCATAATATCATTCTCCATCCCCTCACCACCCCACTCCCCCCGCCTAGTAAAAGCTATTTCACAGTTCTTGAGCATCCTTCTTCTGAAGATCCTAGAGTGTTTTGCAATTATTAAAAAACAGATCATACCATGCCTACCCATTTAATTTCATAATTTCAATGGGGCTGCTAGCACAGCAAGACACACACACAAAAGTAGCTCATTGTGCCTAGTACGTGAAGAGAATATCAAGGGTTGCAATGCTTTCCCTATATGTATCCAATATAACACAAGCCTTTAATTGTTTGATCATGTTCTACTTTACAAATAATACAGGGTACAACATGCTTTTTCCTCACCAATTCTGATGCAGACAGGTTACAGCTTGCCACTGGTTTTTATTTCCGTATTCATAATGTTCCCTGTTGTTGGAATACTGTGCTTTTTTAATTTAAGATACTAGCATCGTACCTCAGAATCATGCACAGCTCCGAAAGACATCTCTGGAACTCTCAGCTATTATTCCATCTGTAATTAAAAAAAAAAAAATCAGTATTATTAATAATAAAATAATTATAAAAGAACACTGTTTTCTCTAAGTGTGTTTTGATAAGATTATTGGCACTCATGTTCTGCTCGGTATTTTTCCTTCTTAACTTCCTCATGAGTAGTTACTGGTCCAAGCTTACAAGCAGCTCTCATTTTTTGAGTGCACCCACCCTGAATTTTGCTGGATCATACATTTTCAACAGATCCTGTCTGCAGCTGAGTCACTGGGCTTTAGTACTGCATAAACTACTTCTCTAGTAAATACCTAGAAAGAATTGCAGCAATGTGAAGGGATGTCTTGTCTACTTAGACAGTCTTTAGAAATGTAAATGCTGCTCCATTCTCCATATACCTTATCTTCAAGCTGTCTGGTTCTTTTCCTAAGTACTAAACATGCTTCCTTAAAGCAGTGCTCAACTGTTTCTTTAAAGAATGAAGAGAGGCCTCTATAATTTTCATTTCTGTGCCAAGGATAATAAAGTTATTGGTGTTGCTTCTCTGGCCATTGCATCTCAAATTCTTTCAGATGCAGAATATTTCATCACTTGAAATCAGGTTTGCTATGACCTGGTGTCAGATATGTATCCTTTCCAGCTGTATGTGCAGCACTAGCCATGGGCTACATCCCTGAGAAAGAAGCAGCTGATGATATGGACAGGTGTTCATTGCAGCTGTATTGTATGCAATGCTGTTTGCAAAGTATATAACCACACAAAGTAAAATATCAAACAACAGCCATTTTCATTGCTCAGCATGCCCAAGCCTCCCTGGCCAGTGAGTCATTAGACCCTAAGGGTCTTGACACTCTCCACTTACTCCTAAGCCATGCTTGCAGCTTCTTACCTGACATGTTTCTTCTGCAGCTTTTGGAACAGGTCTCTCAGACTGAGCAGCCAAATTCTGCTCAGCCTTTGCTTTGCTTGATTACTGCCTTCCTACGAGCAGCTAAAATGTTTAAATATTCCTATCATTTAGCCTGAAGGAAAACTGTTTAGCACATTTAACATCTTTACCCAGAACTGAGACTTCCTATAGATGTAAGAACCATCTGATGGCAGCTACTAACACCTTCCAGTATAAAAAATAATTCCCTAAAAGAACAGCTACATGCAAAGTAAATAGAGAATTCTTCTACAAAACAACACAACTTGCTGCCCCAAGTGCAAAAGGAGATGCTTTAAAAACAGTAAGTTGCAAATAGTGAAGAGTATTTTTCCCTCTCATTTCTGTGATGTGTGCAAAGAAGAGCAGTTAGGACAAGGTGTTGATTTTATCATCTTCCAAATGGCACAATCAAGGCAAATGGAAACTGTGATGAAAACCCTATCTACGGGGTATCTATCTAGCCACCTCTCAGCTTTTCAGACAATACAAGCCCCTTGTTCTTTACAACTGTGCTGAATAACCTAGAATTGGATAGATCACAGACAAGCAGACCCAGACCAAAAAACTTTCCATGAACTTTTATCCATCCATATCTTTCCTTCGCCAGCTGTTTCACTGGAATAACACACCAACTTCTCTGATGTAATACCCTTTAGCAGTGCATGTAGGAAACACTCTCTATCAGGGTTGGCTGCACTATCTAATTAGAGATCTCCCGACAGCTCAGCTTTACTAAGTTTCATAATTACATGACTGAGCGTCAGAGATCCTCACTCAGCAGTTCCACGGGAGCTTTCTTGGTAGACACCATTTATCACACTTCTTTTACTCTCATTCTTATTTCACCATTTGTAGTACTCAGAATAGTTTTCAGATACCTTTTTTTTCCACAGGAGATGTTGCTTGTTGCTTTAGAGACGCATACTGGAAGCAGAGCAGAGAGGAATAAGTGACATTTGGGGTATTTCATTACAGCTATAATCTCAAAAGCAGGAGGAAAGGAGAGAGAAGTTTAAAACAATTTTTGTTCTTCTTGTTCACAAAAACATACTGTCAAATTACACATTTGTGTGTTCCGGCAGTAGACAATATATTTACAAGAGCTTTTCTGCCTGTCTTAGTATAATAAAATGCTCTTACTCAAGGTTCAGGCTATTACAAGAATTGTTCAATGCAGACTTATTCCATGGTTAACAAATGCACAACTCAACTAAGGAATGCCCAGAAATAAGTGTAGAAATCAACACTCAGCTTGACCCTATCTTCCTTTGCCAGATGCTGTACTTTTACAGACATGAATACGGCTAGAACAACTCTCAGGGAAACAAAAAAGAGAAGGAAATTATTTTCATGGATCATTTACCCTAACTTTCCAAACTCAGATCCTATTTATTTATGAATACAAGCACAAAACAGCATTTGAATTCAAATTAGTGACATAAAGAACCATGATACGCTGAACTTTCTTATGGTATTGGGCATGTTCTGGATGCTGGTTTGGTCATTCTTAAATCTAAAGACCAATCTCTCTATCTGAAGTTCATGATCATGTTGTGAGTAAAGAAATCAATGGATACCAGTACCCAATAAGACCTGAAGCGTAGGAAACAACTTTCTCTACCACATTTTTCAAGAGCATGTGTTTAAGCCTTAAACACTTAATGGGAGCAGTGTATACTCTCATCTGCTTGGCATAGAGAAATGAATACCAAATAAATTGTGACAGGCTCTGGAAGAATTGTATCATTAAATGTTTTGCACATATCATCTTGATCCTTATACAGCTTGACCAAAAAAAAAACAAAAAAACACCATAACAAACAAACAAAAAAAAACACCTACCAACATAAAAGGGTTTTTTTTCCTAAGCTAAGAAAGTCTTACATAATCTAAGATCTATTTTCTCTACTTAAACAAACAAACTGAATACCCAAATCTTGATATTTCTGAATAAATAAATCCTAATTAAGCAAGGAAAGTAAAAGTTGGGTGGTTCTGGCACCAGCAGAATCAAAGCACATTCCATTATTTAGCTAATATGAGCAATTTTGTTAAACAAACTATACCTTTGTTCTGTAAATACTGGAAGTTAGGCTTTGGACAGATGTTCCCTGCTGGATACAGACATGCTAGGGGAAGGTTAGAGCCCCAGCTGTTGATCATCACTTCTTTGCAGAGGTTACTGCCCCCTCACATTTGTTGGCAGAGCTTGCTTATAGAAACACTCCCGGAGCCACTTGAAGTTAAAGTGAGTGGCATTACTATTTCGACAGTTTAAGCTAACTAGCACAGTTGCTGAAAGAGTTCGTTCCCGTCTGTACCTTTAAACTTCCACTGTTCACAAGACTGCAAGTTTTCACAACTTCTTGTCAGGGCAGAAGCTTTTCTCACCTTCTTGTGTAGCACCAGAGATCAAATCCCCAGTGTCACGCTTGTATATTTAACCTTAAATGCCTCCTAATTAAACACTGACAATTGTGTTAAATGTGCTAGCTAGCTACAGTCCTGTTTCTTTCTCTGTCTTTCTGCTTTGATTAGCTTTTAAATCACTTTTCCACCAAGTCCATGCTCTTTGAAACAACAGTAAAAATCCATGTTATTTCACTGTGTGAGGGCATCCTGCAGACCTGTGTGACACATCTAAGGATACACCACTGAAGAATATACAGAATTTAGCTCTGATGCAGTGATATTGGGAAGCATCAGGCTCTGGGCAGAATACAGTTTGTTAGACATGCTGTGATGCTCTAGACAAGCTCCTCACCTTTCTCTACTGTTTTCCCACCTACAAAATAGTGAAACTTTTGTAGAGTTCTTTGAAACATGAGTGGAAAGTGCTCTGTGTTTGTGTATGATATGTGTTGTTAACAATATAGATCCACTATTCCTTACCTAGTTAACAACAAAAAAGGCATCATTCAAATATTTCATCAACAGGTAATTAATATTGGTATATGAATAGTTATGAAGTTAGAATAAAGCAAGGTTTATTTTCTCACTCTTTTATAAGTAATATGTATCTATGAGTAAATTCCAGCATATCTCCAATGAAGTGATGCGTTGAATTTACAACTATTTTTCAAGGGATTTTTTTTGGGGGGGGGGTTATTTCTGGCAGGATATTGATTAAACTGCAATAAAATGTCATTCACAGCAGGCTATTTATGTGATGGTGTTTCTATCCAGGCAAAATTGCTATGTCTAACACCTTTTTCCAAGGAAAAAAATATTATTTTATTTTAGAGACCAAATAGAAGTTATCTAAGGTTTTGAGAAAAGAATTTTCCGATTCTTTCCTTCAGTGTAGAATTACTTTATTTTCATGCATTTGTCTACCTCCTCTACTGCTTGAGCTACAGATAATTCCATGTAGCAAATAAGCCAATAATCATATTAAAAGAACATTACAGATACAAAGTCAATCACTCAAAACTTACAACCTTACAAGATTTCCCAGACAATTGCATTTCAGGCCCTTTGGCATACACAGTGCATGCAGGACTATGGATGACATGACTATTTTTTCCTAAAGCCATTTCCTCATTCGGTGAACAGACTAGATGCTAATTATTATACACATAAATGTGCAATTTTTTTTTTAATTCTTACTGCTCTCGGTGAAGCACCAGATCTTATTTACTGACCCATACTCAAGACTTGCTATGAAGACAGGCTTATGAATGTGTGTTGACTTTTCTATCATGCCATTCTTGTACTACTCATGTGTTTTGCAGGCAAGATTCTGTGAATGGGATGAGCTGCCCTTAATTTCTGCAGATAAAAAGATCATATAATGATTACCTGGAAAATATTAATTATTAAGTAGCTTCACTTAAATCTCCACAATTAAATAACTTTCCACCACATCCTTTTTATGTTTTAACAGTTCTTGAGTTCATCTTGCATGTGCATTAGAACATTTGTATAGCCTGGACTCTGGAAACATTGGGACACATTGCTTCTACCTCCCAAGTATTGAATTCTTTCTCCAAACTGTTGGATATACACTTATTTTTAGGACAAGCAGAAAAGTAACACATTTCTCTTTAATTTGTTCTCATGGGAAAAAAAAAGCCAAACAACATTTTTTCTGAAACTTTACATATTCCTCCAGATGCACTCTCTCAGTCTGTACATTTGCAGTCCAAATAATATACATTTGACAAATTCATAAGCCACTGAAAACAGGGTCTTGTGATGAAAAGTGTCAGGCAAGCTTAACTATATGTGGTATTCACAGCTTCACCTACAATTAATATCTCCTAAAATCAGTGCTGGTATTCCAGATGAAGCAGGCAGCCCAACAACCCTCTGCATACCTACACAAAAGACCGAGGCTGTGTTAAGAGGTCTCTTTCATTTCTCTGACTATCTGAAACAAACAGGCGTTAAATGATTTATACCATGCAATCAGTGTTCACAACCTCAGCAGAGTACCTGAATACAGCACAGAAGCACAAATGAGCATCTAAAGCCCCTTCTTGACATTCCTGCATACAAACCAGTAAGTTGGTGAATTATCACTGCATAAAGGAAGCCGGAAAGAAAAACTTCACTTGCAAACAAACCATCTCTAGCTGGCTCAGAAGAAATCTGTGACTTTGAGCCAGTCAGTCCTTACCCTGGTGAGTCACAGCTAGATCTGTCCTGATACAGCCATCAGTAATTACCAGACATGTCTTCTCATGGTTGACACTAGTCCATAAAGGAAAACACAAGAACGGAAAAGGCCTTGTGCTTAATAAACTTGGCCATGTGTCATTGTAAAGAGCACCTTAAAATGTGACTGACATCTGCATTCCCCTTTGTCTTACTCTGCTAAGGTTTCTAAAACCAGCTTTTCTCAAGCTTGGTTTTTATGTGTGTCTATGGACTACATGAGTAAATCATTGCTCTATCACAGCTCATTTACTCAACATACTACAGTGTATTGTAGTCCCATAAAGGGCTAAGAAATCCTTGATCATTTGAAACTCTGTAGTATACTATTGCACTTAGCAAAATCACTAAATAATAATAAAATAAAATCTGTTGTTAACTGAATAATTATTTCATTCCCCCATACCCCCCATGGAAATGGAATGAAGCATATAAACAGTTAATATCTTTCTATGGAAATGAAGACGAATACATTCAACTAACTAGGGGGGGTCCCCCTTTTTTAAATCAGAAAAATATTTTTAGCACTTATTTATGTTTTCAAGATTGTCTTGACATCTGTTCTTAAAAAAAAGCACAATAATAGGCATACTTTTAACTACAAACACTGATAAAATATGGTAATGCTCTGGTTTTCCCTACTACAGAACTGCCAAGTAATAAGTATTTGCATGACTAAGCTTCTATTATGCTGACATGCAAAACTGAGGAACAATCATTCTTTCTGGTTTGACAACATTTAGAAGGGAAACACTCCTTTTACTCTCCTCTAGGACATGCTGGGCCCCAGACAAGATGAACAGCATTATTCAACCAAATCAATTTTTAAATGGACATTTAAATGCTGAGTTCTCTTCAGCGGAAACACTTGGATAGCAACCTTATTACGTGAGCTAAAGGTCACTAGGGGTTTGACTAACACTTGCAAACACACAGTATTTCATTTGACATCTCTACAAATGTGTCTCCACCGCAACATTCAGAATCCACTTCTTCAAACTTAAATGAAAGTTCAAATAAGCTTTGCAAAACTCCCGAATCAATATACTGGACTACAACAATATCACGCTAAAGGATAAAAATATTAATAAACATTTTCAAACTTAATTGCTTAAAGTTATTTTCACGTCAGTAACTACCACTGGCCAGCTTTCCTCTGTGAGCAGCATCTGCAGATCCAATTGACTTGAAGTGACTGTCATGTACTCAGTTGCCCAGAAGAGTATGATTTATCAGCCTAATTTAAAAATGTTGCTCTCTTTCAGAAAGAAATTTCTCCTTCTTTACAGAGTATCTTCCATTGTACTGCACAGTATATCCCACCTTAGATTTCAACATCGATCACACCGAAATGTAAATAGAATGTAATTCTGGGCTAAGGTTCCCAGTAGTGATGAGGCACCCTTTGCTTTCTGGACAATCCCTACCACAGTTTTCAGCATAAATCTCCTTGAATTGCAATAAACTTGGATGTGCATATCTCCGACCTATATAGAGCATTGAGATACCACATACAAAATAAGACATATCCTTACCATTTCTAATTGAAAAAAAAAAAAAAGGGTATACTTTTAAAGATAAAACTGTCAGCTGAAAAATGTTCAGAAACTGGCTAACAGAGTACAACTATTACGCCGTCTCTTCCTATAACTGTCTCACAGACAGGGTGGATAGCTTGTGGAAGTCTGTGAGAAAGAAGCACTTCCACGGAAAGCATATGATGTCCATGTTTGTAATGATGCAGAGCGAGCTAGGATTCAACACACATCAATCTCAGCCTCCTGCAAGGAATTAAGTGGACTTTGGATGGTGAACCCAGCTTAGTCAACAATTTCAATTGGTGACAAAAAGATACTGAAAGTTACTGGAATTGTAATTAAAGTGTGGGGGTGGGAGGAAGAAGCCACTGCCACAGCCATCCAACGCATTGCTGGTGTTGTTGCGCACCTTTGACATCTCATTGTTCCGTTCTGGATAAACTTTCATTAATGGCAATCACCAGCAGCCATATTCAGCTTAGTTTTGTACATAATGAGGCTTAAATGATTGTGTTATCTGCCTCTTTCCATCTCTTTACCTCTTCCCACTCCCTCTCTCTCCCCCAGCCTCCCTCACAGAAAACTTTCAGAGCTCTTGGCCAACCCAAACCAGGGATTGCTCTGAGGGAAAAGTAGGCAGAGCTCAGCTGCTACAGTTGGCAGCAACCAATGGCCCAAACGAACAGCATGTCATTAAAGAGATGGAGAAAGGTCAACGTAGTGCACTGAGAAGGGGAAGGGACAAAGGACACCATGTCAACAGAAACCAGGTTTTATTAGTCACACTACTCACAGATTGACTTCTTTCCATGGTGATTCTCCCCTATATGGTCTGTTTGCATTTTGCATGTACCCACAGATAGCACTGACACTGTCAAAGCAAAACAGGGGAAAATGCACTGATGAAAAGACAGATTGTTTCCTACAGACCCGTAAGAGGTCACCTGGGACAAATGAACGATGGAGATGACACAAGGAATAGCAAACAAATTTAATAATTACACGGTAAGGAAGTAAGCAAGGAAGTACAAGTCTTTCTTAAGTAACTATACATGTAGATACAAAATTAGAGTAGTTTTCTGCTGACTGGTTTTTTAACAACTCACCAAGTATTATCTTAATGCTGAGAATAACAATTTCCATTACAACTTATTAGTAACTTGCAAGTGTCCTGAGGAAGACGCACATGTCCTTCCTCTCTCTTTGTTCCCACCCAGAACCACTCTCCTCTAGCTGGGAGTCTTTTGTACTAGGATTTAGGCTGAGAAACCACACTCACAATCATAAGAAAATCAGATAAATAAGTATGGAATTACCCCCTGATTTAATTATTTGGCAATACTGTCTTCCTGATTAATGTCTCCTTTGGATTATCTGATGAATGCTGCACTTAACTAACTTTCTTTTGATCCTCCTACTGGGAAATATAGAAAGGATGAGATGGCGGGGGTGGATAATTATGCTCAAGAAGATGACAGTATCTGATCCTCCATACTAGGAATGCTAAACTCAAGTAGTTCTTTCTCAAGACTCCTACTACAAACTAGAGATGCCAGTGTGAAGCTGTTTAGCCAGTTTCAAATTGGTAGATGTTCTCATGTTCTTGCGACACCTGGCATATGGTGAGTGCATTGAGACTTGTAAAAAAACAGTGATTCACTGTTAATCATTCAGAAAACAGCCAGAGATTCGTGGTAACCCTGTATTTCTGGTAAAGTACATCTACACCCCAATTTTAATGTTTTATGAGACAGAAACTGCAGGTCAGGTTGAGAACAGAATCTGTGTCCTCATCTGTGCTGCAAAATTTTGGGGTGTGTGTTACACATGGTGAGCTGCGGATATTCAACAAGTGACCTCACATTTGGGAAGATCTTCTGGTATGAACTTTTCAATGGTGGGCTCAGCCTTACACAAGCAGTTTCATCCATCTGTTAAATTGGATCTCTTTTTCATTGTAATGGCTGGATTCATAGTTCGACACAATTACTTTTCACAAAACGTACACATTTCATGTGTGCCTATTCCAGGAAAATATTGATTTGCCTTTGCATAAAGAATATTTTAACTAACGTTTTTATTGAAAACTTGCAGTTTCACTCTCCCACCTGTGATCTTCCATAGCTAAATCTCAGCGTCTGAACTACTCACTTTGATATCTCCAACAGGCCATTTTACCTTGAAAAAAATGCATGTTAATTACTTGTCTTGTTTATAAAAACTGTAGTGCCACTCCAAGCTTAGCAGGAGAGATATACAGATTCAGCAGTGACTGCCACTTTCTTCCTGTCTCATCACCTCTGCTAAGCACCAGAAGTGAGCCAAACTGAAGGCCTACCCTGTGAAAGAAGTGGACCTCATAAAAGACACAGAAGGGGTAAGCACAGCACATAGAGGATAGGATGACTGAGCTGGGGGCTGAGCTTCGACGAGTGGAAGACAGTTGTGAGGGAGTATGTAGTGGGCAGTATGGAGCGAAGACCTAAGAAGAGAAAGCATGCATGGCTGTGTAGTGGGAAGCCAAAGTGGATGAAGGATGAATCGAAATGTCTATTCTTGGAGCTCTAAAGCAGCGAACTTGCCCGGGGCTAACCATTGAGTGACACAGACCAGTCCTCCAGGCTTGTGGCTGTTCCCTCTGTCCTGCAAAAGGATACCATTTCAGCAACAATTTATCAATGCAGCGAAGGCTTGAAATGGAACAGCTACCAGGCTGCTCTTGGGAGAAAATGCAACCGAACCTGGGACTCTCTTTAGGAGGTACCACCCGTGCTCTGGGAAAAGAATTATCTTCTAAGGGACTGCATGTCCACATACAGCAGATACAAAATGTGGAGCTAAGCATTATGTAGTCTTGGATCAGAATGGGTAAGCCCTTGTGAATTCTGGGCAAGCTGTGGATTTCAAACCGTACCTCACTGGGCCCAGGATGATTTCTGCTGTAAATCAGTGTTGAGGAAACATCACTAAAAGATAAACAACATCACAACTCCTGTTGTTTGGCTCCTCTTCTCATTGCAGCACACTGCATGTGGCATCAAAGTCACCGAATAAAAATGCACCAAAAAAAAGGATAATAATCTTGAAAGCTGTACTCCTCCCAGTTAATCAATTACACTAATAACATCCTCAATATGCTAGAAGACAGAGCTTTCTTTAAGTAAATGAGATCTTAGCTTGTTTTCAACAAATTAAAGCATGCCAATAAATTAAGGTATCATATAGGGGCCAGCTATAAACTTCATGGAGGCCAGCAAAAGTGCTATTAACCATGACTAAATTCAGCCCCGACGTGCAGAGCACTGCCTGTATTGCTTTGTATTTTGTTAACAATGCAAAATATTGAGGTTATTGTTTAAACAGACCTTTCAAAGAATACAGGAACTGTTGGATAATCAAGAGATAGACGATGTGGTAGGGAAGAAGTTTACATTTAGATCAGTTAGTCACACTGCACCTCCTGATTCTCTGGAAAATGTAAAAAGCAGGCAAGAGAGTTACATGGGGCAAGATAGCAAGGAGCACATAAGGCTGGGTTTGTTCGAAAGTGCTTCCACAAAAGAAACAGCCATATAGCTATCCAATCCAACTTCACATCTGCTTCCAATTTCATAGTCTTCTGTGTCTTTGATGAAAACACAATTTTTCCCAAAAGGAATTGCAGCACAGTTGAGTAAAGAAAGGTCTATTGACAAATCTAATGCATCTTTTACAGAGTGTGATGCTTCAGGGGTTTCGTGGTGGGGGGAGAAGAGGTTTGTCTCTTAATGTTGTGTTGCATCTCTAAAGTTCCCTTTATATGTCACCACCTTCTAAGCTAAGAGGGAGTCTATTTTGAGCAAGACTGAACTAGAAGCTCCAAGCTATCTCTTTTTTTTTTTTTTTTTCCCCGGAGTCCCTAGGTATCTTAGACACTCTCCTGCATCTAACCAGACACAGTCTGAAATTTCTTTTAGCACACATTTTTAAACAATGTGAGGCAGCACAGGTCCAAATCCACTTGACACCAGCATGTCCTTTTGACACCCTCTCCAAAGACAGCAGCAAAAAAAGAATAATGCCAACAATAAATAGTGCTTATTTTATTCTGTTTCTTTCATAGAAGCTCAAGACAATTCCTTACCCTACTATGAGCACTGCTCCAGTAGTTCTTACAGTAATGCTAGCCCTAGCTATGGGCTACTTTGCATTCCAGCTACTTATATTAAACTCTCGGCCCTTTCAAAGTTAACAAAAATCAACAGGGACAAGACACACTGCTCATGTTTCAAGGCACACAAAAACTTTGGGGTCTTGTCTGTCATCAGCCCACTATTTTCTGCTCTGCAGCCTTGTTGTCAGAAACAGTCCCCAGGCTACACAGGACACATAGCTTTTCAGGGGGACATGAAAGGTACTATAAATTGCCATCTGACACAATTGAGCCTGAAATCTGACTTGTATAAAGATGCAAAATTCCACTGAAGTCAGGGGGCCTGTGCTTATTAATGTCAAGGCTTCATTTCACCCATTAAAAAGTGAACTGTCAGCTAAGCTAGGCTCTGTGAACTCTTGTGGGATTTCCTGCCTTCTTAAGTTACGAATTTCGAGTTTACCTAGAGTCCTGTCTAAATGCATGAATTTAAAATAAATGTATTTCTACAGATACGGGATAGTCTGTCTACGTCACATGATGCTTCCACTGTCAAAAAACCCCACAGAAATATAATGTGTTTAGTGTAAGAGCACACCTATCCTCCTAATAAACCTGTGTGGAGGAAAGGCAGAGTATTCTTTGATGAGATAGGAAGGTCAGGTCAACTATAGACAAATGCCTTAGTGCTGATCTGGCTTTTTTTTCAGTGTAAATCTTCAGGGGTTGTAACAGGTAACCTGATGCTTAAGAGAGACAAAAAAATACAAAGCAAAAAACCCAAAACCCTCAACAACAACAACAACAACAAAAACCCCCAGGCCAATAACTTTTTCCTTTTCTGCAGCCAAAACTAAGCCGTGAACGATGCACTACTAGTGCTAATTTACTGAACCTAGTTTCTTATTTGAGCATCTGTCTGGGGGTCTGTGGAAACACTGGGACTGGCTAATCCGCTGAATGATCTTTAATCAGACAGTAATATTAGGTGCTAATAGCTCTGATAAAGGGGCTGTTTAACCCAACTGTTAACACAAAGGCGTGCCTGCCACAACGACTATTTCAACAATGCATTTGCCACTCATATTAATTAAAACTAATTCCTTGCAGGCCACAAAACGCACTGAGTAAACCCACACGGAAAATGTCTAGGTTCTACCATGACAAATCACATCAAAGAAAAAAATTAAAATTATCCTAAGGCAATGAATTTTGTCTCAGAAAATACACTCTCTTGGAAATTCTCAAATTGTAAATTCACAGCAAAGCTGAAAAGGCCTTTAATAGAGTCTTTGGAATGTGTAACTGTATATCTTTGGCTCTGTCCTGTGATGTGACTTCACAGAAGTCATTAAAAGCTTCTAATAAGTCAAATACAAAGCACTGAGCCTTGCTGAAGGTCCTGAAGAGACAGTAATTTACATCACTTAGATGATTGTCCAAGCCTAGAATGGATTAAGTGAAGCAACAGAGTTAAGTCTCTTAGATAGGTTAGCAGCATTTTATCTTTTTCTGTTTCTAGAGAGTTTAAGTAAATTTTATATATACATTTATCAGGCTATAAAGGGGTAAATTCTTAACTCCCTGCATACAGATTTCAGGCATAGAACTTATAACTAGTTCATCTGGAAAGTCTTAGTTGTATAGTATAATTGATAGCTTATTCTTTAGAAGTATTTAGTCTTCAGAAAAGTGTTTATCTCTCAAGAAGTCCTAACATACTAACAGGAATACAAGAAAAAGACATAATTTAAGGGCTTTGGTACTCAAATTAATCCCCAAGGATATTCTGGTTAAGAGGTAAAATGCATCCAGATTAACTCCCCAAATCATTTTCTTTTGGAGTCTGTGAATGGGGAGACAATCAGCAAGCAAAATGAGAGTTTTTATCAGTGTGAATATACAGCACCAAAGTTGTACTCAGACGTGATAGCATCTGCCAAGACCTGTAAGAGCCGTGATTTGGAAGGACAGAAGAGTGTTATGAAAAAACATACTCCAGAAATCTATCCAATGCTCAAACACTCCTCTATTAAAAGCTTCCAATATCAATGTGTTAAACTTTCCTTGCTAGCAGATCAATGCCAAGCTATGTGTATCTATTTCCAGGGCAAAGAAGATTAAAAGCCATGTGGACATAATCCTGGGCAACCTGCTCTAGGTGACCCTGCTTGAACAGACAGTTTAGATGAGATGACTGTTAGAGACCACTTCCAGCCTCAGTCTTCTAACCATGAAAATATATAAAAATTAAAAATAAAAAAAAAAAGGGAAGAAGAAAATAAAATCTTTTAAGACCCACTCAGCTACCTCACTGAGAAGTTAACAGCAAATAAGTGTGCAGTTTGTTTTTCAAGATGATGCAAGAATGTTTCTGGAGCTCCATTTGCTTTCATCAAGTTAAACCCGACTCCAAGTCGTTAGTTAGGAATGTGACAAATCTTTCCTTTACAGGATTTTTGCAAACCTTTAGCATTATCTTAATGCAGTTTTGTGAAGCAAATTATTTATTAACTTGATACTCTCATTGATTCACATAGGGAATTCCCACAAAAACAATCAATTGGGCTTCTGCATGTAAATCAATAGTAAACATTTAAAAGGATATTCTTCCTTTGATTCACATAGGAAACTCCCATGAAACAATAATTGGAAGTGCACAAAGGCTTATCTTCCTAAAAATCATGCAAGATAAAGACAACCTTCTATTATATCTGTTTTGGTGTTGTTTTAAGGTTTTGTTTTAGACCTCATTTACACTATGCATTACTGAAAGTTAGCCTGAACTCTGATTAAGCTTTCTCACAGGATATAATCTGCTCTCTGACTGGAATTACCAAGTTCTTCTACAGTTTCTTTTACAATGTATTTATTCTGGGATCACTGCTCACTTCATAAAACGGAGTATCTGTTATGGGATTTAAACAAAATCTTTATTCTGAAATAAAAATCCATACAGGAGACTGTTTTGTAAAGTAGCTTGTCTCATAATAGCTGTCAAATACTTTCCCCATTTAGGTATGTCCTAAGGTAGGCTGAGCAGAATTTTAAACTCACACTAGCAGAAAGCCAGGCTTTATTGTTTTATTAAGGTTTACAAGGCAATCACTTCCTGGTTCTTAGTAAATTTACTGCCCAACATTCAACGGACTGCAAACTGCTAAATGGAATTACATTAGCCAGGACCTGGACTGAGCTGTTTTATTGTTTGGGAGACAAATTCATTTTGTCCTGGAGTTGATTTTTTCCCAAGGAAAATGCATTGAAGCCACTGGAACTGAGGATTAAATGAATCCCTGTATCTGTCAATAAGGTTGTGCAAGTCTTGATGCCTTATGGAAGCAAACTTTAGTTAGAAATGTTTTTGTCATATTTTAAAAAGAAATAGTATCTTAGAAACTTAAAAAGCATTCCAATTTTCCAGAGCACTTTGATTCAAGAGACATCAAATTACTTTGCACTTTTTCTTGCTACCAGCATAATGCTGGTGAATCCTGTGACCACAAACAATTATCTGTCATGAAAGAAACATTTGAAACAGCAAAGGACAGAGAGCTGCTAATCACCATTGCAGAAGGTTTTAGACAAAGGGCATTTCTTTAACAATTATTTGAACTATGGCATTTAAACTGATGGACATTTTCTTTCTCACTTTATCCTCCAACTTGATCAACATGCCAAATCCTGTCTGCATTCTGTATGGAGCCCAGCAATAGTTAGATCGAAGACATTTAAATGAAAATCCACTTAAATTAATGCAACGAGAGTGGCTTTGTGCTTAGGCTTTGCGTCCACTCATTTACTTACTTCCTGTGTGTAAAACTTTGTCTTTTAGAACAAGAACCTCTTCTTGTCTGCATATCTCTCTGGTATCTCCTCATTTTTCAAAACTGTTGTCATTGAATATACTGCCATCCTCATACAGGCATTGGCATCAGTAAATCACAGATCATCTTTCTCAAGAAATATATCCACTCCACTGCCCCCATCAAAAAAGGGTTGCAACATGGAGGAAGGCCACACAGATGATCAGGGGGTTAGAACACCTCTCCTATGAGGAAAGGCTGAAAGAGCTGTTGTTCAGCCAGAATAGGAGAAGTCTCCAGGGAGACCTTATTGTGGTCTTTTGGTACCTAAAGGGGGCCTATAGGAAAAATGGGAAAAAACTTTTTAGCAAGGTCTGTTGCAATAGGACAAGGGGTGATGGTTTTAAACTAAAAGAGGCTTGGTTTTGATTAGAAATATGAAAGATTTTTTTTTTTTACAATGGAGGTGGTGAAATGCTGGAACAAATTACCCAGACAGGTGGCAGATGCCCCATCCCTGGAAACATTCAAGGCCAGGTTGGATGGGGCTCTGAGTAACCTGATCTCGTTGAAGATATCCCTGCTCATTGCAGAGGCCTTGGACTAGATGACACTTAAATGCCCCTTCCAACCCAAACTCTTCTATGATTTTCCTGGCCAATGAAGATGCAGATACACACACAAAAAAGAAATTGTATAAGAGAGCATTCATGTTCTCTTGGGATTGCCAATGAATTACACCTCACCTTAGACTGCCATGACCCACAATCCCTTTTTCCCTCCTCTGTGGCACAGAAGAAACTGCTGTCTAAGACCATCTGGGAAATTTTATTGAGCTTTGGCTAGTGAAGAAACTTATTCATCACCCTGACCTTCCTTGTTACCTTCCTGTAACACATTATGCTTATGTTATGTACTATTGATCCTAAGCTTTCTAAAGAGTTCTCAGAAATTACTTCTGCCCACATGGAGGAAGTGTCACAGGACAGATTTTCTCTGTACCCTTCTGGAATAAAGAGCATATTTATGACCAACAGCTTGCAGAACCTAAACTGAAAGACTTTGACTCTTACCTATCTGTCACTATAAATATTTTCTGGGGATATCAACCCCAGATATTTCTTTTAATGGCACATTTCAACATTGCGGTAGACATGGAAGTACTCCTCTTTGGAAACTGAAAATTACTTTGTTTAGAGAGATCTTTGCTTTTGTTTTACAGAGAAAAGCAAGTGTTTCACGGCAGAGAGCCTTCATTTGAGTGGATGTTCTCTTTCAGGGATTATTGATCTGTTAGAAATTTCTAGCTGACAATGAAGGAGACAGAGACCTTAATGTGGGAAGATGGGAACACGAAGGATTCCTGTTTGTAATTTGAGTCTCTGTACCTTTTTTTGAACCACAACTTCCAGAACATAAACATAAAAAGCTATTAAGGGGAAAAAATAAATCTTCTTTTTAAGTCTGAACAAAAGTGATGAGAATTTCTCTTACTAATTTCTATTATTCTCTGTATGCCTTTGCATACCATAATTTGGCCCCAGAAACTGATTAGAAGTGAGGGAAACGGTACATAAACTTTTCAGAAGCAGGTATATCCACAAAAAGAAGGAGAAGAAAGCAAACTTGACTGGTCAGCCTACAGTCCTGTTTCTGGATTCTATTACCAGAAGCACTGAGAAAAATTTTCTAACAGAGTGACTTCTCATCAAAACACTCTAGGCAGAGACTAAGGATGACAGGCTTCCTGGTTCTTCTGGCTCTACATCGTCTTGCCAGGTGGGCAACAGGAGACTGTATTTCATATATTAAAATTATGAAGCATGCCAGGTGGAGAAATGGTTCTGTATTTAGTAGTTGCTGTGTTACAGAATGTACCATAGACAAAGTTATTCCAGTGTGTGTTTTTCCCCAATTCATAATTGAAAACCTTTCCCAAAGCCAAGCTTTTCCTTTTTATTACTTACAGTATACACTGATGCAGAGCCTTCTCAAAAGAAAAGCTTCATTGCAACAAATAATTTCACATTTCGAAAGGGGACATTTCCAATCCTGTCAAATTCAATTGTCTTTGTAACTTCCTGGACTTTCATCCCTCTGGCTAAGGGAGTCTCAAAGGCTCAGCAGGAGACAAAGGCGAGGTGCTCATGGTCAAGCACTGCCATCTAACAACTCTCAGGTGACAAATGAATACCTTAAGCCATCCTTTCATCGGGAGAGTTGGCTGTATGGATGGCTGCTCTTCCAGGAGGCCTCAATGAAGTTAAATCAACAAATTCTTAGAATTAACATATAAAATCTAGGTCGACATAAGGTGTTCCTACATTACTACCACACTTCAGTAGATGATTCTGCTTTCTGTAGTAAAAAGCAGACTCCTACAGTGTAAATGACAGAGGTGGTACACTCATGATCTGAGCACACCCAGGTACCTGGGACCTATCAGTGGAATAGCAAAAAAAGAAGACCGCTTAAGATTGCAGAGGTAAAAAAACTGTGGCTTACAGTTTACTGCACGCTTTGTTTATGATTTCAATAGTCTTGATTCCATCTGCCCTCTTTGATTTCCAAGATACAGTTTTCATATCTCTGTACACAAATATATGTGTAAATAGTATTATGAACACACAAAGGTTGTGTTGAAAGCTGTCCTACTGTTTTTGTAAGAGTATATTATGAAAGTAATTGTTTTCTTTTTCACATCCTAGGAAAGAAAAAATATACATACATATATGGGTCAACATTGTGGAATATTCGCACAATTCAGCTGCTTCCTATCACTCCATTGTTACTTGTTTCAACGAAAGATAAATTAAGAGATGCTTGGATGTATCTAGAAAAGAAAAATATACCTGCAATGATACTGTGTGGTAACTGGGGATTTTGATTGTGAAGTTCTTAGTAATTCCATATTGCAAGATATTCTTGCCAAAGTGTGTATCCCAATTGTGGGGAAGTTATTCTGAAATTTTTAGAATCTGTTAATGGGAAAGAGTTTATTTCTAACCTAATTTTGTATCCTTGCCGATGATAGTAGATGTATTGTCCAAAATACACTGATAAATATTAAAGCATAGTTTATTTTATTAGAACAGAAATATAAATGAAACGTGTGGATACATTAGAGATAAATTTAGCTATCCCAGAAGCAGGCCGATTTTTGTTTTTAGCATTTCTCTGTCTGAGGTTTTGGCTTGTTTTAAGACTCTGCAAGATCAGGGTCTTTGCCCTGCCTCTCCCTTTTCTTTTACGGTGTGACTGCCTTATACAAAGTGATATTTGTATGCCAGGAGGTAATATGTTTATGTAGTAGTCACCCAGACTTGACAAATACTGTAGTGTATTTCTTTTGAAAATTGCCCAAGGTGGGGTTATTTCGCTTGCTTTGACAAATTCTACACGCAATATCCACGTTAAGCTGTCACATCTACCTTGGGTTCATCAGCATCTTATTACCGATGCTGTTGTTTTCAAATCTAAATACAGTATGGGGAAAGCAAGGAAGCACACAAACCTATCTTAGCAATCATTTTAAAAACAAAGCCTGAAACAATGACACTGCGCAATAGTCTTGAGTGATTTTTTTTTTTTTATAGAGCTGTGTTCTACTTCTTTAGAGAACAGAAAGGGGAGCTTTGAAGAGGTGCTAATAGACCATGAATTTGCAGCAGCGCAGTTCACAGCTAACTGAGCACACTCCAACTTCAAGCTCGGGCTGGAGAAAAAATGAGGGCACCACAGAAGTGATTTAAAATCATGCAAACAGTCCCAGCAACAACCAGGGCAGCAGCAGCTTATAAGATCAGCCTCCGCTGGCAGGATGCCCATCATACCATGACCTAAGAGGGCCAGGGCAGGAGGATATCTTACGGCTTGCAAAAAGAGGATGAGGCGGGCTGCCAGGGAGAGGGATGGAAGAAAAACAAACATCTTTTAAGTCTATGTTGAACTAACTTGTTTTACAGAACACTGACAGCAAAATTTTAGATCTTTCTAATGTGTTTGGAGAGCTCTTCTGTAATTTGTTTTATACTGTAGACAAATATTCTCTCTAGATCAGCTGCCCTACTGGGAGAGATTACTATCGCAGTGCCCCTCCTCCTGCATGGGGGTACTGTACCCTCAAATCACCCAGAGATGCTCATCTGCCTTCTCCAAATGTAGCCACGGTTCCATGACAGTCTAATCCGATCTAACATGGGGCTGCCACAGTCCCTCCTTCCCCACCTGCTGCCCTTTCCTGTACCAGCAGGGATGCTTGTCCGGTCTCACACAGAACTGATTCAGAAAAGATAACTAACCTGAAAAATTGTAACACTTCCCTGTTAGTTCAGCTCCCTGTGGAGTCAAACAAGCACCAGCATTACTGCAGGAGACGGGATGGGGTATGCATGAGTCAAAGCCAGGCTGCAACAGCTCTAGTTTGGATCAGCTTAAACCATCTTGGAACTGCACTCCAGGCTGAGCTACAATTTACACTGCTGGTGATGATCCAGTTCTTTCTGCCTGGCCCAAGTTTGGGAGTAGTTCTAAAAAGAGCTGCTTCATCAGATCAAAAGGGGTGGGCAGCCTGCCCTTGCTAATCAGTAACCCTTTCCTCAGACACACCTGCACATAGGATATTGCAGAAATGGCCTTGAGTGATTCGTGAAGACTACAGGGAGTTCCTGCATTCCTGTGGCAGGACAGGCCAGACTGATGAGCAGTCCTCTGTGTTAAGTCAGGAGAAGCTCCTCTCAAGTTCAAAGCCAAACTCCCAAGCATCCCAACAGCCAGGGCACTCTGACAAGCTATGATGAACTACCAGGATCCAAGCCTAATGTGACAGATTATTTGAATGTAAGGAGATACCAAGAAAAGATGGCAAAGGAAGGGACACACCAAAGTCTCTCTGGACTGGAAATTGAAATAATTTCATCCTCTTTCTGAAGTTTAGCAGGTTTTTTATCAGATCCTGAATAGTAAGGCAGTAAGCAAAGTGGTTTGGTACTCGCTGACTTGTTTGCACAGATCATCATGTCTGATGTGTGTATATTGCCACAGAGATGGGGAGGAACATGTAATAGTAAACAGCAAACATGTAATTAAGACAGTTTTACTGTCTCTGAAGGTCACCTGCTTCTTTACAGCAGTAGCTGTAGAATAGTTTAGAGACAAAACTCTAGAGGGTAAAATCAAGGATACACAAATGAGCCAGTAGAGAGGGAGTCTATCCCATAAGATATAACTTGTGCCTTCACTTGAAAGGTGAGTTTAATTGCCTACTCTTCCATGGTCTTCCCTCATCACCATAGTTTCATGAGTATTTAGTTCTGCTGTGCCCACATACATCTGTGAAGACTGTGTTTTGCAAAGTATCGTGATAGACACAGTAGGAACTGGAGATGCTCAGACAGCAGAGTGATGAGGACTATATGAAGTCAGCAAGAGGGAAAAGACCTTGAGCTTCTGAGGAAACACAGGGAAAAATCGGTTAAGTTGGAAGAAAACACTGAAGATACCTTTTAGATGCCAGGCTTCATACTGGGAAGTCTATACCTACAAGTTCGCAGCCTGTGACATTTCACTTCAGTGCAAATGATTCACTGAATGGTCGAGTGATGTGGCCTGGAAAAGGAGCAGGAGCAACATTGCTCAGATTTCAAATTGCATGACGCAGGAAAACATCATAGTAGCCCGAAACTACTGAAACGCTTGCTGGGGCTTGTGGTTAGGGAAGTGAATAGAAAACATTTACACTGGGAAGTGAAAGGAGGTATATCAGTAAGGCAAAAATTCTACCCTATATGCTTGCAGAACTGTTTACTGAATTGAAGACACTAGAACTAAAATTACTGGGTTTTTAGTAAGTAAAACTGTTCAGCTTACTGTCAAACACCCAATTGTTAACTGCCATTGTTTTATTGTCAGATGCCAGTTTATACCCTACGTGTCTTTGGGTTGAGACCACTGCCCTGTTCAGGAGGTAATCCTGTGGCCAGCGGAGAACTGTCCCTTAGGTGCACTTCATTTGTAACACAATGGAGATTTGCATGCTCTGTCATAAGAGGAAGCTCCAAATTCTAGCAACTCTCAGCCAAGAATGTTATTTGTCCCCCTCCCTCACCCCCTCAAAAAAAACCCCAAGTTCTGCTTTTTCATTGATTCTCAGGAGAAATATAAAGATCTTCTCTGCAAGTTGCAGATGTGTTCTATTTTTTCCCTACATCAGAGCTTCTGAATCACTCTTAATAAGCAAAGGGTATTCATCCCAAATGGGGAAGTTCTCACACACTATGTGATGATAAAGCATTTCATCCACTTGCAAAAAAAAATAGAAAAAAGCACTACCCGCAGAACATCACATCATCTGCACTTTGCTGAATGTTCACAGAACAACACTGGAAGTCACTGAAGTATCAGATAGTGATTTCATCATGTGTCAGGCCTCCCACTAATAAATGATTCATCTTTCTCAGTACTGACACCTCAAAGAAAGGAGAAGAAAGAAATTAATAAACTTTAAAGTGAGAAGTAGTCTACTGATATTATACTTCCCAAGTAAACAGAAGTTTATGCACACACAAAGAATGCATGCATCAATAGAATTTAACTTTCCATTTATCCAAAGTGTACTTTTAAGTATTAAAAGTGAATCTCTCACGGAAGAAAAAAGTATAATGGAATTCCATATGTATTATACCACCACAATACAAATTGAACAAAAATTGTTCAGTTTACAAAGATGAGATTTGGGAAAAAATCTTTTCTGGTTTACATATAAGTGATTAATAGTATCTTGGTGGAAATAAGCCTGCCCCAAACTCTTTTACAGTTCTTTTAAAGTTGTACAAGAAATCTAGTTCCTCTTGAAGGTGATGAGCAACTTATATTTGACTCTAACGGAGATGGGAGTGGAAGGAAATTTGTCATTTTAACAGGAATTTACATAATGATTATTTGATGCTTCATAAAGCCAGAACATCTTCCACTGATGACAGTGACTCTACTGGATGAACAGGACTAACTAGTAATCCCAACTTACTTTTCCCAAAAGGTCTGAAATCAAATACAGACTCAAACTGGGTAATGTACTCAGCAAGATACTACCATTTTTGCTTGGCTTGCTATGACACTGAAGTTTGTGTAGTCACACACTGAGTTTCCAGACTTTTTTTTCCTCTTTCAATAAAATGCAGTAGAGATACAGAGGTCTTAAATTCCCGCACTCCTTGTAAAAAATAAATAGTTAGGAGAAGAAAGAGATCCTAAAAGTGTCCTAGCTGAAAAAAAAAAAAGCACACTAACATGAATTTAAACCTTATGAAGTAACATGAATTTAAACGTTATGAAGCATTAAAGAATCCACATGGGAGAGAGACCTAACAAATGACCCCAACTGTAGGAAAGGAGAGACAACTGTAATTCATTGTGAAACCATGAGACCGACCTATGGAAAACCAGGCTTTGCTGGTGCTGCCACTAATGGAGCTGCTTTGACTGTAGGAGCTTTTTTCTCCTGGTCAAAACAGCATATATTATAAACAAAACACTTCAATCACTAGACTCAAAGCTGGAGTAGCATACAGATACAGAATTTATCCAAATTAATTCCTCTCCTGGAGCGGGGAATTAGACAAAGTTCATACTTGGACTTGGAGACCCATTCTCAGCAGAATTAGGCTGGTAGGAAAACTGCTGGGGAGAGAAAAAAGCCACAAGCCCCTGAGGTCTCAAGTCTACCTAAGCAGTTACTTATTTTTTTGTCTCACTCTGAGTATGTGTACCAGATTTAGTAATATGGTTAAGAGAGTTCTTAAAAGCAGTAATATACAATAGCAAATTATTCCTTGCTGTTCCCCCACCTCTGTTCTGGTAGAATTAATTTGGGCATCTGGGGTAAAGATGATGTCCAGTTTCTCCATCAGTTTGATTTAGCATGACCTCTTCACTGTCAGCAGAGGAATGTAAAAGATGGCAATGAACATTTGTATGTAGGAAAATTTACATGGCTGTGGGGCAGGATGCTTGGATGATCAAAAAGCAAAGAAAATATTAAATACTTAAAACACTTTACCATGAAATTATCTCCTTCCCTTTCCCCACCCTCCCCTCCATGTTAAATCAGGTAGAAAAGCGTGATAATATTGAGGCTTAATCCAATTTAAATAAATTATTTTCTTGTAAATGTTAAAACAATCATTACATGCATCATTTACCCCCTCTTCTGCCCATAGTCTTAAATTATGCTCCATTATATCCAGATGGAAAAAATATGTAGAAATGTTTCTTAAACATCAGAAATTTTGGTTTTGATTATATTCAGAGGTAAATGTCATTAAGGAGTCCTAGAAAAAAAGAAATCTTAAAAAGCATGATGGGATTTTGTGTACCAAACTTAATTAAGAAATTTCTTTGCTAGGTTACCAACAACATTTTATTACAAGCTTAAGGTATAAGATCGTTATAGTTCTCTGTCGTGCTTGGCAGCAGAGAAAGAACACATGCAAAGAACAATCTTGTTCCTACAATTAATTACAAATGTACAAATGAGTGATATATCAGACCCTGTCTACACTGCACAGTCGTGCATTTATAACCATTTCAGCATACACAGTTATTGAATTCATGCTTTGCATCTACAGTAGCTTGATACCACATCACAGCCAGGGGTAGTTATGTTTATTCATGCACAGCTACCACCAGCCAGAACTGTATGTATGTGCCAGTCCATTTTAGCAAAATCTACATCAAATAACCAGTAGTGCAGGTCTCTTCAGCTGGCTTTTTTTCTTTTTGAAGTGGGCAGACTGGAAGCAAGATGGAAGGCAAACCAGAAATGCATGGGTGGCTAAGGGCAGTTGGTGACAGCCAGCAGGCTACTGCCACCGGCCTTTTCTGGGTCAGCTGATGTGGTGACAGTCACCCAACTTGGAATTGCTTAGCAACTCCTCTTGTTTATCTTGCACATCCTTACTGTCCCAGAAGGAGTCTGCCATGGAAAAGGGGAGAAATGCTCTGCCCACTGGCAACATAAATGACTGAGGAGGAAACACCTGGGCTCTGGGCACTAGAAGTCCCTGGCTGCTGGTGAGGACCTCCACCTGCGGTCTGAGGATTGCCAGTGGAAGAGCCCTGCAAGAAGGTTTCTGCAGCATAGCAACCTGTAGCATACAAGGCAATGAGCAACAGGACACTGATGAATTCTCGTATGTAGAGTAGCCCATGCTAAACCCTCCCCTCCAAAATTTCAGTTCATTGAGTTGGATTACTGGATCACAGTGGGGTGCCAAGTCTGGGTTTCCAACAAGGGCAGAATACAGACAGCTACAGAAGAAAGACCAGCTTCAAAGGGTGTCCATTTCAAGACTGAGCCAAGTCACAAACCATCCAGAAATTCCTGATATGACTACAAGGACACTGACACCTACACACACTTGTCCCTGTAGACACAGACCTAACCACATGGCTCAAGGTTTGTAATACTGATCTCACAGCCAGGATTTAAAAATCACCATTTGTGCTATTCTCTTCCAAGGCCAGCAAAGGATATTTTGCTTTAAACTCAAGCCTTCAGTTCATGCTTCTCCCTAGGAATATTTGTTTCATTCAGCTGTCCAAAGTCAGTCCTAGCCACGAGACTGAATAATACCAGTCTTGCTGAGAAGTGTGTCAACATCTCAAACCACTGCAGCTCTGAGCACGTAACTCACCAGACAGTTTTACTGGTTTATAGAGAGAATTCCAGTCTTTGACTCATTGGTCAGCAAGCGTGTTCCCACGCTGTTCCCTCATCCAGACAGTTTCCTCATCCGAACTGTTTGCTAAAAAAGCCTGAGATTATTTGTGTTATGCTCCATGCAGAGAAACTACAACATACAAACATATAATCATACAGTGATGAGACACTCCAGTTCGAAAAGCCATAAATTCCAAACAAGATTATCTGGGTTTTAAAATTCATCTTCCCAGGTTCATAAGATGAGCCATCTCGTGGCCCAGATAGGCAAGATGACATATTACAGTTTATGTAACTTACTACAAGGGGCTACTAGGGCTGTTGCCCACACTTTTTGTGACAGCTGCAGGCATCACGTTCTCCTGTCAACTGATGGGAGAATCGTATAAGAACTCAATATGACAAACATATTTTTAATGTACTGGCAGTTTCAAAACTTTTTAATTAATGAACTGAACTGACTGGGTACATGTATGCTGCAAAGCTGGCTAAACTGCCTTGGGTACTAGAGGCAGACTTCACTTTCTTTATTAATTTACCAGCTAAGAGTAAACAATCATGCTTTTCAGTGTGATATATAAGCATATCCAGATCCCTGTACTTCATCAGCTAGACTGCCAGAGCCACTCAGATTAGCTTCTTCAAAGCTAGCTTTGGTACCCTTGCAATCTGCAGTACAGATCTAACCTCTGTTTATCAGAAATGTCACAGGTAGAGTGGCTCCCACATTACTCCCTGTAGAGACATAGGGAGTGATGACTACAGCAGATCTGGCAGAGTTCAACTGGAAGAGGGAAGAGAGAAGACACTGGGATGCTGCCCACAGGGCCTCCAGAGATCCACGTGTACTTTTGATCCTGGGGAAGTAATAACCTGATCAGTGCTCTGCGCTGCTCTCCTGGCAACACACAGGCTTCAAAAAACATGTTTCCATTGTGACTAGATATTCACTTTAATAAACAAACTTTAATAAAACAAACAATATAAAAAGGGCCAAATCCTCTCGCACAGCATTCCTCACAAGCCAATTAAGGAGAACCGCTCTCCTGGGCCAGTGAGCAATCTCTTCCCAGGCCAGGCACTGAGCAGGAACAGAGCCTGCTGCAGCTGCTAGGCAGGAAGGGTTGGGCCCACTGGGGCTTTGAAGTAAAACAAACAGCTTGTTCAGCAGATAGCTATTTCTTCACGGACTGGTCAGCAGGAGGGATCGTGGAAGCTGGCTGGCTGGTGGTGTGTTGTGTCCACATCACTGAAGGCAAATCTCAAACTGTACCCGAATCCCTTAAGAATTACAATGATGTGACCAACACCTGGTTGGGCTATCCTTTCTCTGTTGTTGTTGTTGCTGCTGGTATTTTAAACCTAATTCATCTTTTACCAAGACTCACTCATACACAATATCCTTAATCTACAAACACTCAAGGATGATAATTCAGCTTTATTATCCATATTCCCTGAGCTCACATTTCATAAAGCATAAGCGCACTCAAGAAAGAATGATTCCTAAAATAGCCAGGCATGTATATTTCCACCTTCTCTTTAGGAAAGCGATTCAAAAACATAAGTCCTTGTAACACTTAAAATTGCTAACCTGAACCTCTTGATAGCAGCAGGCGATATCTTCTGAAACAGCTGGGGTTTTATCTCACACCATGCTACTACATACCATAACAGTGTTTATACAGGCACTGCAGTGACAGAAAACATAGCATGAACCAAACAGAGCACAAATTTCATCTCACATCAGCAGAAGACTTTGAAACTGTGCATCCAAAGACAGCACATATTACAAATTCAATAAAAACAGAGACCACCATTGGAGTTAAAATAATAACTATCTATCAAAAAGAGAATAAATATACCCAAGTTTTTGGGCCACAAAAGCTATTCCTACAAACAAGCAAGCTGTTCTCATGCCTTATTTCCTATGCTCTGCTCTTTGCCTAATGATTCCAGGATGTTGACTCTGTGCAGTGGTGGGTGTACCTCAAAAACTGGTAAAAAAATCAAAACTAATGGAGAGCATCCAGAACCCTAGAGGATCAGGCCTTTTCTATACTATTATTAAACACGGAATTTCTGATAACCTCCCTTATGACTACAACAATAATTTGTTGCTTCTGCTCTTTCAGTAGGAGACACCACTATGTGTGTGTTACTTGATTAGTTCTAAACATGGCCTTTTACTAAAAGCACAGCTTCCTCTGTACTCAAAATTAATTCTACTTGGCTTTAATACAAATGATGTTTCAAATGTGTGAAATTTATGGTCAGTTAGAAGGAAAAATTATGGCTAAACTTTGGCTAGTAAATTGGACGCCAGCAGTACTGACCCTGCCAGCACTGGTAGCCAAACTTGAGGCCTGATTCACTACTTTTCCACACTACTCATCAGCTGGAACTAGCTCTGAACAACTGAGACTTTTTCTTTTTTCCGACAGGAAACCTGAGTGTGTCCTATGCTTGAGAGAAGCATCATTACTGCCTATAAAGATGGGCTCCAGCATGCAACATCTCATCTCAGAGCCATATGTACTCTCTCTTTGCAAATTAAGCCACCTCAAACAAAATAACCTTATTTCTTTCCTAGAAAGGCCTTGATGTTGCCTGCTGCTAAAGCAAATGGCCCTGGAAGACAGGCTCTGCCTAGACAACTGATGTGCAGACAGGAAAGGGAAATATGCAAATAAGAGGTTTGTGGGGTGTGTTAGCTGACCTGGGAGTCTCTAGAGCCTCTGCCCCACCCTGGAGCACAAAAACCTGTGCTGCCTCTTACCTTCCTCCTCCAAAACCACCAGACTCAACTCGTACAGCAAAGCTAGCTCTTGCTCCTTTCCATCTACCTGTTCCCTGCCCCTTTCTCCAGTCCTTCCTTCTCACAACCTACTTGGTTCTGCACTCACTCCACTTCCACCCTCCACCTTCCCATCTCAATTCCTCCCCAATCTCCCATGCCACTTGCCAACAATGAAATGCTGACAAGGCAGCCATCTTTTCCTCTCCTGCTCCAGCACTGTCCCATGACTTTAGGCCACAGAAAGGGCCTCCCCTTGCCCATCAATGTAACATTGTCTTTTGATCACAACCTTGACTGCACTGGTCACACGAGCCTCATCTTCCCCGTGGCTCAGTGTAAGCATCATACTCTTCATAAGGCTGGGGGGAGAGATGGGACGAAGAAAGACAGACTTTTGAATGAGCACATTCAAGAGAAGGAAAAAGAAGAGGAGGAGGAGGAAGGATGGAGTATTTCTTTCCACCCCCTCTTTCATCCATTAGGACACTCCTGTTCCCCTTCTTCCTTGTAGAGCTCTTATTTCCACATAAAAGCATCTTACTTCAATGTAATGAAATTGTTAAAATTACTAACTCAACTAAAATTGTTCACATTCAAGCAAAATTAAGGTTTGTGCAGGAACTTGCACCAAAACAAAATCAGAAGTTCATACCCATTTGACTTTTTTTTTCGAGCTTGTGTACTTACGAGGATTTTGTTCAAGCTTGTGTGCCTCAAGGGTTACTGTCCCACAGTCCTATGTCTCAACAGATGCAGGGCAACTGAGCAAACTGCTGTAAATGCTGAACAATGTGGCAAGGACAAGTGACCTTACATTGCCAGCTGTAAAAAGGAGTGACATAAAAATCAAAGGAAAGAAAGGCTAACATAGTACTAAATTCAATAGAGAAAAGGCAGACAAAGAGCCAAATGAAGAGATTTGTGGTGCTTTTTCTGCTGTGCTTGCACTGAGAACATCACGACAGTCCATAAGCGATATGTTTCCGTCAGTTTTGCGAGCTAAAGGAATATATTAGTTCCATTTTACAGACTGTAAGCTGAGGCAGTCAGAAATTAAGATCTGAAGAGTTTCAAAGCACCTAAAACCCAGGTCTTGCTAGTACTAAGCACAGCATATTCTTTGAGTGTTCAAAGGATACAGCTTCTACCAGCCTTTGGTGCAGATGCACATGTATAATCCTAAGAGAACCCATAAAATGAGGAACACAATGCAAGAGCTACAACAGGAACACTTTAGCAACCACAGACATATTTATTTCCCCATCTCCTCTTCTACATTTTCAAGTGGGAGAACAAAGTATCCTGCACACTAGGAGACTCGGATCAAAGAGCTATGATGGTCACAAGTCACAACTCATCACCCACCTGACAACTGTAGCTATTTATGTACAAATTAGTAGTGCTGACCTGGCCACTATTAAAAGATTGATGTAAATGGCTTACCCAGCATCACACTGCTTGGCAGAGGATCAACTTCTCCAAAGCAACATTCAGCTGCCTTAACAATGAGATTATGTCTTCCCTTCTTACATTCACGGGAACACGGGAGGGTAAGAGTTCAACAGACAACGCTCTCTCTCCTTCAGCATGTACTCTAATTCATCCCCAGAGCAGACTTGCTTAACAGACTGAATAAGACCCAATCATCCTATGGATGTGGGGGGAAAGGTATGTAGTCTATTTTAAGATTATTACAAAGCAATATATACATGTATGGATGGAATTAAGACTGCATAAGCATTTCCCCAATTCTGGCATTTGGTAACTTTTCAGTGCTTAACTTAGTCACTTTAATATCCTTTCACTCTGACCATCTGTGTAGTGTCTGTCTGCACATGTACGTACAGCCTCTTTGAGGATCCTGGGGATGCTAGGCACCACGTCTCAATTACTCAGAAGACTTTAAATCACGTGCATAAATCTGCGGTGCTTGGATCCAGCCTCTCTGTGCATTCAGAATCCACTACACAAGTAGAGCTTAACCGCACGATGGAAGCTGCTGTTGGGAAACCCTTAGACCCACATGAAGAGACACCACCTTGCATGTACACCAGCTTACTATGTTGTATGTTTATTATGTTTGCATTTTATGTGTATGTTTAACAAAAATGTGTTCATTTATGCATACATTTAACGTGTGAAAAAGGTTGTGGGGAAGTGGCCAAACTGATAGCCAGCAATTGGCTACTCACATCTCTATTTCCCCATGGGAAGAAATAAAAGGAAGTTCTACTTCCCTCTTCCCCAAGGGATCCACTCACAGAAGTAGCTGTTTTTCTCTTAGATATGTATTGCAATGATATCTGGAATATTCCACTCCAATATTGCTGTAATGTGCTATGGGGCTTTTAAGACCAAAGCAAAACAGTAAGGCAAAATATGAATACAGGACAGATAGGACGCAAAGCATGACAGAAAGTGAAAGGGAACCTCAATTAGAAAGTGTGGAAACTGGAATTTCAAGTCTAGACAGCAACTCAAGCCAGTGGCAAGTTATCTATTGGCAGAGGCCTTTGATGGTGTCCACATCCTTCCTACCTGCTGCAGGAAAGAGTCATCTGTGTGTGGTAAAGTTCCGTCTTCTCACACACGAAACAAAATGTGCTATACATAAACAATGTCATCGTTAATGGCAGGAAAAGCTAATCTATAGGAACATGCCTCAATTTTACAAATCTGGGGGTCCTCTACCTACTCTATCAAGCTTCCAGAAGCCATTCAAACCTCAAAAAAGTCCAAGAATCTCCCATGCATTACTGCATCTCTGCAGATGGCCAACCTTATTCTAGGGCTAGAACAAGTTCTGCATCCAGCAGGGCAAAGCTATCGACCCTCTCCCACCCTGAGGCTTCTCAGTGTACAAAACATTTTGCTTCTTTCCACACAATAGATAAGATCTTGGAATTCAAAGCTGCATCCCTTTCAGATGCAGAAAACCTGTTCAGCACTAGAAAACTTAATCTTATCTTTTCTGAGGCAGGCACAATTCAGGTAAACACATCACAATTAAAGAAAAGGTATCCAGAAGTTATTTTTATGAACCGGTAAGCAGCCATCTGTCCACAATCACAGCCTGCCCCCAAGACAAGGCTCCTTTATGGCTGAACTTGTCTGGCATCATGCCCTTTGTTTGCTGACTGTTGAATTATGGCTCACCTCATGTTCTTTCTGCCTTCCCTGTACTGCTTGTGCCTATTGTTTTATATATTTGACCAAAAAGAAGAAATAAGAACAAAAAAACTTAAATGGTTGTCCTTTGGTTTATAGTAAATCCTCATTTTCCTTAAGAACTAAATATTTGTTTTGATCAGCAAGCATACCAGGACCTTCTACATTAGCTTACTAAAAATCTTGCCCCAGAAATCTGAGTACACCCCAATCCAATCTGCATACACACGTGCTCTCTAAGTTTGAAAATGTCAAAAGCAGTAGTCTGATTGGGAAAAAAAAAAAAAAAGGAAGAAAAAGTGCAGTCATATGTAAGTCAGGATGAATGTTCTTTTCCTATAACCTCAAAGGGATTTTATCTTCACTGAGATGTGAACTAGGCAAGTATTATGAAAGCTGTAGTAGCTGGAGAGGTATCACCAAGGTTCCTTCATAATGAAATTTCCTCTCACTTTTCACTGAATTGTGTGCTAAAAGATTATCTTATATGCTAGAAAATGACCATATTTCACCTCTTGCTCAGAGACAACCACACCTAGGATGCTTAGTATGCACAAGTCCGAATGCATAATGCATAAAAATGTGTTATGCTCATGCAAAGAACAAATCCACAGTATCATCACTGCCCTCCCAAAACCCTCAAACTACACTAACCAAAAAATCCCCACCTCCCCAAAAACCCCAAATCTTTTTGAACAATAGTATATATGCCAGATCAGTGAGCCTGTTCTGGCCTTTGCAAGTTACTGGAATGGTTAACACTGGACAGTGATTAAAAACTAACTATAGAACATATAAATCCTGTTTGGGGACTCCTTTATAAATGTGTGTAATT
>JAYRBT010000082.1:61818650-61843573 GCA_036023395.1 Myiotriccus ornatus
GGAACCCGCGGTGATAATAATTAAAGCTGGGGGGAAGGAAAAGGGAGAGATCGCCCCAAACCCCGGCTCTCCCCGGGCTCGCCGGGGCGAACAATGCGGCGCCGCTCCCGCACCACCGGGCAGGGGGTGCGAGCGCGGCTCCCGGGGGAGGAAGGCAGGAGGGACGGGGGCGGACAACGTGCCGCGGTGCTCCCGCGGTCACAACTTCGCGGCGGCGCTTTTCACTTAACCCTTCTCCCCCCCTGCTCTCTTTTCCCTCCGCCCCCTCCCCGTTTTCACTTCTGGCAGGGGGCGGCGGTGCCGGCGGGGCGCGCTGGCGGCGGCGGCAGCAACAGGTTGCGGTGGCTGTGGCGGAGCCCGCAGGCCGCCGGCCACGCCGCCGCCCGGCCAGGTTCGCCCCGCTCCCCGTGACGTCACAAAGGGACGGGCCTGCGCGCCGCGCAATCCTCGGCGCCCCCCCCCCAGCGCTCCGGCTCGCCCCCCCCGCCGTGACGTCAGAGCCGGGGCGGGGGCGGGAGGAGCCCCCGGGGCAGCTCTCGGCGTCGCCGCCGGGGGGGTGTGTGGGGGGGCAGGGCCGGGCCAGGTGAGCAGGTGCGGGGCCGCCCTGCCCGCCTCGGGCTGCGAGGTGGGAGGAGAGCGCCGGTCACGTCGCCCCCGTGGCGACACGCGTGGTGGCACGTCTCCTCCTGCCCGTGACCTTCGGGCGCTACGGCAGCCCGGCGGAGCACGGCCGTCGCCGCCTCCTCCTCCTCGCCCGTGCCAGCACAGGCTTCGCCCGTTCCCTGAACAATGGTGCCGGTGTCGGGCCCTGCCGCCCGCCCCGGGTCCCTGGTGCCCCCAGCGCGGAGGTGATGCCCCGCCGTGAGGAGCTGCCTGCCCGCCCCCAGCCGCACAGGCACCAAGTGGTGCTTTGTGGCCCCGCTCCTCTCGTACCGCTGCGGGTTGTCGTAGGATCAAGAGTCACAGATTGGTTTGGGGTGGAAGGCTGTACCTTGAAGAACATCCAGTCCCAAGCCCCCTGCCATGGGCAGGGACACCGTCGACTAGACCGGTTTTCTCAGAGCCCCGTCCAACCCGGCTTTAACCTGGCCTTGTGGCATCGGGAGCAGAGCCTGTTCAGGCTGCTGCTGCCGTTTCTTCTTTTCGGCATTTGCAAAATGAATTCCGAAAACAAGAAGGTGGTGAGAACAATGGAGTAAAGCCTGTGTGTTGTGGGCTGCCATCGCGGGGCTTGGCTCCCCACTCCGTAAGTGGTCGCAATTGAAAGTTCTCTTAAACTTTGGGAGCGTTATCTTTTGTGACTGGTAACCCAGGAATGAGGAAATCCGTGTATGCATCTTTTTTTCCTGTGGTTTGAAAACGCTATCACTTAATTTTTAAAAGAACCATGGCTGACTCATACAACTCTTTCTTCTCACTTTACCCTCCTCCTTCTCAAACATCTTTACATATCAAATATTGCCTTTTGGCTCAAGCCTCAGAAAACTGACAGCTTTGTAAAGCATCCGCCGAGAAGCCAGACTGCGTTCAGTATGCGCTTGGAATTAATAGTTCTTAAATGAAAAGCTTTGAAGTCTTAAGCGTAATTTCACAGGTGCGTTTTTCAGCCCATTTTTGTGATTCTGAATAGCAAATCTTCTGGTTTTGCTGGCTTAGGTCTCAGAGTATCAGATATGGTTAACTGCCTTGAAATACCTGCATGGTTCTACCACGGTAGCAGATAGCAAAATACAATTAAGGAGTAATGTCAGTACTGTTGCCTCATGTGATTCATTTCCTTCTCCTCGTAGAAGTAAAAGTCCTGTAGTCTGCCGTGAGGTGACATGCTTCCCCTACCGATGGCCTGGTAAGCCCCTCAGACAGAGGGCCCGCAAGGCCCTGGTAGGATTAGCATGCTGCAGACATCTCAGGAGAGCTCCTGTGAGTGCAGCAGCCTTTGTGCTTGGAGCAGGCTCAGGGAGTTTTGGGGGAGATGGTGACCATGCAGCACCACCACCTCCTTCTGCATCAGGGGTGTTTGTGCAGGGGCCTGACTCTGGGAACTCAGGGCTTCAGCTGGACTCTCCTGCTCTGCTTTTTTTTTTTTTTTTTTTTTTTTTTTTTTTTTTTTTTGTTGGAGTTTCCTCGTTTCTCTCCTGCAGCCCCGCAACTGACAGCAGGCTTTAAGTCTGACCACTTCCTACAAGAAATAATGTAAATATGTCGTTGGCAGCAGAGGTGGTATTCAGTGTACATTGCATCTTATTTCACATCACCTTCTGGGACTTTCTTGTGTTAGGTCTCTTTCAGGCTTGCAGTAACAATTCCATCAGCATAGCATGCTCAAGTCTTTTTTTTTTTTCCCTCTTCTATGTGCAACTTAAGTTAAGGATGCTAGCTACACTTGAGAGCTGCGTTTGGGTTCCTCTTAACCTCCTCCTGGTCTCTTGAGACCACAACATTATGTTGTAAGTGGCTATAGGGTAGTACATAAGTAGAAACCAGTTATTAAAATACTTTTTTTTTTTAAACGAACATTTTCTATCAAACAAATGCTTTGCCCTGAGATACTAATGGGCTGCTGCTCACTCTGATGGACTGCAAGCCGGGAGTCTGTGTAATATGCTGTCCAGAGTGAATTACAACGAATCAAGGCTCCTGTGAAGAGTTTCTAATGTTCATTAAGCACTTCCACCTTCTCTTATGAGGCCTACTAAGCCAGCATTAAAAACGTATTACCCCTGCCTTTTCTGTAGATGTAAAGTAACAGTTAATGTTATGCATATGCTGAAGTGTGGTATAAACGTCAGTTGATTCTGTAAGGCAGTAGCATTCCCTCCATTTTATTGTTTGATGAAAAAGAAAGAAGTCTAAATTACTTGCCTGGAGCTACATGCTGTAACAGCCGCAGAGTTGGAACTAATCTGTATTTCTGCTGCCTTGTCCAATATTCTGTCCTGTAGCTTACAGGTTTTTACTACAAGGCATGGCATCTGCATTATAGGGACCACTTTATGCAGTTCCAACTTTCTTAAAAATGTTTCCCCTCCCCAGTTATAGTCTGGACTGTTAGATTAACATTTTATTTTTAGCATAATAATAAAATAAAAGAGGCATTTCATTATGGATGCTTCTTTTCAGTGATTATCGTACTCTGCAGCTGATAGAGACCAGTTGACACTGTGATGACTCAGCTGTGTGAGTATTACATAAAGTAGGTCAATTTTTAAATCTCATAGTTTGAAGCTAAAAAGACTTCACGATTAAAGTTTATATTTTGTTTATACACATTACTGTTATTTCCTGGTTTGAACGTATCTCAAAGTTCTTAAGGAGGAATGAAATGGTTTTTTGGGGTTGATTTAGGGGTTGGTTTTTGGCCATTTTTATTGTATAGTGACTGAATTCAATCAACTTGAACTTGACAGAGGGGAAAGACCAGCTGCTTTCATTTCTAAAGTTTGCAGTTTGCAGCAGTCAAGTGAAAGGGAGGCTTTAAAGGTAATTTTTAGGTAGGGGAAAAAAAAAGCAGAAACACGTTTATTATTTTTTATTACAAGCACTCAGCTTTTGTGTGATCTAGCAGATGTGGAATTTGCAGAGGAATACATGCTTCTTCTAAATCCAAATTTGCATTTAAAACATTCTGGTTTTCCCCCTTAGTCCTTTGGGTGGCTTTCTTCCCAACTATAAATGTAAACCAAGTGTAAATGATGCATTGTTTGCCTTAGTGGGCAGACAGTCTGAAAACAATAGTGCTGATGGATTTGACTGCCTCTGTGTAAGATTAACGGGACATTAACATTCAAGTCTAATAATGCAAATTTCAGTGTTGCCAAACCTGAACTTCCCTTAAGTGTTTCCTGATGCTGATGGCCCTAAATGTCCCTGCACTACAGGCCAAAACTTCAGTTGACAGTTTTTAACCTGTTGTTAGGACTTTAGAGAAAAGGGTAAATTGTACCTGGAGTTTAATGTCCAGGAGAGTGATGAAGTATGGTACACATATATTTTTTATACTTAACTACCATTTTTTATTTAAAGCATTTTTAAGTGGTAGGAAGCCACCACGAAACTTAAAAGCTGAAAATCACTTGTAAAATTCAGGTCTAGTTTGTGAGGATTACTTGGCGCTGAATTTCAGATACAGGAAATAATATGCCTGCCAAAATGTATTTGGTGTTCTTTTAGATCTTTGATGAGTTGGTTGTTTTGCTGGCTCATTACTTCTGGGAATATTGTATGCAATCCTTCTTGGTTTTTAACGGGCTGGTTTTATTTGAGAACTCTTGGTTTTCATTTGGAGGGGCGGGTTTATTTCAGTCAGTCACAAAAACATTTCCTCAATGAATCAGTAGGTAGAAGGTTTAAAACTGTTTGCCATTTCACTTGCTCGGGTTTCACACTTTCCCTCGTGTAATGACATCCTGTTCTGATGTTGTTCCTTCAGTAATCCGACAGAGGCCTGGTATTTCCAGTGGTGGGCTGTGGGGAAGGAATAAACCCATTAATTATAGCAGTGAGGTCTCGTTTGAAAATTTGCTAGCTCTTTTCCCCTTCATGTGGCCTTTCTTTTTGTCCATCCCTTCCCTATGCAGATGAAGGGTCTGACGCTGTGAAATGCTGCTCTGCAAGCAGGGCCATGATCAGTGGCAAAGCTGAGCGGTGGCTGAGACCATGGCCTTGCTGAATGCTGTGTCTTGAGACTCTCGGCTAAGGTTCATGGCTCCCTGGCCTGCGAGCAGACAGGTGCTGTGAGTGCCCCCCATCTGCTCCTGTGCCAAGTTTATTGGCTTAATTTATGCTGCTGCAGAAAGCCTTACGGTGTGACCAGCTTGGCTGAGCACGGAAGCAAGATAAAAAAAGGCTCAGGTGGAAATCATCGTTCCACTGGTACGTGAAGGGAAGAGAAGGCATGTGAAGCTGCTTCAGCACTTCTGCAGCAAATGTCTTGTCTCACCTGTACTGATGTGTCGTAAGGAATATCCCCTATTTTTATCTGGGGAATAAAACCCTCCTTTAGCAGTGCCTAAAAATGGGATTGTGTGGTTAAAAACATGCATTGAAAACAAAATGAGGAACCTAACTAGGGTTTCCATATTATGCATCTAGGCCAGGCCTGTGGAGCCAGAGTAGTTTCTGGTCAGGTTCAGTTTAGTGCTTGTAGGATTGCTATAGTTGCATTCAGACATTTGGACACTGCTAAAATCAGTTCAGCAGAAATGTGACGATGCCCACAGAAGAGTTCATAGTTGCATCACGTGAGGGGCGTGACTTAATCCTTTCTAAATGTATCCCCTCTGTAATCTGCCTTGTCTTTGCTGCATGGCTTCTTGCGGCTTTTACTGCCAGTTTCTTCCCTTGATTTGCTCTGCGAAGAGGCAGCTTTGGACCTGTCACTGTTAACTATATTTCTTTTACTTTCTAAAGGCTAGAGGAAAAATGCAAAACATAAGAATCAGATTGAGAAACTGTGGCCTGCTGCTGTGCTCCAGGAGGGTTTGTGGTATTTGAGTCCCTGTGCTCTGCTGTCAGTTCTTTAAGCTTGCCTTGCTGGTCTGACATCTTTTGGATGACGTGGTGGTTGCAGGAGATTAGCGTGTTTTGGCACACACACGCTATGATGACTGGCTAACGATATTTATAAAGTTCAAAAATAAACCATGGAAGCTCATTCTGACATAATCTACTAATCTTAGTTTTGCACTTTGATACTGTGTTGTCTGAGCCAAGTCAGGATAACTATATATTGCAAGCAATTCAGTTTTAGCTGCGCTTGCAGATTAGTGCTTTTAAATTAAGAACGATGGGAGTGAATTTGGAGAAATTACCAGCTATATGCATATTCCGTGCCTATTCTTAAAACAAATCTATGTGAGTGGGTAGAGATACATGCTCCGCAATATTTCTGGTTGTGTTGTGTACTGGCATTTTGATGTGATGGCTTTTTTCTTCGCAGCCCACAAGAACAGGATAGTCTTCTCTGTCCTTTGCTGCATTAGTATGTTACGGGAGGGACTTTCTTTTCTCTTTAAGGATTATGTTTTATTTTTTTTCTGAATAAAAAAAAAATCTTTGCTTTGGGTAAACTTCAGTCTTATGTTAGGCATCCTGCTAGTCACGCTGCATTTTGGGGAGGTCCAACCAAGAGAGTAAGCTTTTGAAGCTCCTCAGTAACAGGAATTCAGTTTTCCCTGGATCCTGACAACTCCATTTAAACAGCTAAATGATGATTTTCTAGCTACATTTTTGAATGGCATGCATTTTTAAGAAATACAGAGGGGAACTTGGAGATGAAAAGCATGTGAGTCCAGTCAATTGCAATGTACAAATATTTTTTGAGGTTGCTACTATTAAAGTGGACAGAAACCATGAGTCTTGGATAAGAGTCTGTTCAGTGTCTTACTCTTTTGAGATGCTTATCATTATTTTTATGAGTTGTTATATTTAGCATATAGTTTTCTATGATGTTCTGAAACTGGGAGTCTTTATGCCCAAAAAGTACATAGCCTAGAAATTGCATTTAGACTTTTAAGGTGATGTAGTCTACCACCATATGTTTATAGGTTTTTTTCTTTCTATGAGGTACCCTTCAGGCAGGCAAAGGGTGATTTAGAGAAGGGATATATTTCCTTCTTTCTCGCCTTTTTAGATCATGGATATTACTTTCAACCAGTTTGTCCCACAGAGTTCTTTTTGGTACATCAAAGTTGTAAGCCAAATCTCTCAGCTGCAGCGCGCATATTAAAACCCCTGTAATACGAATTTCCAACCCTGCATGTATGCCAGATCAATTAACTTCTTAACTCAACTTGAGCTGGAAGAAAAAGAAAACTGCTTCTGTTTTGGTTTGAGCCCTACAAAACTTGGTCCAGACATTTGAGTTTATGAAACTCAAAGCCAAGTGAAAAGAGGGATTTCTATTATTGTCTTTTAAGTTGACTGATAACTAGGCTGGTGTTGTACATGTTTCGTTTTTGGGTGATGTTCCAAGTGACCAAGCTTAATGTGAGTGTATTTCACATAAGGATGACCTAGACGAGTGCCTGAGATGTGGTTTTCTGGTTGATAGTCACTTTTTTACCCCCTCTTGAAGAGTAGTGATAATTACGAAAATTTTCATGACCTATTGCCATCTTGCAGACTTGCTTCCTGAGTGGTCTGATGTTCCCTCTGGCTGCCTGTTCCCCCTGTCTTGTGAAGGCCAACATGTGTACGGGGGGATAACTTCCACCGCAGACTGGGGACTTTCCAGGCTAAAACTGAACTGACAAAATGCACTTGGTTTTTTTAATGTGGATTCATGTAATATTGCCATTTGTGAGGTAGCTGGAAAAATGCTTGGTCTGGGGAAAGTGTTGCAGGGGCACACAGTGAAGTGGCAAGGATTGCGTCTGTTAGCAATAGAGTGAGTTTCAGTGGGCTGTGAAATTATTACTAAATAGGAGTCAAGATACATGTTTTATTTCGTAGCAAGCAAAATTAGCTGTCCTTGTTTGTTCTAAGAGTTGTTCGGGTATAGATTTTGCTGTACTGTGTTACTGCTGGAAGCGTAGTGAATATTAAATGATGTTGAAATGATGTTAGGCCTCTCAGGTGAAAATGAAGCTGAAGATGTTGGTGCCTGTGGTCATGGTAGTGCCATAATCATTTCCAAAGTGCTAAAATATGTTAGAAGAGGATTAAAAATGTACCCCTGTTATATGTTATGCTTGCTTAAGTAGGATTTGGACGATTTTATACTTAAACAAGAGAAGAAAAAAGAGGAAGAAAATAAAATTAAGATAGCTGTGCTACTGGAGGGTAAGTTCCACTGCTAAATGTGGTAAAAGAACTACTACTTTTTTTTTAATTCAACAGCCACCCACCCCACAGTACAAGAGCTCCACTGTGGAAGTTAAGCCAAGTATACTGTTCTGTTTTCTACATTTTAGCATAAGGATCTGCTTACATGAGGGAGTTCATTCAGAAATTTCCCGTGGCTTTATTTGTCTTATTTTGTACTACAGAATTATAAGTTCAGATAACTGCTTTTTTTTGTTAAAACTATTCCTGTCTATTGAATGTACAAGTGAAGTGCTGATGTATCTTTGCCTCAGGTTTCCAAGTAGTGTGAGAAGGGCAAACCATGTCAGATCAGAAAGCTACAAAAACCAAGGTTTCCTATAATTATAGAAAGAGCAGGATGTGGCATCACATGCCTTTTTCTCACCATTGAAGCCAGCAGTGGTGACCCTGTGACTTATTCCTTTGTGGTATAGTGCTTTGGCCATATCAGTACGACCAAAGGGCTGCATGTGAAATAGGGTGACTGAAATTGTCAGTTATGCCAGTGCTCTGCTTTTTTCCTTCACCTTCTTGTCTTTTAATGGCCTGGTTTCAGTGCAAGCCTGCAAAGACTTTTTTGTGGCACAGTTAAGGGAGCAGTGGAGCCCAAGGACCTGTTTATCTCTTCTGTGGATTAAAAAAATGTGTGGAACTGCACCCTCAGTTTCGATTCAGCAAGGCACTAGAGCACGTGCCTGTCTCAAATGTATGAATACTCTTACTGACGTCAGCTGAAGTACTAGGAGCTTGTGAGTTAAGCACATGCCCAACTGCTTCTCAGGGCTTGAGATTTTACCGTTCCTGTGTAAGAGTGTGTGCAAGTATTTGCAAGCAGGAATGTTAGTTTTCTAAGAGGGTGGTAGCCATTTAATGGTTTTAATGGCTTTACTAAATGTAGTGCTGTGTGTTTTTTTTCCCCCCTGAAATGTTTCCTTTTCTTTTTCCTTCTTAGCCTCTTAATGTTTTATTTAAATGTAATAACTATTATTTTTCTTTTCCTACTCTTCATTATATTGTGCATGTGTACACAGTACTGGTGTTTTTACAGTGCACTAACCACTCTCTTCTTTTTTTCCAGTGCTGTGCTTTTCTCCCTCTCTTTTCTGTGTATTTCTCTGATTGAGCTCCTCTATCCACTTTGTCCCTGTGTGATGAAAGTAGCTCTTAGAAAGTTACTGCCATCTCTTTGCAAGAAAGCAGAATGAACTATTGTCGCAGTATTGTTTCCATTTCCCGAAGGCCAAACTGGGACATGAGGAAAGGTTCATGAAGCTCATTTGGGGGGCCAGCTTCACAGGACGTACTTTGGAAGGGGATGGATTGTACTGTTGCTCCTTGTCTCTCAGCCTATGTGCAGAATTTGAGTGTTGGTTATAGAAAATACCGGCTGTGTACTTACGTTTTGCAAGGCTCAGCAAACCGTTAATGTGCAAATACTGTGGAGGAGAAGTAGAACGTGGCCATGATCATTCCTTTTTACAGTCCTTTTATGAACTTTTGGGAAATCAAATCCTGCTGATGTGAGCATTTGGGAAAAGCTAATTTCATATTTCACATACATTAAAGGCTTTTATTTATAAGCCATTAATATTCATGCTCTTTCAGTCAAGAGCAGAATTTTGTGACACGACTGACCAGTCATAAAAACCACTGCATAGCTTCCATTACTGAAAGGAGCCCTGCAATCTTCATTTGAGTGTGACCTTCCAAAATAACTAATGATAGTCAGATTTCTTCAAGCCTGGGTGACAGACCAGGTATAATGACTTCTGGACCCTGTTGCTTTGGAGAGCAGGAAGACAGTTTTCAGCATAAATATGTCAAGAAAAGTATGGTCTTTTTAAGTCTTCTGGGTAATACAATTTCTTTATCTCATACTTGGTATTTCATTATAATACCACTTCAGCTGGCTCCTGTGAAAGCTGGTTGTGTATCATGCAGAAGAAGGAAATGTGTTTATGATATAGATAATTATGTTTTTTCCCCCTCATAAGCATATCTTCTTACATTCTTGTTGATTCCTCTTCCTTTCTTAGTGTCATTTTAAGCCTGTTACTCTTGCAGTCAAGGATGCCGTGAAATTAATTCCCTGTAGGCATTTTGGAAATTACTCGTTCTCTAATTTGAGTGGAGGAAAGTGAATGAGTAAATTGTTACGTCCTTTTTGTCGCTAACTTTTCTCAGATCCTGCCAGTGGTGAGCCTGTCATTTTTTTCCCCCTTGCAGACTGTCCATCTCTTGATGCACTATAATCACTGGTCTCCTCACGCCTGGTGACTAGTCAGGCTCTTCCTGCTAGGCCTTGCCTCCTGGCCCAAATGGGACAAGAAGCAGCATTCATGCATGCATGCCTATCTGTATGTGTCCTGCTTTCCCCTCTGGAAGAGCCCTGAGCTCAGCACAGGGATTCTCTGGCAGAGTGGTCAAAGGTTTTTCAGCTTTTTGAATGATTTTTTCTGGCTATGCCTTTGCCTTTTCTTTCTCTCCTTTTTTGTGTCCCAATTTCACCTTGCATAACCATGAGTAGGTGCTGCTGGCTGAAGGACTGTCTGGTTATCAGCAGTCTCTGAATCTGTCTCCTTCACATGAGGTGTTTCAAATCTTTGTCAGTTTATTGCCTGCACACTACAAGTGTGACTGCAGCTGCATCAAGGGCTTCGTCCAGGAAGCAGGAGTGTGCTCAGCTCTGGAGAGCTAACCTGCCCTCCGGCACAGTTTGTGAAACCAAGGTTAGTATAATGTGAGAAAAACAGCCAGGATATTTATCCATGGTTGGAATCCTGCTCATGTGGAGGAGGCTTGCCCTGAGTTCCTCATTAGGTGCATAGGTATAGGAATGAAGCGGCAACACTTCTTGGGGAATGAAGAAATGAACTTTTTATTAACAAAGGAAATGAACTGAACTGAAATGAACTGTATTTATCCATCTTGGGAGTACTTTTGCTGCTTTTACTTGCATATGCTCCCTCAGCACCGTGTTGTGGTCATGGCTTCAGGTCAGCTACAGCTTGTCTGATGGACATGATAGCTTAGGAGGGAAATGCTTCTTCATCTTTTATGAAGAATATATATATATGAGCACACTACGCTGTTGCCTTTGGAAGAAGACTTTGAAGGTGTCTGTTCAGGCATGCTTTTGAAGGTGTTCTGAAATTGTTCCCGACTATCATCTGTATAGGTGATTTATCACCGTTCTTCTTTTCTCACGGAGCATTAAATAGCATCTGGGCTGAAAGGTTATCCTTTCTCCTTAAAAGACTTCATGCTGTTGCACTGCTTCTTCCTTTATTCCATGCTCTCCAAATGTCCAGGTATTTTTTCCCCGCCAGAGAAGACCCAGTATTTTAATCATGAACCCACATGTTACAAAGCTGAAACAACACAGTATAGCACTTCAGCTTTGAAAACTCATTTCTCTGTGGAGGAATGCCATTAAGATAGTTCAACTGGTTTACAAATTTCCAATCCACTGACTTTCTTGGTGATTAGATAATTTTCAATAAAAACAAGGATCTGCAGTTGATCTGAGGGAGATAAAACATAGTTTAATTTCAACACACGTGAATAATGCTAAGCCCATGCATAAACTAGTCTAGTTAAGGAGAACAAAATAATAGGTAGTCTCTTGAGGCAACCCTTTGAAAAAAGAAGTAATATCTTATAAATTTTTAAGTACGTAAGACGGAAGATTGAATAGCTGTCATTATTTGAGACAAAGACTATAAGAACAATTCTAATACTGGCTGACTGATCTACTATTCAGCTTAGAAAGTAGGACAACATCTAGTAAAGGAAATTTCGGTTATAGAGAACTGGTTATCAGGGCTCCTAATCCTGTGACAGATAAGAGAATATAAAACTGTCAAAACCAGGGTTTTAAATCTGCGTCTCCCAGGTTGCTGTCATTTGCATGGCTTTTTTTTTTTTTTCTAAATTGATTTGATTGTTTGTTCATGCAGGAAGTCCCTAGAGAGAAACCAAGAGGGATTTCCACAGTGACATGGCCATTAGGTTCTTGAGGGTGCAAATGTCTGCTCTCAGGGTTACCTGTTGCAAAACTTCAGTTGCCTTCTTATGTTAACATATTTCAGACTTGGTTCATACCACAGCATGAGAAAGTTCTCTGGAGCAAAGTGTAATGCTATACAGCCTCATTTCATGATATTTTCCAGTGCCTGGCATGTCTAATGCCTGTCTAAGTAAACTTGCGCAGCTATTCTGTGTTGGCAGGATTGGTAATCTCACAGTTCTTTCTGTAGAAGATGCATGTGTCTGGCTCATCTTGGACTAGGTTGTAGAGCTGCTTTATTGTCACTTCTGAAAAGTACCTCTGCCCACATTTTCTCAGTACAGTGAGTCTTCTTGTTATTGTCAGCTGGACTTTCTGGTGTGGAGGACCAATGCAAATATTACTAGGGCTTAATAACAACCTGCTTTTGGATGAGTATTACTGTTGTGATAAAAATGATGGGAGATTGGTTGCTCATTGATTTGTGTTTTTTGGCCACCTTCCAGGATAAAACTGTAACTTCGTTACGCAAGAGTTTCAGAACAGTACAGAGCTGTTCATTTATTTCCTTCAACTGTTATCAAGCTGACAGATTGCCTTTGAAGGGTCATATGTTCAAAAGCTGCCAATTGGATCTTACTTCAGTTTAGCCAAATGTGGCACAGAGTCTGGGTGCATTTTGTCCCTAATATCCCCTACCCCCCTTTTTTTTTTTTACCCCCTTAGCATTTTAACCTTCTGCTCTGGCTCCCTTCCTTCCCCTTCCTTTCCCCTCAGTTCCTCCTGCTGAAAATAAAAAAGGTCTGGGAACAGAGGCAATGCCACAAATAAAAGGAATTAGGTTTTTTGTTGTTGCTGTCTGTAATTTTGGTTTTTCTTAATAAGAGTTTGGTTTCTCTGGTTAGATCAGTTCTGCATTGTGGAGAATTGCATGCATTTTAAAAATGGTAAATGGAAGATATTTTTCATCTTGCTATTTTTGCTAACTGTACTCCTATCTCTAAGTTAGCTGCTTATTTCCAGTTTGCTTCCCTGTGACTGTTTTCCTTCTCCTGCTTCATCAATGCCCTTTACTTATCTTTTGGTACCTTTACTTGGAAGGCATCATTGGGAAGCCTGTGCAGAGTTGGCATCAGGAATTCTACGTACTCATCTGAGTAATCCCATAGACAAAGAAGAAATGGGGTGGGGGGGAAGAGAAACCATGCATAGTATCCACCAATGTACAACTTGAAGTCAGTGTATTTCTGGTGTGGGACTGAGAGAAGTGGTTTCCTCACATGGAGAAGTTGTGAGGAGAGGCTTAAATTTTTGTCATGTCGGTACGATAGCACCTTGAGTTCTTCTAAGTGTTTTACACAACTTAGCTTCATTTTTTGCATGTCTCTGTTCATACCTGGAAAAATAGATTTTTTTGTGGTTCAGTCTTAAAGAAGTGTTCTTAAAGCAAGATGAGCTGAATTGTCTATTTTATAAAATACACAACGTTATTTTGATTTCTCTGGCCTCTTAAATACAACGATAAATGCAATGGAAGAATGTAGTTTCAATTTTGAAACAATGCATTCTGTCTGTGAAAACTCTTTTGCAGTTAATAACTTTTAACTTTTTTTCCTCAAGTAATTCTTGGCTATTTTTCAGTACATATTTATGTACTTGTAAAGTGGGAAAATAATATAGTCAGTCTAAGTATTACTATGCAATGCTTTAAGCTGCTTGCTTTATTTCCCAAGAAACTCTAACAGTGATGTTAGATGAAAGTGTGCATTCATCTATTTCCTGTAAGACTGTATCAAATTCCTTCTGATCACAAGACTGATAATTTTGATAGTTATTTTAAATTCATATATATGACAAAAGTTTGTCATATGTTTTATAACTTTAATGTGGATTATTTCTTAATTTTATCTTGTTTCCTACTCAAGTGGTATTCTGTAATTACCTGATTCACTGTGCTTGGGTGTAAATGAAACTATGAAATTTGTTGTCAATTAGCAATCAATGTGGTATCCATATTTTTAAATGTTATAAATTGCCTATTAAAGCTAATTTTCCAGGGCATCTCTATCTCCGTTCTTAATGTAATGCAGAATATTTTACAATAATGCCTAGGTTAACAATGATAGTCTTGCTGTATTGTGCAAAAAAGGCTTCTGTGCAGACCCAGCTGGGTTTCAGGCTTAATTCATTGCTCTATGGTGGGATCACCACAGCTGCTGTGGGGCCTTTACAAATGCAAAAAAGCTGTCAGTGTTTGTTTCATCAGATGCATAAGTGATGAGGCCAAGTTGAGGAATCCATTCCAGCACGCGGTGTGCATGCTGGAGGCATTATTGTTTACAGAATTAGTGTCTTAATGCTTTAAAATACATGGTGCATGTTTTACCTTAGAGCAAAATATTTTGGGACTAAGATGGTTTAAGGATGCTCTGCAATTTAGCCCCCTCTTCTAACAGTGTTTACCCTGACTCGTGTAAATGTGCATCTGAATTACTGCGATTGTACCTGCCTCGGTCGTGAATAATTCGATGCTCCTGTCTTGTGCATCTTTTTTGCTAGTACTTTGATTATCATAAGCAGTCACAATTAAATAATTGCACAGCTTTAATGCAGATTTCTGCTCCCTCCCTTAACTGTCAGCTGAAGGAGTTGTGCCGTCTCCTATGGTCACCAGAAGTCAGAGTACTTCTTTTGGCTGTCAAGGCTTGAGCGAGGTTCCTTCCAGCCAATTAGTGAGTAACTATGATTGGTTTCAGAGGGGGCTGCTTAAGAATGCAAAGCATGCCTCGGTGCTGGGGCTGAGCACACAGTTCCTCTACCAATACTCCTTTCCTTTGCTTTCGGCTCCAGGAATGTAACACGGAGTAGGGCTTTCGGAGTAGGGCTTTCGCTTACATGACGCCAGACTGGCTTTTGGGAGTGGGGGGGGTGGGGTTCAGGCCTTAAATTGTTTTTCTGTGGGAGCACTCATGTCATCTTTCAGTCTTTGTTGCAGTCTGTTGGCTGTGTGCGTGAGGTTTCATTAGGGCACACCACCCTTCCCGTATCATGTAACTCCACCGATAACAGGCATTGCAGGAATTTTAACTAATGCGCTGTTTAAGCCTTTGTCGCTGTGATTTTATTAAATGTGCTTGCAGCGTGGAATTTCGCTAATGCTGTAGAGTGATCTGTTATGCAAATTGAATGTAAGAATGGGCTAGTGGGGATTTGTTGTCTGTATATTGGAGACCTGTCTTTTGCATTTGGAAATGAAATGAGCTAAATGGTGTCAGCGTAGGCTGCTGCTTAAACGTTCAGGCAGCCTTTGCTTTCCTGGCTGGGGGTGCGATATTGTCACCACAGAGGCCAAGTTTGGTTTGTAGGGAGGGTTGCCTGTCTGGAAGCATGCTTGCTGCTGGTATGCTGGGCATATATGGGTAAGTTGAACAACGTGACTGTAGGATAGCTTAGGCGTAGTTGTATACAAATTAGATTATGAGGTTTATTCTGGCTGGTCAACATGGCCAGGCAAAGCTGTGTTCTTGCTTAAGCGGTTCTGCCATAATGCAGGCAGATTCCTATGCTGGAGTAAACGATGTTTAGCTCAGTGAATGACTGGTGGTATCCATGTTTGTTGGCTAAATCATTGGCCCGTGGCTAAAGCAGCACTTCTCTAGGTGTGATGTGTGACAAGGACTCTTCAGAGTCCTGCCAGGTCAAGTGGGAAGGCAGGGAATTCGGCTTCTTTTCCAGATTTGTTGCTTCACTGAGGCACATGAGCTGCTGTAAACCCAGCAGACGTGAGAGAAAGAGTCACCTCCTCCCTGCGCTTGTTGCTGCTCTCATGGCCTCTATTCTCTCTCAGCTCAGGCTCAAAAGGCAAACAGCCTCCTCTTCTTTTGCTGTTCCAGGGAGCAAGTTGCTTGCAGCATTCCCTCTGCCAGTGCTTTGTAGCTAGAAAAGCAGTGGCAGCCTAAAGAAAATCCCTGGCAGCCAGTGCCCTTCGTCCCTCCCTTTCCTGCACCTCATTTACACTCGCTGTAAGCACTACCATTTTTTTCCCTTGGAGTCTCTATTTTATTATTTGCTGTTTGCTGCGGGGCTGGCAGCAGTGTGGGAGGGCTGCCTCCGGAATGCTGAGCTGGGGTGTAGTAGCAGCAAGCACTTAGGCAATACCTGTAGGAGCTATGCTGGCAGTGCTGGGTCTGGCTCAATGGTCCGTAGTCTGTGGGTTGGGGGAAAGACAGCGGGCTTTCAGCTGCAGCTCATGGAACTGCAGCATAGCGCTTTCTCTTGACAGAGATGGAAATGTGCTGAATGTTTTCTAAAGAGGTTGTTTTAAGAAAAAGGAAAACCTATTTGGCAAAGTTGTGTCCATATTTCAATATTGAGGCCTTGCTCGGCTGTCTCATGGTGCAGTAGTTTGGCTTTGAAATGTGGATGGAAATAGTGTTTGAGCACATCATGGGGCATTTGTATTTTGGGGGCGTGGTGCAGTTAAGAGCAGCCTTTGGTGATGCCTGCACAGGAGAGGCTGAGCTGGGAAGCTGCTGGTTTTGGTGTGCACATGGTGTGATGGATGGGCAGCTACACTAATCCCCCAGCAGTGGAAACAGTGCTCTCAGGCAGAAAATGGGTGCTGGAGTGCCAGGAGTGAGGTTTGTGCCCGCGATGTGGCTGTTCCCAGCACGCAGGCTGCACCCATGCCTTGTCCCTGCACTGGGCGAACCAAGGTTGATCAGGGATGAGACTTCTGTGCTGTGGGGGACCCTAATAAGAGGCTGGATTCTGTCCTGAATGCCATGAGTATTCCCTGAGGGGATGGGAAGCAGGCAAATGGTCTCCTGAGGTCTTCCTCCCCTCCTGTTTTCCTCTGACTCTCTGCTGGTCAGATGGCTGAAAGAAAGAAACAGTTATTAAATCCAAAAGGTAGAAGGAGCACAAAGGGAATGTGACTTTTTCCTTCTCTCAGGGCAGGCTGGTTAGCTGCCTGTTCCAGGGGTGGCTGTTGCTGCATCCCTGCCCACCATAGCATTCTTGCTTCAGCTGCAGGCCCTGTCTGACCCTTGAGTTCAAGCTTAGAATTAGTGCTGCTTCGTGGGAATATTTTAAAAATAAAAGCAAATTATGTACAGTATGTGTATATATATATTTTAACCAGGCATTGTTTTAGAATCAGACTTCAGGAAAACTCAAATTTTGAGCCAAATCAATTTTGTCATTTCCTGTTGCCCTTTGGTTTGCTGGTATTGTGCCAAATCATGTTGGTAAAGAAAACACTTTAGCAGTTACATAAAAACTTGGATTTTTTAGCTGTCCTGAAAAGTGCAGTAGTAATGTTGTAGGTGTATTAATCATTTTTATTATTCTTATTAAGATTTCTCCCCCAACTCTGATGTGTTATGCCACTAATGAGGACGTAATGGAAATTGGAATTCGTGTTTTTTATTTAGACTTGTAAGTGCATTGGCTTTGGAAATAGTCTTGTCAGTATTAATGTGAATGTTTGCTGTGCCAGTGTCAGGAAAGTATTTTGTGACAGGAGGCTGTGTGAAGCAGTTGTCTCCTTGCTGGTGAATTGGCTCTTGATTTAGATTCAGAAGAGCTTATTTTAATTAGGCTTTGTTTGAAAACATGGCACAATCTACTAACTGAGGTAGGTGCTACTTCCCCATGGACTTTTCACAATGTTAATGTGAAACTCCTGGATATGTGCTTTTTAAGTTTGCTCCTTCTTCTATCCGGTTTGTATGAGAAAAAGGCAATTGTACAGTAAGAATTTCATCTTGTATATTTGGAAATGAAGAAAACTTCAAGAAGCACATGGTTAAAATATTATTTCAAAATGCCCTACTGGGAAGTTGGATTTTGGATGAGGAATGTGAAGGTAATGTGCTGTTACTAATGAAGCACCAAGACTTTGGAGACAACAAATATGCCTTGGGAAAGCAGCAGTAGATGCTGAAAAGCCACTGACGCAGCTCTCTGAGGTGACACACAGCCTTTTGCTTGACACCTACCATTGCTAGTGTGCTCACCTCTTCCTATGGCAATTGAAACATAGGAGAGAGCTGCTTTCCATGCTTTGGTTGAGAGAAGACATGTTAAAACGTGGCTGTGGCTGCCCGGCTTGCTTTTCTTTTAAATAGCATAGCTGATGTTCAAGGCTGAGGGAAGTACAAAACAAATTCTGAAAATATTTTAGATGCTTTAATTAAAAATGGTGGAAGTGGAGAATTAGAGCTGCTTCTGTGTTAGGAGAGCTTATTCAAACATGCAGCTTAACCAGTTAGACTGCAAGGTGGGAAATGCTGGAGATTGTGTATCTGAATTAAGCAATTTTAATTTGGTCTTTCATCTGTGTCATTACCGAGGGATATCCTGCAGGCTGGTTTAATGAACTCAATCTAGAGGTGTGTAGAGGCACATCTCTTTGCTTGACAGCAGCAAGATGGCATGCTATGACTGGCAGACATATCTTCAGCTTGTGTAATTGTCTGCTCTTGTCATATGATGACAAATGGAGCGATGATCATATTAAACAACAAAAAAGTTCAAAGTAATACGAAGGCTCTGAATAAACTCTTGGAATCAAAGAGATTCTCACATGACAGCATGTCAGCATGGGTATTTTTAGCCTGAATTAATGCAGCTATAGGAAACTCCCCTCCCCCAGAGAAGTATTACCCTGTGAAGTTAAATGCCAGTCAGAATTTTTAGGCTGAATTCTCCACTTCCTACAGGTGTGGGAGCTTGTCTTGTTAGCACTCGGTCTGTGTTGCACACACAGACAAGGAGAAAATTGTCTCAGGTCAGGAGTTTAAAAAAATAAAAAAATTAGTAACTAGAGTATGTATGTCTGAAGACTAACAAAGCTGATTTTTTTTGAATGAGCCTCTTCCAAATCCAGATGCTGTAATGATGAGATCATGCAGAAAAAATCCATCGGGAACTGAGCATATTTAGGAGTTTTGGCAGTTATATTTGAGGGTAATATAAATTCCCTTTCCCTTGTATTTATCCAGTTTTTCATCCCGTCATGGCTGAAATCAAATGCTCTTCTGTTCATTACGGTGTGAGATTTTAAGTTTTGCAGAAGAAACTGTTTTTTCTGATGAAGTCTGAAGTCAAGTATCATATGAAATATTTTTCTGTTTATGAGTAAGAGGGTTCTGCAGAAGGGAAGTACCGTTCTGAAAATCCAAGGAAGCTGATTAAAAAAAAAAAAAAAAAGTGCAGTATTAGACCACTAGGAAACAGGAGATAAGAGGACAGAAGCCTCTCTCAGTGGTCCCCTCCCCTGCTTTCCCATCGGAACTGGGACTGAGTATATTTAACCATGGTGGAAAAATGAGTGATACAGATTTTCAGCTTTATTCAGTTCTTGGTGCTTATAGTTCCACTTTGGTCTGGTTGGTTGCTTTCTCTGTCACAGTTTTATTTAATATTTCCTTTTTTTTCCCCTTTATTTTTTTTCCTTCTCCCCCTAATCTTTCTGTCTTCTGATAGGAAAAAAAACATTTTCAGCAATTAAAAAAACACATATGCTACCAGATGTGGCCAGATTGAAACTTTCTCTTCTGAATGCTCTGTCCACGAACTTCATAGAAAATAGTTTTACTTCTGATTGCCATCTTTGTGTATGTGATATCCCAGCCCTAACAGCACATTTTAGATACTATTCTCCAAAAAGACTTTTTCAGGGGAGCTGCCCTGGAGCCGGGTTTTGTTTCCAGGGTACATGTGGGGAAATGCAGAATGCCCAGCCCAGAATTCAGCAGTGCTTATCTCAAAATGGGTCTGAAATACAGCCTTTTTCCTTATGTGTAAAACCTTTTTCCCCTGCCATTTGAGTTGGTAAGTGTCAGGAAAATGCTTTGTGATTTCTGAAGTATCCGTAGTTTACTTTTGGATTTGAAAATTTTTACCATGGTGGTCCTGTAGTGGTTTAGTTGTAATGAGAATAGCACTTTGCAAATGTAAGCCTCATTAGCTGCTACAGCCAGGACTCTCAGTTTCATCGAAAAAGTGGCTATGTAAAATAGCCCTGTAGGACTCAGAAGTTAAACCTCAGTGAAATATGTCACTTTGCTAAATCTGTGTGCGTGAAGTCTCTTACTGCATTGACAGAGATAATTTTTATTAGCTGTTTTATTCTTAACATAATGCAACTTCCACCTTCTGCAGAAACTACACGTATCTACTGCTTTGGTACATGTATGAGTAAGGACTTATCTGTATCAAGAAGAAGTGTGATGTTAGAACGCTTAACTATGATTCTTTACCTAGTTTTGGATACAGATGCTTGTCCATTTATTAAAATACGCCAGTAGAATATTTTCCCATACAGATGAGAGGGAAAGGAGTATAATTCATTTTTGACTAGTGCTCATTTAAACATTGAATAAGCATGAATCATAGAGTTTTTGTTGCAAGAAAACCAGTTCTATTTGCAATTTGCAGAGCTGCAGAAAAATCAGATGAGGAGCCATGGAGAGCTGGCAAACATGGACTTCACATTGCTGCCAAAGCTTCTTTCTGAGTATAAACGCACCTTAAGAAGATGTACTGCCTTGACCCTCTTTCCTTTTTAGTAGAGTTTAAAATTTAGGAGTGGAGTTGATGTAGCTTAAAAAAGGAATAAAGCTAATTGGGCCTATTTGCTTGCTTTATGACTTGAAAAACAGGAGGTAGATTAATCAGAGGTGCAATTCAACATCTGGACAGTTCATGCAAAGAGGACAAGGGAAGATGGAGATAGATTGTAGAGGGCTTTAAAGTGTGAAAGAGCAGAGAAAAGGGAATCAGTCGAGAAATGCAAAGGAGGAAGTGACTGAGCCAACACAGTAGTTATAAAAGTGATTTCTGTGAAATATTCTGATGGGAATCATCAATGTGGAATAGGAGAATATTGCAGTAATGGGGAAAGAAAAGAGTGAGAGTCTTTCACAAAGCATTTTGGCACTGAGGAAGATTTGTGTCTCTGTGACATTTTGCAGGAAGAATTGGCAAGATTTGTCCCTGATATGAACACTAGTGCCTGCAGAGGGGTGTGAAACACTTGATAGCCATATTGTATTTTGAGTGACGGTTAGTCAGGCAGCAAGTTGCAGCATTTTACAAAACTGTTCATGCAGTTGTGTGCAGAAAAGGTGGGGGCTGGTTCTGTTATGAGTCTCTGCAACAGTAAGGGGAAGAGATTGTCAACTCTTAAAACATCTGTCTTCATTTTGACTACAAAAAGTAACTGTTTTGAAGTGATACAGGCAACATCTTCAGGGACATTGGAAAATAGCATGTTTACTGTGGTAAACAGACTCTCATATCAGCGACCATTTCCATGTTGGTTTTAATCTGAGATTCCTTTATATGTGAACTGTTGGCTTACATGTGGTGGATGCTATCCTTGACTGGCTTGCCAGCACGCAGTCAAGTGCTCTTGGTTAGCACCACTCATCAGCCACTTCAGTAATTGCCATGTGTTGGTCAAGATGATTGCATAGCATCTTTCATTTGAGCAGCGTAAATCTGGAGTTAGCTGTGCTTGAAAGGATGCATCTTATCTGGTCAGCCTTTCCTTTTCCCTGTTTCTGTTACTAATAGAGTATATGTGTGTGTGTATATATGTGTGTGAGGCAGGTGAGACAGTTTGAGATTTCTAGTAAGTGGGAGACCTCCTGCAGGTTGATACAGGAGAGGCTCCAGGAAGGCAACTGCTGCAGGGTTTTTTCTGTCTGTATTTCCTTTTCCATGTTTCATATTACTTTACATGGCTTTCCCCCTTCTTTCTCTGTCTGCAATATTCTTCTTACTCTTCTCCTGTACATGTATTGTTCAGTTTGTGTGGCAGCAATAAGGGATTATGGGATCCCAGCTGTATGAAATTTCTGGGCCATACGGTGACCATCTCATACATATGACAAGAAGAGGTTGTAAGCAGTGCTGCATGTCTGATCATAGATCTTAGTTCAGTACTGTATAAATAAACATGTTAAGCATTTGATTCTTCAAAATAATAAGCTGCATCTTTCCTTCTGCTTCTCATGTCTCTTTCCGTCCTTTCATCTGCTGCCCTCACTTTTCCACAGAAATTCTCTTCCACAGTTTCAATGTAAAAAATGGGTCTCCACACTTTTGGAAAAGACTTAAGGAATTCTTAGCCCTGGAGTTGATGCATTTTGATGTGTTGTAACTATTTGTTTTACACTGTCTGCCAGAACTCCCAAAGCTCTTATGGGTTGCCCATTGACTCCAAACTGGATGTTGTGACTGATATACTGATCTGGGATGCAAATGTGTTCATTTCATGGCATAATTCATGATCTCTCACTAATCCTGAAGCCATCTATGCGGATCAGAGTCATGCAAATATTTTGAGGGGAATCCATTCTGTGGGCAGCTTTGTTTAATCAGAATGTCAATAGCTGGTATGAAGTGGCAGGTTTAGTCCTTGCTGTAGCCTACAGTGGAGGGGTTGAGTGCCTGGAGGATGTAAGCAGTACAGCCAAAATGCCTCTGCTACCTACTTGAGTGCCATTTATAGAATTTTGAGCTGTATGGTAAGGAAGAATAAAGTGAATGTAAATGTATTATTGCTCCTATTATAACACTTCAGTAGGATAAAAAGAGAGAGAAAAACTTCAATAGCTCTGATGATAGCCTGCCAGAATAAATGTTGGCTCAGCAGCAACTGTGGTAATGTAGCTTTTCTCTAAATCCATTTGAGTTTAATGAGAGTGGGGCCAAGCTGAGAAATGAGTTTCTGTGTAGTGCTGGCTTCACTGCTTCCAGGGCGCGGCAGGATCCGTGGTTCCCCTGTCCTCTCCATTCCTCCCCTGGTCTCAGCTCAGCTGAGTGGGTCAGGTCAAGGCTCTTTATTAAATTCATCGGCGGCAATAGTGTTTACATTGTGCATGACACAGGAGGAAATAAATAATATCTGAGCAGGAGTGATTTTGCACTCAAATGTGGAGCTTACTAGTAACGTGGCAAAATATTAGTTTTAATTTAAAATATAGGTGGTGTGAAGACTGCGGGCTGGCATGGGTGTCTGATTCTTTGGTATCTGACTCTGGCTTTCCTTCTGAGTTTGTGGACATGAGTCCAGCTTTCATCTGGTCTTGCAGCTAAGACACTCTCCTGCTTTTAGGCCTATATGAATAGAGGAATTGTTTGTAGATGGCTTCTGAAATACATGGGGAAAAGACCATTCTTAGAATTCCTTATTTGAAACGCATATATATGTGAGTCGAAATCTTAGATCTTTTGGGATCAGAGGGAGAGAAATGTCTAATGAAGGCAAAGAGCTTCAGAGTCTGTGGAAGGATATTCTTATTGCCACTGGAGGCTTGCTGCTGGTTTTCCATTGCTTTGAGCTGGTGGCCGAAGGAGAGATGCAGGGCTAGTCTTGAAAATGTTTAGCGCTAGTTTTCCTAGGTCATAGGTATTAAGTAGAGGAGGGTGTAGTTGAGTGGAGAAACTTTCCTCTAGAGACTATCAGACGTGAGGGTAAACGTGAGACTGTTTGATTTTGTGTTAAATATTCTGGTTTTTATAACAAATGATTTGGTTGCCTCTATTGTACTGAGAAACCAAAAGACACCTTGGAAATCGACCTGTTACAAAGTTTTTGGCTAGAAACAAACAAAAATTGTAACAGGCCTTCTAAGGATAGACACATAGATGTTGCATGGGCTTGAAATAAAATGCCAACATGAAGTCTAAAGATGCCCATGATCTTGGGTCTGTGCATCCATGTTTGAAAATCAGGGCTGTGATTTCCTAATATCTAAGCATAGGAAAGCATCAAGAACCACAGGTGTTGAAATACTCCTGCTTCATTTAGTTTTGGTGCACCTTTCTATGTTAATGCCACTCAAATTTCAGTTAACTGGGAGGTGACATCTTCATTTGGTAGAAACTGGCAATTGAATTTTAATGGATCTCTGTTGAGTACATTCTTCCTTATGGGATTCTTTGCTTTTAGTCTCCTCTACCACCTAGTATACTTAATGCTGCAACTTAATTTTGATGGGGAGGGAAGAGAAGAATGAGAATGGAAGGGGCAGGAGTGAGATACACATGCATTAAAAAAATAGAACATATTGTGGGACCTTTTAAGATGAAGGATACTAAATAAATATAGAAAATTAGATCATTTGCCTTAGCATCATAGAATGTTGCTGCTTAAGAATCATTTTTAGCTGAGAGGATTTGTTGGGTCTGTGCTGCTGTGGTATTGTTTAATTTATATACGCTCCTTCCTAATAGAACGTGTCAGTACCATTGTATATTGGTTTGGTTTCCTGCCTCTCTCTTTCTCTTACAGTGTTCTAGTTGGAGACAGGATTACAGTCTTGGGAACCTCTGTTTTGCACATGTCTGTGCACTGCTCACGAAGAAGCAATCACTGTAACTCATAAATATGTGCACTCATCCTCCAAAGACATATAAAACATATTTGAGCTGTAAGGCTATATAAACACGAAGCAATGCTGATGACGACATGCAAACCACAAGGGGGAAGCTTGACTGGCTTGATCTTTTTAGAAACTGGAAATGTTTGCATAGCCTTGTTGCTCAGCTGTGTTTCTTCCTTGATAGATAGGTAGGTAGGTAGGTACGTATCAAAGACTCGAGTGAAATGCTTTCTTCAGCTGTGTGATGAGTTAAATCCTATCCGGTTGTCCAGCTTTTTAGCATAAAGTCTAATTTTCTAGTTTTCTCCATTCCACCTTCCTTCTTACAGCTGCAGAAAAACCCCCCAATGCAGTGGCCCGAGGACCAGCACACAGAATCTGATTCTTGGCCTTCAGCGGTTCGCCTCTTGGACAGTGTGCCAGAGGAGCTGTATAGCCTGAAAGAGATGCCCGTGTATTACGTGGTGCAAGTCACATGCAGCTTTATGATCAACACGTTCATGTGCCAGAAGCAGTTTCAGGGAATGTTGGATCCAGTGTGGAGGGAAGCTGGACATGACTATGCGCAGAAAATTATTGCTGCGCTGTAGGGAAGACAATCAATTGGGTTTAAAAAAAAAGAAATTATTTTCTCTCTCTTCTCTCTCTCTTCTCTCTCTCTTCTCTCTCTCTTCTCTCTCTCTTCTCTCTCTCTTCTCTCTCTCTTC
>JAYRBT010000082.1:61843673-61854661 GCA_036023395.1 Myiotriccus ornatus
TCTCTCTTCTCTCTCTCCTCTCTCTCTTCTCTCTCCTCTCTCTCTCTCCTCTCTCTCTCCTCTCTCTCTCTCTCTCTCTTCTCTCTCTCTCCTCTCTCTCTCTCCTCTCTCCTCTCTCTGTCTCCTCTCTCTCTCTCTCCTCTCTCTCTCCGCTCTGCCCCCCTCCCCAGTGAAGTCAGTAAAACTTTGTAGTGTTACTTTTCCTTCCCTCTGCCCTCTGTCTTCTGGTAATTATGGCAAAATTGGTTTACCTTAGCCACAACTTCATTTAGGCCAAATTTACCAGGAAATGTTGATTTAAAATTTTTTAAATTTGCGATTGTGCGTCTTGAGGCTGAGGGGTGTAGAAGGTCTGAGGACTGACCTTTTTTTTGGACAAATGGTGTGTTGTTGAGACAGAATTTTATTTTATTGTGTTGCCTCTACAACCATTCTGAAATTCTGTATATGTAGGTGCTAGCATGTTATCAATTGATGTATGATTAAATAGAGGATTTGAGAGCATATGTTCTATTATTTGTGATTTGCTGTGGTAGGGATGCTGAAATTCATGTTGCTTACAGTGGCCAGATGGAGTTAAGTTTGGTCCTGGCTGTGTCTAAGATATAAGCCTCTGTCTTGGAAAAATAACAACCAATATTTCTAAACAGCTACCGTGTCCTGGCTCTGCAATGGGTAGAATAGAGGCTTTAAGAAGAATTCCACCACGTGCTCTACAGTGAGACATGACAAGTGTCATGGGTTGGCACAAATGGTTTACTTGGTTTTGTGGCATGTAAAGGCAGGAGGATTTTTCTTCCTGTGAATTTGGAACGGCATTTCATCTGTTTGTCCTTTCCGAGTCTTGCAGGAAGGTGTGACTGCGTCTTTAATTTCCTCTGGGCATGACTGCCAGAAATAACTTTGTGTAGCACTCTGGCGCTGGGGCTGCCCCTCTAACCCACTTCCTTGCTCTGGCAGGCTGTAGTGAGTGGTGTCTGTCTCAGCTTTCCAAAGGAGATGCAGTGGCAGCGATACCCGAACTGTAGTAACTTTACCTCTTTTCTCAATCACTACGAGGCCTCTTGGTTGTTGGACTCTGCCTGACTGGGCTGCACTGTCAGATGTGGTGTTCCTCTTTTAATGATATTTTGAAAAGTATTTATTATGTTGTTCTGTCCCTCCTTGTATTTATGAACAGAGAGGACTGCTTACAGGCTTCACTTGACAGACCTGTTGAATGTCTTAAAATTGGTTGCAGATTCCTTTGGAAATGGTTTTGCTTTTTGACTATGCGCATCATGAGCTGGTGTGGGGTAAAGAGAGCTCATTTGTTTTTGCTGAGTATGTTATGTGACTTTTCATTTGTGTAAGTGTTGAAAGGGAGACCAGCGACAAAATAGCACAAAAAACTGCCAAAACTAGCCAGCTGGAGTTGTGAGAAAAGTTATACAGACATTTGCTGTGTGCATTAACTGAGGGTTGACTTTCTATGGATGAAATTGAGCATTAGTTGGGACATTTCGTCCTGTGAGAGCCGTATTTTAACAAAACTTCCTGTTGTCACCTTGCACTGCTGAGTATCTGGCACCTTACTGACAGGACATTGGGTACCATCCCTGCAGGACTTGTACCCAAAGAACTCAGAGAATGGCAGTTCATGGATGTTGCATTTGTAAAATCACACTTGCGTAAAAAAAGCTGTATTACAATGCCTTTGCTAACACCCTACTTCGATTTAAAGACAGAATGTTTAAAAGGAAAATACATTGTTGTAACAGCTTGATTTAAAAAAAAAATCCTTTCCTATTGTTCATCCACATTTTGTTTCTTCCCATACAATGAAACATAGACTAACTTTGGGTGCAACCCTGTCTTGGAGGAAATTTTGTTTGATGTCATACCCTGTAAATTCAGTCTAGAGAGTTTCTTAAGCAAATAGTGGGTAGATTTAAGAGACTAAACCACTATGCACTTTCAAACACAGGCCTTTTGATCTTAAAATACAAAGAATTAATTCCACTCAGTCTCTACAAAGAAACACAACATTTGCTCTTCTTTCCAACTTGGCAGCTAAATGAAGGTGGTGCAGTCAAAAGGAAGTGGCTGCAAATAGATGAAGCATATTGGTTGTGAATCTGCCAAAGGTGGCCAGCTGTATTGCTATTTTCAGCTAATTCTATGCACTTAGTCAGAGTTTTTGCTTAAATTAAAGACTAAAGGTATATTTAGTGATCATTAGGTCCTCCTCTATAGAAGGCTTTGTTCCATGGTTTAATAATGGGGATGGCAGAGAAACAGAAAGTAGCCAGCTAACCATTATTGTCTCTTTTTCTGTGCTAAAATGTATCAGGTCCTTGTGATCCTTAGAAATTTTAATTTGTACTTTGACATAAATGCCACTCTTGGTAGAGCCACATCATTCGGATTCTTGACTTTTTGGTGGGATGATTTCGGAAAGAGTGAGCCATAGGGAACACTGTATAAAAGCTTTTGTGAAAGCTACTGCTACCACATGATCTAAATTGAGCTAAATAACCCTGTAAGTGAACCTTCCAGTCTGGGTATTCCAGCTCTGTCTGGAACGAAGGATGCCTGGGGTCAAAAGGCTGCTGATCATGGTCCTAGTTTCTCAAGTTTTTGGAAATATACTTTGCAAAACTGTTTCTGAGGGAAGAATAAAATGGAAACCAAATAGACAAATTTGTTATCTTTATATGCAAAATTTTAAAGTTTCTCTGAGGCTTAGAGGAATTAAAAAAAAAAGGCAAGCTAAAAGTGGTGGATTTGGGTTTATAAGATCAACTACAAAAGTGTATGTAGAGCATTTATATGTTAAAAAAAATTATGTCACTAAAAAAATAATTAGGCAGACATTTCTACAGACATTCATGGGTTTTGTTTTAGGGGTTTTTCCCCCCTCTTCTGTCTCATTTCATACCTTTATCTTTGTCTTGAGTTCTGTGAAGGGATACTTTCCCACTGTTTAGAATGCACCTTGTAAGTTTTGAGCCCTACAAAATGTTGGGTGTTCTCAGACACAGCAGGGTGCCTCCAAATGCTCTGAGAAAGTTTAGTTTTGTGTCACAGGCTTGTAAATGTAGCACATTTACATTCCTTGTAAATGTAATCAAGGCAGCAGTCACAACCTGTTGACATCAGTGGGGGTGAATCAAAGCATCCTAACTCTCCAGAATGAGGGAACACATCTTTGGCAGTGCTTTTGCATCATTCCTGCTGCTCTCCGTTGGAGGGACTGTGCTTAGCTTAGCACTGGGGTCTGCTTTTGACTTCATTCCTACAAGGGCACGTGAAAAAGGAAACTACCCTCCCCCATGCAGGAGCACAATAAATATCCTGGAAAGTCTCAGTCCATAAACTCTGTTATAATACTGCAATTTACGATTATGTTGTTATTTGTCAAGAAAACCACGAACAAATCTTTTGTAAAGGAATGCTAAATGCTAAATAGGGAAACACCAAAGCACTGGTGCGTTTCAGACAGAATTTTTTAGGAGGTCTGCATTCATCGCCTTACACCAGAAGTTGAAATGGGTGATCTGTGGTGTGCTGGGAGCCTGACTAAGAACGTTTGCGCTCAACTGATTTATTGTGCAGAGGTGCAGGTTTGGTTATCATCGCGTTAGTGCTACTGCAAGCTGTTGGCAGTGTGCTGCCTTCTTAATAAGTACTCTGTGGTCCTCAGGATTGCTCCCCAGACTCAGTGGGTCTGGAGAGATGGCCCATGTCCTCTGGGACAGGACTATGGGAATTTTTTGAACTGTGAGTGTTCATGCTTTGGTGCCCAGTGGGGCTGGCATTTGCTGAACAAACACAAACACACGTCTCTCACACACATTTTCGATTATGGATAACATCCCTTGAGGATATATAGGATGTTTTTGACAGCCCTGCCAGGAGAATGAATGTTGTTGGAGTGGTATTGCGTAAACCTTTGCAGAATGGATGTGCTGAACTATTTAAAATCAGTGAATAAAGTACATGTATATTCATTTTAAGTTACCATATTATTGTATCATTCTAGAATTGAGTGTTAGACAGTTTGGCATTCTCTAATAGTTGGTTAGTGAAATCTTTTCCTCCCATCAAAAATATCTTTCCAGTTGGATCGCCTTCTGTTTATTTGTTTGCTTGTGTTTTGATCTTGAAAGACAAAATAGCTGTTTGTGCACAGCAAAATAGCTGGATATGGTTTCTTGAAACGTGTGCTTAGAGGGTAGTGTATCTGTCTTCCCGAAGTCTTGCCTGAGGTTAAAGCATACTAATAACAAAACTGCTCTAGACGTGGGCAGGGCAGACAGAGTTTGTGGACAAACTCCCGTGGACCCGAGGTGTCTCGGGGCAGAACAGGCTTCTGCGAGGCAGCACTTGAAGCAAATGGCCGAATAGAAGAAGATGGGTTTTCTTCCTTTGCTGCAGCAACTGGAACTGAAATTAATTTTAAACAGCTCCCTTGCCTTTCAAATCTGTGATGTGTCTCCCTTTATTTGGAAGATCTGAGAAAGCAGGCTTTAGAAAACAAAAAGCATTGTTCCCTGTAACGAACCGTCAATTGGTCCGTCATGGTTTTCAGTTGTTTCCGTGATTATGCTTGTGAAAGAGATTAAAATACTTCTCTTTTATTATCAGCAAAGTGAATTCCCCTGCTGCCCGCTGCTAACAAAGCATGCCTGGCCCGGCTCTGCTCTGCCTTGGGCTTCCCTCTCTGTTCCCCACGTGCTTATTCCTGTTCGGACTGGTGTGTATGTGACAAAATCTGTTAAAATTCAGTATCTTCGTGGTGGGTTTAAATTTGCAGATTTCTCACTGCTTCCAGACTCGTTGTAATTGTATAGAGAGCTTAAGAATATTACTGCTTCTGTATTTTATGAACATTTCTTTGAGCATTCTTCACGTTAGTTAAAGCCACAGAGCATATCAGTGAAACCTTGCTCTAAAATGCAATTTATAGGGGTTGGATTTTTTTGGTCTCTTTTTGTTGTTGTTGCTGTTAATGCATTTCTTCTATCTACTCCATGAAGACAGCTATATGGTCAGAAATGCTTACTGTTTTGTATTTGGGTCTGTCTTTTGATTGTCTGAACAAGCTGGTTTTTGTGTGTGTTGTGAGACAGTAAGCGAATGTTTTATCACATACTTACTTCTCATCTACATGTACATGTAAAGCAATTTGAAGACAAAATCTAGAACTGCTCTTACTTTTAAAGTTATTTTAACATACTCACTGTCTATGGTGTAAGTTTATTCCCAATCTGCAGAACAGAGAATGCGTGTAAAGAGGGTGTGTGTAGCATGGTGAAAACAAAGACTGTGAACACTTTGCATCATTGATTAATTTGTGACTGATCTAGGAATCCTGCATTTGAACAACCCAGTTTGAAGAGATGGTGGCTGCATTTGCCCTGCGTGGAACCATAAACTCTCCCAATCGGGAGACCCTGCATGATGTTCTCCTTAACTGCGTGCAGTCAGAAAAGTAATGACAGCGTTTAAAATACAGATAACATGGTTTGACACCTTCCCATTTTAAGTTATGGACAGAATTTATGGACCATATACATGGTGGAGGAGCCTGCCTGTCCCTGTCTCTGCTGGGGCTCAGAGGGATGGTGTTGAAGGTTGGAGGAGGCTCTCCTAGCTCTTTCTGGCAGAGGTGCTGCCCCAGCATCATGTCAGTGCACAGGAGTCTGGCAGTGCCTCCTGCAATTAGCAGCACAAGGTCCACATTCTCAGCTTGGGATGATTTTGAGGAGAGGTTAATGCTGCCCAGGCCTGTAAACTTATTGCTAATGAACTCCATACAGTAATACAGCAAGCAGCTTAAGCGCGTGGGTTCAGCAAACAAAGTGCAGTGGAAGGTTTATATAATTAGCGTTAACGTTTGGTACAAAACGCCCCATCGACAGTATCAGCTGACTTATCTCATTATGAGCCATAGCTGTTTCATGAATCTAATAAAACATGAATTTTTAAGACAGGGTAGTGAGAGTAAGAGGGAGGCGTGAAATTAGATTAGAGTCTATAAACATAAACTCTGGCTTCTTTTCCCCAATCCAAAGCAGCATTTGGGCTTCTCTTTTAGAGCAAGCATGGGCTTTATATTTGAGCAGCAAGAGCCAGGATAATATAATTCTGGGAAAGTCCTTCTATCGGTCACTTAAGGAGGAGTGGTTTTTTAAATTTCCTTTACTGAGATCTGGGGTTTCTGACTCAACTGTAGTGAATAGTTTAACTGACTTATTACTTAGTGTTGTGAAATACCGAGAGTCCTGCTCTGGAAGGATAAGCATTGTTCCAGTCTCCTCTGCTTCCGTAACATGTTTCCGTGATGTACACTAGTGTCTACATGGCCACTGACTCCATCTTCTTCCTCTTGTCTTGGAAGGCAAAGTTCATCTGTAGAAAGGGGAGGGGAAATGGTAAGTGCTGACTACCACAGTGCTAAGAACCAAACCTTTATTTGTAGAAGGATGAGGAAAATCCTGCAGCCCTGAATTGGGTTGTTCCTCAGGCAGCCATGGGTTTGGCAGGGTGAGGGATGGGCTGCAGCATGAAGTTGAGCTGCACGATGTCATTCAAGCTGGTGATGAAAAGGGTGACAGTACTGCCTGCTGTGGTAGCGACCAGGCAGAACTTTGTTGCTTGGGGAACACTTGTTAATTTCCTGACTCGAGTGTAATTTAAAATCCCTCTAAAACCAACTCTTTTTTTTCTTTTTTTTTTTTTTAATGGTATTTCTTATTTAGAAATAAAACCTCAGGGAGATTAAGGAATACTGTGCACCTTACTGGAAGAAATGGAGTAACTTTGGAAATCTGGAATATGAAATAAGGCAATGCTAAAGCGTGGGTTGGTAAGCAGGAGGAAGGGCTGGGGGTGGTTTCTGCACTCATCAGAACCTTTAAACAAGGCAAGAATGAACATGCTGTAGAGTTATAGGATGTCTGAGGTTACCTGCTGTGAAAGAGCAGATTAGCATGCTGTGGTATTTTGTTTGAGGTTTTGAGAAATTATCATATTCGGATAGCAAACCCTCGTATAGAAATGTATTGCTCTCTCTTCATGAGATCATTTCCTTCATCCTGAGGCCTTTTATCTTCACCAAGATGGAGTTTACTGAGAATTGTCTTCATTCAGAAAATGAAGAAATTTATGGTGTGGGTTTTTTTTTGTTTTTAAAGCAACGCCTCAATCTGTAAATTGGGATGTTTTCACAACAGGAGGATTGACAGATGACTAACTGGATTTTCCCTTTGCTTTTTACTACATTTCATAAATGCTGAATAATTTCCATAGGATGAATTGTTTTCATGCTGCTGAGTAGTTCAAGTGGAAAAATGCCAGGTATCAGTAACCGATCCAGCATGCACAGTGCCTCATAATATCTTCACTTAAATTTAATATAAATACTGTAGGCCAGTCATGTTGTTGTTGGTCCTGGCTGTCCTTTCTGCCATGCAAATAACTGCAAGCACTCTCTTAATTCCTACAACCTCGTCTATCTTCAGCATGGAGCTGGAGGCACCAAGCACCATGTTTATTCTGACCTTACTCCGAGGAGCTCTGAGACTGAGCTGTCCCCTAAACCCAGCATGGCAGTGTACTTTCTCTTGAGCTGAGATGATGGGTTTAGCTCCCTTGCTTCTTACTATGAAATAAACTTCTCCTGCTTATTTGAAAAAAATAATTTTGCATAGAAATCTATATAAATTTTAGATTGATTTTTGCTGAAGTGCTTTGTTACATTCTTTAACAGAACGATTCATTGTTTTGCTCATTCGTGATGTATCACCTATGCAGAAGTATCTTGATTGCATTTCATAAGCCCACTAAATTGGGCTCACAGTGGGAGAGAGTTAGTTTCTTATCATTAATGATGGAGATCCTCACCAGCTGGGGCATCTTTGTTATTATTTCAGCAGCAGCATCACAGTGGCATGGTAGTGTTCTGTGTTACATGTGGAGAACGTGCAGAGAAACTTTCACTTTCTCCTCTGCCAGTACTTGACTGGGGAGAATAACAGCCAGAGTTTGTTTGCCACATTTTGCTTGGTAGTTGCTGATAACTTCTGTAGTCAGTGTTTTTCTGTTGTGGGTCTAGGTAGTCTTAGGGGCTGCTGTCAGTCAAAAAAATGCTCCTAGGGAAGGATACCTATAGTAACTGGAGGTGGAAAAACTAACACAAAGACACAGTTGTAGATATTCAAGCATCATCTTTTCAGTGTTCTCTGAAGGAAATGGAAGGATTGGTATGTGAGCACCTGTTTGTTTGCGTTTTAGCACTTTGGTTTTCTAAATGTGTTATGATGAGAAGATGAAGTATCGTAAGTTTGGGTTTGGTTTTTTTAAAATTCCGAAAGCTTATGTTATTGAGTGAAAGTTAAATAAGTTACCGTGTTTTGGAATATTTGTTAAGCATTATATGTGCTGTAGAGCCTCCAGGCTTTTAGGAATAAGCTACTTTCCAGGACCTCTGATGACATCCAGATAATACATGATATTGGCCAGAGGTAAAGCTGCCTCTTTTTAATAAACTGTTGCAAATTTCCACTACTTGCCTTTGAGAAAACCTGTCTTTTGGGAAATGGAAATTTATTTGGGACTCATTCCAAGATAAGGTTATGGTCAAACCTTTTCTTCAGTCTGGAAAGAAACACAGACAAGAAGAATATAATTTTAATGAGTACAAGATGCCTGCAAAGTGCTGCTCCGAGTTCATCAGTAAATGAAGTATCCCAACCCCAACAGCAGTATTTGGTGGTTTTGGCTCCGTTGAAGGGCCGCATGGGACCAGTAGGTTTTCTGCTGAATGAATGTGCTGAAGCAGCTGAGGGTAGGAGCCAGGGAGGGAGAGTTTGGCCGCAGTTGGGGAAGATGTGACGATTTGATGTATTTTACTGCTGTAAAGATGGGTGGTGTGGGTCAGATTAATCAATTGCTTTGGCCCATGGAGATGTCTGGTGAGACCAGAGCCAGATGGAGAAGGGGAGGCGTGATGTGTGGGGTAAATCTGAGACTCAGAGGAAGGGGGAAGCAAAGGGAGGAGAAGGGTAAGGGCAAGTGGAAGAGTGAACCTCTGAATTTGGCAGCAGGGTGTTATGGCCTTGAGGAGCTTCATCTTAGGGCTTTTTCCAAGCCTGGAGTCTGTGGTATGGCTCTTCATGTCCCCTAATTTGAGGGTGCTTACTGGACTTGGTTCCTGCTTGGTTACTGAAATACCTGCTACACCCTAGGGCCTAGGGGCTGGAGGAGGAAGGATGCCATGGGAGAAGTAGCCATTTCCAGTTGTCTGCAAGAAGGATAAGCAGATGGGAGGGGAGGGTGCGGGGGTGGGGGTGGGGGGCGGCATGGGGCACGGGCGGGAAGTAGAGCAAATTTTTTGTTGTCGCCTGCTTGCATTAATGAGAGGAGTTGTGAGGCGCCTGTGTACGAGTTTAGATTTTGCTAAGCCAACTGATCTGTAAAAACAGGGAGTAAATCCATTTTCCCCCCACTACTTTAGTAATTGGCAGAAGGCAGAAAGTCATTGTTGACTGAGAATAAACAGATTTCAGGCATTCCTAGACTGAGAAACCTGCTTAGCTTTCTAAAATCGGTCTCCCTGGTGCTCTGCTAAAAGCTTAATTGGCTGACATTTTGTATGTGAGAGATTTGCTCTGCTGGCCTAAATTGAGTTATTTTGTGTAAATGTTTTTGTGGGGTTTATAAAATATTCTCAGAACATACGTGTGTGTAAACTCTGGACTGTTTCTTTTGAAAGAGTAATAACGAGTACTAGATGTTGTGGCTTTGGCATACAGGGGATAATTTAACATGGAATTCAGTTTACAGTATTAGTTAACCTTGTGAGGGATAAATATCTGCTTTTTTCCCCCTGCAAAACCAGCTGCTAAGATACAGTCTTCCTGTAATTATGAAAAAGGATGGCTGTGCTGGTTGTGCCAAATATTGGGGATGGATAGCCACTCTTCTAAAGAATGCCTTCTTAACTGTGTAAGTGCAGCAACTTCACCATAACAGTTACTACACAAAGCTTTGCAAGCACTTGAATCCTTTGCAGGTTGCCAGGTCTCATCAGGAAGGAGTTAATGTCATTGCAGACCGCTTTTGCTGGTGTCTCTGGCTTCAGCAGTGATCGAACTGTCTCCTCCTCTCTTCCTTACAGTGTTCGAAAGTCATCTCGCACACTTCCTCACTCTGTTTTTAGTACATTGTAATTAGTATTTTCATTCAAGCTTTAAAATTCCTTGGAGATTTGCCTAGGAGAGGGCTGTGCACTTTTAACCCAACTGCAGAAAAGGGATCTGCATCGTATTAACCGTGAAATTTGCAGGTCAACTTCGGAATTTCAATATTTGGTGTTTATAACTTGCTGCCTGGTTTGGTCTTTTTTATTTTGCATTAATTTCCACCTCTTGTGCTCCCAAATGTGACTGTGTTTCTCTCCTTTTTTTTTTTTTTCCCTTTTTTTTTTCCTCTCTCTGAAATCAAGCACTTAATCCATCCAAATGGATGAACTTTCTTGGCAGGGATGAGCAGAGCTGCAGAGTCGCTACTTGGGGCTGTGTTGGTGATCTGGAATGAGTTTAAACATAAAGTTTGTTTACTTTGGGATATGACAAAGGTTCCCCTTAGACCTCTTTTTTTTTTTGCATGCTGTTAGTACAGTAGGATGTCTAGTACAGTCAAGCCTCGCCCCCGCCTCAGGTGTAGGTGTCCAGCAGTCCAGGCTGATGCACTGAGGATGGAGAAGCCTTATTTCTTAGGAAAACAGGGCCTGGACAGTGGCTTTGTCTCAGTCATCATGCTCAAAAAAGCTTTTGAACTTGTATTCCAGTTCCTAACCAGAAGAGGATTAGGAGCATTTTGAATAATTTGCCCTTTCTGGTGTGGTTTTTTTTGGGTTTTTTTTTGTTTGTTTTGTTTTGTTTTGTTTTTGTTTGTTTTTGGTTTTTTTTTTTTTTGTTTGTTTGTTTTTTGGTTTTTTT
>JAYRBT010000082.1:61854761-61891745 GCA_036023395.1 Myiotriccus ornatus
TTTTTTTTTTTTTTTTTTTTTTTTTTTTTTTTTTTTTTTTTTTTTTTTTTTTTTTTTTTTTTTTTGTTTTTTTGTTTGTTTTTTGTTTTTTTTTTTTTTTGGAATCGAGCTAAGGAGTTCCCAGACTTGTGGCCCTGGTAGCAGAAAGCCAGGCAAAGCTCAGCAGCTGTCTCTGTGTTGCAATGTGTCCGTGTGTCCTGCCCAGCAGCTGGGAGAGCTGGCAGGGATGGAGGGAGGTAGCAACACTGCAGTCAGAAGAGCTTTGGGAGCAAAGGTCGAGTAGCCAGGGGACAGCTCCACTCTTCCTGCCCAGCACACCCAGCTCGTGTTGCGCTCTCTGTGCCCGGTCCCCCTCTTCCCCCCGCCTTAAACTTCAACCGGACTTTATTCAGATGTGGTGGTCGGTGGGATTGAAAACAAAGGCATGGTTGAAATATCGGTCACTTTACGTAAGATTGAGACTATTTTAGGAAAATGCTGATGTCTCGGAAATTGTCAAATGTGCCAGCTGTGTAAAAGAGGGCTGGTTGAGTCAGAGAGGCTGGGCTGTGGTGCAGCCCCAGGGGAGGGAGGGTGGAGGGAGGAAGGACTCTGGTGCATCACTGGTGAGGGGAAAGGAAGAGCTTTGTCTGAAGGTTGTTTCACTGTGAGTTGTGGTTGTGTGTGCACTGAGAAGGTGGCTACAACAGGCACTTTTTATAAACATTTAACAGGCAGCACTTTGTGCTCTCCGTGTCGGTCTGTGACCTAGCAGGGTATGCTGATCTCTCATGCCTTCAGCCACATCTCAGCCTCAGAGTAATGCAACCTGTCCCCTCAGTTGTTCTCAATTGTGCCAGGAAATTATTCGGTGCTGCAATATGCTGGAAAAAAGTAATGCCGAGCACAGCCCTTCCCTGTCTATGACAGGAGCACCGAGAACCTCGGAGGATTTTTGTGGGGCACTGTTTTTCCTGCTTTGTTGTAAAAGGGTCCTGTGGTGCTTACGCTGCATGGCAGCCACTTCTGGAGTAGTTGCTCACAAATGTTGTGAATACGTGGCTGCTGTCACTGAGATCAGGAAACAACATGTGCCTAAAGCAGCTCAGTCTTCTGGGGTACATACCATATTAGGAACTCCAAAGAGTTAGTAATTGGAAATTAAATAGACAAAACCCATGTATTAAGATGTTAACTAGAACATGGGATACACTTCGAAGTTAAGTGCTATGGTCTGAGCCAGACGGTAGCTCCTTTCTGCCTAAAGGGGTGAGTCCTGCTCCCTCCTCCTCCCTCTTCAGCTTCCAGTTGCAGGCTTATTCTCTGCCCTTTGTATCACCTCAGCCCCTTCATCTGTTTGCACAGCAGACATGATCAATTTGCTGATGTGTTAGACACGCAATTCAAAAACTAGCAATGAGGGAGGAGTAGGGATGAAGAGGAGGGCGTTGGGGCAGGCCAGCGAGCAGAGTGAGCTTGCTCAATCACATTGTCTAACCACACCCTTGGACAACCATGGGATCTCTGGCTGCCAGCAATCATCCCCTTGGCCTTTCATTGGAAAAGCAGCAGAGCCTTCCTGAGAAGCAGTGGGCGCACAGCTGACTCATGGCAGAGAACACCAAAGTGAAAACTCTGCCTTCCCACGACACCGATGCACGGCTGTGCACGGAAACGTGATTTTACACAGCTTTCCTTTCCAGCCCCTTTTTACGAGCCGTGGCTACATTGCAGCTTCGTATTGTACCCAGCATCCTGGATGAGCCAGAGGTCTGAAGGTGAAACCTGTTCCAACTGGTCATTGCTCTTTATATGTTAAAAAGTGAGAGGTATATAGTAGAGAATGTAACAATGTGATTTATTACAGGATTGATAGTTATATATTTCCCATCAGAACTGGAGTGTTTTGTGTTACAGAAATAATGCCAAAGTCTGAAGACTAATGCATGTCACCCCGAAAAAAATTAACAACAATATGTGTTGTTTCTGAGAGAGTATTTTGACAAGGATTATGTTTAGTGACAGTAAATAGGAATAGACAGGGCCATCCACTGAGCTGATCAGTTGAGAGCCTGAGAAAGTGCTGTTGAGTCTTTGACAGCCTCTCACTGTCAAGACTTGGTTGACCTAAGTACAGACTAGGGAGAAGTCTTAGGGAAGGCTGCTGGACTGACCTAACCGGTTGCAAATGTGGTGTCACTGTAGCTGTTATAAGGGCTTCCTTTGTATCCAGAAAGTACAGCTTGTGTCGGTTCATTTTGATAACACACTACTGAAGAAAATGAGTGAACTGGGATTTTGCCAATGTGAGCAGGCTTATTTTCTTGATAAGCTCCTGGAAGCAGTAACGGCATGAAAAAGAGAAAACCAGGAAAAATTAAAGAAGAAAGTTTTACTTCATTCACATTATGTTGAGGAACTTCTAGAAACTTTATTCCACATATTTTTTTTTTGTTTGTTTTACAAAGGTTGCATTGCTTTTGAGACCTGGTATAAACCCATTGTAAGTGCCCATTTTAGAGCAGGCAGAACAACCTGGTGGGCAGCCTGAGGTTGATATTTTCAGCAGGGACATTATTTATTGGGGAGGATCAAAAACAGTAAGTGGAAATTGCAGAATAATTCAGGTGAGCCTGAGTACGTGAGCCACTTGTGCTTTGGTGGTGAGAGCCAAGCAGGAGTGGATCTTGACAGAAGAGATGTATGGAGACAGCAGTTTACTCCAGCTCTCTTGGAGGGCTTTTTGGGTAATGCTGTGCCATGTTGTGAATGTGGTCACGTAACAGGCCAGGCTGTGTGGGAGAGGTGGGTGGCAGTAACAGGCTTTCATCACCACAACAAATGGCTGGCTTGCAACGTGCACCTAGCCCCTTACAATAGATACCTTGAGGCAAGAGAGTAGCCAAAAAATAGGCGATTGAGTTATTCTGGCAGCGTGACCTTCCCTTGGCTGGCTGGTACCTCAAGGGATCTGTAATTAGTTGGGAACTTACTGTGTTACCTGTGTGTGTGCTGCAAGCAAAACTCCTGTGGTTTGTCTGCCAACTAAGTCTGATGCTTCCAGCACATCCACACATGCTGGCTTGGTGGGGTGGGTGGGCAGGGCAAGCTGGGTGGCCTACCTTATCACCAGAGTAAAGACTCATAGCCTGCCAGAGAGAGGACTGGGTAGGGATAAGGATTAGCTGGGGACTTCTTGTTTGGTTTAGCATTTTGAACTGAGTGATTTCTACCTGTTCTCTCTTCGAAGTGTCCAATACTTTGTGTCTGCATTGAAAAGATCTTCAAGGATTTTGCAGACACTAATTCCTTCTCCTACAAATACTGTCAGGCAGGAAGGAGTGTGGCCATGTTTCTATAAATAAGGAGTGCAGCACGTGCAGTGACTTGCTGGGAGTCACTGTTGCATGCAGACCTGCTCCTTGCTCTTGTGTTTTTACTGCAGGACTTTCTCCTCCAGCAGTCCCTCTTGGCTGTCTCACACCAGCAGAGTCCTGTTCTGTGGAGTCAGAGTCTGGCAGAGCGAGCTGGCTGGGTGTGCTGGGTTTTGAAATATAAGGTGTTTCCCTTCCTTGCACAGTTGGGGAACCATGTTGCAAGTAGGAGAGCTGTCATGGCAGTCTTGCTATCCCCATCTTCTTCAGCATGTACAGAAAGGGGCTGAGATTGAGGACACTTGGAGGAAATAAATTCTGCTCACTCAATGCCTTGTATTAATCATAAGCGGCGATGTCACGTTAGCTGACAAATTAGATGCATCCTCCTTCTACTTCCTCCATGGTTCCTGGAATAGTCTCTGAATGGTGTCTTGTCTCAAAACTGCGGTAAATCAGCCTTGAACAAAGGCGTTATGAGCAGGACTACCCACAGATGTCATGGGAAGAAACGAAAAATTGCAAGGCTTTACTTTTGTGCTATTGTTGCAGAACTTCTTTTTCTCTTTTCTTCGTAAATGATTCAAAGCTCTAAAGAGGGTAACATCCTCTTTTTAAAACCTGCTGTCAAAACAGAAAGGAAATATACAATGCAAACAAAAACCCAAATTCTGTTAAGGTAACAATGACCTGTCTAAGTTGTCCACGGTGTGTGGTCCACAGAGCTAAAGTAGCTTCTGTTTAATTTATAACATGTACGTGCTCTGCCGAGTGCATCAGGAAAAAGGAGGGGGGGGGGGGAAGAAAAAAAACCCTTGTGGAAAAGGGGGGATTAGAAGCAAACTGACAGACTGTTTATTACGCAGCGTATAACTTACCAAATGGCTTCATTTTTCTTAGTGGTCCAGACTTGTCACTTCCATTTGGCAAACTCCAACGCTGCAAAGTCTGAAAGCAGCTATTATTGGCTTCTGCCTGAACTGTGCTCAGCTCATATAAATTTGGTGTCTGATCTTTTATATTGAGATTAATAAATATTTATTTAAGCAGACCAAATATCACCAGGCCTTTCCTACAAAACGTGAATTTGAACACAGTGCGAGATTTTCAGGTAGGCATTTGATTGCTTAAATATGTATAATTTAGCTTCACACATTTTTACCTGTTCTTCCCCCCTCAGTACCTCTCTGTTCTGCAATGCTATATGTAAAATATGTAGCCAAGCATATAGGCAGGGACTGTTATTAGATAATCATGTTAAGAATGTGCAAAACTGGGTGGTTTAACGTGGAAGAGAAGAGACAAAGTAACTCTTATTCAGCACAGAGTGTGCCTTTTTCTTAGGACCATTGCTCTGGTACGTTAGGTATATTAAGAGTTTATATTGTCTTGTCTGTGTACAACACGCACAATCCTGCTGAATTTGTCTAAAGATCCTTCTTTTAGTTCAAATTCATCCTCACCATCTGACCCTTTTCCATAAAGACCAACCATCCCACAGCATCAGCATGGTGTCATTGGTTTAGCAAAAAGCATCTGTAGAAAATACTTTTGTTGTGCTGTTGGAGGGGCATTGTTCTTTTGGGTTGCTCTGATGCTCCGTCGCTTCCAGTTTTCAGGGTAATGGTTGGTTCTTGTCACTTTATTTGTGCGGGAGTAACTGTGGGGCCTACCTGGCAGCCAGCTGTGCAACCCAGTGAGGGGCTTTTCCAAGGGTATTTGGTGTGGCAGGATGGCAAAATGTCCTGTGAAGAGCTGGGGAGCCTGCTGCCCCCTTGGCCAGACAGCCCTATCCTGCAGCAGCCCAATGGCCTGTCCAGGGCTTATCCTGACCAGAGGTGATACCCTAGCCTGGTTTAGAGGGAGGGGGATGGTGTGTGTGAATGAAATGTGTGTTGACAGAGAAATAGGGAAGAGTACTCTGGATCCTCAGAGGTCGTTGGGTACCGTTCTGCGTTTTGCTTACAGCTTTCTTCTGCCTTGCTCTTCTTTTTACCATTGGCTTCCTAAGGCTGTTCTCCCTCATCCCCAGTGGGTGCTTGTTTATCGAGTATTGGGGAAATGCAGTGTTGGAGATGCTGTTCCTGGAAGGGCTGTGTGTGCCTCATTTTCTCTGTAGAACACCTCAGGCTGGAGCCTGGGAGCAGAGGGTGGGAAGGGGGCGCATGCACAGTCCTACCTTTCCCAGGCTCCCCATTCAGGAGGTGCTAAACTTTGTCTTGACAGAGGTTTCAACAGGAGGTGAATTACATCATTGCTTAATACCTCAGAAGCTAAAATTTTCTGCTGCCAGTTTTCAGGCATCCGTCAGCCTGACTGATTGATTCATCCTCCCTGCAGGAAGGCTGGAGACATCTCTGTGATTCTTCCCCGTGTTACTACCAGAGTTAGCAGGGAGATTCAGAGTGTACCAAGCGTTAGTAATTTGCCATTCTTTTTCTTTTCCTGCTTTTAAGACACCTGTCCCATTGCCTGATAAGGGAATTTATCTGTAACACCAGTTCTTTCTGTATTCATAGCTCTCTTCTATGGTTGTTCCCTGTTGCTTGTGAATTTTCAAAGATTTCCCTTTGAAGTCCAGGAAAGCTTTTATTTTAAAAATGCTCTGAAGAGTTCAGAAAGGCTGAGTCTTGTGGTCCACATACACAGGCTATTAAAACTTGTCCTGTATGCCTTATGTAGGAAGATGTTATTTTGATCTTCTGCATCCCATTCTCTCTAAAGTCTGGTGTTAAGGGCGTCATATTTGCCTTTTTCCTTTTGTTTTTCAGAGGGAAAAAGAGCAAATGAACAGCAACAAAAAATAATTCCCCAAACATCAGGTCAAACAGATTCTTAATTTTCATTAGTTTTGCTTCAGAAAATTGTGGGAGGAACTTAATGTCTATTGAAACCTCCAAACTTTTACAGTAGTGGGAGGGATATGGAGCCTTCACCAAAGGCATTCATACTCCTACACCTTCATCAGTCACCAGTGGAGGGGGAAAAAGAAGCACACAGCTGTAAACTCCTCTCTCCTAGTTCCTGCAGCTTTAGTCCCACAGGATAGGCTGCTGTTCTGCACTCTCTAATCACCAGGAGCCTTTCAGGGAGAAGGAGACCTCACATTTTGTGTGTACTTAAACACAGAGCAAAACCCAACCAAGCTGCCCTCCAGATTTTCTTTACAAGGTTTCTTTGTGTATTGCAAAGAAACAAGGGACATAATTTAATTTTTCTATATACGCTGCCAATTTTCTTTTTCTATACATGCTACCTTAAAGGCAGATTTAGAGGGAAGGCATTTTTGGCATCAATCAGTGTGAGTCAGCGAACCTTTCCATCGATTTACAAGTTCTGACAAAACCTGCTTTTCAGACACTGCTTTTGATGCACACCAGGGCTCTGGTAAAGTGAATTTCTTTCTGTCTGGCCATGTCTGTCATTAGAAGAACCCATCAGGAGAAAGAGGTTTTTCTGTTGCTTCAGGACAAAATGCAAAACGGGCTTCTTTAATTTGTCCCTATAGGTAATGTGATGGTTCAAACTGACCCAGAACATTTATTTGGTTTCTGTTCCTTCAATTCTGGGCAAGCATAGTGTTTTTGCAGAGCAGGATTTACATAATCTGGATGTTAGAACAGATGTTAGTTTTTTCGAATGTAACTCCGAAGAACGGGAATAACAGAATATTCTTTCGTCTGTTTCGGAGCTAAAAATATTAATCGCATCTTGGGGTTTCTTTTTTTAAAATGAAATCAGAATATTTAATCTTTTGGTTGGCAGTGCTCCTGGCATTATTGGAGACAATTTGATCAAATGCACGTTCAGTATAGGTCAGAGAAGAATTTTGTACAGTGTAACAGCTGTTACCTGCCATTTATTCACTGAATACGGGAGATTGATGTGCCTTGTTCGGCCAGCACAGCTCTTGGTTGAAATGTCCTTTAAGCTACTTTCCACAGAATTTGATTTAAAATATGCATAACTAATAAAAGAGCTCTTGGACCAGGGTATGTATTTAAAACCCTGTAATAATTTATGTTTCCAGTTGGTACGAAAGGCACCTGGCCTGTTTGTCATGACTCCTTATTACTGGCTGCTCCTTTTCAAGACGCCCCTGCAGCACTGGGTAGGATGTGCAAGAGCAGGGAAGCAACTGTGGGAGGGGTGAAAAAGGTTTTACATTCTGTCCTCTGAGTCGTGATTTCTTACGCTAATGATTGTTGCAAAGGGAGACTGCACTGTGGTTACAGAGGATTTGATTCTTTGCCAGTAACGTTGCCAGTTTCTGTATGATTTTGGATTTCTGTTAACTAGTGCACTACTAATAGAGAAACCAACCTTTGCCATTAGGAGAAACTGCATGGACATTAAGGAGTTACCTGTTATTCCTGTGGTATGATTAATGTGATTAGGACAGACCTTTTCTCCCCTTCTTTTCTGTTTCTAGCTGTTCCATCCTGAACTATGTGGACACATATTCCTTTAAAAATCCCTTTCCAATAGGATGGATTGACTGTTGCTTGGCTGTCTGGCTGACCAGCCAGCCCACTCTTACTCTACCACCCAAACTGGAAAATAGGTATCTTTTGGGAAAACCACATCAGTGGCCTTAATAATATCTTACACCCTCAGCTTTGATGTTTGCTCCTTTTGCAGGCCAAGTCCCTGGGATGGCAGTAACTGCCCCCAGGCAAGGCTACCCTGCGGTACTGGTGTTAATTAAAAGGGGTAGGTAATCCACACAGGGTGGATGCAGGGCATGGTGTGGAGTCGCCGTGGAGGTGGGACAGAGCAGGAGTGCCGTCATGAGGTATTGTCATGGAGAGCTTTGTGTGCAGAAGCCATGGACCTATTCACACTGGTTTCTTTTCACTACCTTGTGAATGAGATTAAAAAAAAAAAGTAATTGTCATCATATCAAGATGTTGTTGTGATATTCCCAAGGCAGAGCTATGCTTTCATTTGCTTTTAGGAAGCCTGGACTCTTACTGGTGAAGTGGATTTGAGGAGAAATATGTGGGTTTGAGAGCTGGAGTTTCCTTACAGTATCAGTCTTAAAACTTTTTATTTTAAATTTGCAATACTGACCCTCAATAATCAGCCTTTCAGGCTTGTTGTTCTTGAACTAATAGAAAGAATAAATTGTTAAAGCAAATTGAAAAAAAGACCAGGACCATGCACATTAGCCAGACACAGTGCTTCTTTCTCTGCTGACTTTAAAAGAGGTGCTTTCCTTTCCCATGGTAGAGCTGGATTTGTAGCAATTGACTCCGAGTTTCTATTGTATGTCTTTTAATTTTTAAGCAATTTGTTTTCACCAGAAGTCTCTTTCTGGATCAGCTTCCGTGGCTGAGTGGGAGACTTTTTTTGTGGAAAGGTATGAGCTGTCATTCCTTTCTACACGCTGTGAGGTATGGAAATATAATTATTGGTGTTTACATAGGAGGAAGTGGGAGCACAGAGCCGCTCTGTGTGAGGCTGGCCAGGAAACTCAGGGCAGGCTTGGATGAGAAACACCAGCACCCAGTGCCCCTCTCTGGCCCTTGGGAAGAGCTCATTGTATTGTTCAGGCCTGGCAGCCTTGGTGGGGAGGCAGGGGGGAATGCAAAGGTGACTGGGATAGAGAGTATTTGGTGAAAAATTTTATTGTTCAGAATAATTTATTTAATGCATTATTTCAGGTTGGTCTGGGTCCCGTTTTCTTTTTGCAAAGGCACTATGCAGGAAGTTTAAAGATGTGCAAGACTCCGTCCTTTCTGCTTCAAACTGAATTTACTCAAACACAAAGGCATCACCTCCGTTTTAAAAATCTGTGTACACAGAATTTTTCATGTTCGAACAGTTGCTAACTTTAATGCTGAGAAACCTCAGCCTGAAAGGAAACCTTTTTATAGTCACCATGTGAAGGAATATAAATAGATCTGTAGATTGAAGGGCTCTTTCATCCCCTGTCTGGAGCAGCCGGGACAGCGGCTGCTTGTGCTGTGGAGCTGGTGGGTTTACAGATTCCTTGGGATCTGGGGAAGCCAATTAAGGGAAAAGTAGTTGATGCTTTAAAGTACAATGCAGTATAGTTGTTTTCAGATACCTCATCGCTTTCTCCCAACACTTTTTTTTTTTTTGTGTTTAATGAACAAGTCCCACACTTTGAGCAAAATCATCACCATTTTACTTTTTTTGTTTTGCCTTTTTTTTAAAAAATGGAAACTGTGACTCATAAAATATTTTAATCCTTGTTAGTGAGCATAATTAAAATGAAGATTGTTCCCCAACAGTGTGTTTTTGATTTGAGAACTCTTCATACTGTGAGTGCTCTCTCCATTGAAGAATGACATATAATAAGTTGATGAAATTAGAAGTTTTATAAGACACTGTAATCGTAACTTTTTCTTATGTAAATTAAATTACTTTGTGATTTTTAATTCTCTTTGCTTTTATACACTCAGACACATATTATTTGACAATATACGAAGCACATTAAATTACCAGTAAAGGTAGAAAAGGAGATGAGAAAAAGAAATTACACTTGGAAAAAAGTCTTAAAAAAGTGTCCACTGCTTACAGCAGATGTGACTTAGGATGAGGAAAGTGTGTTTCTGAAGGACCACGGGGAAGTTGCTTACCCTCTCTGCGTAATGCATTCAGGTTAAAAGAGGACAGTTGAGCATCTAGCTCTTAAAGATGTTCAGTAGCTGCAGTGCATGGTATCACAGGTCAGGAGTGGGGTCAGTGGCCTTGGTCCTCAGTGCCCATGTCCTGGCCCTTGGCCAGGAGCCTGCGCTGGGCTGGCCCTGCCTTTGGGCAGGTTTGGGTCCTCAGGCTTGGGAGCCCCTCTTTTTGCTGGGAGAGAAGGGTGGTGTGCATGTGGCTTGCTAACACCTGCATGCCATATTTTGGGAAATTTGTTCTGGGGTTTCTTCTAGGGGACTGCTTGGGGTGTGCATGTCCTCCTTCCTTCTCTTACTAGTCCTGTCACTTGCTGACTGGCATGACAGTGGCCCTAAATTTGTGAATATTAGTTGTATAAAAACAAAATGAAATTAAAAATGAGCACACAAACAAAAACACTAAAGGTGGGGGGAAGAAGGTGCAAAGAAAGTAGATGCTTGCAACATCCTGTGCACTTACCCAACACTTTCATTTAAGGTTTTTTTTCTTACCCTTAAAATGCTAAGGTGCCTTAGAGCAAGAGCAACTAGTTTAGAAGCTGTACACTCCCAAGTACCGTGCGCATTACTGGGAAATGAAGACAGATCATAAAATGCACAGCAGCATAAATCCTTTGACTTAGTAATTAAAAAATGCCAGGCAATTGTTTTTTTTCCTTTTCATGCACTACCATTTTGTGTGCAGCAAGGTTAAGACAGAGAAATTTTTCTTAATGTCTTTTAAAATTGTCTGTGCAGGACTCCTTGTCTCACCATGGCTATAAACTCATAAAGGGTGGAGGTTTCATTTAGAAACCATCCAATTTAAAAGGGAACTGGGCGGGAGGTAGGAAACAATGTCGAGTGGGATGCCTAAATTGCTCAGGATGTTGTAAATAGAGCTGCTGCCTTTTGATCTTGTGAAGGGTAGCGGAGATGCCTTTGCTTTGACCAAAGGATGTTGGAACCAAGTGGCAAGAAATCACCCACCTTCCATCCTGTTTTCCACTGCTGTTACTTGGCTTAGGGCTGGCATTATTAAGGAGGTGTAAGGAAGCAGCTCAGACAAGGCTTCCCTTCAGGGTCTTGTTGCTGCTCGAGAATTAGAAAGTGTGTTTGTTTCTGGTCTGCTCAGATGTTTTATGGCAGCCCGTTGTTGCTCGCTGCCTGCTCAGGCTGGCTACTGGCTCTCATTAGGTGTAACATCAGGCTGTTGCTTAGGAAGGAAAGAAGAGATGAAAGCTCCTGAATAACTGGAGAACCTGAATGAAAAGTTAATATTGGGAGATTGCCTGTATGTTGTGCAGAGAAGAAAATAACTTGCGTAAAGACCTCGCACAGCTGAAGCAGGGAACTCTTTGTACATGTGTGCATATTTACATATGTATATATGCAAATGATAACAAAATACAAAACATGCATAGGGTTATTTTTTAAAGTAAATACTTTCAATTTACTTTTTAAATAAAGATTTAGATGGCGGCAATATTTAAAGGATGTAAATTAGGCTGAAGCTTGAGAGAGAGTCATCTCTGGCTTCTGGTGAAGAAATTTAGTAGTGAACAAAGAGCACCCTGTCCCAGCGCACCGCTGCCTGCTGTGCACTGGGGAGGCAGAAGCGGCTTTCTAATGCCACCCACATCCATAGTCATACCCTATGTAGAAACTGCAGCTTCCCTGCTCTGGTGGGCCAGTCCTTGCTTCTCCAGCCGCCTGTCCCACTGGAGGAGAGTGCTTTGGTTTGCACCATGGGTAAACATAAGGATTTGCAGGCTTCGCTGCCTCATGGTTACCTTGCCTTTATGTTACAGCAGTTTGAAACCACTGCTGGCTGACTGTGCCTCCTTTGAGGTGCAAAGGCAGCCTGGTTTGCTTAAATCAGCTTCTGCTGGGGGCAAGTGGCTTCTCAAAATGCAGTGCTGTGATGGCTCAAAGGTGTCTTTAATTCTTATTAAGCAATTCTAATTAAGAATTGCTGTCTCTTGCCTTATACAGCTGGTAGTTGGACAATTAGTTGCTTGAATGTTTTTTATATACAAGAGATTTCCTATATTATTTAGACTACTGGATACGGGGGAATTAGTTTATGAAAAATTATCTCTTCCTGTTGAGATAATATCACAACTTTATAGCAAATATAGTACACTGGTTTCTTAAACATTCCTGGTTATTTACAGAAGCAATCTTTTCAAATATCAGTGAGGTCATAAACTGGAAAACCTGATGCTAATCTGCACTAAATACCAATGCAGTTGGGGACAGAAAATATTTTCAAGCATTTACTAGAAAGATACATATTGGATGTGAATAATCACATTTTAATAATAATCACGTTTTTTGCAAGCTACTGTATTTTAACTAGTCTGGGGTCTATTATGGTGCGGTTCATAAACAAGACAAAACTATGTGGCTAATAACATGAAATGTTTCCTACTTTGATCTAATCAGAAGCCTGTTTCGAGCTGCTGGTTTAGATCTTCATCAGAGGAGACGAGGATGTCGGAAATAAGTCCTTTAAGTGTTTCTCTCTTGGCAATTAGCCACAGGAGCTCCATTATTACTTTTTGTCTGGATCAAATGAGGTCAACGGCATGAGCTTCCTGCATGAGATCTTTCTCAGAAGCGGCAGCAGATGGTAATTGTGAACATCTCCATCCTGCAGGTCTCTGTCCCGACAGCAGCCAAGGGATGCAGTCTAGAACCTCGGAGGGAGGGGTAGGAAAAGCAGACAAATGACTTTGCGGCCTCTGAGGAAAACAGAAGTTTGACTGTATTGCTTTGCCTTCAGATAAATACTAATAGCTTTCAGAAGCTTGTGATGATAGTGGTGAAGGAACAAGACCTGCATAAGTGGGAGGCCTGCCCACTTTAAAATTAAGGTTAAAATATAAACCACCTGAAATTCAACTTCATTTTTACTTTGCCATTTTAAGGAAAACTGCTTCAGTGTTGATTAAAAAATTAATGCCTTGAAAGCAATGCCTCCACATCTGTGTGCAGATATACAGATGTAAGGCTTTTTTTCCTCTATGTTACGATGAATTTCCACTATGTTATATCTATGAATCAAAGTTATTTAGGATTGTAATCCTAATTGTGAATCTGTGTGTAGAATATTCCCTTGAAGTGTCCTTTAGGAGTTCCCACAGTGCCAGCCTGTGTCCCAATGAGGGATCCTGGTCAGATGAATGAGCCACTGTTATCTTTGGCAAATGTATTTGTTCAGTTTTAGTAGTGGCATTATGCATTGACTTTCAGCTCTCTAGAATAAACAGCAGAAATGAGAAAATTGTGTATTTGATAATGATCTATTGATGCAGCAGCTCTGTGGCCTATCATACAGTTTCTGCTATGCAGTGTAATTAAGTTGCCTCAGCAAGTGAGGGAGTAGTTCTATTTAAAAATATATTCAAATATGCAAATGTTATGTGATAGTAAACAGTGAATTTCATGAGTATTCCTACATAAATTGGGTTAGTTGAGTTTTTTTGGTTTGGTTATTGTAGAAAATCCTGATCAAACTTGAGTGAGTCCATCTGTTTTGTCCTTCTCCCCCAGGTTTAAGTGCATTTAATGACAAAAGTGGTTTGCATTTTTTTCCTTTGAAAGTCAGAGGGTCTATTTTTAGTTGTGTGCTTCTTTCTGGAGCTGGGACATATTAATAAGAGCTCTTTCCTAAGCTCTGTCCCTGTCTTCTCTAAATGCAGCTGGAGACAGGCATTTGGATTTGGCTTCTAGCATATCCTGTAAGTTGGTACATTGCCACTGGAGGTCCAGTCAGATTGTGCCAGTGGTTTTATTGTCCTATATTCCTTCACTTCCCAAAGAGAGATGTGCCTTGCTGGAGGAGCTTGGGAGAGGATCCTGGAGTTTCTCTTCAGTGCAAGAGATGTGCCCTGGGATGCAGGAAAGGGTAGCAAAAAAGGGTTGCCCTTCTTCTTAATCCTTCTCTTAGGGCTTAGCTAATAGTGTTCCTCAATCCTGGCATTCACCCTTGCACCTTGGTGCAGCCTATCAAAGTATTTCTGGACAGAGTTGAGGAAAGAAGCAAAATCAGTTTGTGGAAATTCAGTTTCAACTGTTTGCATGATATTTGTGTGAATGTTTTTAGAATCTTTTGGATTCCAAAACTATTCAAATCTTTTGGATTCCAAAACTATTCACTTGTGTGAAAAAATCAGATTTCATGTTGAAATCAATGTTTCTAGATCTTGTGGTTATAGAGGGAAGTTTGGAAAATGTCAACTCTGTAGCTGAACAAAGAGGTTAAAAAAACAACAACACGCACCCCACACAGGGAGCAGAGTCCAGAATATTCTCAGGTTTTCCATCTTTAGGAAATCCAGAAATACAGCATTACTTTGGGAACCTTGTGCATACTTAAGTAACCCTTTTAACAAATGGAACTGGTGTAATGAAATAACACTGAAAAAAGAAAGGTAGAGAAATCCACCAGAGAAGAGAAATGTACAGTAATATCTCAGTGAGGCAATAAAATGACTTCAGTCTTTCAGTACGCTGATGCTGGTGGCTAAAGATAATCTAACACTTGTTGCTGAGGAGTGTGGTTTTCTGATGAGCTGATTTTAAGAAATGAGGATATGAAATACTTAGAGGATATTGTCTTCTGTCTGAAAGGAGAGATACAATCTCCCTCATATAGGCTGGTAGAAATTTTAATTAAACTTGAGCCAAAACCCACTGCTGAATAGACGAAAGCAAATTCATTTAAAGACTGAAGAGACTGAGGGTGAGGGATTTCTATGTGAGAAAGATAAGAAAACGTTATTTAATATGTTTGTACCATGCCCGTAGTCGAAATGCTTCTATGCCAAAATCTTTTGGTAAAACTGGGTTTCAGTTGGGATATACTTGTCAGGAATGTAGGATGCAAAGGAGTAGGAAGGCAAGGAAGGAACACGGTCAATAAGGGGAGGAAAAAACAGTCCGGGAAAGGGGGGAAGAATAATTGTTTCTCTCCTGTCATGCCTTGTTTTTCTCGTGCTCCTTCAGTTGACTGGGTTGGCAGATGTGGGCAAGCAAATGCTCTATAATTTTTGTTTTGGTAATTCCTCCTCCCCACCCCTAGCTTTCTGTCATATGTCTCCAACCTCTGATTGGTACTGAACGACAGGCTCTGGGAGGGGGGCACGGTGGCTGGCTCTGGCCAGGCTTTGTGAAGCACAGGATGGAGCGTGGTAGCTGCGGGAGCCTTGGTGCCTCTGCAGATCGGTGTTAGAGGGATGACTGACAGCATGCCTGCTCCAGTACAAAGAACAATGTTTAAGCATGGTTGTGATGATGTGTTGAAATAAACTCTGTTATGATTATGCTGCTACATTCTTGGCAGGCTTACCGTAAACCACAGTGTGCTTTTCGGTGTGTACGTGGCTTCCCCCCCCGCCTCTTTTCGTATGGGTAAGCAGATTAGTTAATGCCTGCCTTTCCTGAGCAGAGGCTTTCATCCTTAATGCTGGGGTTAAACTGCATTCAAGCTGTCTATAGCCTGTGAAGGTCACACTACCATTTTGATTTCCTCTCCCCAGGTTTTTAGCTCCTGCAGGAGCAGGCATGGAAGGGCAGTGCAAAGGCTGAGCTTGACTCTGGTCCCCCTGCTCTGCTCTAGGGATTGTCTTCTACTTTAAGTGGATGTTCAGAATGAGCTTTTTTTCTTTCCTCAAAACCACCCTCGGCCCCTTCATTGTACTTACCTGTATGACATTAAATATTCAGCTCTAAGGGCACCATGTCAGAAGTAGGACATGGTCTTCCCCACTGAAGACATTGTGTCTTGACTTTACAGGCAGCCAACTTCCGTCTGGCATGTCTGAATGAAATGGATTGCCCTGAAATAGCTTCCTGCTCCTAGGTGTTGTGCTCAGGAGGACACTGCTTCCATCAACCTATCCATATTTAAATATGCCCAGCCTGGACTAGGCTACCTTTCTTCTTCCCTCCCCTGTCACAGCATCGCTGCTCTCTCACCCACTGGCTGCCCGAGCATCCGCCATCTGGTCGCAAAAACCAAATAAGAGCGGTGCGTTGTTTTCATTATTTTCTACTTGTGTGGTCAGGAGGTTATTTGGTCTGGTGAGCTCTACTTCAGGCTCTTGCTCTCATTAATACCACCTTGCACACATCCTGCGCGAGTACAGGAATGGATAAGTTATCCACTTGTGTGGCCGGCTCCTGATACGGCACAGTGGCCAGTATTTACAATTATAAGAGGAAGCTGTTCTATGTGGATTATCCTGTATTTTTCTCCAGTGATGGTAATAACCTACATACATTTTAACTTAATCCAAGGACTGAAGTCTCACTAAAAATATACACATAAAAATTCCGTTATCCAGAAGTAAATTTGGGTCATTTAGGTTTATAAATTGTATTTATTAAAGAGCCTCTTTTCTGATTTGGAGGAATCCTGGGGAAGTCTTTCTCTGTAAAACCCAATGGGCTTAAAAAAAGGTGCAAAACTTGATGGGAGAGGAGAGCAAAAGCTACAAATAAGAAAAACAGTTTTGTCAGCTTGTGTGACAAGGGATCATTTTTCACTTGAACAGACAAAGCAAACAATTGCAGCTGAAATATTGAAGCTGGAAATGTCTCTGCAAGACGTTCTGCATGACTTTTAAGTTCCTAATTCCTTCCTGGAAGCCTGTGATAAAGGCAGCACATATGACAATCACAGGCAGGCAAACTCCTGCCTCTCCAAATCTAAACAATATAAGTGGCAGCTTCAAAAATACCATCGCCATCTAACGACCAATACCTATGTAATGCAGTGGCTTGGTAAGGTGCAGAAACATGGAATGGACAGAGTTTTGTTTCAGTCTGGTTCACACTGTATTTCTTGATTTCAGAAAAACAAGCCCTGAACGGATATAGCGGGAGGAAAGCAGTGATAATTAAGGGCACCGTGCAGTGAATTTTGTCTGGGACTTTCGAAGCTGTTTCTTACCTCCAGTTGCGGCTGCAGCAGAGGCAGCTCCTTGCCTTCGAGCTTGGGATCATGAAAGGACTTGTTGCACCTTGAGAGCAAGAATAGCCCCTCACGTTGTTGCAGGATTAAGCTGACATGCCTCCAACTGGCTGCAGGGTTTCTGAGTGTCACTGTTTAGATGGTGCGTTTAGGGAAGGCCTTTCAAAAGTAATAAATCCTCTGGATATGTCTGTGAGAGTTCAGTATTGTCAAATTGCAATTTGAAATGGTGGAGATTTCTTTTTATCTCTCAGGAAGGTAAACAGCTCAAATTCCTGGGGCTTCTTTAATGAAGAGACCTTAAATTTTTATGTTTTCTTCCATTTTTTATTAAATAGCAGAGTTCCTCTCCAGTAAGCTGTTCATATGCTCCATTTTTAGAAATGTGAAAGGGGAAAAAAATAAGTGAAAAGAATGCAACATCTTTGCACGTAAAAAAGAGTGTTCCCCACTTCATCACCGTGTTGCAGAGCCCTTGGACATTTTTGGTTGATGGTGGGACATGAAGGAAATTCAGACTTCTGCGTTTGAGTTAGTCAGCCTGGGCTGCACAGTGAGCTAATACACAGCTACTTCTGTGAGAACTGAGTGCATGGTGTAATGCACAAATCTGTGTTACAAGGAATCTCCAAAACATGTTCTCAGTAAATTAACGAGGAGGTTTAATGTAGGCTTCAGCATGCATTTCAGAAAAAAACCCCACCCATCCAAAAGTGTTTGTGGTTTCTGATTTCCCTCACACCGCCTCTGCAGATCCCTGTGATGCAAACCAGGTTTTGATAAATTAATATTCTTTCTGTCCATGTGTGCGCCACCTCGCTCAGAAACAGGGCACAGATAGGGAAGAAAGAGGGGCTGTGCCCGGGGAAAGGATGAGTAGGAAGGTCAGAACTCATGGTTTAATGAGTAATTGTTATTTCCCACAGTATAATTCAGGTGTGGTTTTGGATACAAAGGGTTTACCGTGGCATTTCTTGAGTTGGTATAGGTCACGTATGGATGCTTGTGTTAAGGGTCCTCATGCGTGGTTTTGTTTGTTGGTATATTCTTTTGTTTGGGGGTTGTTTTAGGGTTTTTTTTAGTTGTTCTGGGGTTTTTTTAGTTGTTTTGGCTTTTTGGGTGTGTTTAAATATTGCATCTTGAATGAGTGCTTCCTGTTCTAAAACGTTTCACTGAATTCAGCAGAAGCTACTTCCAGCCATTTCCCTTCAAAGCCATTTTATAACCGGCCATTATTGCTCCAATTTTCTCTCATCAGCTTAGGTTTTAACTTCTCCTTTTTTCTTTGCAAGAGGCTGCAAAATATGTAAGTTATTTAGAAAAAGCATAGACCAGGTTTTAAAGTACTGCAGTGTCTCAGTTTGAGAGGACTATAACAACTTGTTAATGTCTTTGTGTGTAGTCACCAGCTCTCTGACTTCAATAGCTGGTGTAAATGTATGCTGACTGAAAAGAGAAGTACTTGGAAAGAATACATTTCAGTATTTCAGAAATGTTTTTATGTATGGTGCTAGATAAGACATTAAATGGGAAAATGTTATGTCCTTGGTAAATACCTCTTTAAAAATGAATCTATTTGATACATCAGACAATATAATCCTGTGTGCTGGTTTGCCAGAACATGGCAAATGTTTTTGCTTTTAAGGTATTTTAAAATTATGAAAACAGCAAGAATTATCTTATTATACTGGAAGACATTTATTATTTCTTGGAATGTCGCTGATTTCTTTTCACATCTTTCCAGATGGACTAAAAGTATTGTTTTGCCTTTTCAACAGTTCACTGCTGGCCCAGTAGTGTAATATCATAACAGCTGATCTGCAGGTTTATATTCCAGCAAAAATCCTTACATTTCAAAAGTAAACATTTTGTTTTTCTTAAACCTTAATTTTGAGGTCAACTTTGCCCTGAACCAGTTCTGAAAATATTGTAACAACTGTAGGTAAAGTTACTTCGGGATTTAGACAAAGTAATTAAGGATTATTGATTATGTTTTAGACTGGGAAACATTTATTCCTTGCTACCCTGAAGCTGAGTGCATTGTTGCAGTTCTGAAATTGTGAACGATGTGCTCAACATGGAACATAGCCCCGAAAATACAAGTTTTATGAGGGGAATGTTGGCACAACACAGACTTTATTATGCTTGTGGTCAGTCTGCTCTGGCGTTTAAAATCACTGGTTTCCATGTTACTTTGTAAATACAGCTTTGCTTAGTTTGCTTGAAGATTGACCTTTTGTGACTTTTGGATCTGTGGAGGCTTCTACTTTTATTTAGGCTTTCTTTTACGGAAAACATGGAGACATTGTCTAAGATTTGAGATGAGGACTGTTGGGTTTGCCTTGTCTAAAGAGAATTTGGATATATAGTAAGACAGCCCTGAAAGAACTTTTTTTTTTTTTTTGAGCCTCTTCATTAAGTAGGGAGAACATTTGCAAATTAGTCTTGGCAGGAGACTAGACACTAAAACACCTGACACTTGAGTTCATCTCTGTTGAGAAAATATTGCATGTTTTGAAAGGTAAAACGTTTCACTGAGATGCTGTGTTCTGGTTATAAATACTGTCTGAGAGGCAGGCTGGGAAATGGTTTGGCTGTGGCAGTCTCCACTGAAGGGCTCCTGCACTTTCCCTGGCAGCTCCTGCATCGCAAGGCGTGCAAGGTGTGGAGGCATCGGTAGGGCAATTTGCTTGAGAGCAAAAGTTTAACAAGGGCTCATTCCCAGGGCGCCTAAGCTGATGTCTTTCACTCTTTATTGGATATGAGTGAATTAATATGCCCGTATTTCTCTGGGATATAAATACACAAGGAAAATGAATTCTTGGTGATACTCATCACAGTTGATGGCAAAATATTGGGGGTACTGTTGCCTTTGCTCTCCCTCAAATATGGTGCTTTCTGTTCTACTGGAGGATGCCTTTGCATGAGGTCAAGCCCACATCTTATCTTTAAGTCCTCCTTCCCTTCAGGGTATCATCAGGCATTCAACTTACAAATCCTCTAAATCTTCTGAGGTGTTTTCCTGTGCGAGTTTTAAAAAGTTTACGTAATCTCTCTGAAGAGCGGCTTCCACTAAGCTGGCACACCTTGTATTTGATTAAACCTTCACTTCATGCTTGAAGGACAGCTTGGCTTGCCTCACAAATCCACTGGGTTTCCCTGTTTGAGATACAACAGTCAACTACAGTGATTTTTTTTTTTCCCCCTCCTAGTTTATGGTGTGGCGGGGGGAAAGGAATTGCAAGGTGGTATGTGCTGGAGAGGGTAGGTCGTGTAAGAAATGTCTCCAACTGATTGCAAAAGTAAGTTTGGCAGAACTTTTAGTAATATCTGCTATTTGACATGTCATCAGTGTTTCCTATTTTTCAGTTTCCTTTATTTTGCCTTCTTACTTAGCCAAGCAGTTTATGCCTTACTAATAATTGTTACTGTAGAAACCCAGATGACTTTTGGTAGGTTTTACATTCTTGAAGCAATCCCTGCATCACTTCACTTCTTAGTATTTACCTGCAGGTATATTACCTCTGACTGCAAAATGATTTGGCTTCTTTCTTCTGTCCCTTTCACTGCAGAGGCTGCATCTGCCAGCATGGTTTCTTTTCCCATCTTTTTTGTGACTTGGAGTTTAGCATTTGTCTCCAGTTGCATTACCATGTCCTGTTCAGGATACAGTTTTTGTGTTAGAGGTCTGGGTTTTGTGGGTTAATAAGCGGTGTTGTTAATGGCTCTGATCAGAGGTGGTGACGGATGGGGAAAAGGAGCTGGCCAGGGCATGGTGCTTTACTCCCCCTGACAGGGTTAACCTGAGGAGCTTCATTCCTCTGAGTTCAGGAGGTCCATGCTGAAGAGTGAAGTCTTTGGGGTCAGTGCCCAATTCATACAGCTCAGTCTTCCTCAAGTGTTTTATTTTAGATGGACTGCAATGCTGCTTTGTTTTGCTGTCCTTCTCCAAGGAGTCATCACATGAAATTTGTGTTTCAAGGCAGGTGGTTTGTGCCACGCCTTCTTCCAGTTAGGTAGTGAAAGAGCTCCTGCATCTCATCTTTTTGTACTGCAAAAGTAAAACAACTACTCTGTTTGGTCCTTGCACTTTCTGGTGGAGCAGTGGCCTAGAGAGAATGAAAGCCAGGACAATCTACACAGTTTTTCAAATGTGTTGTGTTTTAATATAGAGGAAGGTAACAGAAATATTATAAAAACGACACGTCTGCTTCTGTGCATTGACTTCATAATTGATTTTTGCAGTGATATCCTTTGAAATTCGTATTAGAAATGATTTTTGGCCTCACCCATAAAATTACTGTTTGGAAACTAAAGTTGGACACACAGTTAGAAGGAATTTATTCACTACTGAGTCATTTCAACATTGGGAGTTACAGTTTTGATTCTGATGGCAAAGAACTCTGCTTTTTTGGTGTGTCCAGAGTGGGAGAAGTTTGGGTTTGAAATCTGGATGACTGGTAGATAATTGATACTTTAATTCCTGCTCTGTTGATGATGAAAATGTTGGTAGCAGGCTGCAGTTGTTATTTTTCCCCATAATCTGAAAATGAGCCTGTTGAGCAGATAACTGTGTGTATATACAGGCATCTATAGAGAATGTTTAAAGACATACACGCACATGCTTCTTCTTTGCCAGCTTTTTTTCAACAGTTACATGGTTCTGCAACCCATATCCAGCCTCCCAGATTTGTTCCTCTTGACAGGGTGCCCCCGCAGGATGGGTCAGACAGAGGAGGGCTACCTGCTCCACGTACTCCAGCTCTGGATTTACCTGCGAGCTGCTTTCCCTGCGCATTTGCAGGTTATGGAAGCCAAGGCCTTGAGAAAAATACTATGCCCTTTCCAGTGGTTTGGTGTTGGGGATTTGACCTAGAAAACATCTGGCTGATGCTGGAGATAACATAAGCAGAGGCAGCACAGAGGTGCTGTATGAGTTGTTAGGAGTTTCATGCTGATTGGTGCACAGGTTGTGGGCGACCAAAGGGAAAAGGTGGAAGCATTGTGTTGCAGGATTTGGGATGCGACATCCCGATTGATATAAGCGAGCCGTAGATCTGCTTCTCCCTTCCTCACTGGCAGCTTGTCTCTGCTTCCTGTGTTATAGCCAGCTACAGGTAAATGTAGGAATAATTCAGCGGAGCGCAGGAGTGGCCCTGTCAGCAGCAGCCTGCTTTTAGATCAGTTTAAGCGAAGCATGAAACCATACCCGTAAGTTTTATCATCGTTGGAAGCTTTCCTTAAAAAGGTGTTTATGTAAAGGAATGAATTAGTGGGAAAAAAACAGCTGCGAGCAACAACTGGACATAAGTGAAGTTTAAGCATGTTAAGTTCCGGAAGGCTATTGGGTATTTTTGTTCTATTCACTAGTGGAGATGGCTAGTTTGAATCGATAGAGAGGACTTGGTAAGAGCTAAGGACACTCAACTTTTTAGCCATGCCATGTGGGAGCCATCTCTGGAACTCAAATTCCAAGAGGGAAAAAACTCCAAAACAAAAAACCAATCCACCCCCACTCAAAACCCAAATGAGTTGTTTTAGCATGAGAGTTGACTGCATGCTGTTTGTATTAGAGACCTTTTTGTTAACATCTTGCTTCACTCTAGTGAAATATTTCCTTTCATTTAAATGGCGTAAGCATGGTTTAAATGTTTGTACCTTTTGAAGGACATAGGGAAGTGATAATGGTTTTACTTTGAGACAATATATATGATATCGCAATGTAGTGAAAGTTGCGCTAATTGTACATTACTGGAATGAGCTGGAAAAATGATGCAAGTAGAAACAGGGCTGTGTTGATACTCTGCCCATTACCCCTGTGATCATACTTTTGTATATGTAGGAATGATCATATTCAGATACATGTCTCTTCAGAGCACCCATTCAGTTTTGAAAATTGCTTGGAAAGCAGAAGCCTTCTGGAAATGCTGTTCCTCAGCTGTGTGGCAGCAACAAGGCTGTTGTGTGGAGGATACTGGGCACTGTGCTTGTGAGTTGGGGGTTTTCTTGGGGTCAAGCCCAATGGGCAAGTTAAGGGAGGAGGTGGGAAATTTCCAGCATGTGTTCAGGGCTTGAAGCACAAAGCCTCAGCTTGGTGAAATGCAAGGGGCATGAGGTCCACGTGTTCCCAGACCACCTTAACTGCTCTTAGCAGGCAGTTCCATTTTATACTAGATGAGGCTTCAGAGTTAATTTTTTCCCTTTAGTCTTCATTTCATGAGGCCTTGTAGAATAGAGAGGCAAACAGTGAATAAATATGCTGCATCCTGATGCCTCTTAAATTTATCCATGAGTATTTGGGAGTTGATATATGCTCACTGAAAGGACTTAACTGGGCTAATGTTAATACAACACGAAGAACAAAACTGGTTTGTTGGGGAAGTGCCTCAAAGATGGTTTATTTGTATTCACATTGCAGGCAGGTGAGTGTTTTCTACTGATACACTTCAGTAATGTGAGATTCATGTTATCTAGAGGTCCAGACTGTAGAAAATGCAGGAGCTATAGGGGTTTTTGTATTTTCATGGCCTGCAAGATGGGTATAGATCTCGCTTTTTACATTTCATTGATAGCATTGCTGGCAAAGTAAGTTGTTTTGGGGATTGCTGTTTTTTTCTTTTTTCTTTTATTTTTTTTTACTGGTCTTGCAAGGGATGTTTTATCTGACCCTTTAAATGATGGCATTTGGGAGTTAAACTTTATGCCTACTTTTTTGTTTGTCCCTGCAATATTGAGCAGATGTTTCTAAGAGTTAATGTCGCTTCTCAGTTATCTCTGACAGAAGCAGAGTCTGCTCAACATCAGAGAGTTTAGACTAATGCACATTGATCTTGGCAGGGAGAACACAGGCTCCTTGAGCTCGCTAGGCAGTACAGGCCTGCAAATTGTTGTATTAACAAGCCAATTAATTAATAAGCAGGAAATCGTTGTAAACCCTGAGGCACTATGCAGTGATACTATATTCTTAATTTTTCAAAAATAGATGCTGCTTTAATACATAACATGAAACATCCTCCTTGCCGTTAAGGTCCAAGGGAGGAAAAGCTTTTCATATTTCTTTTCAGACTGAGCTCCCTCTGACAGTTGTCACTGCCAAAAATTGCTCTCCCTGTGCTTTTTTCTCCTCTCCCAGCTTTGCATGTTTTTCCAAGGAAGCAGTGGAAGAGATAAGACTGTTTACCTGCTAAGTGGAGTGGTGTAATGGGCTGTTTCTCTGCAGTTTAACTACTTGCTGCTGTTTAATAGGCTTTTGTAGGTTTAATTTTTGGTGCTTTACAGCTGCAGCACAGGCAGTTGCACAGAGGTGTCCAGGTGTGCTGGGAGCAGGTGGGTTCAGGGCAGTTGCCAGAAGCAGAGTCCACCCACACACCATGCCACAGCAGGAAGAGAAGGTTCTTTTCTGCTTGAGACGTACCAATACTTGGGTGGGAGAGAGAGCAAAATACCAGCTTTGGGGTTGAGTTTATTCCTGTTTCTCATCAGTGACTTTGTACACCCCAGGAATGTGCTGGATTGATCTAATCTGTTTTTCATTCAATGGCTCAAACCTCCTCTGTGCTACTCATTTTTTGATGGGCATTGTGCATCTGTAAGAAGTAAAACTCCAGTTGTGCTACGCTTTGAATTAAGAATATTTCTCTGTAAATGGCTCATGCCTCAAGAAAATGTGACCCTCAGCATTAAGTGAGCAAATGTATATCTCATGCACTTGAGTTTATAAACCAAGTTTCTTTCTACAGTTTTGGTAACTTGTTTTAGTTGTGACATAAGCCTTTTAAAACGTAGGGTTTTTATATGCCTGTCCAAAAGAAATTAACTTTTGTTGGCAGTTGGCTGACTTCAGTGTTTTAACTGCTTATCCCAGAATTTTGTGCGCCCAATTTAGTCAATTGCTTTTCTAAGGAATAAGGTATCAAATTTTTTGCGAGGAAGAGATGAGGTTCAGATGATGGCTTTTTTTTTTTTTCCTTCCTGAAACCAAACTGAAGTGACAGGGCAGGAGGAGGAAGAGTAAGGGCACCAGTGTGCTGCCTCTGTGGCTCTTCCATCGCCTTGCCATCCACTGGTGTTTGCAAGATGGGTTTGTTGTTGGGTTCCTCCCCCACTCCCTGGAAGGTTAAATGTGGAAACCCACGCTCTTGGCATGTGCATCTCTCTTGGCTGACTCTGCCTTCAAAGCACTGCAAAAATGCCATGTTCAAAAAGAATTTTTTTTTTCTGTTGGGAGGATATTGCTTGCTATTCTTCCTCCCTTTCTCCCTGGTGGTAAATTGCAAACTCTAAATCAAAGGCAGGGTTTGATGCGAGGAAGTGCCCAGTGGCGTGCAAGGGGCTTTGATGTCTCCCTGAGGCTGGGTTGGTGACATACGTTCAGCCATTCATCCATCCATGTCCATACACCCCTGCTACTTGTGTCTGCACAGTTACTTCTTGGACCACTCTGTGAAATGGAACATTGCTTGGTTAAAAATAAGCATGCAAAAAACCCCAAACAAAAACACCCTTCAGAGCAAGAAGTGCTGGTGGTCGTTGGGGAAAGGAGGAGGGAAAAAACTTCCTGCCCTGCAGGTGTGCAGAGAGCTAGCTCCACTGCTATCACCGTCTGAAGATGGGCTGGGGTTTCCCAGTCTCCCTTCCCACGCTGTGCCTGGAGCAGCGAGACAGGGAAGAGTCATCCTGAATAGCTGGGGTTTGAGACTGAAAGTCAGCAGTACACATTGAACCACAGCAGAAACACCTTAAATACAAGGTGCAAGGTGTCTTCAGGAATTAATTTTGGAGCCGGCCTGGATGAAAAAGTACAGAAATTCTTATTCTGCTCAAATGATGGGGGAACCACCTTACAGTTAACACCAGTGATAAATGTCAGACTGGTTTGTATTAAAAATGCTTTAATCTGATTTGGCCCCATTAATTTTTAAACTAGCAGAGGAGGTCATTAAATCACAAGTCCCTTTTTTGTTATAAATGCTTGCACCTCCGTGTTCCCTCAGCTTCCACAGATTCTGCTTCTAATTAAAGCAGCGATGTGGTTCATGGCTTGTCAAGCAGATGAATGTGCTTTTCAAATCTGGGTTGGGTTTTTTTTTCTTCCCCTATATTGCCTGCTTGTCTTCCTGGGGTTTTATTTGGGGGGGAGTGTTGCTACTGCACCTGTATACAAAGCCTACAAAAAGGTTTTGGCTCCTACTGTGCAGGCTTGGGTGAAGCGTTTAAGAGCTAGGGGGAGGGGAGGAGAAGAGCGTGAAAGAAATCTGCTCGTCACAAAATGACACATTCATTGGCGTTTTCCCTTGCATTTGAGTGACGTGAGTGCTTTTTCTGATGCCGTGAATACAACCTGTTCGGAAATACCGAAACCTGCAACCCCCTCCTTTTTTCATTCTCCCCTGGATGGGACCATCCGTGCTTTCTCCTGGCTAAACTCAAAGCTCAGAAGTGGCAGGTCTCATCCCATCCACGGTGCAGAACTTTTGCCATACCAGGGGCTGAACTGAACTGGCACCTTGCCAGCAGCCTGAGGGTTGCACTTAATTTGCATATAAATTTACATAGGGTTTTAATTGGAGATAAATGCACATGTTTTTTATTTATAGAGGTTTGCAAAGTGTATACACAGAGATTTACTTAAAAAAAAAACCCACAAAAAACCCAAGAAAAAACAACACACCAAACTCGGCTGCTTTAGAGTTGTGTGGGATTAAGGATATGAACGGGGCTTGGATCACATCACATTGACAAGCCCCTGACAGCTTGTGGCCCCTTTGGCCAGAGGCTCTTCATCTGTGCGTTTCCTGCCAGCCCATGGCCACATCTACGCAGTCTGCCTTCCTCCATCCCTGCTTGCACCGAAAAGGCGTGGAGGGACGGCCTGCCGTACAGCACGCTTGTTTCAGAGCAGCTTTGGAGCTCGCCCTGCTCTTCTTATCTGCTGGCAGCCTGTGTCGTTGCTGCATTCCTTGGTCATGCAGTTACAAGCTGTAGCCCAGAGACCAAATAAGTGTCTTCCTTCCTCTCGTATGTGATATACAGCCGCGGTAGGCTCCGTGGGCACCTTGCTGGAAGATAAAATTAATTTTTGAGTATTGCACGTTGGAAGGAATAATCTGAATGAGACACGAACGTTACTGGGTTATAAATTAACTGTAACTACTGAGGAGAAAAGACACGGGCATCACCCAGCCTGGCTCTCGCAAACCTTTTCATGTTCTGTTACAGCGTGACGATAGTCAGGCAGAAATAAAATAAAATGGTGCAGAACAGAATGAAGTATAATTATGAAACTTCTCTGTTGTTCTCACAGAATTTGGTGGTCTGACGTCAGCTCTAGAAGTGTTTAATTTTGCTCATCTCAGAATACTGACGGAATAAAAAGATGTCCGGAAATGAATCATGCAATGAATAGAGGGATAGAATTTTTATATTTTTTTTAAAGTAGTTGGGAGGTGGAATTGGAGAGATTAAGATGAAAAGGTAAAATGCTTGCAGAGTGTAGGCAGGTGGATTTAATGAAGGAGTGCGTAAGCCACTTACGTATGGATAGAAATTAAATGGCAGAAGTGTGCAACATAATAAGCTGTAGAGAAGTAAATGGAGTGCTGCTGTCTTTAACCTTGCTGTGCAATAGGTCGTCCTGTTTCTCTTGTGGCTGCAGCAAGACCTCTAACATGATCCTTTAACCAGGGCAGGGGCAAAAGCAATGCACGGAGGCATTTGAGTCAAATGAAATGGCCATGTTCAAAATTGTTAAGGGGAGTTCTGTTTTCATGGTGAATAATTAAACTGGGAACTGATTGTCTTCTATTCAGGAACAGACATGGCTCTTTATAGATCAGCCTTCATCCCCTGCAATGCACTGTTCGTTAAAATAGACAAAACAAAAGCTCATAATGCATGTTAAGCCATTTTTTCTTAATCAGCTTCCTTGTTTTGTTGGGATTTTGTCTTTTTTAAGCTCTGGTTTTGGATTTCGGGCCATCTAAAATGGCTGTGATAACTCTGTGATCTTATGTGCTGAGCTGTTAATGGGCAGCAGAAGCTCTCTTCGAGAAATTCAGTATGGCTGAGAGTGTGCGGAGGGAAGGAGGAAGATGAAAACGTTAAGAGTCTGAAAATGCAGGTCTACTTAATTCTTAAATACATAGATTAGAATCTAAATAATATGAAGGCTTTGACAGTGAAATATGCTTTAAAATATTTTTTAAAGTTTATGTTTATGCATTTATCAAGTAAATTACCTTAATCTTCATCAGATCACTCTGAGAAATGTTCATCTCATGCAATCCAGATATGTGTCTGTAATAAGTACATGCAAATCAGTGACAGTATCGACTCAAGTTAAACAGAATTTTATGTGCTGGGTCAGAGGTAAAAGAAGAGAACAAAGCTGCAGCACAAGAAACGATTTAGGCTGTTGATCTTGCAGTTCTTTTCAGGTTTCTGATGCGGGGCTGATGCGTCTGTGTGGGTTAGAGTAACCTGTAATGTCAGATAGCCCAGTATAGGGTAGAAACTGCAGAAATCTAATGAGCAAAAACTGAACAAAGCCTTGCCCTTAGAAGAATTTTTAAAAGTACAATGAAAGTTCCAGCAGCAGCTTTATGAAATATTTCTCTCTATCATCATGACCAGTTTGACTCATGTTTGGCTACAGATACCTCCCTCCCTTGCACTCTAATTTTCTTTTAAAATCTATGAAGTACTTTCCCCACCCCTTGCTCTTTCTATTGGCTTTGTGGGCGAAGGAAAATTTGTCCTTTCTAAAGCCACTGCTCTGCATGACCTGAATTAGAAGCACGTGTCTCACTCTCTGTTGTGTAGATAACTGAAGTGCTGAGGGGGGTGTGCAGTGAGGAGGACCAGCATGTTGCTAGGCTGTGAGCTGGTCTGGCTCTCTACAGGCTGGGAGGAGAGACCCTGCTGCCCACTTGCTCCTTACCTGTCTCCAGATCTTACTCTGGAAATGCAGACTTCCACCTACTGTGGTTGTGTGTGCCATCCCATCCCAGCACAGATGACCAAGGGCAAGACCCTTGGGAAAGAGGATGAATTATCTGTAGCCTGTCACTTCTTTGTGCTTGAGGGACTCCTGGTGTCCCCCTCCTTTGGGAGAAGGAGAGAGAAAAAATTTCTTTTGGTGAGCCACCTCTCTCTCTGTGTCTCATTAAATATCTTCTGTAGGCACTCTGGGATGGCTGCCTGCCATTTTCTTATTTGAATTATGATAGAACTGATTTTTTTTTCCTTTGAGATCCCAAATCATGTGAGCACATCATCCAAGATGCTTTACATTTTTTATTTTCAAAGGTGTTTCTTCTTTGGCTTGTGCAGTGCTGTGGTTTGCTGGCATTGTTGAGATACCCCTGTGCTGTCAGGGCTGGTTTTGTTCTGCCCTGTGAAATACTGACATTCCTGGTGCTGCCTTTTGCTGGTGTTAGCATGCATAGAAAAAAAATTACTGATTAAAGGTTTGCCACATGTTGCTCATCTGGGTGAGTTTTCTTTGTTCTGTGACTTTGGGCAGTCCTGTGTATCTGGCAGTATTTCTGGTTTGTGAGAACCGGGTCTGTCTGTCTTTCTTGATTCTCTTGGAAATGTGTGTGGTTTCTTTAATGTAGTAATTTTATTGAACAATTTTAAATGCAGTTCATACATGTATATGTGTATACTTGTTAAAAAGAAAAAAAGAGTAGTAATTCTTTCCAGAAGGGAAAGAAAGAAATAGGAAGAAACACATTCAAACTGAAATACTGTTTTCCCAAGGGTTTTTCATAGCTGTTGAAGTAATTCTTTCTTTGTGTTTTCCCTCTGTGTAACATGCATGCCTTCTTTCTTTTAATTCCAAGATGTAAATTGCTGCCATTATTCCTTAAGATTCTTGAAACATTTGTCTCAACTTAAATACTAAGAGCCCCATAGCTTCTGAAGTCTACTAGAAATTGTGACTGTTTTCCCAGCTTTTTCAGGCATTTCTTTCAGCTGCAGTTGTTTTTTGACTGTATTTAATCTAAGTACATTTTAGCAACATTAGCCGTGTAGTGATTTTTCCATTTTTTACAGAAACTTACTGAGAATGAATAGAATTGATAATAATTTTAAAAATTACCTGTAGCTCCTTAGTTATTTGGTGACTATGAAAATTGCATGGCAAAGTTCTGCAGTCTTTTAACCCCCTGAAGCAGAAATTTTTATCTTGAAAATTTATAAACTTCTGCGAAAAGCTATTCAGCAATCAGCATTTCATCTGGAACTAGTGTTTTGGAAGAAAGATGTAAAGGATCATTCCAGTCTGGTATTTTTATGTCTACTGGAAAAAAACCCAAGCCTCTGTGTTAAAAAATAAATATTTCTAAGCTCTTCCAGACCTAAGCATCATGTTGCAGCTCAGAGGAAAATTAAGCTGCAATGATAAGTGAAGCAGCTGTGCTGAAAGGAAAAATGATTGGAAAGGTTTAGCTTGGTTATTTGGGGTGAAAGGGCTTTTTTGGACGTAAAGGCACAGTTGACCACTTTCAGGTTGAGTGAAAAGTTGTCATCAACAGAGTTTATCTCTTTGGTAATGGAAAAATAATCTCAAATATATGTGTCATGGGTAGATAAAATGTTGTGAATGTTTGAAACAAGTTTTTGTAAGAAAGGAAAAAAAATTAAAAATGTAAAAGCTATGTGTGATCCTAAGGCTTGATGATCCTTATGGGTTCCTTTCAACTGGATATATTCTACAATTCTGTGATCCCCAAGGTTTTTCTAGTAATAAATTGATTGTATTTGTCCTACTTGTTTCATAGACTGCTAAGTAAAGCTAACCCTGTCAAAGAGGGTACATACTATGGTGCCCCAAATGAGTAACCTTTCTGGTTGGCTGGATCTGGCTGGGGGCCGTAAGCTGTGAATAATTAGATTGTAATTAAGATCTATTTATCACCTTTTCTCTTTCCAACTAATTTAGGCAGTGATGTTAGGTAGATTATTTTGTTCTTTCTGGTGTCAAAAATACAATATGTTGTTTGCAAATACTGCAGGGGTTTTTTTAAATGCTCCCTCTATACACAGATAAATATTCTTCTACCAAAAAAAGAAAAAATCTTATTTCTGTATTTTCTATTTCACAGATCAGTTATGAAAGTATTTGTAAAAATCAAGACTAGCCAGTCTTTTCAGAGGAAATACGATCTTTAATGGGATTTTCCCCATTCCATGTTGTAGTCTGGCTTGGGGGACAGCCACACATCAATTTGTGAGTTTCAGCCTCCTTGCTGTAATGTGTAGTAGTGCCATTGCTTCCCATCTTGCATGTTGGAATCTCTGATGCCTGTGTCCTACACAGTTACTGACCCCTCTGATTTACTGACAGAAACATTTTGAGTGGGACTTCCTGGGAACCTTCTTTTGGCATTATGCCATTGCAGAAGACTCCTGTGGAAGGTAAAAACATTTAAGGGTTGATTTGTGCTATTTTTAATAAAGCAGTGTCTGGAGGTACTGGAGCCTAAGGGGAAATTCAGAATACTTCTGGAAGAATCAGATGGATTCCAGATGTCTTTCCTTTTAACCCAGACCTCTAGCTGACCATGCTTTTCTGATTAATTCCTCATAATAAGTTACCTAATTTGGTGGATTGGTGAAGAAAGGCCTTGAGATGAAATGTATCTTTTTTGGAAATACTTTTTATTTCCAGCAAGTAGTCTGATGTAAAGGCTAGACTTGGGGAGTGGGGGGAGCAGGTGGAAGTAAGAAGAGTAAAGTTGTCATAGAAATAAAGCTGGATTATGGAACCAATAGGCTTTAGAAGTGTAGTTTTGGACCAAGTTTATAGGTCTTAGCTTGTCAGACCTAAGAGTAACTCCTGTGGAACAGCTGAATGAAAGGAAGGATACCATAAAGGGAAATAAGGCCTGAGAAGAAAATGACAACACTTTAATTCCTCCCCCCATGCAGAATGCAGCTCTGGGTCAGCTAAACAAAGGGGGGGAAAATATGCAAGGGACTCAAAAAGCAATATTCAACTTCCAGCTCTGGTTTTAATCTTGTGCGTCCTTCTGTGTTTCTTTGCCAACAGCTAGAGGCCTTAAGTGCTAAAGCACACGGGATTTCCAGTGGCAATAATCGTATGTAACGTAGTTGGCTTGATGAAGTCATACTCACCAGGACAAAAAAGCTTGAGCAGCTTTGCCTGAGCTGAACTCCTCTCTGCCCCTCTCACTTCCCCTGCAGACCTAAGGAAATGCTGCTCTGGGATGTGAGCGCTGTACAGCCATGTGATGGACATCCTCAGGGGTCATTACAGTACGGTGTGGAGAAATCAGTGGGCCGTCCTGGATGGGCTGCACTTATGCAGGTGTGCAGATCCCTTGGAGCAGCCTGGCCGAGGAAAGGGCTGGCCAGGCAATCTTCTTTTCTGCGACAACTTTTTCTGAATGCAGCATTTGTAATAGGCTGTTTCCTGCCCAGTTTGGTTGCTGGGCAGATAAAATGCATTTGATATCCTCTTAATTAATTATTGCCTTTTTTTTTAATACTGAGTTTTATTACTTCTGAGTAGCAAGTGTATAGTAAGAGGAATATAATTTTTAACTTTCCCTGCTTCTTTTCAGCCTGATTTTCTGCTGAACTGTTTAAATTTAACCACTGTATCTGTTTCTCTTGACATCGTGGCAGTATTATTTATGCTTCCCAGGGAAATCCCCAACAGATGAAAATCTCCTTGACATCTGCCTTTGACTTCCAAAGAGTCTATAATTTGATACTATGCATTTTTTTGGATGTTTATGCCTTCAATTTTAGGATTTTAGACAAGTGGAAAACATATTTCTGCTTTCCCTCCCCCCCGCCCCCCCCAGCTGTTAAAGTGATTAACACGTGTGTGGTATTTGGAGTGTCTGTGAGTTTTTTAATTTTAAACCACGTGTAAGTATTTGCAGGTGAATTGAAGTGTAACAATGCAGAATTCATTGCACTCTACTTACAGACGTCTGTTTTTATCTGTCTGTGTGTTCTAGCAGTGCTGATGAGCATTCAGCAGTAAGAGAGGACTGTCAAAACCACACTGCAGAGTCCCTAAATTGGTTCTCAGCTTCCCAGGCTCCTCCTTTGTTTTTAACCGTGTTTTTTCCACTGTGAGAAATCTCTTTGCATTGCTATTCACTGGAGCAGGAACATTAATCATAATTTGTGGATGTGTGCCTACCTTCCTTCATTCTTCTTACCACTCTTGCAGCTCTGGCTCCTCTCTTGTGTACCTTGGCCCATCCTGAGCAGCGCCGTAGCCCATCTGGTTTTCACCCACTTGCGAGAAGCAACCTCCATGCTGTAGCCATCATGCCAGGGCTGGAAACACAGGGCTGATTTACAGTTCTCTTTGCCTGAGAGGTTGGGCTGTTGTACCTGCATTTCCTGACTTGATTACATTTGTAATGACGTGTCTCTGTGTAATAACAAGAAGGTGTGATTTCAACACAGGTAGGTGTTGCCTGCACTGGCTGGCTTTAACCTCGGAGCAGAGGCATAAATATGTGAAAGAAAATAACATGTGTGAGGATGCAGCAGCATGAGTTTAAGCCTGATTGAACAAATGGAACATGAGCCTTCTGGGTATGCCCAAAACATGTGGTGGTGGTTTCGTAGCTCAGGCTGAAGCTTATCCTGTCACAGCCTTATTGACACTTTAACTTAAATTAGTTAAAAGCCTTTACAAAATCAGACAGACATACGTGAAGATCTGTCTCAAAGGTTCCTTTAGCTAAGTGCATGAGAAACTAGTTGCTGGTTGCTTGCAGTAAGAGAAGACATTTTCCATACAGGTGGTCTGAAGGGAGCTCATTCTGTGTGTAAAGGAGAAATCTGCTCAGCTCTTGGCCCCTCAAGCACCTTGGCATCTGTGTCGATGCAGGACTCAGTCCTCAGGTTAGATTGGAATGATGGTTTGCATTTTCTTACAAGTCAAGTACTTTCCAACAGGGAAGGAAAAAAAGTTTGCCATGAACTTTTCTGAGCTCCATCAGGATTAGCAGCATTAAATCAGTTTTAGTACTTCCTTATTTGAAAAAAAAAACAAACAACCAAAAAAAAACCCAAAACCCCAAACAAACAAACAAAAAAACCAAACAAGAAAACCCCCACAGTTGCTGTCTGGGAGCAGCTGAAGCAGAAGGAAAGGAGACTTGAAATAAGTTATAGTTAAAGTCTTCTCTCTGGGCTTGATATTTCCCCAGATTTTTTACTCCTCTCCCCAGTCACACTGCCCAGTTGATTCCTGATCTTGCTATCCAGCTATTAATGTGGCTCAAGACTGTTAATGCCTAAGCTGTACTATTTACCTATAATGCTGAATTGCAAAAAACCCTCATTTTTTAGATGATTTGAGTAATTTATTCTTGGTAAAAGGATTGGGAAAAGACTTCTGATTTACAGAAATAAAACTTTACATTTCAGTGAATGCCACTAGACATTGTGGTTCTTGATTTAAATTCTCATGCAGTAATTTTAAAGATCTTTTTCATATACTTAAGGTGTACCTTTGGAAACGTTTAACAGAATGGAAAATACTTACTTTTCAGTAGCTAGCTATTTGCTTCCTTGAGTTTTTAGTAAATCATTCCTGGTGAGTTTGCAGTGTTTGTTGTTGAATGTCAAATTGCTAGTATGACTGCTTGAGATGTGCCTCCCTTAAGGTTCCAGTGTTGCAGAAATTAAGTCTGTTTGGACCTGTCATAACTGAAAGATGAATCCTGGTTTTGTTACAAAGGCCTTCAGAATTTCCATAGTGCATGTGGGAAGTGAAACTTCCTGTATATGCAGTTGAATTGTGGTAGGTGCTGGAAAGCAGGTAATGAGCTCTGCACACCAGTTCTGATATCACTTGTCACTCTTCTGATCTGTGTGCTGAAAGCAACTTCATGTAGCCCCCCTTTTGGAGACCACAGTTTGAAAACTATTCACTTTATATTTTCTTCCATAACTTTTTATTCCATGTGTGCCACACACACATTGCTCGATTTTATGTTAGTTTGACTTTCTTAGGTAATCCCATTCAGAAACTGTCTTGCCACAACAACTTTGAAACCTTAAACAAAAGTATATGCGAAATAGTGTGACCATGGTAGTGGTTGCAAGACATAGTGGACACCATTTCCCTTATGTGTAGTATTTATGAACTTCACCATGTTATGTTATTTTGATTTAATTTTTCAGTTCAGCTCAGTTCCTAGAATAAACTTCAGAGCTCCCTCTTTATAATTGAGCTGTTTCTTTGATGTCAGAACCATGACGCATTTTAAAGTGGATATCATTGTTTAGATGGATTTTTTTGTGTGTTCAGTTTATTAAGGATAGACCTAAGCACATGCCCTCTTAGAATGGACTAAGATGTCTGTAACACTTTCACTTTGTCCATAAAGGGGAGACAGACAATATCAGAATATGCGGGAAACATTTGGTAAAGGAGTACCTCCTTTAAGTACTAGATTTGTAAGATTTGGTCACCTTGCTCATAAACGTGGTGTAATATTTCAGACATTGTATTCTCCCTTTCCATTGAGAAGGAAAAGAATACTGGACCATAGACAATCTGAAAGTGAAAAAGTGACATCCATATATTGCATTTAGAGAAATATACACCAAAAAAGAGGTAAATTTATTGGAAGTTTGTTGGCTCTATTAATAAAGTTCTAACATCTCTGATGTAGTTTGCAAATATTTGCAAAGGTGCAGGTTTTGTTTGTGGTTGTGCTATTGGAGTATTTTGAGCTGGACCAAGAGTATGTGCTGTAGGGGTGAGTAATAATGCCAAGAATGAACTAGATGAGCTGATGTAATTTGTGAGTTTTCTAGCAACTGTATGCTTTTCCCCTCTTCCTTGGTTTCCTCCTTCTTCCCGGGAGTGTAATACTGATAGATGCCTGCTAAGCTGTTGGAAGAAAATGTGGGAAAACTATGATGAAGTGTAAGTTGCTTCACAGACATCTTGAATGTTGGTGGAGACTGGAAGTACATGACCACAAATCCAGTGTCCTCTGTTAACGAGAGGAATGCTGGTGGAGGGGCCTGGGGAGCTGATGGCCAGTGTAAGGTTTTGGGCCATGCGAGTGCATGGAGGAGCAAGGCAAGAATACACTAAAGGGAAGAGGGTGTCAAGCATGAAGAGTAGACTAATATGCTTCCATGGTCCTTCCAGTTGTCAGGAGGTTCATAATCTATTGGCACATCTCAAGGAAATTGCAAAGAGGGGTAGGATTCTGAAAGGTAATTCCTGCAAGTGGCATGGCTGAACTGAGGAGCAAGAGGAAAGCTGAAAGCCCTCCTTGGCCACGAGGTGCTGCATTCCGACCAGCAGGGAGCACTGAGCTGGGGAAGCTGAGCACATGGGTCCACACACAGTCAGATCTCATTAATTCAGCAGCTCACAAAGCAATTTCTTTTGATTAACTCAAATTTATGTCTGTGAACATGGTGTGCACTTGGTGTGGCAGCTGGGGAGGCTGCTCTGGGATCATCATCCTCACCCTCCCTGCTAGTGGATGGGAGACTGCCCGTGTTTCCAGAGCAGTGCCCAAACCTGATTCTGATAAACAGATAATTAAACAGACAGCCCCACCTTTATTGCTCAAATGCAGCAGCTGGACCTTGTAAGATGCTTGGCTAAAATGGAGATATGTTCATTCCATTTACTAATTGATTTTGCTTTTGAACTTCTTTATTTTCAGCTACGCATAGCAATAGAGATAAGAAGGAGAGGGGGGAGAGCAAAACAAAAATCAAGTTGAAGGCATTTTGTCTTTTACTTTCCAGACTGATTCCCTTTGTGCCAGTTTGGACTTCCCTGCAAGCAGGCTCATTTGTGTGTAGGGCAGGTTTGTGCTAGCCTCCCTCCTAGATAACACGTGCCTCAGTAGGATGGATGCCCTGCCTCCTGTCTCTTCCTTGCCCCACACGATTGGCCTCATGTGTGGGATGTTTGACTAGAGAACAGACAATATGGACAAGCCATATTAGTGGGCCTTAAGCCTGAGCCAGCAAAAGG
>JAYRBT010000082.1:61901131-61947267 GCA_036023395.1 Myiotriccus ornatus
ACCAAGTTAAACATTTCCATGCTAGGGCAGGGGACTCCTTGCATCACCCAGACCTGCTCTGGGTCAGATTTACACAAGCTTGCAGGTTTGTTGCTGTGTGAGTGTCTCTGTGGGTAGAGTTTGCCATGCCCCAGCTTTGACAGTGCTACTCTCCTCACTTCTGGCCGTGGTCCTCCTGCAGGGCTTTGGTGATGGAGCTACTCATGCAAGCATGAGCTACTGTGGTGCTGTCAAAGTGAGTCAGGTGATCCAAAACCTCCTCTCTGATGGCTTTAAACCGGTGCAACCCATTTGTGCTGGAAAGGTTTAAATGGGGGTGAGTGCAGGGTCTCTGCTTGGTTAGAGAGTCATCCAGCAGGGATATGATGACCTTCCCAGGTTCATGCCTCGAGAGTTACTGATGGGCACAACTATATCAAACAGTGTAGCTAAACTGTATTGGCTTTGGGCTAATGTATTTATTTCACTGGAAGAGCAATGTATGTTTTTTATATTGGCAGATGCACATTTTTGTTGAGAGAGGCATATATATATATACACACACACGACTATACTCCTAGAAAGCAGATAGATGAGCAGATCTTTTCTTATTACAGGCTTCAGCATCCTGGTACCAAAGTCCTGCCAAAGAAATTATGTAAACGCTGACCTCCTGTTGTTCTTGTGAGGATAGATGCTAAACACATCAACAGTTCTCCAGCTTCTCTAAAATATTGACACCACTGACCAACCTTTCAGACACTGTGAAATGCAAAAAATTGTATCTCTTTAAATTCCCATAGAAATACTGAAGGCAAATTTATAACGCACAGATTTTATCTTTCTCTCTTCCCTACTACCTTGGCACTATTTTGGCATGCAAAGGTAGTTAGTGTTTATTCAAGCTGAGGATCAGGCTAATGTACAGCAGGATTGGATTAGCCATACACGTCTCTTGGTCTTGTTAGCAGACATTTAAACTGCAGAAAATGCTTTTTTATTGGACTGTATTCGTATGGCTGCATACTGAAGCTTGAACACCTTATAAAAATATGAACTGAATCAAAATGAAATTAATTAGAAAGCATATATTTGGATTTAATTAACTTGAGCCGCTGAATACTCTTTGTGCATACTGGGTTTTATGTGTCTATCTGAAGTGTACTTGGTGGAGAGTTTTAATTAGAACTGGAGACAGAGCAAGAATATTTGGAATGTGTAATTTATAAATGGCAGTGATTTTTCAGCTAGGAGTGTAGACCTTTTTTGGAGCTTGCTACCATTTCTCACTTCTCTTTTTTCCCTTCTTCTTAATAAGGTACTTTTATGTTCAAATTAATACCAGATCCTGAAAAAGAAAAAAATCCTGTTGTGGCTCTTGGACTTTTGCAGAATGATCAGAGTTGTCAGATCTGCAGCTGCAGGAGATTTTTTTTTTTTACCTTTGTGTGTTTAATGGCTCATACTACTCTGTTCTTTGACAGTAACATTTAAATGTAAAAGTGCAGGGCTCTGGATGGCACAGGACATGTGGCTGCCTTGACTACTGTCTCAGATGTCGGACATGCCAAGACTCAAAGAACTGATTTGGCAGCTACCCAGAAGATTTTTATAAAGGCTCAGTTGGTGGCCAGAAACCCAGGCTGTCAGAGTTGTGTTATGCAATAAATTGTTTTTCAGCAGAAGTTTCTAATCCAATTTCAGCTGTAGTTTTTTAGTACTATGTAATCAAAGATAAATATACATCATTTCATGGGTTTCAGAGAAGTGAAGACATGCAGTGTAAGCATCCCCCGTCAGGTTGGTTTGTTTGTTTTTCTCTTAAGAAAGATTTAGACCTGTTCACCTACACAGGAAATGATGCTTAGATTATTTTGGTTTCTGCTTGGGAGGTATGTATTTGTATACAGCATACCCTTTCAAAGATAACTCAATGTGCATTTTAGCAGATGTTCGCTTGTTTTGAAGGGAGCACCAGGTAAGGAACTTATTTATCAAGTCAGAGCATTTGCTCAGGCGTAAATTGTCTGCAGGTGATGGTCAAACAGAAAATTCTACCTTGTCAGGCTGTGACCTACCCACATTGTTGCAGTCCCTGTCCCTGAGGCAGATACACTCCTCGCCCCCTTATATTTACCTTTCACTCCTCTAAAATAAATAATTTTGGAAAAAGTGGGTATGGTTCATCTGAATGCAGTGAGATATTTGGGGTTTACAGTATTTACGTTAGAGCAAAGTGATTTTCATTTCCTGAGTACTGTCTGTGGTCCCCTCCCTTCCTTATGGTGACTGTCATGGTTTGGTGCTGAGATGGTCTTGCATCCCTCTAAGTGTGAGTTGCTGCTCAAAGGGACAATCCCACTTTTCTCTCTACCCCAGCAGTAGTTGCCATCTGGTTACGTGGTTAGTAATGAGAGAGCTGATCTGGATGAAGACAGTAATTTGTCTTGTCTTGGGGGGCGAGATGTTGATTCTTTTCCCCGATCAAGCTGGTCAAATGGCCACATAAGGACTGGTGCTGGCATTGGGGTTGGAGCAGGTGCATCCCACGTGGTGTGAGGTGAATTAAACTGGTTATGAAAACTGCTCCCCCGGTCTGAATAATTATCTTATACCTTTACACCTCTTTCTTCCAGCACTCCGCCACCCTTGGCTTCTCTGTGCTGCAGGCTCTTGTCAGAGCCCAAAACTGAGGCACTCTTTTTGCAAAAAGGTTGATTAGATTCCTTGTCTGGCCTAAGAAAGTCTGTGCTGCTGGTGAGAGTTGGTTTGAGTTGGTCCTGCTGCAAGCTGATAAATTAGGAAAATTTAGAGCTGTCCGTACTCTGAATTAGTTTTGTCTTAACCTTTCTTTTTTTTTTTTTTTGTGTTTATCTTGACAGACCAACACAGGAAACAGTTGATGTCTTGTAAGCTTTCACTAGTTTCATACTGAGTAGTAGTTTTCTAGAGGTGCAGAACCATCAATGAGGCCTCTGAGTTTATGTAAAAGAAACAACACATGAACTGACTTTTTCAATATTTCATTATTAGGCCTAAGATAAATTTAGGAACTCTTTTTTATGCCTCAGTTGTGGGAGCCTGTATGAAGACACTAGCAATGTGTATTTGAAGATTCTGAGCGAAACTCTTCTACCCTAATGTATTTTTGCAAGAGCAGGTTAAAGCGCACTGGGCTCAAAAGTGCCTGAGGCCTTTAGTGACCCAAAAACCAGTGTACTTCCATGCTGCTCTTCAGAATTCATCCGAAAGGAGGAAATGCAATCCCTGGTGCAGCAGGAGGTGGTGAAAGAGTACAAACCAACAGGAGATTACAGGCAATGAAAGCTGTGGGAGAAGTGCTAAAGCAGGGAGAGATTTTTATTTTCCTCCAGTGTTTCTTTCCTGTGTTAACATTGGTTCTGCTAGTCAGGAGCTGTAATGTAATGTGAGTTCTTTGGGGAAGTTTTCTGCAAGTACGAAGGGAAAAAGTCTTTATAATTAGCAGATACACTTAAAATGCTAAACCAGAACCATTAATAAAGGAAATTTCCCCTTTCTTCATGTTAGTTAGCACATTTTAAAAACATGACCTATTTTCCTAAACTAGACAGAACAGATTACATTTTCCAGAAGGCATGAGTCACTGTACTATTAAGTCTCCAAGCTGTATCAATCTTCATCAACTTAAACCATTCATGAGGTTTTATTTTTTCTCACTGAATATAAGCAGTTTGTTTTAAATGAGAAACTGCTACATCCTCTCTGGATACTTAAACTTGATTAAAAGGTTAAATATTAAACAAGTGTGAACTTTATTCTGATAGGAGAAGGGAGTAGAGGGACCTTGATAGTAAGCGAAAGACTACAAGGATATTGCTGTGGGTATATATATGGATAAAATTAGTTTGCACCATGCTCTGCTTGGATGTAAGAAGTCCAAGCAGCATGATAGCTGACAGAAGGAGCCAAAAATCTTTATTTATAGAGCTTTAGTTGAATATATTAGAGTTTCATATCAGTACCCTGGCAGTTCAGACTTTTGCTGGGAGTATCTGCTGAGGAGAGCCTCTGCTGTCTGGTGGTGGAACAGCCCATTTGCTGCTGCAAGTCACATAGAGACAGTTTACACCGATGGGCCCATAGCAGGGTTTCCCCCTGTGAGGAAGATGTGCCTTTGGGGTGGTGAGAAGGTTGATGGGACTGTGTAATCCAACAGAGACCTCTGCTAACGCAGCAGGGGAAGTACGTGTGTTGGTAACAGCAGTAACACTTTGCGCTTTCTCACGAGGTTTGTGCCGTGCCATACTTATACCGAAAAAGTGGGCTGTGTAAATGAATAAGCCTGCTAATTGCACCTAGCAGTGCTAACCCCCCCCAAGCCTGCACAGAAGGATCACTCTTGGCCTTGGAAGGTGTACCTGGGATTTTTTTTTTTCTTCAGTTTCTCTTAGGTCTGACTTCTAGAGAAAAACAGGTATAACTGTTTTCCATTGGTAATATACAGCCAAAAGGCAAAACTCTGTTGAAGGTCTTGAGTCCAGTAAACAAATGTTTCCATCTTGGTCCTTCAGCTGAAAAGTAATTCATATGATCTCTGAAAATGTGTTTTTCATGCAAAAGACAGATTTTTTGTTATGTTTCTAACTAAACACAGTAAAAACCACCCTTTGAAATAGTTCTCCTTCAAAAATATCCTTGAGGAAAGAGTAGAAACTTGTGGTTTAGTTTTCCCATTGCTTCAAAATGACCTTCTTGCATCTGCGGTAAAGACTCTCTGGGGACTGTTGAACCATGAAAGCAAATTCATTTAGGGCATTGGGTGCCACAGTGATTTTAACCGAGTGTTGGCTGCAGCACTGGAAAAAAGAAAAAAGAGGGAGTTTGTGTTTTGTTGTTTTGCTTTTTGCAACCTGGCATGAAGAATGAGGTCAGGAGATGCGTGCTTGGGAAAGACCCAAAGAGAGAGCTGGAAACACTCCAGCCTCACTGAGTCATAACACACATGCTTATAAGGATCTTTGTACCTTACGAAGTCCTGACTTTTTAAATTAAACCATCACTGCTGTTAAAGTGTTTACATAAAAGTAAAACAAATAGCATGGAGTGCCTCATGGATTCTCCCTTGTTCCAGCTTTGTTTTACCCTGTGAACTATGACTCCTGTTTGCTTAAGGCAAGGCCAGGGCCACGCTGAAGAATGTTGTATCTGCGATGAATGAACGGAGAAGCTTCAGTCATGTTTCTGCTGCTGCTCGAGGAGTGCAGCAGCTCCTGTGACTTCAGGCTGACATTTCACCTGCCCAGGAGGTGGTGTAAAGCTTGCCCTTCACTTCTGCTCGCTTTGCTTTTGTTTTAATAAGGATTTGAGTATAATTTTTGAAATAGGAAGGCTGTGAACATCACCTCCAGAACTGTAAAGCTGAAAGCAAGCTGCCAACCATACAGCACGAGAGAAAGCTGTTCTCCAGTCTGTGAGATACCACCCTGTGTAGGAATGTACTGTGTAGGTAAATGGAGGTTATACTCCTCTTCCCTGTCCTCTTGGACTGAAATTGCCAAACTGTTGCTTGGCTGTCCTGGTAGATGTTCAGATATAAATGTACCATATTAGGTTCCCTAAAATGGCACAACAAAGAAGGTGGCATGATTATTTTTTAAAGCAGTTTAAAGAAAATGATGCAGTTGTGTTTCCTCATTCTGCCCCAGGGCTTCCCAGGTTGTTTGCATCTGTTCCTTTTATACTGAGTTTATAAAATAATCTTATTGTCAGGTTAGGAGGCAGAAATCATCTCAGCTGACCTGCACAGTGAAGGTTATGGGCTTGTGGTGATAAACCTACAGTTTAAGATGTTATTCAGTCCTTTTTTGGGTTTGAGTCAAAAATGGACAATCCATTAGTTCCCCACAAGTCGTTTCAATGGCTAATTACTTGCACAGTTGCAGAAACTGTTTTTTAATTCTTACATTTTTTTGAATCGAGTTCCAGCTGTTGGATGTTATTATACCCCTCTCTGCCAGCCTCAAGAGCCATCTATTAACAAATCTCTACTCCCTGTGGAAGTATTTAAAGTCAGCAGTTGAGTCAGTCCCTTTGAGGTTGGGTTTTGAGGGGTGGGGGGTGTTGAGAAGTTACATAGATTAAATTCCTCAAGGCTTTCACTTGACCATACTTCTCAGCGGTTCTGGGCATGTGTATGTTGTTTTGCTAAAGTGAGATTACTCTTCCAGTTGTTAGCGGTGTGAATGCAGACTGGGCACACGACGGCTCTCCCTACACTGGGGTGATGAGGCAGAGGCGATCTGACCCATGTAATTATGGTTAAATGTGCCGGGAGCTGGAGCAGCAGCTCAGCTGGGCTCTGAGTCAGCTGCTCTCTGGCTTGCGGCTGCTTTTGTGATGTAGGCTCTGGGGAAGATGTGCTCGACCATTGTGAAACCTTTTTATTGCCCCTGCATGTGGAACCATGTGAATGCAGGTGTTGGCAGTGGCTTAGCCCCTTATTTTGCTGACCTTGGATATACATGGTATTGGGAAACTGAGGACCTTTCTTCAAACCTCGTGTGGGGAAAGCCCACAGCAGAGCGGTGTAGGCAGGACCGTGGCTGCAGCCTCAGCACAACTGGGCTGATGGGAGCTCTGGTGTGGAGAGACTCTCCCATGTGCGTTTCTGTTGGCAGCGCTGCTGTTTCAGGGGTCAGATGAAGCCAGTATGGTTCATCTCAAGTTTTACAGCTCCAGGAATTGTGTGTGATGTGAGATGTTACTGTGTTGCTTCAGAGGCTGCTGTGAGAGGACTTTGTTCCTGTCTTCTGGGACCCATCTCTTTGCTTGTGTCCCTAATGCCCACGCAACCCCCAGGCTGGTGGGAAGGCGGGAGCGTCTCCTGCAGTGGTGCTGGAGCCTCCCGCTGGCACCGGGAAGACATCTTGGCTGCCGTGTGCCTCGGAAAAGCGGGTTCCAGGTTGCACACCATCCTTTTGCACGTCCAGCACATTGTCTGGGGAGAGGCAGATGACTTCAGACTGTTCACAGGAATACGTGGGGAGGGTGGCCTAGACCAGAGGCCTCTGGTGTTCGGTGATGAGCTCCTTCCCTCCCACAGGAGAGACTGTCGCTGGCGTGTGCCAGGGCACGGGTTGTACCTGCCAGCAGTCGCTTACCTTCTGCAGTGGCCGTGTGCTCGGCACATGACGATTTAAAGATCAATCCTGTCAGCAGGTTTCACCCTGTCACTACTGAAGCAGCAAATGCCGTCGCGTGCTCCTTGCAGTGACCTGTCTTGACAAAGTGGATTTAGCAGGGAATATATTTATGTTTGTTTGTTTAAATTATTCTTCTGTGTTTTTATCAGGATTAAGTGGGCCAGTGGGATCAGGAAATAACGGGTGCTTTCGCGCAGCTTCAAGCTCCATGGGAGCTGTGTGGTCTGGTGGAGGAAGGGGTTTGTTTGTGGCCTCAGACTGGGCATGGTGTTTGATGGGAGAGAGGCCTTGGGTGGATGGGGGCTAAGGAAAGTGGCATGTCTCTGAGTATGCCTGGTGCTGACTGGGCTCGACTGTTACACAAGGCTTCTGTATGCCTGGCTTAAATTATGCAAAAATACAGGGTGGTGGTTTGGCTGCCCCTTGTTAGGGTTTCTCTGTAACTAATCTAGCCTTCAGAGTCAGAAGCAGTGTGCCTGGCTGGAGGGCTCTTCAGCCTCTTCCTGACCATTATATTAGGGATTTGTACAAATGCCAGTGAAGGGAGCAAGTGGTGCCCACAGGCTTGTGTCCATAACAAGGACAGGTGCTGAAGGTGCTTATGACTGTTTCCTAACTGAGCGTGATTCCCTTAAAGATTTATTAAGTAATTTATGTGAAAACAGAAATGTGTGACGTCCCCCTGTCCCTTGCTTGGTGAGAATTTAAATGGGGCTGTCTTTGGGCAAGCTTTGTTAAAATTGAGCAGGCTGCATCTCTCAAGTGTTTAGTGTCGCTTCTGCTTAGGGCTGAAGTTGTGTTGGCAGCAAAAGGGTAAGCCATAGTTGTTGGTATAAACCTTTGTTGACAAAATAACTGGATGTACTAGTCTTTTAAAAGTGCTTGCCTGGAGGGTTTTTTTTTTTTCTTTTTTTTTTGGTTGCTGTGGGTCTTGGGTTACAAAGTTTGCTTTCTTGGCCCAGAGCTGCCTGTGCTCTAAAGCTCCTTGGGTATGGCTCAGCCTTCTTCAAAGTGAGTTAGCTTGTCCCTCGTAGGAAATGCACATCCTGCTGCCAAAGTGCTGGCTGCTTTCACTGCACTCATTGTGTTGCCTTTTTTTGTTTGTTTGTTTGTTTTTTACCCCCGCCAAGTAATTTGTCATAGAATTTTTTTTTTGGGGGGTGGGAGTTGAAAATGGTTTTGATCACTGAATTGGTTGAATGCCAATATGTCACAAGAGGAGCAAAGAAAACGCTATCACTGGTCACCCTGAACTGTGCTTTACTTTGGCACATGGGATGGTCTAAGCTCTCCTGCCTCCTGGTGGGGATTGCTGATGGGGCTTTAGGGATTTTCAGTGTAATGTGACAATATGCTGTTGTACTCTTACACTTACTACTTAAGGTCTGCCTAGAAATATTAATCCTTTGTGTGGCAGTGATGTAGCCCTTGAGGAGTTCAAGGGCAAGAACGCTCAAAGAGTGATTTCCAAAGACCCTGAGACAATTATAGGGCTTATGAAAATATGATGACTTACCTATCTCACGTCTTTATATCAGTTCACTGACTTAATTTATTTGAATGCTAAAGACTTCAGGGAGTTGCTTTTCCAGGGAATTAATCTTTTAACTAAAGTGAGTTCTAAATATGACATACACTAGTATTCCTTTTGACAATATAACATTTGTCTCCTAAAAATAAAGTAGAAAACATCTGCCCTGTGAGCCGAATTCTACTTGGCTTTACACTGATATAAATTCAGAATAACTTCATTGTTATCAATGTACAACTGCACTGTAACACTGCAGTAAATGCAAATCATGAAAACAGAGGGAAAAATAACCTGAGGTAAGAGGTACAAACCAAGGCCAAAATGGCAACGAGAAGTTGGTTCACAAAACTTGCCTCTTAAATTTCTGCAGCATTCGTTTTAGTGGTTTGTTGGTTTGTTTTTTTTCCCCTCTTCTCCTAATTATCTGGGATACCACTTCCTGGCTGTGATAAATTTCTCTGTGAGGGATTCATTATAAGGATTTTAACAATTAGATTTTGCCTCCTGTCTGACACCTGGTACATGGCTACTGCTGTTTGTAGGATAAAGGATTAGAGGGACTAATGCTCTGATTTGATGATAATAGTTATGTTTCTGTTCTCTGTTAGAGCTGATCAGGTTTCATTTTCTAACACAGTATTTTTCTTAAGTTTCTCTCTTTTTTTTTTTTTTTTGTTTCTTCCAATTATGAATAAGCTGTGTAGCCCTAGCCTTTGGGGCTTTGTTTTTGTTTCAGAAACATGCAACTAATGTCTCCTTTCTGTTTCCATCTTCTTTAGGATGACAGTGATGGGATTCCCTGGTCAGAGGAGAGGGTGGTGCGGAAGGTCCTTTATTTATCCCTGAAGGAGTTCAAGAACGCGCAGAAGCGGCAGCACGGCGATGGCATTAGCGGGAGCCTCAAGGCAGTGAACGGTGAGATGCCTCTGTGGTACTGCTGGAAGGACCTTGTCCTTTTTCCATGGGGTTCTTCTGTAGCAGGGAAGGAGAGCAGTGTACCATCTGGCACACACTGTGCCATTTTGATTTGCACAGAAGAACTTGTTTCTGAATTACTTGAAATGCCCGGTTTGAACAATCCATATGTTTTGGTTCCTGGCTAATTGATTGAGATAGGGAGCAAGGTGGAGGGTAGGTGCCAGGTGGGAGGACAGTAGAAAAGGAGGCCCCTCTGGTCAGTCTGCTCCCTGATGTGTCAAGTATATCCCAGAGAAGGTAACCATTTAAAGGTGATTGACTCCAGTTACCTTGGGGAAGTACTCTTGGACGAAGTGACGTACTCTCATTTAGGTGCAAGAAACTGGCTTACTAGCATCTGTCTCTGGAGTCACCTCAGTCCACTGGTGAAGTAGCATATGATCTTCATCAAGATTTAAATGACGGGCTGAAACGACACAAATGCTTTGATGTTGGACTCCCCTGGTTTAGCACTTCACAGAGCAATTGTTTAAAGGTATTAAAGGAGATGCAGACAAGCTTAGATGACAAGAGCTTGAAAGGAGTTTAATTTTATTTCTTTTGATGCTTTAGCCAGTTATTGTCTGTTGCTTCCCTTTCCCTTACAGCTTGCTTAAAAAAACGGTGGTGTCCTGAGAGGTGAATATAAAGTGTGCCTCTTTCAGATTCACTTAGACTCTTACTTGAAAAGGCTTTGTCATGCTGGCTTGAGCCTTGAAAGTGATGACTAGCAGGATTCAGATTTCTGGGCAAGCTTACAGTTTTCTCTTCACTCACAAGAGCTTATTTGTTTCTTTATGGAGGTTTATGGCAGTTCCTTTTAGGCATGTGCATAACTATACATGTGCTAATGCATTAAAGCAGCAGCTGGGTGCTTACTCGGTAGGTTATTCATATTTATATGTAGCTTGTGTCGTTGATACGGTGAGTCAGATTTCACTGCGTTTTCACTGAGCGTTACTGCCGACAAGGCAAAAACCTAGGGGAATGGCTGGATGACTACAGGCAGCATGATAGAGTTACTGTATTGCATAAGCAATTGCAAACTCCTTAATGTGATTAAAGAAGACCGCAGACTTCCGAGTTCAGTAATAATATCAGATACTGATCTGATGGGAAGGGGCATCTAGTTTTAAGAGCAATCCATTAATAAGCTTGGAGGTGTACACAAAACAGTGCTGGCTTTTTTCTCTCCAGCACCTCTGCATCATTGATCTTCTGTCAAACACAATTTCTCTTGGAAAGTTTCTTATTCCATTGTGGGGGTTTTGTTTAGTCAAAGGAAAAAAGTCTAAAGGCGTGAAGCACAGTAATTGTGTGTTAGGAGGCTTTGATGATGTGCCAGGTTACAGGATGACTGAGGTTTTTATGGTGTCTAGTTTCTCCAAAGGCAGCTTAGATAAAAACTGAGTTGGCTGGGAATGCTGTGTCAATGCAGGTACCAGATGTGGAGTATGCCATTGGCTTCCTCTGGCCGTAGCACAGCTCACACCTTCAGAGATTTTCTCCTTCACAGAAGTAGATGATCAGTTACTTGGGGCTTGTTTTTTTTTTTAACTGAGGGCAGAATGATAGTCCATGTTGCTCTTTCTGTTTTCTAAATGATTATTAAAATGTCCTGTCTCAACACTGCTTTATGTCAATATCACTGTCCAGAAGCTTTTTTTTTTAACCATTGATGTTTGAAAGACTGTTTCGTTATGCAGAAAAGAAAGATTTGCAAAAGGGAGAAGGGTTAATACTGTGTTGTGACATCAGGAAAATCAATTCAAACATATAATTTGCTCATTACATTAAAAAAAAAAGAGTCGTGTATTTTCAAACCCACTTGTCTCTATGGACTGAGAAAAAAGCAGGTCATCCTAAGAAATTGCTGAGCTATTTTGAATTCAGGGAAATGGAATATTTTAAGGATGAGCCTTAGATCCATGATTTCATACTTTTGCAAAAAAAAAAAAAAAAAAAAAAAAAGCTTTCTTGTATGTGTCCATCATTCCAACATTCAGACCACCACCATTGTTTTTTTGGTCCCGTGTAGTTCTGATAGCTGAAGGGACCACAAACAATTAGGTAGCAGGATTTGATCTCGGTGCCACCATTTGTAATGCAGAGAGAGTTTATTTGCTATGGTTTTATAACTGTCATCCCTTAAATTTATTTACAATAGACGTGCAACCTGTAGTTTGTTTTAGTAGAAAGTACTTACTTGTATCAATAGAGGAAGGTAAAAGATGCACTGGTGCCTTGCAAGAAGGTGAAGGTGTCTAAGAAGCTTGTAGGGATTTGCAGTGGTTGAAGTTTCATAGACACACTACAAAAGTTGCTTTGCCAATGTTTGTGAAGCTACAGCTAAACTTGTATGAAAATGATTATCTGTGCTGTTTCATTTGGTGAGTACAGTAGTATCATTAATGATTTGGTAGCTGGAATAGTGGTGCCTCTTTGATTGATAGCGTGAAAAGCAAATTAATTTTAAATGTGAGAGATGAACCTATTAACAGGAGTCTTTTCAGTACTAAAGTTTCTGCAAGCTCTGAGATGTGCTGGTCATGGCACAGAGACAATTAGCTTCGATGCCTCTCTGAATAATAAAAATAAAATTTTAAATAAATAAAAATTCAAATTAGTTTTGGTGATTATATGTGTTATACCTTGGCTGTCGCTGCCTCACTGTTAAAGATACTTGTTATCCTGAAAAAAATCCTACCATTTTTGGTTTTTGTCTGAAACTGTCTTACTTAAATCGCTGCAGTTAAAGAGAAAGGCATGTGGGTATATTATGGTTGTTGTATCAGTGGTTATATTGCATGGGTGTTTGTGTCGACTCTGGATATTTGCAGAGTATAGAAGGACACCCTATAGTATGCCTTTGTTTCCTACGTTCCTCTCCAGTATGTGGGAATATAAAATCTGAAGGGGGTGCTTCTGCTTGTTGTCAAAAAACCCTCTGCAGTCCTAAATGGGATACTGGAACTCTTATTATGGAAACAAGGTCATGTGCTGGAAAAACCCAGAGGGATCCCTTTAGTGATTTTGATTACTGCTGCCTGTCATTTGCATTAGAATTTGTAGAATAGGGATCGGTGTTTGGAATAGTGATACCAATTTTCAGAGATCCTGGTCTAAAAGGAAAACTAATTCTCTTGGGAAATTGTTTTCTTCTTGTGTAGCTTAGAATGTGAGATAAGGCTATAAAAAAGGCAATGAAAGATGTAATTGTTGCTTGCGTTCTGTTGATGAGAGTATATCCAGTACCCTCAAAAGAGTATATCATAAAGCAAACTTTTATGACCTCAGATTTTAAATTCTGTTTTTCAAAACTTGCGATAAAGAAGAAATTCGTTATATGGAAATATGTTTCTTAAATGGAAAAAGTGACTAAGTTGGCTTATTTGTTTGAGGTGGTTGGGTAATCTACAGAGATGACAAACCAGACGTTAGAATTATTCAAGCAGATAGTGTGTTGTCACCAGCTCTACTTTGTCCTAGAAAGGTGTCATGGCAGTTTCCAAACATGTCAGCCTGGTTAAGCTCATGGCAGGCTTTCTGGTTGAGAAATCAAATGTGCATGAGGGAATGCTCCGGTTCAAAGCAGAAGTTGGAAGTCATGTTCTTTAAGTAAAGGAACAAGAAATGAAATGAGTAAAAAAATGAAATAAGTAAAAATAGGTAATTTTGCTATACTGAGAGATTTCACCTTGCATTTAGGCTTATTTAGGCTTAGGACCATTATGTATATTGTTTAAACAGAGAAGGAACAGTGTCAGCACTTTGATGGAAGTGGTGGTTGGACCATATATGACTGTGGTACCACTTCTTCCCCTTCACAGAATTGTTTCCATTGGAAAAGATCTCCAAGATTATTGAGTACACCCTATGACCAAGCACCACCTTGTCAGTTAGACTGTGGCACTAAGTGCCATGTCCAGTTGTTCCTTGAACACCTTCAGACATGGTGACTCCACGACCTTGTGCTGGTCTGCTTCTGCCCTCAGCCATTCCCACACAAAAGCTAAAGTGACTTTTGTTGGAGAGTTGCTTTTTCCACAAATGAAATATCTCTGCACTGAGAGGCAGGAGCCTCTGAGAGCACCTGGTGGGACTGTGGTGCCAGACATGGTGGCAGCAGCCTCCTCTGATGATGCCTGGATCTGCCCTTGGCTTCCACACTGGCTGTTCAGGTCAGCTGGGGAGGCAGCAGTGCTATCTGAAAATAGCTCTTTTTGTCATTGATGCAGATATTTTCAGGTGTTTCTGCTCACTGCATGGGGTTTTCTGTCGATGCTCCCCAGTTAGCTATATTGAAATTAAGGTGCCCAGTGATAGGGTGGCATGGAGCTGGCTTCATCTGACTTAAACTTTTCCATAGCCACGTAGATGGTACTCCCGGCATGGCATGAAAATAGCAACGGATGTGGTAGAAATGCCTAGACACTGCTAAGCCGGGTGCTTCAGCTCAGTGCCCGTGTGTTATCTGCCAAAAGGCAGGGGGTGGCAGCAGCTACCAGCGGGGCAACCATGCCTTCTCTGGGCTTAGACCATGTCTCTTCCCTTTCCACTCATGCAGATGAAAACACAGCAGCCCTCGGGGAAGTGGTGTTGTTTCAGCTGTGCCTCTCTGTGCCCAGAGCGATGTGTGTCTCCTTCCTTCCTGATGCAGACATGTAGGCTGGGCCACTACTCATTCTTTATTTTGAAGAAGAAAGCAGCCTTCTTCATTCACTGTGGTGGTTCAGATATACTGATAACTTCATCTCTCTTATTTCTGAAGGCTGCAATTAAATACTGCAAGAAGGTTTTATGCTAACATTTGTCTAGGGAGCTTTTCACTCCATCAGTGATGTTAGATTGCGTTTGTTGACAGTGGGTAATGTCTGTCTGTCTCCTAAGCTTTAGTAGAAGATTGCAAGTGTGCCAAGGACCCTTGTCTGTAAGTGGATTTTAAAAATGCATTTACAGAAACAGAAATAGGTCTTTAAACTTTGCAGTATTTTCCCTTTACATTCAGAGTAAACAGCCTTTTTGGCTAGTTTTAAACTGTGATTAAATATAGATGTTTTCAACTAAAAGGTTCAGAAAATATGCATTTGAGCAGATTTGTCATGGCACTCAACATCGGTTTCACTTTGGTGCTTGCTGTCAAGTGAATTTAAAGATTAACAAATAAATAACATGATGTTGGGGTTGGGCTTCATTGAAAATTTCCAAATCTCTTTTCCTTTCTTTGTTTGCTAGAATAGAATTAATTTTTGAGCCTGTCAGGGACTTGCTTGTTCGCTGACTGACACAGTTTCTTTTCTGCATTTTCCATCATCACCATTTATAAAAAAATTTGCAGGCCAAATTACACCCTCACTGATGTTACCCAATTTGATTATATCCAAATTGTGCTCCTGTCTTAATATAATTTCAGTGTTTGGCAAGACTGCCAAAAAATTTTCTCTCACAGGACACCCATATTCTTTTTTATCTCAAATGTAAGAAAGATGGATATTTTTTTAACCTGTGAAATAGAGGAATTATATAATTAATTTTCTTAAAACTTATTTCATGACCATCTAAAAAGAGTTTCTGTTGCCCTTGAGTGCATTTCTAGTCAAACTAATTCTAAAAATAATCTTGCCTCCTGCTTCCCTGCATATTGCTAATTGTAGGTAATGGAAAATGAAAATGGCAATGAAGAGACTGCAGAGGCTCTGCACAATCTGTAGCAGACTGAGTTATTGTAAGTCTGAAATAAATAAGATGAGGAAAGGTGGGAAAGACTTTGGCAGCAGCCTTTCACCTCATGTCTTGTGCTGGCTCTGCCATTTGTCTGCCCGTGCAGTGCAGCCAGTCTAGGGTACTAATGTGACAGAAAACTAGCCCAGAAAGAAAATTTTTGAAAAAAAAAAAAGGAAACAATTTTCTTCTAGTTTAATGTAATACTCAGGTTCACGACGAGATCAAATGAGCACCATGTGCTAGTTTGGTGGAAATGGGGGACCGGAGTACGTTGACTGAAAGCTGGAAGAGGAGGAGACCGGGCTCATCCCTTTAGATAGTAGCAAGCTGCTTGGTGTTTGGCACAGTCAATTTGTCTAACCACAGCCTTAGGATTGGCACAGTCATCTCGTCTAACCACAGCCTCAGATGCTAGAAGGGACAACAGTTTCCAGGAATAGGAGCAAAAAAAGATACAGCTTAAAAGTTCATTGCAAAGTGCTTCATAACTAAAGGGTTTAGACTTAGGTTTCTCTTGAAAACAAACCAAAAATCAATGCATTGCCAGCTGGTCAAGGGAGGTGATTGTCCCACTCTGCGCTGCTGCACCCTCACCTCGAGCCCTGGGTGCAGTTTTGGGCTCCACAATATAAGAAATACATAAATCTGTTGGAGAGAATCCAAAGGAGGGCTACGAAGGTGGTGAAGGGCCTTGAGGGGAAGCTGTATGAGGAGCGGCTGAGATCACTTGACTTGTTCAGCCTGGAGAAAGAGGAGACTGAGGGGAGACCTCATGGCAGTCTTAAAACATCCTCATGAGGGGAAGCAGAGGGGCATGGTATGTATAGCCAAAAGAATGGTGGTGGTTTTACCTCAAAGGATTACCAGCTCTGTCAAAAATTGTACCTTTTGTCAATTCTAGTTTGCTTATTTTAGAAATGAGAGTAAGACATACCAGTAAGTCAGTCGTTGAAATAACATACTCTATTTTATTAAGAAAACAAGAATGTAATGGGAAATAAAATGAGTATCACAAGTAAATGAAGAGAGAAATTTCATTCATACGCACAGACTATGTAATAGTTTACTGCAGTCAGTCCTAGGGAACTGTATTTTCTGAAACTGTCTCTGCTTGGCTTTGAATAAGGCTTTTGCTAATTATTTTTACTCTACAGCTTTGAGCTCTTAGTGCAAGACTACATTTGTGGAGTACTTTCAGAATATTAGAATATGTTTTCAGTCTCCAAGAGGCTGTCTCCTGTCTTAGAACCTCCACAGCAGTTTTTCCTTGGCTGGGGACATTTTAGAAAACAAATTGCTGTGTGAAAGAGTTTGAGAACTATTTGGTCCAGCAGGGTGTTTCTAAGACCATTAGGCTGTGTTTAATTGGGGCAGGTGTCATGTGTGCTGTAAGCCTTATTGTGTCAACCCTGGCAGTAAAGTGGTTCTAAAAGAAAAAAGCAGAGATTCTGAAACTGCTGATGGGCACAATGGCAACTTCAGCAAGTTGCCTGACACAGCTGCCAATACTGTGCTCTTCACCTCAAATAACCCTGCATTATCTGTGTTTTTAGGCTTTGACTTGTTAAGAATATGGATTGCCAAATGAAATGGATTAGGGGATCCTCGTAGTGATGTGCAGGAAATGGAAAATTTGGTATAACATTATTTTAGGTGTTATCGACCCACATTTAAATGTAGAATTTCTGATGTGAAAAGCAAGAAAATCAGTCACCTTTTTGAGCAATGAAAACTCTAGGAATTAGTCACATTAATTTCATGGCTTGTAACAACCTGGGAGATTGGTCTCTGCTCTGAGCTCATGCCTCCATATTTCAGTTTGGTTTCATTGGGATCTTTTTGATTTAAAATCTCCAGGGAACCATTCTGAAATAACTTCACTCTTTAAGTTACTGATGATGATAGTTCATCACATAGCAGATACTTTCCAGAGCTTGTGGGTGTATGTTTTCTAAAAAATAAATATAGCTTAGCACGTATACTGTTAAGTCATAGCAGATTGCTTTACATAGTAATAAGTGTGCATGCATTTTAAAATCTTTTTTATTTGTGTGTCTGACTAGCACAAATTTATTACATGCAGTTAATGTAATGTTGTGTTCAGAATTAGTTGAATACATGTTTTCAATAACCTGCCTTTGATTTCCTTTATTTCCCAATTTAAATTAATTTAATGCCGTTAAGGAGCAAGGTCCAGTCTAAGGTATAGATACAGAAACCTTATGCTTAGGGCTACAAGGGATGACAGTGACAAGCTTAACTCACAGGTGTTGTTACTGGTACATCTGAAGGAGTTTCCCGCTCTGAGAGCTAAAGATTGCTGAATTTCCACCCTTAGCCATCCTGTTTTCTCCCCTTATGAGACTGTTAGTGAGCACTAAAATTGCAGTCAAGACCGTGTGATGTTTCAGATCTGTCCACTAAGAGGCTAACTCATTCCAGATAAGCCTTCAACAGACAACATTCATTTTTTACTTTGCTCAGAATTTCCTGTGCTTTGTACTGCATCTGTTTGTGAAAGACTGCGTTATCTTTGAAAGCCTTCATCTTGTTTTCTTTATTCAAGCTATATGCTAAAATGGAAAAAAGGGAAGAGCTGGAAGGAGCCCAGCTGGAGCAATCTGCCAGAGATCCCACAGAGGGATAGAGCTGGCAAACTCATGAAACCTCATCAGTTGACCTCTGGTACAGCTTGGGAAGCCGGGAGATAAGCCACTTTTCCTGCAAAAGGTTTGGCAGCCTCAGCCAGCCCTTCCGAGTAATGCCCAAAGACCACACCATCATTTAATTGCATTTTTCTCCTCCTCTCATCTCTCACTTAGCTTCAGTAGTGGTTGACCTTAAAAAATATTTCAATTCAGCCTCTTCCTAGTGTGTGTGTGTGTGTGTGTGAACAGACATGTTAGAGGTAAATCACACCTTTGACATGCTCTGTTTCAGCCAGGTGGTCTCAAAAGCAGGTTCTTCGTAAAATACCTCCCTCAGACAGTGGTTGTCATCTCTAATGCTGTGAAAGGTGAAAGGATTTTGTGGCCAGCTGTTTTTAGAGATGCTCTGCAGAGCACCCCAGTGTTTTCATGTTATGCCTGCTGTGTATGTGGAGAGATTGACAAAAGCTTAAAAGTGGTGAAAATGGCACAGAGGGAGTACAGTTTTTTCCTTTCTTCACAATGTGGGAATTTTTCTTTCTGTTCTGGGTGGAAATGCTGTCACAATGTTAGCAAGGGAGTGCTACAGCAATGATAGAAGCATGCCCTCTCATATAAAACATTGGGAAAAAGTATCTGGGCTGTACTGGCACAATACAGATGTGGATGTGTTGGATGGAGAGTGTGGAAGAAGAATTTCAACCCCTTCTGTTTTTTTCCTGACCCTTGCACCCTTGCTGCAATGTTGAGATCTTGTTTCAGAGCCTCAGGCTCCCTCTCACTCTGGCTCCATATGCCAGAAGGAAGTGATAAAGGTTGCACAGAGCCACAAAGCTGAGGCATCCTACAGGAGTGGGCTGGGGTTGGGGAGGGGCATCTTCCTGTTACAGTCTGCACGCAGGGCTTCATTTGCCTTTGCTTCTCTTGGTTCCTGTGGTGCATCTGTCCAGAAACATGCTGTTTCTGTGCCAAGGAGAAGAGTCTCAGCTATTCTCTTTAATGTGACAATATACCTGGACCGGGCAGTAAACAAATAGCTTTGTTTTGCCAAGATATTCTCGTGCTTCCTAGAGCAGTTCTTCCTCCTTACATCTCTGGAGGTCAGCAGCAATTACCTTTAGGTGGAAGTCATGAATAAGGGATAGAAGTTACTAGAATGTGGCTTGAATTCCAAATCTTCTTGAAACATAGTTTTTGCTACTTCTCCCCCTCCCCAAAATCAATTGAAGATGGCCTTTTGTGCAACAATGAGGTCTGTGGTTAGGGAGTAGTTGTCAAGTTTTATTTAGATGGAAACCTGTCCCAGAAGCTTTACCTCATCTCATTGTCCTGCAGGGATGAACTTCAAATGCCAGTTTACATTTGCCTGGAACTGACCTTCTCTAATTGAAATGAACAAGGCTGTCTTATCTAAGTAGATAAACACAGTCCATTTACAATTGTAGATTTAAATGCACTCTTTCATAGATTACCTTTGCACAGTATGGCTCCATCCTTGAATATTTAAAGTCTCATTAGCAACAGACCAGAATTGAAGAGTAAATGTTCTTGTGAAAAAGAGGTTTTAGAGCTGCAAGCTGATGTTGATCTCTCCTAGGCTGCAGAAAGAGTGGTACAAAGTCCCCTTTATGCCAGCATGGAAGGCGCTCCAATAAAACTGGCATGCAAAGTCATGAAGGTTGATTAACATCCACAGCGTAACATAGCGTTATATACAAGTACTCTGCTCATAAAGTAGAATAAATGGGCCATTAGTTAAGGCATTGCTTAGCACAGAAAAGCATCTTTCTTTCTGTTGTGGATCCAGGCTTCTGTCATTAACAGCCTGGAAATCAGAATTCTTAGAAATAACTGACTGATTGGAAAAATGAGTTTAAAATGTTTTCTGCGAACTTGAATATTGGGGTTTATGGGGAGGATAGTTCTGCAGTCTTTCAATTTTGCTGGCATAGTTGAATATCAAGATGGTGCTCAATTACCATCTGGCTGGATCAAAATTGTAACTGCTAGGTAATTTAAAGACTCTCAAATAATTTTGGGCTCAGTGGTAATAGTCTCATGAAAACTAAATTTGCAGGGAAACTTAGAAAGGGACAGACTCTTGTGAGAAAGAGAATCTGCTCTGCAGTTTGTGCTTTCCTACTTCCAGGAGAGATTCTGCCAGTACGTACGAAGGACTCAGAAAATTTACCAAGGTTTTAGGAAAATAGCTTTCAGCTTTTGTGTGACTGCTGTCCCTCCTGGCCTTTGTTGACCAGAGAGAAGACTGAAGGAGGTGATGTTTTTCATGCCATCTCTGTTTCCCTTACTCAGGTTGAAACCAATGGAAAAAAAAAAAAAAAGAGTACTAGTTTGGTGTCCTCTTGTCACCAGAAGACTTCAGGTCCCTCAAGTGCTAAGCACGATAGGAAGGACCTCACTAAACTTTTGTTTGATGTGTTGGTTTGCTTTAAAATTGAATGCTGTCCTGCAGCTGGAAGGAAGAAGTTCTCAGCCCCAAGGTTTGGGAGCATGCGTTAGTGGCAATTCAGAAGGATTTGGGGAATTCTTCAAGTATGAAGAGGGGGGAGGTGCCCTCTGTAGGAGGCAGATTTTGTCCTGGCATGGCCTTTCAAAAGTGGAAGAGTATTTGCACAGGTCCTGCTCTAACCCAGGCGGGGACATGCCAAATGAAAATACGACTTCTGAGGAATTAATTTGCTAACACGTAAGACACTTCCACTTATTTCAAAACCATACCCCCTTCCCCCTGCCCCCCAAACCCTGAAGCTTACAACTCAACTGACTGTAGGTACTGTTTTGAGGAAAAGATGGGGTATGGCCCTTCTGATTGAGACCTCAAAACAGAGCTTGTGGCTTGGTCAATGACCAATGAGCTCACACATCCAAGAACTTAAAGAAATAGGCTGTCTTAGTATTTAATCAGAAGCTACAGTGAAAAGCAAAGGGAAAGCTGCTGTAATCTCTCGGATTGCAAGAGCTTCCCACAATGCACATTTTCCCCTCAAAATTCACTCAAGTACGATCTCTGTGTTTAAGACTATGCAGGCTACGGTTTTACTTTAGTTACTAACCAGCGATGTGCAGCAGATGTTGCTGAACACATTTTATGCCATCTCTAGAAACAGAGCATCGCAAGCTTGCGTAGGTCACTGAAACACTGATGGGTGGCTTACTTAGGAATTAGAGAAACTGTTCCTGGTCCAAATCTAGCAGCATCTGCTGCTGGGTCCTGTCATGGGGGGGATGTTCCTACGTGTAGTGCTTGCTTTCTGTGAAATGTAGGTCAAAATTGTTAGCTTATGGTTGCTCATAGGGCAACGAATTCCCAGTACTAACAATGCTGAGCAATTAGGAGTATTCCCTCTCTTTCTGTTTGCCGAAGCTCTTCATCCTTTGTTGTTGTCCTTTTTCCTCCCTTTTAATCGGAAGGAGGAAAATGTGTTTTCCTGTTTCTCTGTGTACTTTTCCTCTCCAGCTACTTGTGGTTTTTTATTCTTTGTCCTCTTATTTTATGTGCTCCCTTTGAAGAGGGAGAGTCTGTTCCTGTGCCATGCCATGCCGGGAGGACAACTCCAGGCTGCTTGCTGCAGGCCTCAGTGTTATAGCCATAGAGATCATAGATTTCTTTTTTCCCTTTCCCCCCGCCCCAATTCCTGGGCCATCCAGCCTAATGTGAGAACACATTGGCCTTAGTATTTGGAGAAAAGATCTATAATAAGCACTGGGGACATGCTGGTAAAAAGCATCAGCATGGTATTCCAGCTCTGTTGGAGTACTGACTGTACATTAATTCTCTAACTTATAATTAGCTATATTAAATTCCAATTTTCTGAAAGGAACCATTATCAAATAACACTCTGTTTGAAATCTCAAAGAAACATAAGGAATGAAAGCTTAGCCCTCTTATGCTTTCATCTTTCAGAAGCAATCCCTATCTCAACATCTTGACCTACATTTTCTTTTTACCCTCTCCAAGAAACATTGTGTGGATTTAATGTCTCAGAAGGGAGGTAAGGTATTTTTTAGTGCATGTGTATGTGTTGACATATAAAGTTTGGGGAAAACAATGAGGCCTTCATGTCCCCAACGACTTTTTTTTTTTGTCTTAAACACTTGAAAGTGTTTTTCATAATATCTTTGAGGCTGATTTTAGGTTCAGAAAGAAATTAAATGTAAAAAGTCCAACCCATTCTTTTATAAGTGGCCCACTTTTATCAATTTAGGTTCTGCCAAAGCCTTTCCTCATTTTACACGGCAGTAGGAAAAAAAAAATTGGACTTTGATTCCTTCTTACACTGCTCACCACTTACACCTAGTCATGCTTTTTTTTAACGATTAAATGGGATAATTTGTTGGGGGTTGGGGGGGGTGTGTTGTTTTGGTATGCTTAAAATTATGGTTTTGTTCACATTTGTTCTCACCCTTACTATGTATCTGTTTGGTGTTCCTAATAAATATTTGTACATGGGTGCTGAACTTTTACCTTGGGTGGCCTGAACATGTGAAGTCTGTCAGTGCTGCTTTCCCTTGGTCCATCCATCTCCTCTCCTCACCACATGGGATGTCCTGTCTTCTCCTGCTGGAAAATATAGCCTCGCCCTGTGTGGGAACAGGTAGAATTGTTCTACCACTTGTTCAGTGTGGGTTTTTTGGGGGGACTGGTGTGTGTGTGTGTGTGTGTGTGTGTGTGTGTGTGTGTGTGTGAGCACTCTGAACACATAAAGTGCTAAAGGTATGCTAAACATTAATACTATTTAATAGTCTTTGTAGCTTGAGAAACAGTGTAGGGAGGGAATGTTCTAACTCCAGGAAGCCTTTGTTGTCTGAACTGTTTCGGTTTAATATGTCTCTTTAGCTTTTTATAGGGTACTGTGAATGTACAGAGGGATTCCAATTGTCCTTTACCCCCCACTTCTGGTATTGTCACATCATATTGAAATAGAGTTACATTATTGATAGTCAAAACACTGCATACTTTTGGCCCTAAATCGGGGGGGGGGGGAGGGGAGTGACTGTAGTAATACAGTTGTGAACTTCAGCATACACACAGCCTCTTGGGTATATTTTGAAAGCTCACTTACCTCTTTATCATATTTCTGTGCTGTTCCATTGCATATACCTCCCACCCCCTTGCTCCCATTTCTTTGATGCTGTACTTAAAACAAGAAATATGCTAATGGGTGTTTGCCTTCGATTACATGAATGCATGAACGGAAAATTCTGTGTAACGACTTCTTGTTTTGGAGGGGGGGGAACCCAGTATTCTTTAAAAACTGCAGGATAATGCTTTATCTCTTTTGCTTCTTCAGAAAGATAAAATCATTAAATGCACATCAATGTACAGTCTTGATTGTGTAAGTGTGTATGGATGCTTGTTCCAAGGTTTCTATTAAGTCAGGAAGCAGCTAATGTTGTTTCACTTCCTCTTCTAATGACCTGAAACATGAGCAAAAAAAGCTGTTTAATAGCAGCAGAATGTTTCATGGTGGTAGAATTTCTTTAACTCCTCTTGGGGGGTGGTGTGTTGGGACGTCTCCTTAACATTTCAGAAGCCATCTCTCCAGCATCAGGTTTTCAAGTGGCTGACCCCCTACCCCAGCTCTCATCTCTTCCCCCCGTGGTTCGCCTGTAGAGCTTGCAAAAGGGAGGTGAAGGTAAGGTTAAGCTGCTGGTCTCAAGAGCTAGAAATAGAGATGGAAATTGCTTGGCTTATGAGGAGCATTTCCTTGAAGGCTGTTACAGCAGTGACATTTCATATGTCGATGCTTCAGAGGATTGCATTAACGCTGGCGAGAATCAGCTGTCCCCCCAGTTGAAACGGGAATGGTCCCCACATACAGTCTGGCAGGTGGCTGAAGTTTATGTTATCCAGTACTTTTGAGGTTGTGTCACTCTTGCTTTGGCCTGTGCACCATTCCTGCAGCGAGATCCTCAGAGCTCAGCTGATGGATGAGCATAAGATCCTCCTGCTTTACTGCCTCACCTGCTCTCCAGTTGCTGCAGCGCTGAAGCTTGTCTGGGAGGGCAGAGATTTCTCCTAAGCGTCTTCCAGCTACCAATTTATTTCCTGGCATATTTTTTCCCGTTGCACATGCCTAGCAGGAAGACAGCTGTGAGGGACATCTGCCAACCTCTGCCACCGCTATCAGTGTGACATAGGAGATGGGCTAGAATCCTTACCTTAGGCAAAGGCTTAGTACTCTAATAGAGGTGAAATGTCATAGCTCCCGTGCACGCCTTTGGCAGAACAATTTGTTCATTTGTGTCGGGCTTTCACATTGCACTTGTGATTTCAGTTCGCAGCACTTGGCCTGAACGTTTTACTGTCACGAGCCTCCTCTCTGCTGACTGTAACTCTGCAAACGGATTACAGGGAGCTGAGTTGCAACAATAGAGCAGTTCTTCATCCTGAGCATGGAGTGTACTCCTCTGACCTTTAATTTAAGTGAGGATATGACACTCCTCACTTGTCTGCCCCTACCAAAAAAAACCCCAACCACAAAACAAACAAACTCAAAGCATCCAAAAAAAGGTCTATTCCCTGAGAAGGGGAGGATACAGTTCTGCAACAGATTTCACAGAAAGACAGGTGGATTTTTTTGATTTGTATTGGTTTTTTTAAGCAATCTGTTTCTGAAAATATGTTTGAAATGTGTTTGCTTACTGTATGGTAAAAAAAATCTTTTTATGGCCACATTGCTGTTTAGTGCGTTCAAACCATGTCAAGTATTTTAAAGAATATATCAATTTAGCAAGCTAGATGAAAAACCAGTGACAGGGAGGAAGGCATCCCGAAAGATCAGAGGCTGAGTTTTGGGAGCTTTCCAGGTGGTTGAATTTTTGTGTTGTTTTATGATGCCTTGTAGATGCTTTCTCTGAAAGAGGGGAAATAAATGGTACACTGGGTAGATTGTGTCAGTGAGAAGGGCTCTCTGCCAGGAAAAGCAGCTCTGGTTTTGCCCTGAAGAGAGTTGCCCTTCCCAACTAGCAGTGAGACACTGAGCTTTGTGGATGAAATTTAGGGTTCTGGACAAAAGCCAGTGAAACCAATGGCTGAAAAAAAGGTGTTTGAGAATTGGTCAGTCAGCTCTCTTCCCCTCCCTCGTCTTGGGATGTCACAGGGCCTTATGCTGGCCTGGTTGTCAAGCCTGCATTAAGGTTCTCAACAGATACGTGAGCGCTTAGGCTGGCATGGAATTTGACATCTGGCTGCAGGCAGTGCTAGCGCATCCCTGGTGGTGAGGAGGCAGCCTGCCTCCCTGCCTGCAGTCCATCCGGACTGCCCTGACCTCCCAGGTCAGGGGAGGCCTGTCTGGCATGTTGCTGAAGAGGCTAGGGTGTTAAGTTAGAAGTGACTGTGACCTATTATTTTTTAAAGTCAGTTGATATTTAATTGCTCTAAACTCAAAGATCATAATTCAAGTGCTTAGTAGAAGGAGGTGACATGCCAGAGAAAAAAAAAGAATCCTTGTCAGCGAAAAGAGGTTGACAGCTTGACTCCTGGAGCTGGCTGATGGATGATCTCAGAGTTAGGGAGGGCATGTTCACTAAAAAGTTATTGAAAAAGTGGAATGAGAGTAATTAAAGTGGTTTAATCCAAATATCTGTCATGTGTAAGTTGAGTTCATGTAGAACACCTAGCATTTAGCTCAGTTAATTCTTCCCAGGGCAGGGCGAGGACTTTTCCCCTCCTTTTCTTTGACTGAAAGCTCAGAGCATCTCCAGTGAAGAGAGGGGCTGAATCCAATATCTGCTGGCTGCATGGGGCAGTCATTGTTGCTGTGTCGCAGCAAACAGTATCTTCATTGCTTGTGTCACATCAGGGGGGAAAAAAATTTCTGCTATCTGTCTGGAGGGCTGCCCGTGCTCCTGGCAAAAGTCTTGAAAGGCAAATCCTCAATGACATGCTTTGAAATATCAAATGGGACTATGCAATTAGAAGAATGTCATTCAGCATTTGCCTTTCATAGCTTTTGTCACAGAGGGGCAGAATTAGAGACAATTAAGCAGAGAATAACCTCCCCAAAAGGGCTTTCTGGCACTTCTCTTGTGTTTTCCCCATCTTTTTTCCTAGAGCACATTGTTGTGCTAGAACCCTCCTTCCCTTTGAGTCCACTGCTTTGCTTACTTTGAGGTGTGTGTAGAAGCCAAGTCCCACATTTATGTCTCTGATAATTTTATTTAATTTGGTTTACTTGAGAAAGAAATAACTCAGGCTTCCTGATGCTGGCTGTCCAGGGCACCGGTTCCAGAAATGGGCCTTTCTTCACCTCTGTCTGACAAGATCATAAACCCAGCCTGTTCGTGTGATCCCTCACCACAGATCACTCGGAACTGTGCTCCGTTAGAGGAAAAGCATGTAGCAAGTGTTTGTCAAGATGCTGTTTTGCTATCCTATCTGGTTTCATGCAGATAGGCTGTTTTCAAATCGTACAGTCTGTAAGGGTTTCCTAGAAATCATAACAAATATGGCCAAGCCTTGTTAAGCCTCTGGGTTTTAGCTGCACATTTCTCTCTTTTCAGGCTCAGGAGTACTCATTGTTAGCCGTGAGACATTGCAGGCCTTTTTATTTCCCTTGTTGTTTTATTTGCACATTCATATGTTGTATTTTCTTCCAATTAGCAGGCTCTTCCTTGCTTGACTGTTTGCCTTCACCTTCTTTCTTCTTCCTTAGTTTATACTCCATGGGGACACAATTGCTAATTTTTACTTTCTAGTGTAGAATAGCTGTTGTCTAGAGATATGCTCTTGGCATAGCTTTTTTTCTCATGTTACTTAAAATACCAGAATGTCTTTTTTTAATTTTCTTTTTTCATTTTTACTAATCTGCCTAGTCCCTCAGTGCTGAGGTACGGGTATTTTTCAAGTGTGGATTTACTGTTCCTTTGTCCATCTGTACCTAGTGAAAGCTTAACTCTGAAACAGGGTGAGTGAGGTGTGTCATGGAGTCTAAAAGTATAGCCGTGTCATGCTGAGGTGGGGGAAATAACTGGCTGAAAAATGGGACTGCTACTGTTCTATTACAGTTAGGATGGCGCTGTAAAAGTGCATCAGGAGATGGAGGAATTGCCCCTCACTTGGTGACATATACGCGACAAAGAGTTGGTAATTTTCACTTAGCAAAGAGATTAAGAGGTAGAACAAAAAGCAAAGAAAGAACAGAGCATTTTAGAATTAAATTATTTGTTTCATAGGCATATTGCAAGTTCCCTTTACTCTCTCCTCCCGTGGGATGTTACCCAGTTTTTTCATTTAGCTGTAGAATTTTCCATTCAGCTGTAAAATTCTCCAGGAGAGGCAGGATAAAGAAGGCATGATGGTTTTGGCATAGAAGAACAATTTATTTGTATGTGACTGATAATTTTGTTAATACCTGAGAACTTAAACTCTTCTCTCTTACAGTAGTTATGCTGATATCCTTGAACTAAATGGAGACAAATTACACTTTTGTGGATCTGCTTGTGTCTGTAATTTCAAATAAAATGCATGTTTAACTCTTGTTTCCGGATTGCATATGTTAGTACCAAATCAGAGAAGGTGTCCTGTAGGCCAGATGTTCCTGGCATAGCTGCAAATCAAAGGGCACTTTTCTTCTGAGGGAGAAATAAAGCCACTCTGTCCAATGCCAAAATCAACACAAGGCACACACCACTGAAGGATTTTAATAGTAACAACCCTGTGTCTCATGTCATGCTTACGGTCTGTACCTCTACTCGCTCTTCACTGTGCAGACTGATCTTGGTACCTTTATTTTATAGGTGGGTGAGCTGAGGAGCCTGGTGGGAGCACCTGCTTGGCAGTGGCTGCATCTGGACAGAGTCCAGGTCCCTGCATCCTAACTAGTGTCTCTTCCTGGTGATGGTGTTCTCATGCTTGTGCTAAAGGCTTCATGCCCTCTTCACCCACATCCTTCTGATCAGGAAAGGTGTATAGCTTGCATTTGGAGTCCTCTTGTTCCTTTGAAGCTTTCTGACTGCTGTCAAAGGAGGCGGGGGGCAGAGGTGGATGCAAGTTATTGTACATCAAATGCTGTGATTCCTTGGCAAAACACAGGAAGAGAACATGGTGCTCGTTTCCCTGGTGCTAAAAGGAGTGCTTACAGTACCATAAAATTGACTGTGTTTGTCAAAACGTAATGATCTTTACACAGCCTGGTACCTATTTACTAGAAAAGCTACTGCTCTCCCCTTATCATACAGCTCCAGGGGCAATTGGTAGGAGCTTGATAGCACAATGGTACAATACAACAGATAATGAGCAGCTGGTAGGATGGTGTACCTCAGCTATCTTCTCTCTGTGCTGCTTCATTCAGGACAACCCTAGCTTTTAGGTTTTGGGGCACTCATTCTTTGGGTTTCCTCTCTACTACCCCTCCGCAATCAAGAAAAAAGTTTGAAAAATTCATGAGTATGTATTTATGATTTTAAGCTGCTACTTAGCTCTCTGCATTTATAGGGAGGGGATTTAAGAGATATCTGTTTGTTCACTTAGATTTTTTTGAGTCAGTATTACTGCTGTTCTCTCCTTCACCTGTGGATGAACACCTGTCTTGCTGCTCATCCTGTTGGGTACTCCTGTTCCCTCCTTCATCGAGGCCATACCATTGTGAAGCCAAGCCAATGGCCTCCATTCTGCCTGATGAAGAATAGGGTGCCATGTGATTGATTCCCTGGGGCAGTCAGGGGTTCAGAGTTTCATTGTGTCCTTAGAAGCAGAGGAATGTATTTAATCAGAGGGGTGTGTCTCTTTGAATACTTTTCTTTTTTTAAGAAATGAACCTAAAATAATAGAAGTATGAACAGGCTTCAGGTGACGTTTTCCTGTGTATATATGCTACAGGCATTGGTAGACATTTCTGGGGGGCTTTTTTGGTTTCTTTTGCTTTAAATTTCTTTCAGATGCATATTTCATAAGTCAAACTGAGGCTTAAAGAATGTCATATGGCCTGGGGTAGAATTACATTAGGTTCATTTTTAAGTTTTATAGTCTTGTTTCAATGAGTTTTAATACCCCACCTTAGCCCCATCCAAACTCCTCCAAATTAAAACAGAATAGCCTTGAAAGTTGAAAAACTAGAGCAATCTAATTTTGATTAACACTGCTAATGGGTAATGGACTAATATGCAAGAAATAAAGTCACGAAATGTCTTTGGTTGCTTAATAGTGTTTTTGGATGGAGATGTAATGGAAATAAGGAGCTTCTTTCAACCTATATTATTTAATCAGTTCTCTTTGGTGATCTTGTTTTTTGACAGGCTGACAAACACATCTTATGCTGTAATGTCATTCATGCTTGGCTTTCATAATAATGATGTATATCTACATATAAAAGCACTCTTCTAGTCATTTATGAAGATTGTACAAGCTATTCACTAACAGTTTTTGGCATAATGGTACTGCTTTATGCATATGCTCTGTTATGTACCACAATCAACCTAATGTCCAGTGGCTTGTCATCTGAAAAGCCCATGTACTGTTAATTACCATCATGGTGGCAACGCAGAGCGTCGTGTAGTATAAATGATGATGGTTTCATGCTGTGATTTTTTTATTTAGAGACAGAAAACTGTTGGGGTTTTGCATTACCAAATGAGATGAAAATAGCCTTTATGACAACTATCGTTAAAAAAGTGGACAGGGAATTTATATCTCTTATCCCAGGGAAAATGGTTGTGGTTTGTTTTGGTTTTAAATTATGTTACCATCATGAAACCCCAGTTCTTTAGTCTCTAAGACAACCAGGGCATGAAAATAGGCCTTATTTTTGAAGCATGTTGTCTGTTTAATATGTAATGTGATACCTTGTCATGCTGTGACAATGTGACAGATGGCATTTGCACTATAAAACTAAATTATCTTTTGTGCATAGCTATACAACAGCTAAATACAGTAACTCTGTACAGTATGCTGATTAATGCAGACTGCAGATGTTTTAGAGATACCAGTGTGTTTAAACTTTGCATCAAATGATTAATGGTTTTATTAAATGTGCCTACCAAGATTCTGGTGGTGTTTCAGCACGTAGTCTAGCATGTAAAGGGCATTTTTGGTAGAAGACAAATTTAGGATTACAGACAATGCGAATTAGATTTGTATCGCATTGCAGTTGTTTGTCTGTTACTTATGCAAAAAAGGTGAGGACTGTTCATTAATGATACTATGCGAGTAAACATGTATATAAAGCTATGTAGCTTATAATGTAAAGCCCTGTAGTTAAGAGTCATAGAATTGTTTGGGTTGGAAATGACCTCTGAGATAATCAAGTCGAACTGTTAACCCAGCACTACCAAGTCTACCACTAACCCATGTCCCAAAGTGCTACATCTACACGTTTTTTAAATACCTACAGGGTTGGTGACTCAACCCCTTCCCTGGGCAGCCTGTTCTAGTATTTGACCACCCTTTCCATGAAGAAATTTTCCTAATATCCAATCTAAACCTCCCCTGCCGCCACTTGAGTCCACTTCCTCTTGTCATATTGCTTGTTACTTCAGAGAAGAGGCCGACCCCCGCCTCACTACAACCTGCTTTCAGGTAGTTGTAGAGAGTGATATGGTCCCCACTGAGCATCCTTTTCTCCAGGCTAAACAACCCCAGATCCCTCAACTGGTCCTCATCAGACTTGTGCTCCAGACCCTTCCCCAGCTTCATTTCCCTTCTCTGGACACACTCCAGCCCCTCAATGTCTTTGTTGTGGTGAGGGGCCCAAAACTGAACACAGGATTCAAGGTGCAGCCTCACCAGTGCTGAGTGCAGGGGAATTGTCACTTCCGTGGTCCTGCTGGCCACACTATTACTGATACAGGCCAGGATGCCATTGGTCACCTTGGCCATCTGGTGACACAGCTGACTCCTGTTCAGCCAGGTGTTGACCAGCACCCCCAGATCCTTTTCTACTGGGCAGTTTTCCAGCCTGCCCAGGTCCCTCTGTAGAGCCTTCCTACCCTTAGGCAGATCAATGCTCCTGCCCAACTTGGTGTCACCTGTGAACTTACTGAGGGTGCCCTCGATCGCCATGTCCAGGTTGTCAGTAAAGATACTGAACAGGACTGGCCCCAGCACTGAGCTCTGGGGAACCACTGGTTACAGACTGCTAACTGGATTTAACTCCATTTACCACCTTTCTCTGGACCCAGCCATCCAGCCATTTTTTAACCCAGCTGACAGTGTACCTACAAGCAGTAAGTTTCTCCAGCAGAATGCTGTGAGAAATGGTGTCCAGGATTTTACTAAAGTCTAGGTAGACAATATCTACAAGGCTGAAGGCCAAGAGGTGTAGGTGAGCCACCAGTTTATTAGTGGTGTTGATTTTCATACAGAATGTTACCTGTGTGAAACTAAGGGCCAGAGTAAATATTTAAAGAGCTGAGGGTAGCAGATTTTCCCCTCTATATTTTAGGCACAGAACTCATGTTAGTGGTCTTCCACGATGCAATTATGCCCAGGAGTTTGTCCATGTTCAGGTGGTACAAACCTTTCAGACCATGGTGTGGCATGGCTAACCCTCTGACTTTCTAACACTGCAATAAAACTCTTTTCTTTCTAACATTTGTATCAGTTCTCCTAAGTGGGATGGTGCAAAAAAAAGAAAATAATTAATATTTTTGAGCAAAGCTTTCCTGTACAACTCTCAAAACTGCGTAGCTGAAGTTTGGACAGGCATGTTACTCCCTCCATAAGTGAATAAAGCTTTAGCTCCATGCCTACGTAACTACAGTCGGTGCTGTTTATTACATGCTCTCATAAGGAACATTGTCATCCTAGCATGATGAGAATGCTGCCTTGAGTAAATCTCTTTTTTTAACTTCTTGTAGCTTGTGTTTGTTTTGCTGATTGCCCTGGAAACTGGGCCTTTCTACCAGCCCAGAGCGGTTCAGCTTGCAGGAATTGGGCAGGAATGAAGTGAGAGGGCTGCCAGGGGAGAGACAAACCCAGTATCTCTTGGCAGTAGGAAAAGAGTGTCCCTGTGTAGTCAAGAGGCACCCAGGAGCAGAGTTACATATTTCACCTGTTGTTGAGATGTGCAGTATGTCTCCCCTGCACTGTGGACCTGCTGATGTTAGCTGTTCATCCTGTATAGAAGGCCGTGAATGCGGTCATGTTGAAATCGTCCTTGTTTAGGTCAGTTAATGCTTTTGATATCTTTGGCTTGTGTTTGTGTGGTGTTGACTGCTGATTTTTCTAACATAATGGCTTTGCGGGTTGCCTCTAACTGTGAGAACTGACTGGAAATACAATTGAATGTGTTTTTTCTCCCTAGGCTGCCTCAGGACTGGGAAACAGTGAGCTAAAATAGGTGTGACTTTACTGTAAGAACATGGAAATGTTCGTGCTCAGATGCCTTGTTGGCATTAGAGTAAGTGATGTAGAAACAGTGTTTTGGAAACATTGTGGAAGTCCCTTTGCCCAGCCACTTAGTTAACTAACCACATGATGCTGAGATTTGTTCAGATGCTCCCCTTTGGTTTCCTGATTATTCAGTAAGTTTAATAACGAAGAGCATACCAGTGATTGTAATCGCATCTATTTTTAAAAGCAACTAACCCCAAACCCTCCCTTGCATTTTTTCTGTCTTCTCATACGTTTCTGCTTTCTGCTTCTCTCTTCCTCCTCAGTTTTCCTTCTATGTATTTATAGTTACACCATGATTTATTGTAGGGTCCATTCCCAGATACTGTGATTTTGCATCACATCTTTAGCTGCTCCTAAGACTTATCCTGCGTGTGCCTGTAAGTCATCTCTCCAGATGTCCAGAGATGAGTTAGATCTTGAGAACAGAAGATGACTTGAGAACAGAATTGTAGATTGTTGCTAAAAGTGGGTGTGTATCAGCAAAACCAGTAAGGTTAGTGAATGTATGCCAGCATAAATTAAGTCCTGTCCGCACTGAAATAGTTAAGTCTTACTTGCCAGGCTCTTATGAGAAGTGATCCACTTGAGTCAGCACAAGCCCCCTGTAGTAAGCTCATTTAAGCAGATTTAACTGTTTTTACACACACTCTTATTGGTGAGAGGGACATTCCCATTGCTGGAGTAGGCTCAGCAAGACCTCTGCTCTGTTAACAACTACAGCCAAGGGGCAAAGGGGATAGTGAGATGCAGTGGGAACAAGAGGGAGCACGCTCTGCGAAGGATGTAAAGCCATAATATCCATACTCTGTGTGGATCGCCGTAGAGGGTACAGTTCAGCTCTCATAGCAGAGTCCTTCCTGCGTATGAAAAAAACAAAGAAACTTGTAGCCACAGGCAGATTTGAAAACATTCAGTGTGGAAGGCAAATAAATAGGAGGTGATAGAAGTCTCTTTAATAATGAGTAGAGTACAGAAATGGCTTTTATGCTTTCTCTGCCTTGTAACAAAGGGGATGTAATAATGACATTTGCTTTTTCTCAGTGCTGATAAGTCGATTTTTTTGTGTGTGTGTGTGTCTTTTTAAGCAGCGTGTATCTAAAACTGCAGTTTGGTATTGCAGCATTTTTTTTAAGTTTAGAAAAGAATTCAGCAACACTGTATGATATACATTTGAATGAGGATGTTAAGGTCTCTATGGTTCGGTTTTAAGCTACTCTTTTTAATTATTAGGACCTAGTAATTGGCCTTTCTCCTAAAGTGTGTAGTCTTGATCAGTTAGAGCAAGAACAGTATATTTAAGGGATCACAGATGTCATCTGATACGCAAGTTCCTGTATTGTGACTTAATTAAATAATTCATTATTACTGACTTAATTAAAGCAGTGTTTATTCAGTGACTTTGAGCCATTCAGTGTTTCAGTTCCATTTAAACTTTGGCAGCAAATATGCACTGCTTCTCTGTATATATAAATTATGATTTCATGTAAGTAATTTTAATATATGAAATCCTACACTGACTTATAATGCAAGTTGCTATACTTCCAAATTTAGTTTTAATGAAGTTTGGCTTTTTAAAAAAATCTAATTTGACTTTTAAAACAAACACTTTTTATTAGAGAAATAAAGTCTTATTTTTATCAACCCTGATTTATTCTGCCTAGTTTTTCAGGTCTTGTGGTTGGTCATGAGTCCAGCTGCCAGGGGAGAAGGCAGTGAGAGCTAGGGCTGCGATGAGCCTAGTGGGCAAGGGGCAGGCAGCCTCTGTCAGCTCCCTGGCAGCCGAGAGTGTCATGGGCTTCGACGTGAACCAGGGCTTGCTGCCATCGTGATTTAGAGGGTGAAGGGCACAGCCACGGAAAAACAGTAGAGGAACTGTTTGTCCCTTTGATTTGATTTGGCTCTTGAGGGCTTGCTGATTCCTTGACTTTTGCTGGATGCTCCGAAGTAGCCAGGATTAAAGAGCGGTTCAGCTTTCCAGACTATGCAAAAGAGTGCTCAGTTGCTTTCCTGTCTTCATATACATGTGCAATTGCAATACTCAGCTTTTAAGAAATGCCTGCTGCTTCCTGTAGCTTGGTTGACGTTGGAGAGTCAAACCCGCATGGACGTGCACCACACTCTGTTCCTGCAGTGCACCAGCAGATCTGTATGTCCTGTCAACTGTGCTGGTGCCAACCAGTTATGATGGGAGTGCCTGAGTGTCACTTGGCAAAACTATGGGGTTCCCATCCCATCCTGGGGCCTCCAGACCTTTTATATCTCCCAGCTGAGGCACAGCAGAAAAGAACATGGTTTATTGCAGTTAGAGCAGGAATAGCATTTGAAGGAAAAGGTATCTGGGGGCAAACTGAATGCATTTGATATAAAAATGATTGAGTGGCAATAAACTTTATAACAGCCTGCTTCAGCATGTGCTTTCTCTCCAGTGCTTGAAAGGAGGCTTTGGAGTGTGGCTGGCTATGTCTTTCATTACTTCACTGTAGATTTTGCAATTATGCTAGCCCTGAAAACCTGTAGAACATGACACCCATTCCTAGTATTTATCAGTATCTCTCATTTGTAGTTTTATGCCTCTCTTTTGGGGCTCTTCTTTTATTCAGTTCCAGCGGACGATAGCTAGCATCAGTTATCAGCAATATTACTGTGGTTTGGAATGGTGCTGGTTATGATGAATAATATTAGGCAAACTGGTATTTTTTTCCTTAAGGGACACAAATCATGCTTGTCTCCCAAGCGAGCTGATGGCTTGGCAGGGTGAAAGGATGAATAAAAATTGGCTTCCAAGTGCGTGCAAGTTGACAGCCCGAAAGGTGATTTTCTTGACTCATATACTTCAGATTGCTGGGTTTTACATATGGCAAGTCTCCAGAACAAATATTGCTTTTGGAAAACCTAATCAAATTCTGCCATAAGAGTTAAGTTACTGACTGTCAGGCCTCAAATGATATGCTTGATTTAGCCTTCTCTGGAGTTCAAAAATTGTAAATTTTATCAGCAGTGGTTTCATGGAAAAATGCAAAGCAAAAGTTGAAACTTTATTAGGAACAAACTTGGGCACTACGGCTTCTCGACAGAGTGAATTTGGCGTAGAAATATAATCTATTCTGTGTTTTTTAAAAGGTTGCCTTCGTTTCCTCAGGAATGGTTTGAAGGAAAGCTGTCACCCCATGTCATATCACTGTGCTGTTACATTACAAGCCTGTTGTAGTATCATGGGCTGATACTGAAATTTGTATTATTTGTAGGGTCACAGTTTGAGATCCCTTAAATAGAAATGAAGTATCACAAGGAATTTAACGAAAGAGGAGAGAAAATGTAAATTGGGTCATTTAACTTTTAACTGAAGGTCTTAGGCTGGCTAGGAGAGACATTTTAATACAAAAATTGGACCATAGTTTCAACTTTTGCTCTGTGGGCTCCATATTAAGAAAAAAAATTGCGGTACTAGTTCACTGACTCTTCCCCTAGAAAAAAGTAATCCATGCTTCTGCTTTGTAGGGGATATTTTTAAAACAGCATACAAAATCTACAGCTTGTGGTCAGCATAGAGCTGCTTCTGACTCCAGACTAAGAGAAATTTGGTGTAGTTCAAGAATGAATATGAGCAAACTTTGATTAGAAAAAGAAAAGAGAGATATGATGCGGTGATACAATGCAGACTTGGCATTAGGCTGTTTAAAAATGGGTCATCAGAGCTGTTGGATTGGAATGGGTATGTGCTGCAAGGTTTGGGGCCTGCTGTCAGAGGATGCACCACTTAACAGTTCTAGTGCCCAAGTGAGCAGGGAATAAATAGCCTTGTGGGGAATGAGCATTTGGCTCATTTGGCTGTGCCTGAGGTTCTGGTACAGCAGCTCTTTGGAGGTGTCTTCTTCCTCAGTGTCTATTTGGAGCTGAGTTTGGTTGAATGCTTGGTTGTGCAATGAGTAAGTGCATTGATGGTGCTGAACGGTGATTTTCCTGAAAACAGTGGTCTGAAATAGTATAGCACTGATGTAGTGCTGGTATAAATTCTTGAACTGCTTAGTAAGCATTTTCAGTTTAGTATTATTACAGGCTTTACTACCTGGCTCATCTTGGAAAGGGTAGCTGCTCCCTGCCCCCCTCCCTTCCCCCGCTCCCCTTTTCTTTTGTAATTATAGAAAGGTGCAATTATAGAAGGGGAGACTGAAGTGGCTAAGGGGAGGAGAGAAGTTCTACCAGCATTTCTCTGAGGAAATAAAGATGTGAAACAGCACCTTGTTATGCCATTTGCAAAACTATTTGGGTGGAGAGATGGGAAAGCATTCTCCTGGATAAAATTGCAGCTCCTCTGGTAATAAGCTCTTAAAACATCTAGTAAATAGTGAGCTGATAAAATTGTTTCCTCCTTCTCAACCCAAAGCCTGCTGAATAATATGTTACTATTTTAATTCTTCCCTAAGTATAAGCGGTTTCATTTCTGTCTGCTGTTATTTGTAAGAGTCATATTATATTGTAGTTACTTGGCTGAGTAGAATACGCAAAATTTGTTAGACATTATGCTTTTATAGGTCCAGTGCTTCTTCCATCTATGTGACTTTGGGAGGCTGCTTGCTGTAATATTGCTTTGGGAAAGAAAAGGTGCAAAAGGGGAGGCAGCTGTGGCTTGTGTACCTTTGCTGCCCTGGCTACATTTTCTGGCAGTCTGGAGTTCTTGTAGATGAGTGACACTTGGCCAGAAGGAGTCGAGAAACGGATGTTTGATGTTCTCCCCTTTGGGATTTAGGATTTCTTTTAAAGGATCATAAATTGCAGTAGTTGGAAGCAGCAGAATGAAGAGCAAGATGATGACAAGTTGGACCAAATGGTTTAATTTTATATCAATCCACAGATAAATGCAAAAGACTCTTTATCTATTCCAGTCAATAGGAGTTAGGTAAAACAAGGATAAGTTTGACTGAGCCATGTCCCTTTTTTGAATGTGACAAGATAATAAATACTATTGCACCCATAGTGTGGTTATTTGAGATTGGGGTCTTACGGTTAATCAAATCAGAAACAGGCAGGTTTTTACTGAAGTACCTCTGTGCAAAGTCAGTGTTACCTGTATATATCTTTTTTGAAGACGGTTGCTTTGGGTATCAGCTCTTTATTGTTAGTATCACACCTGAATTTTTATAAAATCCATTTGGCACTGGTAACACAAACTTTTAATATTGTGTACTACTTTGTCACATTTGCAGGACTTCTCACTAATGGCCAATCTAAAGGATTAGGACCAGGATCAGAACAGCTGGAGAATGAGAAGGACGACGCATCGCAAGTGTCCTCAACGAGCAACGATGTTAGTTCTTCAGATTTTGAGGAAGGGCCCTCGAGGAAAAGGTTAGTGGTGCATTATGATTAAAGTATAGCTTTTCTGCCTTGTTCTTTTTGTCTTACACTGTTGTGATTATGTTATTAGTAGGGTATGGTTGCACATATTGCCCTATCATAAACAGATTTTCCAGTGTGGATGCCTTCTAGTAACGGTGAGGATATAGCAAACTTTGCTTCACCCAGTGGTACAGATGGTTCTTGTTGTTGTTTTGGAAAGCATGGAAAGGCGGTTGTTATTTTGCAGTAGGTGAATGCTAATTTAATTGTCTAAGGACTCTCTCCCCTCCCGCCCTCACTCCTCCTCCCCTGGCTTTGACCTCTAGGGTCATGTCAATACGTATGTGTGTATAATTTCAAGGAAAGCATCACTAAAGTAGTTAGCATTACTGTTGTTATTTTTAATTTTTGGTGAATGAAACCGTGTGAAGTTAAGAAAGAAAAAAAAAAATAAAAGAGATGCTTCCGAGAAGAGAAACTATGTAGTAGGGTGGTGTGGTGGGTATCAGTTGCAAAGGACTACTTTGAGATTGTGCTGCAGCAGACTGCCTCCTCTTTCCTAGAAGTGACCGAATGTGTAAAATGCGGGTTAAAATCATAGGACTCAAGCCAATCTATTAGAGAAAATATGCTGAGAATGCAGGAGGCTGGGAGTTGTCCTCTGGATGAAGTAAGAATGAAAACAGGCTGTCTGAAAAATGCCATTTAAAAGAGAGAAACAGAAATCCTCTCTCAACCTTTTTCCTCCACACTCCTCACATCCTAGTCCCAAAACATCAAATAAAGTTCTCTTTCAAACAAAAAAAGTATTCCTCCTTTGTGTACGACCTTATGATTCCACTGAAAAGCCCAAGGGGGTGAGGACACTGGTACTTTCCTGGACACCCTCGTGTTCGTGTTCCAGTGTTCCCCACCTCTGGTCCACACAGTCTTTTCTATCTGTCCAGGCAACAAATTCAAAATCTAGTTAATATGCCCATCTGATCTTGGCTCATTTGGTGTATCAGAGTAAAATTTGTGTTTTCGTCCACACCCATAGAAATTTCGTAAGGCTTATTGCATTCTGCTGCTGGTCAGGGCAAAAGATTTTGTGTGCTTATTTTGGGCTTTATGAGATACAACAGAGGATTGAAAATTATTTTTACTGAGCTATTTAGGTGACATCGACTGTAGGTGTGATCCTGGGAGACAGTGGTCATTATTTGATGACCACTGTTTGTTGCCGCTTAGGAATTTTCGGTGCCCTCTGCACTTTGTCCCCTTGTTCCTTGGCTGTGCTGACAGAATGGCATGCAGGGTCACACCATAAGTAGGTTCAAGGAGCTGGTTAGGATTAAAAATAATAGCAAGAGAAGATGAATTGAGGCTTTTTGCCTGGGTTCTTTATTGTTAACCTGCATGAAGCTTTGATCTCTTGTTCATGGCGTGGTTGTAGGAGCAGCTGCCAGTGCAACCAGGGGAACATCCCCTTCCTCTCTTGGGACTGGCAAAGGGCAAGAAGGCTTGTCCCTTATGCTGTACCTACTTCTGGTGCCCTGCGCAGTCCAGCTTCAGAAATGAGTGGTACTGCTGCTTCACCAGTGTTCTGGTGAAGAAACTGCAGAAACTGCATTTGAATATTCTGGGTGAAATATTTTTGGAGGAGTGTTTGCTGGGTTTGGGATTAGGGAATTCAGACGTTTGAGAAACAGCCTGGTGGTTCAGGAGTAATAACAGGGAACTCAGTGCCTTTAGTACTTTTCAGGTTAATAACAAAAAACCAGAAAAAATAAGCTACAACACAGAACCCAAGATGAAAACTATTTTTCTGGCTTTTGTGGAAGGCAGGATATCATTTCACTACTTCTTCGTGCATCGTGAACTGTTGAAATAATATTACGGTTGTTACTGCAGTTGCTGTGAAGGTGAATGTTCTTGTTTCGTTTCCATTTACACCCAACACAGACTTTTATCTAATTTTTTCCTCCCTCAGCTTCCTCTTTGCAGACAGACCTTTTCTGGGCTCCTTCTCTTAAGCTGTACTGAAGCACGTTGAGTGTTTTGATACCATCTTCTTGTGTCCTTTTAGGCTTTTTGTTTTGTTTATCTGAATATGTCATGTTTCTTCAACCCATGTCATTTTGGGATCCCAGAAAGAGTTGTGTCAGGAATACTGGGTGAACAAAGGGCATGCAGGAAGATGGGAAGAGGGTGAATAGGACTGAAATGGAGTGTATGGGTTCACTGCCTCAGTTTATGAAGTTTTGAGAAGTGTGCCCTCCTTGTCTTTTCCCCGGGCTTTCTCAAAGTCAGACTTTTCAATTGTCTGTTCAGCTGTGTGTACAAGTAATGACACTGTTGTACTAAGATACACATTTAAACACTGTAGCTTTAGCATGTACTCTGAACCGACCATTATGTATAAGTTACTGTTAAGTTCTTTATGGCTTGCTGCGGGGGGGGGGGGGTGGGGTTGGTGCATGGGAGGGGCGGTCTTTTGGAAGCTTGAATCTGTCGTCTTCTAGAGGAATGCGTCACCTATCACATTAGTGATGGAAACAAGAAGAGAAAGAAACTAAGAAACTAAACGCAGTAAATACGGATGTCTGTTTTAAGGGATTCCATTTTGTTTAGTAGTTTAAGGCTCTGGTTTGAGCTTTCAGTTCTTCAATGTAATGGAAGGCTGCTACCATGGAGGCAAACAGTCTCTTCCCAGTTTCTTCTTACCACCTCTTCCCATTTGTTGTGTCTAGAAGTCATTTGACCCCAGGTCCGTCGGTTCGCTGGACTGATCTGGCAGCATTTCTTCCCTGTGCCCGGAGCAGATCACATTATATAAAGCCTGCATGAACAGCAAGTGCCAATTCTTGGAGCAGACTGTGTGGAGAGTGAATTTGGTAGCAGTTAGCATGGCCTTGTGGTCTCACTGTGCCAGTCATCTCTGGTGTAGATTTTCCTTGGATCAAAACTAGGCAGTGGATGCTCCCAGTGAGTTATTGGTCAGAGGACTTAACTGTAGGTGGGTAGATGCTGACGGGCATCTGTGGGGGAAGGTAAATCCCTTCCAACCTGCCTGTTGTTGACCGGTGAAGAGATTACTGATGGGTATTCCTTATTTCACATATGTATGCTGAACAGAATAACACAACAGTAAAACCCCCAACCAAGCACAGCTTAAGGTTTATCACATCTATTTTTTTCCAGTTTCAGCACCTTTTCTAGTGCACCTTTTCTATAATATGACTGAAGATCTACACGTGCCATAAAAAGGGCATCATGGTGGCAGGAAAGAGATTGCTGTTCTGGTGACAGGATACAGATTTAATATAATACTCCAGATTTTGTTCAGAAACTCACTTAGATACTTTGTTTGATGGACTAGGCTTTTGAATTCAGCAGCCTGATGCTGTTAGGCTTCAGCTGGTTTCAACTAGTTGGTGGGTAGTCAGCAATTAACACCTTTGCTCTCTGGGGATTGGAGGAAGTTTCCTACACAGCCAGTTTTGCCGCCGATGTGGAAAGTTCCATCTCCATTTTTTTGAAGTGTATTGTTTTCTATTGCAGCAGTAATCTGGAACAGTTCTAAAGGTATTCAACCTGCCTTTTGTGGTGCTGCACTTTTCAGCTGTTGGGTGGGGTAAGGAGGAAAAGGAGTTTGTATATAGCTTTTCCTCTGCACAGTCTCCATATAAGTCCAGGAATTGTAAGCCCTACTTACAGAGTAAGTGGGATTTGGGGAGGATTGGCAGTGGCAGTAGTGGCAAGCTCAGTACTTCAAAATACTTAGATTTGTTTGAGTTTACACTTGAAGGATGGAAAATACTTGCTTTGATCTGAGCTGTGTGTATTACAAGTGATCAGGTCTGAGGGGAAGCAGTGGGTTAATCCTGAGTTATACAGCTTTCAGCCAGTAAAGGTGAAAGGTGTCCGCATTTTTCTAACATTTGGCAAAAGCTAGGCATTCAGATCTTACACTGAATCTGTTGTGCAATACATTGCTGTCTAGTTGCCATGTAAGTGAGAGCAGTTGCTAATTTGTTCAATGCTTTGGGGAGAGAAGAACAGAAGTGTTGGTATACAGGCTTGATAAACTGTCGGGTTGGGTGGTCTTCACCACGTACAGATTGTACATTTTCAAAACCTATTGAAAAAGGTAGTTGCTGAAGGAGAAGTGTAACTTCCGTGTAGCTGCATGTTTTTGTTGAGGATCTCCAGTTTCCAGCTGTGATTCTCAGTTGAGAAGATCAATAGGTAACTGGCCAAAGGTGTTTGGTCACTCTGCTGCATGCTTGTGCATTTTTATGGGCAACTTTGAAGACTACAATTGCTCGCAGTTAATAACGGTGTGCAGAGACAGCTATATGTTTTTTAGCAACATGTTGCCCACATTACCCAAGAAGGGACATGTGCAGAGCAGACTTGGTGTGACAGTAAGTTGATCTTTGGTGATAATAGGCTATTGCTTGCTTCCTGTTACTAGTCAGGTGGCTACTCCTTTACGTGGCTCCCTTCCCAGAAATGCACACAGGGAATTGCCAAATGCACAATCTTTTTGTTGTAAAGTTGTGTTAATAGAAGGCTGTGAGAAGTGGAAGGAGGCTGATTGATTTTAGTAACTGTTTAAGCTTTAAATTTGTGTGGTTTTAATTTAATGTTAGAATATTCTTTCCACTGAGGGGGGGGAAAAAGACATTGGTTTAGTTTAGGAGCAAAATAAGGTTTGGGAATTTCCCCCCTTGCAGTAGCAGCAGAGTGAATGGACACTGTCCCCTGGGTCAAGGGTGTGCATAGCTCCTTGAAGAGGACACTTCGTCCAGTTCTGCTACAGGGAAACTTGTTGGCTGCAGGAGAAGGGAACAACCCACTGGGGAGTAGTAGTGTTTTAAGCTGCCACAGCTAGACTGGCCAGAAGTTGCTTATTAGGAACCTTCTGGGGCCTTTAATTAATACAGCAGCTTTCTGCTAACGGTCTCAAGCATGTGACAATCAGAAGTGCGATTGTGCGATACAGCAAGGCCAACCCAGGGGATGTGCTCCTGCTCCTTGCCTTGTGCTAGCTCCCTGCTGCCTGCTCCATTTTCCTGTTTGTCTTTTTTTAGTTTTATTTTTAGATGCCAGTTTAACTCCCTGAACTGGCTCATTGTGGGACAAGATGGGTGTAAAGGTTTGTCAAATGAAAAGGTGGGAATATGTGGCCAAGGGGAGGGAGACAAGCATGCTGATCTCCTTTGGCTGGTGACTGCACAGCTGCTAGGCTGGCAGAGCTGTTTTGCACCCTCAGCACAAAAAAAAGCCAGTCAAGGGTAGGCAAGCTTTTGCATATTAGGCAAGCTGCTAATTTAAGTGGTTTCTTTTAGTGATATATCCTTTTCAACTTGAGCTCCAAAAGACTTTCTTGCAGTAGAGCTGTCAAGAGGTTGAGGGGACTTGGGGTTGGTTTCTTTTTTTTTTTCTCTTTTTGTCACATTGTTTTTATAGCTAATAATGAACAGTCTATTTAGCACTAGACTTAGCACCTTCCATGCAAGATGTAAAACAAGGTCAATCCTGTTCCCACGTATGTAAATTTGTGAGGGATTTCTACTTGGTATTGTAGGTGATGGAGAGAGCAGTGTATTATGACTCGGGTGTGAAAGCAGGAGACTGCTCGTAATATCAAAGTGTTTTTCCAGGACCTTTTCAGTGAATAGTCTTTTCACTAATTGGAACACTATATAATGTATTTGTGTTCAGCTGTTGCCTACTACAACACAATGTAAGCCCACTTATCAACCAGGTGCTTCTATTATTTTTTACTAATTTCAGTAGGCTATGCAAATCTGCACTAGTTGTTTGCTTATGAAGAACTACATAAATCCACAATAAAACCAAAATGGCAATAAGATTTATGTGTAATAATTTTGATTTTTTTTTTTTTTTTTACCCCCTGCCCCCAATCCCCCCCTTTCTGGAAATGCTGATAAGAGTGGAATATATTTTTAGTGCTGCACATTTATATTTAAATAACAAGCCTTATAAACAAAGCAATAATAGTCTATTGGAGTGGATTTGCACAGGAATAGTAAAAAGACAGATTACCTGCTTTATAATGCAAGTCAAGAAGATTATTGTATGTAGTTTGAAAAGGAAGAAATCAGGTGATTAATGTTCTTTCAGAATTTTCATAAGGAACAAACAGAAGTTGTGACACGAATTCTTCTGTGCAACATGCAAAGATATAATAACATACAATAATCTGGGAACACTTGAACTTTGTGAGTAGACAGCTATGTAAACAACTTGTTTGAGTAGTGATTTAATAACTATGAAGGTATGATTTACAGCAAGCTGAGAATTGTTAAGCAATGTCCGATTCAAACTCCCTTGCTCTCTTCTGCCACTCTCTCTTAAAAGAAGTCAGAGTTGCAGGGAAAGGTCTTCATGACCTTGAGTTTGGGCTTATCAGTTGAAGGACTAAGGAAGTTTCGAAAGCCAGATGGGATGGGTGCAGTTGTTTCTGTGGTTCTGTGTATGGCAAACACTCTTTCAGCTGCTTGATAACCCATCCCTACTGTCATTCACATCATTCATGTTTCACCTCTGTGTATGAAAGGCCAAATGTTGATTGGTTTGATACCAGGGAGCGGTTGCTCTAAACTTGTGGAGGAAATAGTTGATTCTATATTGAAAGACATTTTTTTTCAAGCAAATCTGTTTGTCAGCATGGAAGAGGCTTTTTTAATGCATATAAGCCTTTTTCTGTGTAATACTCTATCCTGATATTTATGTTAGCATAGCCCTATGCTACATCTGGTTTATTCTGTAATTTTCCATGTGTATCTGTGCTCGATCATCTAATACCCTTATATTACCGTTCTGCTACTAACTATTGGCTCAGCCCAGTGCCCAGGCTGCTGCCTCTGGGATCAGGGGAGAGGCACTACCTGTCTGATCCTGATTTGATCCTGTTTTAGAACCTTCTTGGCTTTGTCCTTTCTTATAATTATCTTTCTATTACTCCCTTGTCCAGAGAGTAAGACATTTATGGGCAATCTACTTAGGCGACATTTCAAAAAGACAGGTTGGTATTAAAAACATTTTCCATCAAGGACTGTGTCTGGACAGCCAGGTAGTCCAGGATTTTTTTCCTCCCAAAGCCCCACGCTACATCAGAAGAAATGTTACATGTCGTGGACCTTCGCAGAGATTTTTGTCACGTCAGCAGAGGTGGACTTGATGGTGTGCCCTTAGGTATTTCTGGCTGCTGCTGCTGCTGTTTCAAAACCAGGCCAGCTCATCCTGAATAGTGGAAACATGGATAATTTGAAACAGATATGTTTTTCCTTTGGGTTGTATTAATCTGTAGGTAAAAAATGAAACCATCCTCACCAAACAAACATTGAGGCACGTTAGATACCGAACAGTTTTGTCTGCTCCCTGTGTTAATCAATTTCCATGACCCACAGCAGTAGAAGTGGGGGAAGAAGGGAAACAACCTAAACATTCACATGTACTACAAATGAGTGTCTTTACACTTATTCCTCCATTCCTAATTCCCCCTAAATGTATATGAAATAAAAGATATAGAGGAGAAAAAAGGCATATAATTGTCTTATGAAGATCATGGCAATGCCATGATTTTTTTTTTCCGTTAGGTTATTTCAAAGAAGGGATTCTAGTTTAAAATTTTGAGTTCTAGATGTTAGTCATCCTAGCATTTTGCAGTGGTCTCACTCTTTTGGAAAAGATTCCTTAATGAGAAAACATTCAGCACAGTCAAGTATGGGTAGGATTTCAGAACTGAATGAACAGCTTACATTTCTTGCATAAAATTAAAATGTGAGCTTAAAAAGATATCAACAGATATAAATATTTGTAGCAAGAATAAAAGGCCAAGAATGGAAAAGCAGAAACCTGTTCCTGAAATAAAGATGTAAAATGCTGTGATATTTGGCAGTATGCACTTTGCTGAGACTAAACTTAGAAACAATTTCATGAAGTATGTCCACTTTTTAGTGGTCTTTTGAAGAATTAGGAAACAAAAAACACAGGAAAATATGTATAGTCTGTAAATTCTTGGTATTTTCTGCTTTGCAGTAATAGTGGAGTCCTAATCTTTTCAGTCTAACATTTGTAATGTAAGGCTGATTGGCCAGAGGAAATTTTTCATTTTGCTGTGGTAGGCTGGACATGATTTATTAGACTGCATTGCTTCCTATAGCTTCTCCAGTCTCCATACAAGACTCCGAAGGCCTTGCTGCTAAGTGCTGTAAGACGTTTGTGTTTTAACTATTATTTAACCAAAGTGGTGGTGGAAGCATCAAGTTTCTTTTATATGGACATTTAGAGGAGATTTGCCATGGACTATTTGCAGAGAACATAATTTCTGTTGTAGTTTTGGTGGGTTTCTGGAGGGTCCCTCCCGGCTGCTCTGTAAAGGTTTCCAGGGCTGAGATCACCCC
>JAYRBT010000082.1:61955370-62087994 GCA_036023395.1 Myiotriccus ornatus
AGACCTTGTCTAGAGATGCTATAAAAACCCTGAGCTATCCTAATAAAGCGGACATATTTTAGATCTCATAGGTCGTGAGTGTATGTCTCAGAGAGCCCCTCCGTCAACACCCACTGAAAACAGCTACAGTCTTATCTGTACTGCTCTGGAATTGCATTTCACATGCTGTAGACTCTTTCTGCTTATGAAGGGTCCATGCTCTGTGCCTTCATCCCACCACCCCAAGCAGTAATGACTCGTTTCCCCAGGTTGTGAACGTCGTCTGCTTCATGAGCAGATTTCACTTCAGTACCACGGCTTCTGTATCGAATTGGTCTTACTTAGCACGAGGAAACTTGGGTTTAACGTATGTTTTTTCTGTAGCTGCTGTAATCCTGCTGTGTTATGAAGCTGATTACTTAAATTTTCCTATTTATACTCTACTTATACAGTATTTGTAGACTGTTGGGGCTTTTTTGCCCCCTGGGAGTTGTTTCTGAGGTTCTGTAATGTGGGTGCCATAGTTTTTATTTCTATTCCTTGTCTAGAAGTATACAACTTGAGGAAGGGGAGAGTACCGTATTGCTCTGTACTAGTGTTCAAATGATTCATTTAAATAACAATGAACCCTGACTTTTGACATGTCTCAGTTTTCATTGTGTCTGTCTAGATGGGGGAGATTGATGTTCTGGGTCAGCTATAGCTGATCCAAAGACTCTGCTTTGAGCATGATTCTCCTTCGCTAAATGCAGTGTGGAGCATTGAAACCTTGCCAAGAAATACTTGTGGAGAGTTCCCTGCTATCTTCTGAGAGAGAGGTGTAGAGGAAGAGCTGCCCTGACATATTGCTTGTCCCCTGTGACGCAGGGAACCTCAGCCACTGTGATGGGGATTCACACCACAGATCTCCTTCTCAATTTCTTTTGGCTTGGAGAAGATGACATAGCTCACTATCCTTTTGGGTTTTTCCCCACTTCTGGTTTTCACCCTAAAACCTCCTTTCTTCAGGGAAATGATGGTATGTAATAATTGGCTGCTAAATCCTTCTAAAGGAACTAATCAGTAAAACTGAGTAGTCATTAATTTAACACTCCAGTGCTGGGTGAAGATGTGAGTGACAACAGCTGCTTTGCTTTGCATCTGCACTTTGAGGGTGTTCGCACTCCATTGGTTTCATTTGGATTTAGAAAACCTTCAGAGGACTAGAGCTGGAAATGTTCATAAGCTCTCAGTTCCCTCACAGGCATGTTTTGCAGGTATAAAGGTGTCTGGCTCACCGATTTTGGTAGGATGGGTTCCTTACTAAGTCCGGAAGAGTGATGAGTTTTGGTTTTTGATTGTTTTAAAAGCTTTTCTTTCCCCCTGGGGAAGGGGAAAGGTATGTAAAATGCAGTTAATTATGACGGTTGATTATCTTATTAAATTATGAAATACCTTCTGCAAAACTCATTACAGTAATCTAAAAATCAGCTATTCATATTTCTGATTCTTGTTGGCAATCATTCCTTTTCATTGCAGGTAACATACATATGTATATGTGCATGTGTGTGTGCATGTATATGCATGTATGATACATTGAATAAGTAAAATTTACCTCTGTAGTTTAATTTTATTAATCTTAAAGCATTGTGAACCACATCAGTCATATTGGGCTGGCCAAGGTCACACAATGGCTATGAAGAGGGACATTGTTAGTGACCCAGTTATTTCTAGTGTAGCTTCTGATCTTGCAGAATTATATAACAGTGATGCGTGGAAGAGCTGGAATACTTTTAAAGCTGCCTGGCTGTAAGGAGTCCCTTGTGGGTAGGGAGAGCCCTGGTGAATGCACAAAAATATAGATTAGCACATTCAGGAAAACTCCTACCAGGATTTTGAACCCTGTATATGAGACCAGGGATGACTCCATTTGGTGTGTTTTTAATATTGTCCATATAAATTGAAAACAGGAAGTTGGAGTCAGTACCTTTTTCCAGAGAATAGAATTTGAATATTTAGAGATGAAATTGCAGCTTAAATTTCTTCTGAAGACAAAATCTGCCCCTGTCTGCAGTAGAAAATCATAACAGAAAATAGCAGATCATGGGGTAGGTGGACTGGAGTCTGGTGTCGCTTTAGAAGGGATTTTGGATTTACTGATCCAAAATCATTTAAGTCTTAGTGGTGGTGCTTTGCTGAGATTTTGAGATGGCTTACATTAAGTTAAATTAAGATGTGGCTTTTAAATTAATGAAGTTAAACTGGCACAAGAGACTGTATGGACAGGCTGTCTTTTTGATTTATCTGTCAACAAGGCTCTGGTTTAACCTACTCTTAACCCATAAAAGTCCACATGGATTTGAACTGATTTAACAAAACTTAAATTGGGGCAGTCTTGTGTTGCCAGCAAGGCCTCAGGAGAAACATCTTTAGTTCTGCCTTTTGGCATTGTCTTCCCTTGATAATGGTGTGATAAAAGATGCATTATTTTATTTGTTGACTTTGTTGACTTAATTCTCACCTTCAAGCTATTTAGATTTCCTTTAGTGCTAAGGGCAGTCACTCACACAACCTGCTGTGGTTGCATTTGTTTGTTATTTTGAACAGTATCCGTAGCTACTGAACCCCTATTTAATACAATTTTAAACAATGAAAATACTCTAGGGATTTGTGAAATCCTCCACATATTTCTTTACTTGTGGCTCAGTGGTTGGCAGGTATGAAAAGGATTGCATGTTTTCTCAGATTTCTGCTGTTTTCTAATCAAGCATGTCAGCTACATTGCCATTCTCTCCTTAGTCATCTGGTCCTCACAGGATTTCTATTTTATTTTCAGGTAACTTCCACTTTCCTGGACATACCGATGGCTCTTTGCATTCCCTCACAATGTTTTACTTTCTTTATTGCTCCTGGCCTTATTGCCTTCTTTCTCCTACTGCTCAAGTGTTCTTTCCAATTTCACTTCTTTCATTCTTGCAAGGGGGGTTACATCGCTTGGCATTTTCACCAATTGCCCTTCAAATGCACGGCTTTTGAGAACTAAACGAACCAGTTTTGAGTTCATCAAATGTTCACTGGTGGTCCCAGCTGAAGTAATTGCCAATTTATTGCTGCCCCTGTGTGGGAGCACTCTGCCATGACCTATTGTACGGCCATGTGACAAACTGACCTCAGGTCCTCATCTGATTTAAACAAGCATGGGTGCATGCGCACACTGTTTTTCATAGGATTTTAATCCTTATACATAGCCTTCTTTTGGTCAATGTCTAATTTCAGCCTGCAAAAGTGATGGACGAGTGATTTGCCTGAGGACAGCCAGTAAATCAGTGACCAAATGTTGGCTTACTGCTTTTGAGGAAGAGAGACTGTGTTGAGAAGCATCCCAGCGTTTTGGATTTTTTTTTTTTAACAGATTTACAAGACTGTGCTTAGTGTCGTGAGGTTTCCTTGGTCTCCTGTCACCCAGAGCCAGAGCCACAGGTGACACGACAGAGTGGATGCTACTGATGGGCTGTGACAGAGGCCTTTTTGACTTCAGTGTGGGGGTTTGAGAGATGGATACAGCCAGCTGTAGTGATGGGCAGGAACCTCTCCCTTGCATGGAGACACTGTGAAAAATGCAGATCTGGAAAGAAGTTTAAGCTTAGATACTCAATCTATTATGGAGGATCAGGTTGTAACTAAACTAGAAGTGCAGCGAGGAGCAAGGCGTGTGCTGGGACGATCACATTTGAGGCTCATTGTTGCGGTTCACATTTGAGACTGGATGTCAAAGGTGTAGAGCAGGCTGATGTGTATCTACATATACAGCAGAAAGTACTTCAGTGACAGGTTGGGTTTGTAACATTAAGTGGTAAGAGGAAGGCACTTTGCTGCCCGTCTCAGAGCACGTTACCAGCAGGTTGAAATGGCTGAAGCTGGTCTACTCTTGAAGTGTGAAATTAATTATTAGAGCTTGTTTAGACTAACAGAAACATCTACTGAACATGACCCTTGGGTTGCTGCAAGCATGTGTTCCTCGAAATTACAAGTAGTCTGCTCTCGGGGCCGTTCCTCTACTCTTGCTGTTAGGTGTCCCCTCAGGCTGAGCAGTGGCACAAGGTGCTTACTGGACACAGCTGATCAGTGTCACGGCCTTGCAGCCACACCTCAGGGGACACTTTCAGAGGAGCCCAGCGCCAGTCAGCAGGCTGGCCGCTGCTGAGTAGGATGCTTCACCCATGGGGCACCTAGAAAGTGTTCAGCTTTTATGCAGTATCACTGTCAGTGTAGGCAGCATCTGGAATGCCATCCTCTCCATTCTCTTTCAGATGTTTGTAAGCCTGGCCTTTGCTTGTCATGGAACAGGGAAAAGTAGTGGGTGATCTGCTCATGAGGGCAAAAGTGCAGGAAATCAGACCTTTTCATTACCTTAAAAAAAAACCCCAAGGTTATCAAGCGAAAAAGCCCTCAATCCAACCCACCCAGTTTTGTCTTCCTTGATTGTCTGCACGGAGACTAGGCTCTTTGTTTGTTGCAAAAGGGTTGACAGCGAAGGGGACTACGCTGGCATTGCTACCAGGCACTTCTTCCTTTAAAATTTTACAGTTCAGTGACTAATGTGTTTCTCAGTCAGCTTAGGTAGATCTTAATGTGACCTGCTGCTGGAAAAGGCAGGCCTGTTCTTCCCTCTTGTGAGTTCTTGCCACCTCTTTTGTGCCAACACCAGCACTTCTGTGCTTATGAAACCCAACCTGACGAAGAAAAAACCCCGACCTATAAATTAATTTTCAGCTAGACTGACTTCCTTAGCCAGCTGATTATGGAGTCTCAGGAGCTCTAGTGCTGGCATAAGCAGGAACGTGTGGCTGGAGGTGAAGGGAAGAACACATACCATACCTTTTTCCTGCATCAGCCCTTGCTGAGATTGGTTTAAACCAAAGTGAACCCACTCATTTAGGGTAGAAAGATGAGGGTGAGGCAATGCAGCAGTTGCTGCTCCAGAAAGGTGTGGTCCCACTCCCTTTGTTCTGCTTCTGCTTGGACAGTGCCTTCCCATACCTTCCTGGTCAGCGTCCATAATGGGATGTGAACTAAAAGGAACAGGATTTTCTTCTTCCACCATCAGCAAGCTCTCAGTTTATCTGGGCTAATAATAATTAAATATCAGGTGTCCTGCTGCTCACATACCACCATGTATCCTAGAAGTAAAATTAAGGAGGGCCTTAGGGAAGGTGAAGCACTGATAAATCTCACTCTTCCCAAAGTCTTCCCAGAGGGACAGTATTTTTTTACTTCCTCAACAAATCTGTGGTGTGTACACGTGGTTAGTGTGTGTCTGTGTGTTTTTTTACTATGATTACCTGGTACCAAAATGAGTTAGATATGCACTATATTTTTTACTGGAGTCTCCAGGGGCAGGGGGACACAGCACATGTGACAAGAAGCAAGAGAGTATTGAATACTTACTACTGGAGGTAAAGAAAGCAAGTCTGCAGGGAAAGCTATAGATTGCGGTGGCGCAGGAATTGTTGCCATAGTTTCCATTCATATCATTAGTTCCCAACTACTTTTTTTGGCATTCAGGAGGAAGAGAAAGACAGTGTGCTCTGGCAGTCCAGCCAGCCCCCTCTCACAGGATTTAGCGTCCCTTGTAAAGAAGAGGTTCGAGGTGAATGGCCCCTTTCCTTTCCAGGCCAGTTTGACTGGTAGCAGGATGTGGCATGGCTTGAAAGAAGGCATGAACAGCGTTACTGGGAAAATTGACTGCATCTGCCTGATTGACTTGCAAGAATGGGCTGTTTGACTCCTGGGGAGGAAGCCTGGAGAGGGTCGTGGTTTGCTTCCAAGAGAAACTCAATGCAAAAATTTACAATGATGTAGGAAAAGAGACTATAAAGTAGAAATAGCACCTGCTAACGTTTGTATTTTACCTTCAGAATTGTATAAGAATAGCACAGGTTTAACATAATGGAATATACTGATTTTTATTTTGTTTTCTTCCCTTGGCAGCTCATACGTGTGTTTCTGTTTAGTAATCTTTTTTGGCAAGAGATGCTGGTGAATGTGATTGATAGGTGTTTTATGCAAAAGTGATCACTTCGCTGCTTATCAGAATAAAGTCTGTGCAGCAGATACAGGATGCCTTGTGACTCTTCTTTATTCCCTCCCCCCAATGTGTGTCTAAACATTGTAGTTTTACAAGAGAAATGTTGAGTCCCTGGTAATGGCCAGATGGTAGAGGAGCCTTCAAAAAGCTGTCCCCAGGGAAGTGCAGGTATCTCATTTCAGGTGTGGTTAAATTGCAAGCTGCAACCTCTGCGAGAGGTTAAAATGCCCACAACCTGATGACCGTGTGACTTTTATCACTTCCTGCTAGCAGATGGAAAATTTTATTCAAATGGTAGGGATTAATGCAGGACTTAATTGAACAGGAAGTTTTCCAGCCATTCAGATGATGGCTAAAATGATCCATACACTGTTAACTTCTGACATTTTTGCCAGAAGCGATCTCTGGCTTTCTGGCTAGTGCAAGTTGCTTTTAGGGCAAAGGTGAATGTTGGCAAGAGTTGAGGTACACATGGCTTTCTGAGACTGGAAAACAAGAATGAAAGGGTCTGTAATTTTTTCTTTTCTTTTTAAGGCACAATTGCAGAGTAAAGGCTGCTCAAAGTGAAAAGAGAATTTTCCTTCAGTTGTATGGCTCTGATCTTGCATCCTCTTTTAGCAGTTGGTCAAATGACTAGGGAGGGAGCTGCTGATATGTTTGATATTATTTGGCATAGCATTCAACCATTCAGTCTGAATCTGCAACTGTTTTTTGAAGAGGAATAAGGAACAAAGAGCAGCACTGAATTTATCAGAGACTGGGGTTTTGGGTAGTGCCAGAGGGCCTCACATGAGTAAGGAAGTAGGAAACTCTCTCATCTGGACTGTTCTGGTTTTGTTTAATGTCTCGTAGTTGGGAACTGGGAAGCAAACAGGTTTTGCAGATGTCTGAGAACACTGAAAATGATACTAGAAGAATATTGAAGCTGCACAGTGTGTTTGTGCTAGAAGTAGGTTTGACTTCTGTGTAATTAAATAGGGGGCAGGGCTCCAGTTTTCTGAAAATGGCCAGGTTTTAATATTCTATAGGCTTTCTTCTATAGGGTAGGAAATATTTTTGTAGGGCCAAAAAGGCTTTTGGAAAAAAAAAAGTAGATAACAAAGTTACCAAAGTTACCTGTAATTCAACGCAGACACCAGGATGGTGTGGCAGAGCAGTGCAGTGGGAGACCATTTTGTGCCCAGAGGCTTCCCCACACTGGCTTTACCTGAATATCAGAAAACGATGAAGGTTGCTTAGCTCTTCCACTTGCAGTGAGTGCTGGCAGCAGGACATTGACGAGTTCTTGCCAGTAGGTGGAGAGTGTGGAGACAGTTCACAGTAGGGGAACTGGAAATTGCATCCTCCTTCCAGTGGGGAAAGGTGTCTGTTAGTGTGGAGACCAACCTTGGTTCCTTCCAGCACATGGGACAGGGTTTAATCTGAAAAACTAACTTTGTTCCTGTGGTTTTCTCCTTGAAGAAAAGTTTGTGGACATAGCACACATTCAGATATCTGCTAGTGATTATTAAAAACCAAGCAAGTGTAAATGAGGTCCTTAATTCTTTTTTCTGCTGCCGTGGTTTTGCACTTTAAGTTTCTGGCATGTAGTGATGCTCTTCTCTGTGCAGCAGCACGGAATAAAATGGCAGGCCTGGCCTAAAGTCACTCCTTGGTGATGTGCTTCATTACTTCATACTTGCTGGTACGGGGTGGTGGGTTTGGCTCAAACTGAAATGCAGGAGTCTTGGGTCATGCTACTAGAAGAGCGGGGGAGCCCTTGCTTCTGGAAGCACGAACCAGTAACTCAGGTGTCCATTAGCCAAGTGCTTCTGTAGGTAACTGTGCTCAGCTGTACGTGGAAAGCAGCTTGTGGAGCGCTCTGGTGAAGAGAGCCAAGTAGCAGCCAGAGATGAGAAAACCTGCAGAAGAAGCATGGCTCCAGAGAATGGCTGCAGGAGCAGAATCAAGCTGTGCACAGGGGGAAGCGTTGAGGAGGAGTCAGAAGCTGGTGTACCTTTTAAGATACTGCTGAAATAAGTGCTCATCACATGGTACTTTGTACTGATTTGCACTAATGCAATGACTCCCACTGTAGCTTAGTCCCAAAGAGTCAACTTTTTTTTTCCTAGTATCATAAGCCATCTCTAATGAACAGTCCCTGCAGCATGGATAGCCCAAAGAACAGCAACGAAAGAGATATATCCAAGACACAGCCTCCTCCAAAATGGACTGCTGCAATGCATTCCTGTTTGTTGCTCCTTCTCAGTGAAGCTGCTTTTGCATCACTATACACCTTTGTAGCTTGTGTGAGCATACCTGACCTGGCCCAGCTGAATAGTGTTGGCTGCGGTAGTGAGGGTGTCAGCAATAGCCAGAACCTTGGGAGGAGCATTTGTAGGACTCACAGTGAAGTGTCTGCACCATTTTTGTTAGATTCCCATGTGGACTGATGAATTTGAAGGCTTAGCCTGGGTGGCTTTATGCAACATGCAGTGTGGTCACAATGTAGACACAGCTGGAGTACAACTCTTAGCAGTCAAAGATTGAAGTACCAGCGCTTATGTTCTTAGACTAGAAATGAAGCTGCTCCAAATATGGGAATTTTTAAGAACTGTTGCAGGACAAAGGAAGGGTGGCACCACCTGTCTTCAGAAGGATCTCTTCTGCCATCTATTGCCACGTACAGCTCACCACATGCCTGCATGGAGGAGGAAAAATTCTTGTCCAATCTCAGGTGGTACAGCCCTGGAGAAAGTAGTTTTGAAAGGGTCATTGTCTTCGTGATTGTCCAGATCCTGCTCTTACTTATAGAGGAATACGGCTTTGGTCCTGGATTTATGGGCAGTCTGTAGGACAGTTGCGATTCATCTGTTGACAAAAGCAGCCAACTGTAAGAAAACAGCTTCTTGGGAGCTTCATTCAGATGCCATATCCTCATTTTGGTCACACTCCTGCTGCTGCTTCTCCCTGGGCAGCAACTGATAAACCTTCCTGCACTTGCCACAGCCACTGGCATGTGGGATGGGTGGAAGGGCTTGAGTATTTGATGGTCATTAATGTAATCTAAATCAATCTTCCTTCAGCTCCTGGAGTCTGAGCTGGAAGCATCCCATTATTGAGATACTTGAAGGTCTCCATACCTATGTCATTGTGGCTGCTTGTATATGCCAGGTGGAGTTTGTATGAGGCTCATGGGTGTTGGGTGGAGTTGTCCAGTTCCTTCATAGATAGTGTGGTGGTGGGTGGTAAACAGTGTCCAGCGGCTTTTAAGAACTCCCGCTTTCCCCAATGTGATCTTGTATGTATTTTGAACAACCACACATCTAATTTAGTAGGTGTAAGAATCTCTGCTGAACTGCATGAAATGAGGTGGGTTTGGAGACTGTAAGTACCTTCTTGTGATCAGTGAGCATGGTCAGGAAAAATGGGCGATTCCAGAATTAATGCTAATTTGAGTAGTTTTTAGTCAAAAAACTTTTGTGTCCAATTGTACTTTGAACTAGTCTATAAGCAGATGGGTTAGCTCAATTAGCATTCATTAAATGCCATTTCCATGCACCTTTCCATTGTTAGTGGGAGAGGAGATCTTAGAAACCAGATGTTTACCATTTGAAACAAATACAACCAAAGAAAAATCCAAAGGAAAATGTGCATCCGTTCATTGCGGCTAAAGTTTTAGAGCAAGAAGTGTTGTTTATGGAAACGTGCCCTGTTAGATTCAACAATCAAGGACTGAATGACGATGGGCTTAGTATTTTACTTCCATTTGTTCACTTGAGAATTTAAGACTGGGTTAAAATCATGTTGTTAATTTAGGCCCAATTTTGATTTATTGGACTGCTGAAGGTAAAGAAGATTGGGTGAATAAAGGTCTTAGTAAAAATAACTTCTGAAAATTGTTGCATTCAACCTTACTGGAATTTAATTAATTTAATGAAAAGTAGCTCAGATTCTTTTAATCATATGACAGGATTAAGAATTATACTCCAACCTGGTAATACAGGTCTGGGTTGTGCCTGGGATTACGAATTATTGTGAAGGAGCCACATCTTAGAGTGACCACATGCTTTGCACTGGTGACCTGCACTCGATATCTGGATGGGCAGGAGCAACGAGGTCTCTTAACTTCTAGTTCCTTCCTGGTTCAAACAGGTGTGGAGACACCGATGCTGAACTCCAGTGTTTCCACTGCTGCAAACCTGCTGGCAGTAGTGACAGAAGCGGTGTGTTATTAAATGGGCAAGAGATACCACTGATGGAAGCAGAAAATACTATCCCAATAGCTTAGGGGCATGTGGGAGAGGGAGTGCTGTTCAAAGGACTCCTGCAGATGCCTGCTTTCTTGCTCTTGGTGTGATGCTATTTATTCCCTTGATGACATGACACGGGAGTCAGTGGTTGCAGCAGTATGTGAACACATACAGGTAGAAGCAGTGCCTACCTGAGCCAACACTTGCACTCAGGTATGCTCCGGGGAGAGTCAACAAGGTCTTGTACTCTGAGGGAATTTTTTTCCCACCCCGTTTTTTTGCTTACCCGAGTAATGTTTACCCTCACAGCTGGGGGAGAAAAAATATGTTTCGTATAAGTTTTGGCAGTGCTGATGTAGACAACTTGTTGGTTTGAAGTCTGGAGCCCTGTTTGCATGAACTGGTGATCCTCTAGAGGGTTACTATTGGGAGGGAATATCTTGGGAATGTTCTTAGGACTGAAGTGGTGAAATGTAGCTTAGCTGAGCTTCCTGCTGGCGCATGTGATAGTGATAAATATTTCCTGTTTGTCCCATGAAGAATGAGACCTCCAGCAGCAAGTTTTGCATGCTGGTCTTGTGCTTGCCTAGCAGTGCCCATCACATGGTAGATTTTGTTTGAGGTGGAAATTACACACTTGATAATTATCCTGTTTCTAGCAGAAACGTGGCGATTAAAGCCTAAATTACTTTTAAAAATTTTTTTTCCAATTTAAATGAGGTCAGAACACATCTACAGCCTGTCATTTTCAGGTGAGTTTACCTTAATAAACAAATCTGCACACAAATGAATCTTTGCATACAGGCACGTTGTGCAGCATGCAGGCATGTTGTGCTGTTGCACAGCACAGTTATGCAATTTACACATTTGTTTTATCAGCTCTGATGAGGCCAAAAGATGGCGTGCTTCAAACCTGATCTAGATCAGGGGTGTGGGGCCAAGTAACATCAGAGATAAGTATTTCACTGAGCCAGCAAGGAAATAAATAACCCAGGTGCACAGCAGAGACAAAACTATGATACTAGCAAAGAATGGTCAGGACAAAGTAAATACGTGGTGTGCTGAATTTCTGCTGTTCAGACTGTGAGGTATAATACTGAAGGAGATCTGGGAACTGCAAAGCCTGAGCAATAATAAGAAACCAAAATTTCCCCCATTCAAAGATGTGTTTTGATAGAGGATATTCCCTCAACAGCTAGCCTTAGGTCAGGCAGTAAGCGAGTCTGTATTCCTAACTAGCTACACAGTGTTTGGTGTCAATATCAGCTCATCTCTGCTTATTAGTAGTAAAAGTAAATATCCACAAATACTTCCACTGCAGTTTCTCAGGAGGAGAAACAACAAAAACAAAATACCCAAATACTAAGCTGCTTTCAGAAAGACAAGAAGTGTAGATTCCTTCTCTTCAGCTTGCCAGCTGCTCTCCAGCTGCTCAGAAGGTGAAAAGCACGCTGCATTGGAAAGGGAAAAGGGAATTAGCCACAAAACTCTACCACTCAAGCACCTACTTAAGCTATGGTTCCAGTAGCATTTGGAAATCTAACTCTAGTGGTGCTCTAATAAAGAAAAAGGACATAAACATCAGTCTGAAGAAAAGCAGGAAAAGACAAAAGCGAAAGTGAAGTTCAAGTAGTAAGTGGAAGGTAATGAGACCAAGCAGCAAGGACATATTGTAGCACATATTAAGGAGGAAGTTTTGTGAAAACCTGCAGATTGTTGGAGATTAGAGAATGTTTGAAAAAGATAGTTTGTTTTGCAAATCTCCTTCCAGTTGAGATACTTGGTAATGAGAACAGCCTCTCATCAGAATTTTCTATAAATAGGTTATTATGAATACACATGTATTACAAATCTGATTGTGCGTACTGGGTTTTGTGTATGTTTTATAGTCCTTATGCTTTGCTTTCGCTTAGGAGTTAGGGAGTAATAAATTGAAAAGAGTCAGGGTTTTGTACTGATGTATAACTAAATCTCACATACTGATAGTTTAATACTTGATTCTGTTATCTGGAGTATTAATGTTTACCAAATTTAACACAGACTGGTACTACTAGACTGAGCTTTGCTTTGCAAAGAAAAGACGGCCTTTGTGTAGTAAGTCTTTTTTTTCTGAAATGTGAACTTTTTTACGAGCTAAAGGAATGGTGCAAGGATATTCTATTTTACAGGACATTCTGAAGTATTTTTAGCCCATGCAAACTGTAGTATTTTGATTTAAAGAATGCAGTTTGCTTAAAATATTCAACTAAAAATAAATTCTAGTCTAGAAAAGCTTCAAAAAGTATACTTTGTGTTGGGAGAGGAATATTTTGTAGCCTAGCCTGCATTTTTACAGTGAGGGTGTTCTTGTTGTGGAGTTTTAGTCTCTGGCTGTAATTTGCTTAGACCTAAAAGGTCAGTTCAGTAGAAGAGAAGCAAATCAAAGGAGGTGAGACTTCCTCAGGCTGAAGCTTTTTTTAACTCCATGTGATAGGTAAGTGTTTAAAGTCTCTCAAAAGCAGTAGAGGGAAAATAACATTCTGGTGAGAGAAGGTTTACTATTTATTTTTAAATAGTCTTGGTATTTCTGGCAGCATGTTGGGTGTTTGCATGACGTTTAGATGTGGTATTGAGTTCTTTCCTCATCTGTTTTCTTCTTGAAAAGTTTTTTCTGTCCGCGTATTTGCAAGCGTTATGTAGTGTATAGCCTTTCAATGAGGACAGAGTGAGCAATTTGTTTTGAGGACGGAAACAGAATTTTTGTTGTTCTTTCTGCCACTCGTGCCAATCTGTCTCCTGTTGCCAAATGGACGATAAATAGGTCATTGCAGCAGAAATCATTGCGTTAAGAAGCAAAGAGCAAAGCCAGGCTGCTGGTGGTATGTGCTTAAACAGTCGCAGAATTGTTTAGCTTGGAAAAGACCTTTAAGATCATCAAGTCCAAGCGTGAACCCAGCACTGCCAAGTCCACTGCTAACCGTGTCCTCCAGTGCCGCATCCATGCATTTTTTGAATACCTCCAGGGATGGTGACTCAGCCGCTTCCTTGGGCAGCCTGTTCCGATGTTTGACAACCCTTTCAGTGAAGAAACTTTTCTTAATATCCAATCTAAACCTCCCCTGGTGCAACTTGGGGCCATTTCCTCCTATCCCATTGCTTGTTACCTGGGAGAAGAGACTGACCCCCACCTGACTATAGCCTCCTATCAGGTAGTTGTAGATAGCAATAAGGTCCCCCAGCCTCCTTTTCTCCAGGCTAAACAACCCAGCTCCCTCAGCCACTCCTTGTTAGACTTGTGCTCCAGACCCTTCCCGAGCTCTGTTTCCCTTTTTTGGACATGCTCCAACACCTCAATGTCTTTTCTTGTGTTGAGGGCCAAAACCTGAACAGAGAATTTGGGGTGTGGCCTCACTAGTGCCAAGTACAGGGGGATGATCATTTCCCTGGTCCTGTAGGCCACACTGTTTCTCTTTAAATTTTAGGTTGGAAACATCCTACTCACAAACTGCCTTTCTGAGAACTTCTATTGCTTAGCTATTCTTCCGTGGTCAGAAGTGGTGTGTGAGTACGACGAGTTGCTGTGCTTCGTCTGATGTAACTGTAGTGGAGAGGAGGGGTACGACCCTTCTTTGGCAGCAGCTTCACACTTAGATTGGATTAAAAGTAATGTGAAACCATACCCGAAATAATTGGTTTTATGCTGCTAGAGGTTTTCAGGGGGATATACGAGTTTATTAAGAGGTATACGTGCCTTCACAAGGAAACAGGCTTTTCTACCCATGTTTTGAAATATGTGTGTTTTTCCTTTGCTGGCCCACCTTTGAAACAAAGGTGGAGCAAAGGCTGCTTAAGAACTTGTCTTTTGTTTACTAACCTTGATTCCTCATCCCAATATGTTGTAGCTACAGAATAGCTTGTTTCTTGCTCACAGCTCGCTCTGTATATACCCTGAGGCATTGCAGTAGAAGCCTGTGGAGCACACACCTATCCGTGTGAAGAACAGTAGTTGGTGCAGAAATCTAGAGGATGCTGCAGTCACAAAAGAACACCTTCATTTACTAGTGTTCATAAATTGACTCAGTGATGCCCACACCCTGTAACTGCTCAAGGTTTCAATAAAAGAGGGATATTTCATAAGCAGTCCAGTTTTTGTGGCACTGGTGAGCTCAAACCAAGCAGGTGGAAGTACAGTAACCTTCAGCATTGGTTTGAGAGGAGAAGCATCTCGGACACATCTGACCATATGGCAACAAGTCTCTGCAGCCTCTCTGGGCAAGTGGCAAAAGTTCATGGTCATGGCTTGAAGTTCTTTGGAGGAAAGACCTGACATTTTCGCTGTCCTTGTTGAAATGAAGGGCCCCCATGGGTAGTGAAGAGTAGTGGTAGTGAGGAGCTGGATGGGTAATGAAGAGCCGGTGATGCTGCCATGCCAGGCTCTGAGTTCCACAGGCATTTGTTTGTACCAGAGAAGAATGCTAGCAGAGTGTACTTTCAAAGTACAGACAGACCAAAAGTACTTTCAGTTCACTCTTTCATTTCACAACTGTGCCAAACTTACAAGTCGTTCACTAATCCCTTTTCAATGCTCTGGGGACTGATAATAGGGATACTGCAAAATGGCATGGATGACTCTTGCTGCAAAGGGTTAATTTTGAACAGTGAAACAGGCTTAACCTTTACTTTTTGGGGTGGTGGTCCTCCTCGGTGCTTATCGTTGATCACATGAGATTTGAGCAAGTACAGAGATGCGGAGAGTGGATGGATGTATGTTTTTAACAGCCCGGCTCATGAAGCACAGCAGTGGGGAAAAATTGCTTTGCAGAAAGCAGGGTTGCTTGCTAACCTTTATAGTCTGTTTTTTTGCTGAGAGAGCATATGTTTTGTGCAGAACAGAAGCCAACACAAAGCGTCTTTCTCTGGCTGGATGTATAGTTTTGGTGATAGAAATGTAGTTGACTGAAATTAAAATCCCATTCATCCTGCATGGGACTCCTCAGTCTGCATGAAGGAATGGGGCTTTCCAAAGCAGTCTGAATAATTTTGAGGAGATATAAGCAGATCTATACAAGACCTTCATTCTGGAAAGATAATTGTTCATAGATACGAGGAAATATATGTGTTCAATAATATTTCAGTTCCAGTTCACAATTTATAAGCACCATGATAAAAAAAAATTATAAACAGTATGTTATTTTTGCCATCAAGGAGATGGCAAAAAGCATTAAGAATGGCTGATATGTTCTGTTGTTTTGGGAGGTGAGGGTTTAGATAATGAGAAGATGGACAACTTTACGCAGAATTTAGGGAGAAAATTTCTGAATGTTACTTTTGTTCGCTGTTGTTATTAGGGGACGTTTGTGTATACATACATATACTGCTGGGATTTTCAATTTTTTTTGTTACTTTAGCCACAAAATCGCGAAAGTTTAAAACTACAGTAACAAACCTCTTCTTACCCAGCTATTCAAGGTTAATAGCCGTGAAAAAGAAAAGGTTTGACAATTATGTGTTTCATCCATACTGAACAATAACTGTGCTTTCCTTAAGTCACAACAGTTAAGCCTGCAGTGGAGTGACAAGACCTGGGTTTTCCTTCAGTGTTATTTGATATGTTTCAGATTGACATTATGTAAATACTCTGCTATTAGGGAAGAAAATGACATAAAATTGCATCCTTTCTCAACAAGGTTTTAAGTTCTTTCTGTAGCTTCTCTCTTTTTTGAAGCTGTAATAAAGATCATAATTAGAATCCCAGTTGCTTAAGTGAGAAATTAGCATGTTCTTAAATGCTGAGCTGAGCCAGGTTCCCAGCGAGACCCCCTCCAGGTATCTGTCCTGCCCCAAACCGCTTTCCCTAATACCAATTTACATTCTAGACATATTAAAGAAAATCGCATTCATTGCTACCTAGCAGTTAATCAGAGCCTTCAGAAAGGCTTGAAATGATTTGTAGCCTGGGTGCCAAAACCACCTGCAGCCATTAATTTCCTGCAGCCATACCCGGGCATGCTCTAAAACTAATCAGAGGGTGTCAGTCAGGACCGAAGAAATTCACTCCATGCATGTCCTTCATTCTTAAAGATTTACTTAACCCCACTCCAGACCTTCTTGCTTACTGTCCTTCTAGGCTGTGGCCAAGCAAACGAAAATCTAATGGATTTGACTGGATGTTTTTCTTGTCAAAAATACTTTTTCTTAAAGGTTTTGATTTGTTCTTGTAGAACTGGATGCTAACATATATACCTTATCTATTAATATATATATTTACCATGGAAATAATATTCTAGCAGATTTGGATAAATTAAAACTTTAATGGGGCCAAAATAAACCTAATTTGTAAAATAATTAAAAACAGGAAGCAATGAACACTAACACTTAACAAAAAAAAAAGGCATCTTCATGGTGCAGAATACAGATTTAATTTCCAAATAAGTGAATGGTAAACTGTAATTGTATCATGTGCAAAAAAACACTCAGAACATATGAAACAGTAGTCACAGATTTTACAGTCAAGATGTTCCCTTTCTGGTTTTCCAAATTGTAGCAGAAGATACCAAAGGGTAAAACAAATAAAATACTGTCTTCATAATTGACCCAGCTAGGGATATATTGATGGGAGATGGATTCAGACCTCTTTCTCTCTCCTTTTTTTTTTTTTAATAGTGATTTTTTATGTTCTCACTCATCCTGTGAGTTCTGCCTAACAAGCTTTTGATGTGCTCTTGTTTCCACAGGCCAAGGCTGCAAGCACAAAGGAAGTTTGCTCAGTCCCAGCCAAACAGTCCCAGCACAACTCCAATAAAGATAGTGGAGCCATTGTTACCCCCTCCTGCCACTCAGATTTCTGACCTCTCCAAAAGGAAGCCCAAGACAGAAGACTTTCTCACTTTCCTCTGTCTTCGAGGTAGGTGTCTCACAGCAGCCTTGGGGGACGGTGTCATTCACAGAAACAGCTGTAGCACCACACACCGGACCAGCAGCTCGATGAGTGTACTGTGCTACACTTGAATACAATGTGTGCATTTCAACTCTCAGCAATTTGACTGTATCTGCAGCAGAAGCATTCGAGTTCATGGCTCTAAAGATCATAAAATGAGGCTGGTAATAGTGCAAAAAGAAATTCCTTTTATGCTTGGCTCTCTGTTATCCTGAATGGGTTATTGTCTAGCTCTCTTAAGTCCTCCCCATCCTCCTTTGTTTTGTCTGACTGTAAACTGAAGGAGTGCTTAACTTGCCTGAGTACTTGTTCCTGCAAGAGGAGAAATCTGGTTGGAAATTCCCCTTCTCTACCTACTCATGTCCTTTATTGTTCAATCTGAGTGAGGCTTTTCATGTGATGTGAGTGGAGGGGTTGCCATTGTTCTTGACTGCCTCAGGAGCCGGATTGTTCCTGTGGTGATAATTAAAACAGGTGAGCTCCTCCACACTGCAACCCAAGTACAAACGAGGCATCTGAAATTGTAGAGAGAGATACCTGAATTAGCTCACAGTAACAGGTGTCTGAACCTGGCTGGTGTGTGTCTGCAAGCCTGCACATCAGACTTAGGGTGATGAGTGTGAGCTACAGCTGACTGTCAGGATTAAGCTAAAGAAGGAGACCTTACCTGAGTGGTCATTTTTCTTAGTACTGTCCATGGCACTGTGTGCAAGATCATCTACTGAAGATAGCAACTTTCAGTTTAATTTCCCAGTTGTCTTATCTCCTGTGGTATGTGTCTCTTCTGGCAGGTGCACCCACTCCCCTTAGTCACTGCTACATCCTTGATGTGCTGGAATGATGCCTCTTGCTGTTGTTTTGTTCTCTTACCTGCTGAAAGGGTGTGAATTTGCTACAGATCGGGTTTGTCTTCAAGTCTTACCTAGTGGGTTGAATCTTTCAAAGTTTGTGTTTGAGTTCTGCTTTCCAGAGCTGAGGTCTCTGTCTCATCTGTGAACAGCAGTGATCAACACCACCCATAGCTTCCTGCTGAGGCTTTCTCACCTTAATGAAGTGTGGTTTGATTTCTTTTTATTTCTCTTTTGTGAGATTTTAGGCTAGTGGTACCTCTGCTAATTTATTGTTCTTGATTCACATCTATGAGGGAGCCTTCATCTTTCTGGTGAAGTGGGTGGGTGGGGAGGGGATAGAGTGGGGTGATTTGTTAGCTTTTTTGTTTGCTTAAAGGATTGTGAGGAGCAGAATCTAATGGAGTTTAAAGTGGCATCACGGTCCTCTGAAATTTAATCTGTGTAAATGTATTTCTAATTTAGCGTGTGGTGAGGTTGATCAGTCTGTTGGCAGCATGTCATTGCTGTGATCTGGGCCAACTGCCACAGTTGTTGGTGGGAAGATTCAGATGGGGGTGGTGTGTGTGTGTGAGCACACATGGCTGCATTCACACACTTGTTTCCACTGCTTGCTAACTAAGCATCAGTTATTTATAGCTTTGAAGGCACTTGCACTTATAGAAAGGAAACCTGTGTGGGGGTGTCACTTAACTCCATTTTTATTTCCTAGTCTCTTAGCATTCTTGTTTAACAATGCAAATGGGAAGCACGAGTACTTTTGTCCTATTCCAGTACTTCATGTTGTTGTTTTTATTTTTTTATTTTAATCAGCGGCTGTTTAGCTCTTGCACCTGTAATTTTCTTCTTTGTTATTCATCTGTGGCGTAATTGATGTTTTGTACTGTCAATTAAGAACTTACAATTCATTCCTAATTTCTTCAGTATGCAGGAGTACTCATGTTTTTCAGATAGCACATCACTCAGACAGCAAGATCACAATTACTATTATATTAAAAAGCCACGAGAGAAAATCTGCTCTGAGTGCCACACATGGAACGTACATGGTCTGCTTAAACAGTCTGAAGAAAAGCAGAAAGGGGAATCTGTTGGCTTTGTTTCAGTACCTCCACAAGCTTATTGCTCGATCACCCCCATATAAAGCCTGAAAAGAGGTGGGGGAATCTTCTTGGACATCTGCTACATAGACGCTCCTCTGTGGAGGAACAGGAAAGTGCTGTGGCTTGGAGGGTTGTAGGAGTGGGGTTGTTCTGACTGGTATTAACATGGTTCTGTCTTCTGTGCCTGGACTGCTGTGTCCTTCAGAAGGCCCTGGTTGTCTGAGATTTTGCCCATTTGGCCTCTTGGGAGGTTTAGCTCCAGGTGGTTCTCTCTTTTGATTGAAAAAAACAGGAGGTAGAAGCTGGTACATCCATCTCCATAAAGGTCCCACAAATGGTTTTCCAGGGCACTGGCAGGCTTAGTTTCGTGCTATTCTTCTGGTGGTACCTAGTGAGCTTGTAGAGGGAAGAACCACCAGCTTATTTAAACCCTGCACAGGGAAGATTTGTGATATTTTTGGAAGGGGTTTATTTTGATTTGGAACCTCTGTGCTATTATTTATTGAAGTGTTGAGGGATTCAGAACTCTTTGCATGGTGGGACATGTGGTTGTTCTGACTTCTGTCCAGATGCATCTGTCCAGCCCTGGCACTTTCACAATGGAATGCGACATGCAATTGCATGGAAATAAGAGCTCACTCACAGGGTTGAAGTCCAGCACTTCAAAAATTTTAAGTGTAGTAGTGATAAGATCCAGGACAGTAAATCCCCATGTTTGCTTAATTTAAAGAAAAAAAAAAAGAGTAAGTTAGAACTATCTTAGGTCCTAGTCCTTCAAAATGCTCAGGTGCTATAGTCCCTGCATTCACAATCAAAGCTTCTTTTTCAGCAGGGGAGTCTGGTGGGAAAGCAGCTCTGTGGTCATGTCTCTGTCCTTGTCCCATCACACCCAGCAGCAGTGTCAGAAGCACAGTGTAAATTTGTCACCTTAGAATCACGAATCATTAGACTTAGAAAAGACCTTCATGATAGCCAAGTCCAAATACCACCATGTCAGCAGGTAGTTTCATTTTCTATTTTTAAATAGAGAAATTTAAAAATCCCATCACCACTACAAGTTCACTCTTCATTGCTCTTGTGGGGTTTATTTTAGTGGGAGCAGCTGCGTTCAATCAGTGATGGAGCAATAATATCATGCAGTAGTGTGGAATAAAGGCCCTAGACATACGTAAGGTCCCATACTAAGGAGAAGTCCCATTTACCTGTCTTGCTATGTGTAAGAAAATCTAATTATTCAAATAATTTTTATTACCTTGCCCCCCTAATTTCAGAGGGAAGTAATTTAACCAAGATGACCTGCTTGGTTTCATTATTCAGAATACTAAGGCTGTAGACATATTTTTAATTAGTTTGTTTTTGAAACTCTTGATTTGATAATACAATGTACTAATTACTTCTTGAAAGGTAATTGGAGCAGAGTGAAAAAGCTGTAACAGTTGATGGATACCTGAGCACCCTGGAATACATCTAATTGACCAGACTTGGCAAGGCTGCCCTCCTTTCTCTTGTTTTAAAATCCTTCTTTTTTAAAAATGTGGGATTTTTTTAATTTTATTACATTGTGACCTAGAATTTCCAACACAAGAAGGAAGGGAATAGCACAGATACCTCTGAAGTGTTTGTCTGCAGTGTTCTTATCTTTAAATAGCTTCTTTGAAGGAGCCCGTATGCCCTTTGCCAGAGGCATAATTAGTGTCTTTCAGCAACACGTAGATACAAGTGTGTCATCTCTGTGTGGTTGTACAACGGCTTTCACTTTTGCTGTATTTTCTGCCTCTGATCGTACTTTTCTTAGTAGCTTCTGTTACAGTGCATTTAAGCTACCTTTGCTCTCTGTAATTGTTTATGGGTTAAAATATTGCGAGTCAAATAATAATGGGCTAAAGGAGGAAGGAGAAACAACTCCCTGGGAGCAATAGATCTTTGGCAAAAGTTGATAACAGAAAGGCTGTGATTAGGAGACTACATTTTAAGAAGTTTTCCCATGATCAATTTTCTAATTAAGCTGAGCCTCTGGGAGTTACATGCTAGAGAATTTCAGGGATTTCTAAATAAAGATGGTTTAATTGAGATCTCACAAATTGAGTTTTCAGGTTCTTCTATTCTGCAAAATGTGTGATTGTTCTTTTTATTTGAGTACTGTGCTGAGTTAATGATCCGATGATTTATTACAATAGGGTAAAATCAAAATAAAAAATTTCACTATAGCATGTGTGTCTGAACTTAAGTAACTTTTAACTCCCAGTGCTCCACTCCTCTCACAGTTTGCTTTTAAATAGTTATTTTATTCTTTTAAACACCTGTGTTTGGGTGGTAGGCTCAAGGAGCTTTGATCCCAGTCTTCTGCTTTTGAGTCTTGGTAGGAGAGGTTGACTGTATCAGTTGATACCTGCAGATTTTCCATTACAGTGGGAAAGCCCCCAAAACCAAAACTTGGGGGTTCTTGAATTTGGGCATGTTAGAAAACAACTGAATCTTTTAACGAGGTAGAAGGTATGTTTGCCTGGTAGTTCGGTGTCAATAGGTACACTGTACTTTGAGAGCTGCTGACCGCATTAATCACATTCTTGAAGCACCAGCCTTCCCAGGGAGCCCATTGCCACTGTGGAGACATGCTCACCACATCAGAGTAAGCAGATTCGATAGCACGATGAGTTGATTAGGCTGGAAGCAAACCAATGAAATGCTGACACCGTCCAGAAAAATGAGCTTTTTTGCAGTTCTGGGTTAGTTTCTGTAATTCAGAAATAATATTGCAACATGCAGACATACAATAATTTGTTTAAAATAGTGGAAGAAGAATTTTTATTGATTTTGCTATTCAATCATTTAGTACTTGAAACTAAAATTTTAGAATGGATTGAGAAGACAAGAATAAACTTCAGGGTGTTAAATCTTAATTGCACAAACCATTTAATAAAAATAACTTTGCATTTTGTAACTGTAATCTCACAGTTCTTTTTTAAACTTAGGAGTAATATTGAAGAATAGAATACAGGATATTTCTCGTGTGCAACCATTTAGGCCAGCTGTGGAATATGCTGCTCTGAACTAGTAACTCTCATAGTGGTTTAGGACTAGAGTAATTTAATCACTGTTGGAAGGAAGAAGTGATTATGCAGGTTCATAGCGAGTGAGACACGTAAAGTACACAGAAAGAGCCTGATGACCACCGCCATGGCATTATTCCTTCCCAGGGGAATAGAGGGCTGCTGGAGGGCCAAATCTTCAGGCACATGAAATGTTACTTCGTATCTCTGTGTGTCCACTGTGAGATTTAAGAGGTGCTGAAGCAACAGAGAGTATCTTGTGTATAGAACTACAGCTGAATCAAAGTTTTTTCTTGCTCTTCCAGTTTTTGTGCGCCTTTCTGATGTTCGTGATTCCAATATCTACCTCTGCAAAAAGCCATAGGGTGAAGTTGACTGATTGAAATGGGAGATTAATCTTGAGATTTAGCCTTTGTATTTGCCACAGACTCACTCTGAGTCCCTCAGTGAGCTGTTTAGTTTTTGTAAAATGAGGATAAATATTTAAAAATCAATATGTATAAAATCAACATAGCAGGATGGTGATTATGGATGAGCTACTGGGATAAAATCTGAGTGCTGCAATGGCAGCAGTAGTTCAAAACTCCACTGTCCAGGTTGGCAGTGTAAAGTGTTCTGGCAAAGGCAATTCCTGCTCTTCATCCCAGCAAGAAAACTGTGAGACTGCTTCTGTAACCTGTGAATATACCATAGGTTCAGTGTTTCCCCAAAAGACTTATTTTGTGCTAGGAATGGGGCCCAGGATCTCTTGGACATGAAACATAGCCTGGTAGCTTTTTGGGAATGGTGGAGGGGAACATAGAGCCGGGGATTGAAGCGTATGTGGAAGGGATTGGTTTTGAGGTTCACTGTAAAATCTAATCAGGTTAGTGGCAGTAAATTGCTTTGAGATTGTTGGATATGAATTGTAGATGTGAGAAGCACTTCATGATTTTTTTAATATTGAGTATTCTATTACTCTGGTGTGTGTTTTGTAAAGTTTGTAAAGTAAGCCTTTTTTTTTCTTTTTTCCCCGCCACAGTTTCATGCATTTCCCCACCCTTGCTCCATTTCCCTAGAAAAGAAAAAATTTTCTTTGGCTTTTTGGTTTCAGCTATACTACTTTGAAGAACAGACTGAGAAGAAAATGGGGTTTATATTGCTACACTAGTTCATAAGTTAGCCATAACACCAGCTACCCTGTGATTCGTGCACTGACAGGGGAAGGAAGAGTTTGGGCATCAGTGTGTTTGAGCTCTGTTTTATTTCTATATTTGGGATGGCCTTTTCCTCCCTCTTTCTCAGGCACCAGGGAGCTCTCTCTGAGGCTGTTCCTGCAGATGGAGTCAGACAAGTGAAGTACAATTGCTCTTTCCTTTAGAGTTTATGCAGTTTGTTCTCCTTTAGCCTCGCTTGGTAAAACAACCATGAAGTGTGGGCATAAATGACATTTGTTTGCACTTCAGAGCCTTGGTGTTACCCTGCCAAAAGTAATAAGTAGGACATACAACAAATGAGAAGCAGGACCTAAATTTTAAGCATTGAGATGGCAGCATATCAGGAGCATTTGAGAGGCAAGGTTTTTCCACCTGCATATAGCTGCAAAATGGGGCTGTGTGTTGGAGAAGCCAAACCTCTGGACAGGGCTTGTTGTAGGGCTTGGCATGCCATGTGTTTAATGGGGCAGGTTTAAGTCCCACATACCTTGACCTGCCTTGTGCTTAAATCATTCTGATGTCTTAAATTGTTTCAGAATTTTTCCAAAGGACGTCTGGGTTATGTTTAATTGTTAGGAGGAAAAAAAAAGAGAGCAGTTAGAGGGGGAGTTGGTGTAAATAATTCATGGAGAAGAATCCTCCAATTTTGCAGAAACCACAGCCCAAATTACAGAGAAGGCTCTTGGACTGAGATGATTTTTGTTGTGGTTGTAACATACCAGGGCTTGAATCCTGTCCAGATGAAAACATTTGGTTTGTACTTCAGTAAATATTGCAGAAACACTGCCAGCTAATTCTGAGGAGTAATGAAATAGTATTTTTGGCAAAGCACATGCACTTTCCATACTTCTGATTCCACTCTTCAGATCCAAATTCAGAGGTTTCTTTCACGTGTTTAGCTAGTCCAAGACAAAAGTTAATGTAATGTAATGAGAAACAAAACATACTGTAATTTAGGATGGAAAACTACATGTTCATCAAATAATAATAACAAAAAACCCTTAATAACCTCATTAGTCAAATAAAATGGCTGAAAAAGAGTATAGTTTATTCTGTTAATCAGGCACTTGCTGCTGAGGTCAGTGCATCTGTGTGTACAGGCTGTGGTAGCATCAGTACTGCCTGCTGGTAGCAGAAAGCCTGAATTTTTCATATGCAAAGGTTGATATCTTTCCAGGAAAACTGCTAAAAGGAGAACCATGACTTAAAAACCCATATTTTACTCTGCACTTACTGTTGTATAAGCATCAAATTATTATAACAGAGGACATGAAATACATTTGTCATCCTTTCATATGCATTACGGCACACTTTGTGTGTAGTCGTGGTAATCGTTTTTCCTACATAGTTAGGTTTTCCTTTGTGTTGGTCTCACAATAGGAGGGAAGACAAAAATACTCAAGAGAGAATTTCAATAATGAAACTGTAGATACTGATGGAAACAGTTGCCAAACATACTTCAAGTCTAATTTTCTTAAAGAGCTGACTGTCCTCCCTTTTTGTAATAATTCATAGCTTATTGTAACCATGATGAGTGATTCTAAAAAGGACAACTCACCATTAACAATTTTCTCCACGTTTGCCACACACACTGGTATCTTATCATAGAAGCAGTAATTCCTGCTCTCTGGTGAAGAGAGGGTACCTGGGGTTGTGTCAGCTGTTCAAGCTTTCTGTGTGGCTTGCAATCCCTTAGTCAGCCATGGAACTTTGTTCAAAAATTGTTCAAAAAGCCAAAAAAAAAAAAAATTGTTCAAAATAGCACTGTGAGGGCCACCTTTGGTAATTTGACCTTTCCCCGGTGATTGGGAGGAGGAGAAGAGGACTGGGAAGTTCTCTCCAGCCTGATTTTGTCCATAGCTTTTCTGCTCTCAGTCATGAGACTTGTTGAACAAGAAAGGGTGAGTGTCACATGTCCAGATCACTGCAGCAGGTCAGCGGCGTTGTCAGGCAGATACCTTGTATTGAGCAGCTTTAACAGGAGTGTCCTTCCTGCTTTACTGTATTTGTTACTATTGAATGTCAGTAATTCTTTCAGTATCTTCCTTCTCCCATTGCTCCTGTATCTTGTGTCCATCTGCTAATGCACTTCTTGCCACTTGCCTCTTTCTGTGGCCACAGCACATGTGTGTCCCTCCCTTCTTCTGCTCTGCTGCTGCTGCATGCCCTTTCTTACAGTTTACTACCTCTGCCATGGCTTCTCCTTCCTTCCTTCCCAGCATTTTTCAATTGCCTCATCCAGATCTTTGGTGATGGCACATTCTTTTGTGCAAATACTGATGCAAAACAAATCAGCTGTCTTGAGGGGAAAAGAATAGCAAGTAGGAATTGTATGCCTAGACATCATCAGGACAGAATGTAAAACGTGCAGCTTCTACACAAGATTGGAAACATACTGCATTTAATGTTTTGTTTAATAACATGAAGTGATATATTATGCTACACATTCAATAAGAAAAAGTGTGCATAGAAATTTTCCAAATCTCTTCTTGAGACCTTGTAACATTACATTACAGTTACAGCTTTATTAATGGACTTTAATTTCCTTAGTCTGGGATTTTAATCTGAATCGGTTCCCTGATCCAATTCACCACATGGCCTCACAAAAAAATTATACTGCCACAGTTGAGGTGGTGGCACCGGAATAAGAACAAGAGGCCAGATGGAGGTAGATGTTCTGTAGAGTGTTTCTGATGCCAAGAAAAATGTCCACACAGCTACTAACGGCCTAGATGGTGCCTTGTATGAAATGTCTTCTAAATAAGTGATGAGAAGTCAAATTTAATTTCCAGTTGCCATCAGATTTGCTGAGTGAGCGGGCTTTTCAGGCACCTGCCGATCGGGTACATGGCAGGATGGGTTCCTCAATGTGGAGTGTTGCCCATGTGCTTTCCCCAGGCGCTGCAGGGCTGCTCCCCTGCTCTCCCCTTTCATCTGCTGCAAAGCCCATGGTAGCAGCTGCCTGCACAACTTGGGGGCTCCCAGCACAGAAGGAGACTTGTAAAATTCAGTACAGCCACAGGCTCTCGTAACTCCTTCACAGATTTTTCTGCTGTTTTCTTGGGGATGGAAAGCGAGGAAATGGGGAGTTACATACCTAGAGTGCTGAGACCTGGCAGGCACCACCTCCCTGGCGCAGATGTTGCCCTCTATCTTGAGCATTGCAGCTCTTCTCTTTTGCTGTTGGTTATTAATTAAATTCTAATGTCATTCTTTAGGTTGCCCTCAGTAGGCTTTGAGAATCATACTTTTGTGCTAGGGAGGGCAGGAAGAAGAGGAGGAATGATTCTTCATCCTTACTCTTGCTGCCTGGCTGGCAAATATATGCAAGAAGGAACCAGCATAGCTGCCCTGTGGGTTTCTGTTGCTGAGTGCATCCAGGCAAAGACAAAAACATGCAGAATAGTGTTCTGTAACGTTAAAATATCAAGGAGGCGCCTACAACTATATGTTCTGTTCATGCATCTGGCAAACCTGCATTTTTCTTATTCTCGTGCCATTTCAGAAGGCTGTCATCCATCATTTTCATTGTCAAACATACATCATTTTCATGATAAATATCTGTTACATGGAGAAATGTGAGAGCAACAACTCTGAACAAAATCTCTCTGTAAGGAAAACCACCATGTTCTTAACTTGCGAAGAAGACAGGCCAGATTTATGAGGAAGGGCAATATATTTTATTTGGCCAACTGATACAGTTGGAAAAAACAAACCAGCTCTTGAGCGCACATTCTTTGCATCTCCAGTGGTCTTGAGCGTTCACGGCTACAGTAACAGTACTTAGTATTGTTTATATTAGCTTTGAGTAACAAATAGGTCCCCTGTAGAGATAGGCTGTGCCATTGTACACACATCCTGTCTTGTCTCAGAGAGGATAAGGCATATTTAGGACAGGAATCATTTTTATAATAAAGAAGGTGAGTGGTCATGGAGCTTCCGCTCCTTACAGTGCAGCTTTGCTCATATGAGTTCCTTCAGTCTTGAGAAGTCAGAGTGTTATTTCCATAAGAGGAGTTTTGAGGGTTCTTAGCTCTTATCCTGGTGTAAACCAGTAGTGCACATAAACCACTCATAAGTTAGGCGTTGTCTAATAAATGTAATTGTCTTTCTTTTAGTTTGAATGAAATCACAGTGTACTTACAGCCTTGTCTTCCCTTCAGTTTGCTCATAAAGGGAATTTGTAGTATCTTGAGCTTGAGCAGCCTGTTTAAATATTTTAAATCAGTGTTTTCTCAGGCTTTTGGACATGTTTAGATACATAGCCTTAAAGTGAAAATGGTTTTAACCTGCTTAACACATAGCTGTGAACAAATTATTCGAGGCTATTTCAGAACTGAAATCATATTATAAAAGATGATAATAAAAGCAGTTTTAATAAAAAAATGGAAGCAAGAAAACTCAGAGCTTTTAGATTTCTTTCAGTGTCTTCCATCTGTAACAATGCTTAAATAGAACAAAAATGTGCAAGTCCAGACTTTTTTCCTTTCTGTTTGGCAAGTCAAGTTTAATAAATACGTAGGAAAAGCTGATGAGGAGGAGGGGAGGAGACCCAGACTGAACGCCAGCTTTTCTCCAAGGTCTCATATTGCAGAGCACTTAGATCAATAAAGAGAGGGTTAGCAGGACTCTCCTGTATTATTGGATGTTGCTAGTCTAATTTCTCTGGAAATTTACTTTCCGAACAGTCCCAGCTGTCCCAGGAATGCAGTTTAACCGTTGTTGTTCATAGTTCTTGATGGGAAAGAATTAAAAAATGTCATTCTGACAGAAGATTTATGCACTGAGATTACAATGATTGAATAGCAGGAGTTAGGTAAAGTTTGTGCCTGCTTTCTGACTTGGTAGGACTCTCCCTGCTTTCTAAGCAGAATGACAGAGCACTATATTTTATTCCGTGCTTTAATAAAAACGAAGGAAAAAAAAAGATTGCTATTGTAATAACAACATTTGCATTGCAGATGATACTTTTTTTGCTGGTTGCTGTTGAAAGCTACTGCCAAAAAAACTTTGGATTGTAGGGAAGATGAAGCTTAGAGATCAGACACTATATCTAGTCTGCTATTTTAGTGTCCCAGAAGGATAAATTTTCTGACTATTTCTCTAATTACAATAGGGAGATTTCAGTCTGTGTTTGAATTTAATTTTGAGGGTTCGTAACAGAAAGTTTCTTTTATGCCATCATTTGTCAATGCACTGATGATGTCAGATTTCAGATTCTGCTAAGAACTGATGCACTTGGATCCAGCTTCTGAACTCATACTACACATAGGGTACCTAGATGGAAGAAAGAAACAATTTATTTTTTAGGCAGCAACAGTTTATTTTTTAGAGTCTTCTAGTTAGTTACTGTTGAGACAAAAAACTCCCCTCTGAGCAGAAGAATTAATGTGCCTGTGGCTTTCATCACCTCTTACCTGCTGTGGTTAATTGCTCTGAGTGTCCCAAAAAGTTCTGGGCTTGCATAAAAAACGTGAAGGTTTTTTGTTTCTCAAAGTTGCTACAGCTTCCATGCCATGAAATATGTCAGCAGTCTTAATTTGGTCATTAGTCTATATAAATATGAAGGCTGTGACATGCAAAAGCCTTTCCCCCTAGGATAGCCATATGTGTCCGTACGTTTATGACTATGTTGGATGGATTAACATGTACACTATTTCAGGGGAGAAGAATCATCATGCCCTCGGTGCTGCTGTAGTCTCGTAGCTGTCCAAGGGCCGGCACTCATACACAGCACGGGTTGCTGGTGGGGAGTTTCTCTCTGCTTCTCTCAGAGGCAGCCACAGTTCCAAAGGGGCTGTTACTGAGGCCAAGAGCAGAGGTCTTAGTGGTGGGGTTAAGCCCCACAGAGCCACTCATTCACTTCCCCCTCAACGGGATGGAGGAGAGAGTTGGAAGGGTCAAACTAAGAAAACCCATGGGTTGAGATAAAAACAGTTTAATAGATAAAGCAAAAGCTGCAAGCAAAGCCAAACAAGGAATTCGCTACTTCCCATTGGCGGGCAGGTGTTCAGCCAAGCCCAGGAAAGCAGGGCTCCATCACATATAATGGTTACTTGGAAAGACAAGTGCTGTAACTCCGCCTGTGGGGGGGGGGGGGGGGGGGGGGGGGGGGGGGGGGGGGGGGGGGGGGGGGAATGTTCCCCCCCCCCCCTTCATCCTTCTTACCCCATCTTTTATTGCTGAGAATGATGTCATATGCTCTGGAATATCGGTTTGGCCAGTTGGGCTCAGCTGTTCTGGCTGTGTCCCCTCCCAATTTCTTGTGCATCCCAGCCTGCTTGCTGGCAGAGCAGCATGAAAAATAGGGGCAAAAAATGCCTTGATGCCGTGCAAGCACTGTTTAGCAATGGCTAAAACATCCCATTGTTATCAACCCTGTTTCCAGCAGAAGTCTAAAACATAGCCCCGTTCCAGCTACTATGAAGAAAATTAACTCCGTCCCCATCAAAAGCAGTATAGTTAGGAAAGGATGATTCATTGCAGAAACAATCCATCCCAGTTTTTGGGCCATATTTAGGTATCCATTCATTAAAATGTAATTTTTATAGTTACGAGTATTTTTACAAACCTGGTGGGAGCAGAAGATATGCAACCCCAAAATAATCTTCAGTTAGTTGTTGGCAATGGCAACACCAACAATTCAAAACCAAACACGGAATTGCAGTTCTGAAGAGCTTGAAGCCAGAAGTGCTTCCTAAGGAAGCACCAGCCAAATAGCCACTACCTTGTATTGTTGGTCTGTAGCCCAGTTCTCTTTGTCTTTTTTGTTTTATTTATCTACAGGAAAATAGCTGAAGCGATGAGTTGCCATTATCCATGTCTATTGACTCTATTTTTAACCTTTCTTTACCAAAAATTCTTTCCTTGGGAGTAAGTAGGAGGCTCCTAGGGCACATGTCCCTCCAGGGGATAGACAGAAGACTCATTTTGAATAGAAAGATGTTGGGCACAAGGGGAAGTGTCCATTAGTTGTCAGCAGTATTTGTACCTTTAAAAATCATGGGAGTATCGTGGGAAGTAATCAAGAGAAGCAACATCCTCAAGAGGAGCACACAGGGAATCAGGAGGCCTTTGCTCTTTTCTCTCCTTTGCCAGGAATCTGCTAGGCAAATAAGCATCTCAATGTCTTGGTTTTTCTCTTTGTTTCATACTGCAGAATACTGCAAAATATTGTGTACAGTACTGTAGAGGTCTTCAAAGCATTGGGAAGTTTAAATGCTAATGCTTTATTGTAATGATAACCTAAAAATACTGCCATGGTGCAGATTGTTTTTTCTTTCCTCTTCTGTTTGGAAAAGCTGTAAGCTTCTAGATGGTTGTTAAGACTTCAGTAAGGCACTTGAGCATGCATTTGAAATTAAGCATGTGCATTAGTCCTTTTCCTGAATACACAAAGCTATTAATTAAGGCTTATAGCAAGACTATTTGATTGTCTGAAGTATGAATAGAATATGCTTGAGAGAGGAGAGAACCTTGCTTTTCAAGCACATGTGTATCCTGTTGGTAAAAACTAATAAAACCCCTCTAGTTAGTCATGCACTAGTGTGATCTTCCATCCCTGAGTCCCTCTCTTCCCTTGCTATGCATGACACTGAAGTGGGTTATGATCAACATGGTTAGTGCAGTAAGTGAATGTAATGATGCTAATGGGCCATTTCTTTATAATGATCAGGTTCTCCAGCCCTGCCCAGCAACATGGTATATTTTGGAAGCTCTCAGGATGATGAGGATGAAGAAGAGGAGGAGGAGGAGACAGAAGACACAAAAACAGCCACAAACAATGCTTCATCATCATGCCAGTCAACCCCTAGGAAAGGAAAAACGCATAAACAAGTACCAAATGGGCAAGGTAGGTCCTAAACAGTGCGGTTCTCCTGCACCCCTAGTAAAGACATATATGAGCTGAATGTGCTCAATCCTTTTCTGTTTTTCTGGACCTGAGTGAAAAAGTGATGGAGTGAGATGCAGAGTTAGCATTGCGTGCTTTAACCTGTTTCTTCTGACAGTCTGAACTCTATGGCAGAACTATAACTGCAGGGCTGGAATTATATACGTGCACACACACGCATATATCAATGTGGGGGTCTCTTCTCCATGTAACAAGCAATAGGGCCAGAGGAAATGGCCTCAAGTTGCACTAGATGGTGTTTGGAATGGATATTAGGAAGAATTTCTTCACTGAAAGGGTTGTCAAGGCTGCCCAGGGAAGTGGTTGAGTCACTATCCCTGAGGGTATTTAAAAGTCACGTAGATATGGCACTTGGGGACGTGGTTTAGTGGGGAACTTGGCTGTGTTAGGTTTACGGTTGGACTTGAGGATCTTAAAGGCCTTTTCCAACCTAAGCGATCCTATGATTCTGTGGGATAGGTAGATAGATAGATAAATATGTATACATACACAGACTTATACTGGAGTTATACACACATACACATATATCTATAGACACACAGTCACTATCTCTGACTTTTTTGTGACTAACATTTAATTTTGAATGAATTTATTTTATCAAAGCTAAATAAAATGTAAACCTCCGTAAGTGATATCAAAATGTGTGTCACGGTCAACACTTAATTTTTCCCATGCAGTATTGAGACCACAATTGCAGTCTGTTAAGATATTACATTCCTGTTCTTGATTGAAAGATTTTATGGAAAAAACCTTTTCAAGTCAATTATTTCTTTGCAAATCAGTAAAAGCTGCATTCATTACACAGTGTGTCATGTCCTTGTGCCATATCTTGAAAAATGGATCTGTGTGTATTGCAACATCACCTAGCATAGAATGGAAGACTTAAAAGCCATGCTGAAAATTTAAAGCCTGCTGTAATGCTCTGCTAGAATGCCAGCGTCCTTTGTGTTGTGGTTCTCTCTCCAGCAAGAGGTCTTGTATCATAACAAGTCTTTGCTGTGTCTGCTTGACATAATTTCAAAATGTAGCCTGTGCTCTCTGTTCCCTTTCTTGTTATTAGTTTACCATGAAAAACTTTCTTTCTGGTGACCACCCCTTCAGCTCTTCCCCTTTTAGTAGGAGGACTGAAAGGAAGGTCTCTCTACAGTGCACTTTTTGAGAGATGACTGTGACCTGTGCTTGCTTTTTTTTTGTTCATTCATGCTACCCTGCTCTGAAGAAGAGATTAGTAAATCCCAATTACTTCACTGTGCTGATCTTCATCTCCACTTTTCAAAAGAGAGTTTTCTATAAAAGGGTGCCTTTGTTATACATATGCCAGAATTTTTTGTCATGGCTGTGTCTGAATTTGGTTTTATTGCACACCCAAGCTCAAAAACTCACTTTTTGCGAACAATTTGTGGAGAATTGCACACGGATGTTATGCCTAATGGCATTTCAGCTGTCAGCTGTGACCAGGAGCTTTAGTGCTGTACTAGCCGTAGATCAAAACTTGGCGCTTAGGATTGATTTCTAAATAAAGCCCCCAGAATAACAGGCACAAAACTCTACATATGGAAAATGAGATTGCATGTAACAGAACTGCTCCCTTAGAGTTTTAAATGTGATATATCATTACAAAAGGAGCTCATCATGTTCCTTGAGAATGTCCCAGATGGCAACCACTTTGAAATTAGCTCAAAACCAGAGACACCTGAAATCTTAATTGGGGGTAAGTAAAGGCAAACATAATGAGCCATCTAATGGCTTCATAATCTTTATCAATATAGATCAGAGTGAGAGTAAATGAAGCTTCTACTTTAATAGAGCTGCAAAAGACCTTTATAAAATACATAGGAGACAATGTGAGATGTTTTGACAAAGGTGACGAAACAGGAATTCCCAGAGAAGGCAGCTGCTGCTGCTTCGTCACTGTAATTTCTTTTTTTCTTCTTGTCTCTCTTTTTTTTTTTAATTAAAATTTCCTTACCCAGGGGTATTCCCATTTTTCAGTGTCTGTTATGTTGGTTGACAGCCAATAGTATTTTTGTTTCATATGAATAAAGTAGGTTCTGGTTCACGTGTGTCTGTTTTAAATGAGACCACACACAAAGGCAGACCAGGGACGGGTGCAGCAAATGAACTTAATCTAGCGTGAGAGTCTATTTTTAATGAATTAAAGTCTTTTGTTTTTAATATACAATGTGTAGTCAAGCACTTTGGACCTGAAAATGCTAAGCATTTGCTATGACATACAGCAACAAAGGTCCAGAGCTTGATTAATGTTATTAGACAGCGTCATATGATTGCTTTCTACTAAATGGGGGCCAGAACACTTTTCTGGGCAAAGTCATTTGTCAATATCCTCTTCTGATGCCAATATGGGGCATTATTAAGGTTTCACACCAAACTGTTTGTTATAACCAAGCCTGTTGAGACACCTTTTGGGCAGCTACCTCAATTGAGAATGCCCAAGCATGAATGGGAAGCACGTATAACACGTGGCATAGCTTGCTGCACAAGATGTAATTAGCTCAACTGACTTGTCGCCTTCCAACCTTACTGCTTACATAGATATATTTAAAGTACCGAATTGTTACCTGTACCTTTTCATCCTCCTTCCATAGTACTTCTAATGTGCTGCACGCATACACAGCTGTTAAAGAGCAAAGTAAAATGTTTGGCAGGAGAAGTGTTTTCCCCTGCATTCATGGGAGTGTGCAAAAGGATATGTAGCAATGTGCAAGTCTTTCCAGGGAGGTACTGAGTCTAAATTACATATCCCCACTGCTCAGAGGAAATTCCAAGTTGTAGGTAAGAGGGTAGGCTTAGGTCTCTGTTCCTTTAAAACTAGTTCTTTGAATTCCTCACAACTAAATAAATCCCAGTTTGATTTAATTCTGTGGCACAGTGGAAGGTTTTCTCTTCAGGCTCCTGAAGAAAAATATTTGCAGGTGCCAAGTGTTTTTCTAGGCAGGCTGTGATGATAGAGAGCTGGAAGATGCAGTTAGGGAGTTGTTGGGTTATCAGTCCCATCAGAAGAGCAAAAGAGGATAGGCATTACTCTACTTGAAAGGGCTTGTGGATTGGAAGAGTGCCCTCAGGAGGAGCAGTAGACACAGATACAGTTGTATTGACAACTTTGAAATTGCATGCAGGAGGCTACAGTTCCTCTAGTTGGCTAATTTACTCAAGAGGAATGATTGCAGAATTAGATGTTTCTCACACCGACACAGCAGCTCAAAGGTGGAGAGAAGGGCACATCTGGGCCAGCATACATGGGAAAGTCCTGTTTGCTGTTGGATGCCTGACACAGACAATTAAGTTCTAATTCTCATCTAGGAAAACAAAATTAGCCATTGTCATTTGTAACCGGACTTCTGCATGAAGGCAAATCCGGTTTCCTTAGGTGGAACAAACCCGCTCCAGTGTGCCAGAAAACCTACTGGCTCAGAAATGGTTACTGGTTCATGCTGTGTTTTGTGAACAAGGTGAGATAAAAACGTCTCTGCATGCCTTTTGGCTGAAATGAGCAGGGGAGAAAATTGTATAGGGCTTTTTTTTTTTTTTCCCCCGCTCTTGGGGCTCAAATTTCAAAACAGATCTGGCAGTAGCACGTAGTAAGCAGGCATTGCTAGAAATACTATACTCTGCTTTAGGGCTGTCTTACTCACCAGAAACACAGAAGAATGTTTCACTTCTCAATTTGCAATGGATAATTTAACAGAGTAATTTCCTTACATGTGTAGTAGTACAAAGAAGATGCAGGAAAAGATTGTAGATAGCTCTTTTCTTATTTCAGGATAGAGTGCAATGCGGTGTTTGTATATTTCAGGTTTAGGCATATATTTTACATACATTACTGTTTGACTGTGTTGTGAGAAAATTCTAATTTGTGGTTGCAGTTCTTCATTTAGTTTTGGTTTTAAATAAATTTGGTATTTGTGGGTGGGTTCATAAGACAGAGGCATAGGCTCACGCATCTTTTTTAGTGAAATTAATCCTGAAGAGGTAAACATTTATAAGAAAAATATTTTTACATCCAGCTAAAATGCAGAATGAGAAAATTTCAGGCAGAGTGCTACAATAGTTAATGGGTAGGCAATTATTTTGATGATTTACAGCCTTTTGTTGAAATACCATGGAACCAGTAATTGTTGCAATAAACATTTTTCCACATTTAATTTTTCTGCAAAAATATGTAACACGAAAATTACCCGGTTTGCAGTAATTTACATATTTAAATATGCAAATCAGGCACAACACATTTGGGGATTTGTGGATTTTCAGTAGCTAGATGTATGACCTGTGGAAAAGAATAGGAGAGCTGGAAGTTGCTCAAAAAAAAATTGAATTGTTATCCTGGTGTGAGACTCGTGATAACAGACAGACACTTCTTGTATGGACTTGCTGCTTAGCGAGTGACCCTTTTGATGTTGTTTGTGTCGTAATGGTTAGGTGAGAGTAATGAATTTGTGCTGAGACGAGACACTTGGTATTGAATTTTTGCAAACGGTGGCATGGTGTCTCATACCAATAGCGCTTCTCCCACTGGCCTAGTGTATTCCTGTGAGTGTAGGGTTTCAGCTGAGGTACTGATGGTGTCAAAAAGAAATTCAGTGTTACCTATTTGCCATGGTTCTCCTGTTTGACTTCTGTTAGCATGCAGCTATGGAAATTTTGTCGCGGTGTTGTCCGCTGAGAAATTGCCTTGTGTTGCATTAGGACTTCCAGAGAAGTGCCGAAACAGCAGTACCACATGTACCATACAGTGTGGTGTTGGCCTTTTCTTCTGAAGTATGCCTTTGCTCCTGACTCTGAGTAGGTAGATCATGTTGAGGGGCTCCAGAAGACAGCTTCTTTCTCTGGGTATGGTGTATAGAAGACTGAACATACCCAACATTTAAGGAAAACAGTTGGCAGTATTAAAATACTGTGTTTTATGGCAGTAGATGATTGTTTTAGTTCCTTTGGGAGGGGAGAAGAATTATTGCCTGGGTCCTTTAACTCAGTTTGAGAGCCACATAAATGTTTTCACAGTGACTTAAAACTGAATTAAAGCCAGAGCAAGAATGTTTTTGTACAGTAACGGATACTTAATGCCAGAAAGTTGATTAATATTATATCTCTTCCCAAGCACGATCTATGTAACAACATGAGGTTTGCATTGGAATAGCTGGCTCGGGTTCACAATATTGGCAAGGCTCCCTTTTCTCCTTCTAAAAACAAAACTTCTCCCTTTCATTCTTATCTTCCCTCTCTGTTTTGGATGGTTTTATGAATGCGCAATCACTTGCTTTATGCAGCACGAGGTCTGCAACATGTGGTATATCTGTACATGTATGGTTCGCGTGCCTTCATCTTCCAGACACTGGCATACAGCAGAAGGGTTCAGTACTCTGCTGTCCATGTTAAACCTCCCCAGTTATCTTAAGTATAAAGCATATCAAGTGCAGGAATAATCTCCGGGAGGGCTTGGGAAAGAAAGCTTTGCCCCTGGAATCAACAGTTGTCTGAATCCAGTCCATTAAGTAATTCTGCTGCTTACACAGTGAAAGCCTGATTACTGTACGTATTAAAAATTAGCTTCTGAATGGCTGGCTGGCTGTATCCTGTAAAATGTTTGTGTGCAAATTAATTTGTGGGAATACTTCTGAAAATTGCTGAAAACACATTATGTTTATCGCTCACTACAGTGTCAATTCCTGTAGTAAATGCTTAGTTAATCTGTAGTAATTGAACACGTCTGTGGCTTTCCTTGACCAAAAATTTTTTTTGACATTGTTATAGCTGCACCTAGTACACACAAGATTTGCAGTTTGCATTGGTTTGTGTAGGGATTCTTTATCACAGTTTCAAATGAGACTCCCAAAAGTCCCCGTATGGGGTCCTGGGTGAATATTGGTTCCAGGGGTCTAGTTCCCCTGATGCAGAGAGCACTGTGATGCATCCGTGGGGATCACGCCTGCCATAAGGTTTTTCTCTGCTGCCATAAATTGTATCAGTGGTTTAAAAACCCCCAGTGCTTTTGAGTTGTGAATGTAGTGGTTCAGTTTCTTTTTGATCATCATTGCTAACGAAAAAGTCCACAAGTATTTCACTCTGGGACTCTTATTGTTTCAGCTTAATAATAATAATAATAATAGCTTTGAAGGATGCAGCATTTTGAGAATAAGCTTTCAGATGGATTTATTCTATTTGGAGTGCCTGAACACTAATAATTTATTTGCACTTTTAATTATCTTTTAGTAGTGCTCTTTCCTTTAACTAAAAGCTGTTTGGGAAATATAGAGTTGGTTAAGGTAGCATAAAATAATCATAATTTTAGAGGACAAATGATTTCTGCTTCAGTAATGTTAGTTTCACCACTTATGTAGGTTGGTCTTTTTTTTTCTGTCTATTTTTTAATGAAATTATTGCTTCAAGGATGAAACCTTTATTGACTACACTCTAGCAAGGAAATAAAGGGAACAGAACATTGAATATTGCACCTCTCAGAGTTATCTCTAACACGGGAGATTGTAGCTGGGACATGTGTATCTGGGCTTAGTAAAGTGTAAGGGTACACCTTTTCTAATTTTCAGAGTGCTTCAGAAATATTTAAGAACTGTCAGATGTGAACGAGAATGGAATTTGCCACATAAGAAGACACAAAAGAAATATTAATGATTTCATTTTTTAATCAGATTTGGTCTCAGTAATATTTATTGCACAGTTTTGGGGGTTTACTGTTTCTTTTGAGAAGTGGGTGTTTCTGTCTTACCATCAGTTACTCTTCAACAATGAGGTTTCTTGGGGGGGATTTTTGGTCTTTCCTGGCAGTTTCGTCTTTTCACTGAACCATCTTACTAGCTGTATTGTACTAAATATCTTATTGTCTAAATAACTTGCTTCAACATTTTTAGTCAGATGAGAACAAAATCATAGTCTTGGGGATTTCTTCCCCCTCCCCCTTCCCCCCCCAATACTTGGCTTGTGATAGGGTTTTGTAATTACCCAAGTGAACATATTGATACTTGTTCACATAATATGTTTGTGAATTTTTCAGAACTTACTATTGCAGAAAGGTTTTATACCCATCTATTTGGATATAACAGTTATCTAGGTGTTGGAAGAAACAAACACTGATTTTTATAGAAACTGATACCATCTACTGTTTAACTAGAGACAGCTGGGCTAGAACTGTTTTGCATCTACATCTCCTTTTATTGTGTTTTAAGACTTCAGGCTTTTTAAGCTTTTCTTGTGAGACTGAACATTTTTTCTCTCCTGTTTCTCTCTTCTCCCTTTCAAGAATCTTACAAATTAAGACAAAAGATAATTACTCAGAGGGTAAAACTGGCAGGGTTCCCACGACACTTAAAATTAATGAGCTGTTGCATATAAAATATACCTTGTCTCATGTTCACTTCTTTTTTTTTTTTTTTTGGTGAACCATAGAAGTGCGTAGTTTGGCTTTTTGGCTATGTTTTCTGTTTTAGTGATCTCAGGTTTATAAAGTGGCAACTGATTACAGAAAACTAATCTCTCTGACTTAATGTTTCCGTAGGAGCAGATCAGTGTATACAATGTGTTCCCTCCAGAGGAAGATATCACTTGCAATGATAAAGTACATATTAACAAAGCTGCCATTGGTTGTTTGTGCTATGTCTTATTAAAAATAAATAGTTGTGCTTTGTGCATCTGTAGCGCCTTCCATCTGATGTGAGAACTCCTTACAAAGGAGGATAAATGTATTGTCATGTACTTCCTGATAGAGGTTGGCAATTATTATCAGTTCCATCACTAGAAATGAGACACGAAGGGTTATGTGACTTTCATTGAAATCCCTGAGAAATCCTTGGCTGGCTGGGGCAGCGCCAGTTGTTCCTGAGCTCATGAGTGACAGAGCCATGGGGAAATTTGCAGTGACTTCACTGCCGACAGCTTTTCTCTCATTCTTACTCTGTTTATGCAGTGGGGAAGGAAGAGAGGAAGAAAAGCAATTGCAATTTTTTCTTTTTTACATAATCTGCTTCAACACTTGTGACTGACTAAATATGATAAGTGACCTGAAAATCAAATTTGTCAATAGTTTGCTGGAGTTTCAGCCGTGGGAAATGCTGTGGGAAGCTACATAGCTGGTTGAGAGGATTTGGAGGTAGGTATCTACTCAGAAGCAGCTTAGCTGCCCCTCTTCTGTCCAGAAGGATTGTTGAGTTTTTTTATTACTACTGTTACTGCTGCTACTACTGTCATACTACAGGACATATGTAGAGACAGCTAAGCTTTACAAAATGAGATAAGAAGGTATGTTATTGTCATGTTCAGTGACAAAAGAAGACTTTCGTTTCACAGGAAAACAGTAACTTAATTCGTTTAGTTACTATTCCCGAACAGATGGTGTGTGTTGGGTGTAATAAAAAAGATTTTTACATACTTGTGCTATTAAGTATTTATGAAGTTTCTTATTTACATCCTCTCCTAAACCGTGGCAAAAAAAAGGCAGAGGTAGAAATCAAGAGCAGATGAGTAGAAGACGGGAGGGCACCTGCCATGGTGGGTGTTGGATCATAAGCCTTGTGGACATCTGTCAAGTGCTTCACTGAAGAGGGGGCATCACTCACATGAATTCGTCACATTTTTGACTAACAAACAGATAAATGTGATGTGGGGGTTTTTTAACCTCAGTTTTTCATGTTCCCTGACAACGAAAGAGCAGTGAATATTCTTAAATAAATTCAGCAGAGGGACAGGAAAAAAACTTGCTCGTATATATTTGCATAGTATTTATTGTATGAAAAATAATGGTTTCTGTTCCATGTTTTCCTATCCCTTCACTTCATTAGAAGGCTATGGTGGTCAGCATAGATCCCAGCATTACTTTATATGACACGTTCCAAAATGGTTTTAGTATTTTCTTTTCTTTGCAGAAGTACCTGTTTCTATTTGCAGTTTTCTGCTATAGGCAAACTGCTGTCAGTTTGATTCAGCAGTTTGGATATTGATGAAAACAAAACATGCTTTTTCATGGAACGTTTCCTTTCCTCTACACTGGCCTAAAAATAAATCTTTTTTCGGTTTAGGTTATGTTTATAATTCCCTCACTGCGGTAGCAAAACAAAGGTAAAGCTGTCATAAATAAAAATCAAACTCATAATTCTAAATTTAGGTCAATCAAAACAGTAATATACCTTGTATGTTTTAATTTGGCTATTGAAGATGATGTGTGTTAACAAGCAAAGGAAATACTTAAGTAAATCTGTTCATATAAAGAAATATGCAAAATAGTGGTTAGATTACTGATTTAACTTTAAATATAAGAAGATATTTACTGAATATCCAACACCGAGTGCAGAGAAAGTTGGGATGTTTTGAATGAAGTGTTTTGTCTTGTATATTTTTTTTGTTTTCTTTTTTTTCCTCAGTAACCTGATTTTCTCTCTTCTCAGTTTTCAATGGGTCCAGCAAATCATCGAAGGAGAAAGAACCTGCTCAGAAACACAAAAGCAAAGAGGCCACACCAGGGAAGGAGAGGAACAGTGAACATAAGGCTGAGAGTCGAAAAGACCAGGCTGCTGCTAATCACCATCCTACTACAAACACTGGCTCCTCTACGAAAGGGCTCACTGCTAACAACCACCACACTCTTCATAGATCGGCTCAGGACTTAAGGAAACAGGTAATGAATTGTACTCTACCGTGGACACATGGGAAACAGAGGCTTTTAAGGTTCTAAACTCCTTTTTCCACTGCTTTGTCTAGATTGAACATGGGAATCCTTAAAAGCATACTCTGGAGACATCAGGGAGTTAATTTTCAGAGAGAGAAAGAAGGGAAAAAGAAAAGTATACATATGTGGGAAGTCAGTACTATAAAGCATGGTTTACAACCCTCTCCTTATATTATCCAGTACATACACATGAAAGAGTAAAGTTCACATCACTATTTATGAAACCTTTCTGACTGGCACTCTTGCTGGCCTCCATGCTGACAGTGCCAAGGCTGTCATCATGTGGAAGAGCGAACTGCTTTTGTGTATGGCTGGTCAGCTTGGGTTATCTCGGAGGCTCACTGGCATTGTGAGAGAACCTCACACTGCACTTGGGTGCTTTGTCCTTCATATGGGCAGCACAAACCTTGGAGTCTTGGAAAAATGTTTTGCCCAGTGCATAAAGAGGATGCTTCAGAATATTGCCTCTTTCACAGCGGATGTACCAGGTGGGAGAAATTTTTTGAGTTCATGTCACTAGGTTGAAAGCTAGCAAAAAAAATCAGCAAGAGCTTTGTTTCAGCCCGACTTGAATTCTAGTGCAGAAGTTTAGCAGATCAGTCTTTCAGTGCTTGTGATTGGCATTCGGACAGGATTTGTCTTCATCTGGTTTTCATGATTGGGTCAAAGGGCTCCTAAAATAGCAGCTGTCAAATAAGGTTTTACAAAAGACTTTCAAAATCCCCACTCAATGTCCTTATTCAGCCTGGGGCTGGGTTAGCAGAATACCTGCTCTGCTGCAATGCAGTACAGAAAGCTTGCTGCACTTACGCCTTTTAAGGTTTTTTGGTTTATTTGGTTAATTCTCAGTGGGCCAATTAGAGACAGTCTTTATTTGCTGGCATCTAAAGGTTTTTTTTCTAAGTAGGCTGACCTTGCCTGGTTCTTTATTCACCATGGCAATTTTCCCTTATCTAGTCATCAGCTTGAGTGTCTGCCTTCTTTTGCATCCTTTTGGATTTCTTTTTTGTGTTTGCCAGCATCATATAGCCCTTGCTGTGACATGCTCTGTGATGAGCTTTTTATGTTGAACAAGTTTCCCAAAATGTAAGGATGCACATCTTAATTCTTTTAACTTACTGGAACACTTGTGTGAAATGCTTTGAAATTGTATCATCAAAATCTGAATGGTTAAAATTGTTGTGAAAGTCAACTGCTGTCACTTGTGAAGGTAGTTCTGAAAGGAAAAAGAGAGGTGTAGAACAATTTTGTCCAGCATCCAAGTGGTTTTGTTTGTAGAGTATTAGATATTTTCAGTTGTGCTACACAAAATAGAGAAGAATTTTAAAGCAATGCAGTACAACAAACAGTAACACCCCCCCACCCCAAAGGGTGGTCCTCAAGCTTCAGAAAATAAGGAGTTGTAAGTTGAGATGATGATTTTTTCTTTTTTTTTTTTTTTTTCATAAAAGAATGTTAGGCAGCTAAATTTTCTTCTGCAATTCATGGTAACATAAGTACTTTCTTACCAATTTTAATGAAAATGTGCCTCTAACTAATTAAAAGTGGATTATAGATTTTGCCCAGGAGAAAGATTTAGCTTTGTCCAAAAACTTAGACTTACCAGTTATGTGATGTTGGTAAATTTCCTGCTGTTGTCCTGAGTCTTTGAATTTTTCAGTATTTTCCCAAAAGAGACTTGTTTGCTCAGGGTGCCACCCACATGTTTTTCCTTCTTCCACTATGCTTTTGCTCGTTGATGGCTGCATTTACATATTTTTTTTCTCTGTGTGTTTGTTTTGTGTGTGTTTGGTCTTATAGAAAATAAAGACAGAATACTAGATTTTATTTTTCCCCCCTCTCTTTTTCTTCTGTCTTTCCTTTCCTGGTGAACCCTTGCACTTGTCACATGTTCCTTATCTCTCTTTCTTCGTCCTTTGCCATCTTTCCAAATCTTGTACTTCAAAAGGGTTGTGGGCAAAGGAAATGTAGTTCAATGGAGCCCTCTCTTGGCCTAATATGGTAATTTAGCTCTGCAAAACTTATCAGCACAGAACTATTTTTATGAATGAATTCAAGATTGGTTGCATAACTTGAATTTCTTTCAGACCAAAACGGTTGTTAGTGTTGCTAAAGTTGCTCTTATGACTGTGGTTTTTATCTAGCAAGTTGTTCGTTGGTTTTATTTTTTATGTATGTTTTTGGAGGCTGGATCCTAGGAGCAGTGCATAGGTGTGTATGTAGACCAGTTCAAACCAACTGCTGCCAGACCGTGTGCTGGTCCCTTTGTCTTTCAAAGGACAACAGAATTTAATTCAGGGCAGGTGTTCAGTAAAGCAGAGAAAAAAGTGGTCTGAAGACAAATATATGTCATCAAAACTGAAAACACAGCTGAAAAGCAAAGATAAGATTATTTGAATCCCTAGTTTCACCTTTAGCTCAAGACTTTGAGTCATGTGAGCCTGCCGTCAGTCACTGTATTACTACAAGGTGACACAACTAGTGGGTGAAGGAAAGGCTGTGGATGATGTCTACCTGAACTTCAGTAAAGCCTTTGACACCATCTCCCACAGCAGACCAGGAATGTGTAGGAGGTAATGACTAACCAGCCAGAATTTCATATTGGTCAATGTGAAATCCTAAATCCACCTGTTACTTTGATGGTGGGCTATGGCCATGTTGTTTGTTCCACTTTTTTTTTTTTCCAATTGGAAGTCATTTGTTGTAACCGGTTCCACAGCATGTGCTGTTCTGGTCTATACAGTATGACTGTATCTTAAACATTATGTCTTCCTCTCGGAAAAAAATACCAAAAATGTCTCTGGGCAATTGGTGAGGGAAGAGGGAGAAGCATTTGAAAACGGTTGTGTTATGTCTGCTGTAGAAAGATTATAGTTCTGAGGAAGTTTTCAGTGGTGTTTCATCCTTGTGGTGTCTGCTTGATTAGCAACCAGAAAGAAATAAGTGCATTCCACATGATACTCTCAAAACCAAGTGTTCTCTATTTCAGGATGTGTTCATCATTGATAACTTCACCAAGGTTGAATAAAAATTCAAAATATTGTGCTTACCATCTAGGATTGGAGGTTAGATAGCTGAAGCTTATGTACCTGTTCAGTTCAAGATTTGGTCCTGAGAGATCTAAGCTTTTGTTCTGTAGAGGTATTCTAACCACTAAACAGTTGCTGGGTTTTTGTGGAATTCAGTTTGTCAGAGTTTTGTATCTTGGCAGTTTTAATTCTTGGCTAAAGCTTATGGTGCTGATGGCATATTTTGCTTTGAATAGGAGAAGCTGTGCGAATCTTGCCTTTCTTCATGAGCACTTTTCTGTCTTTTATTCTCAGCCCCTGTGTCACTGTTGCTGAAGGAGTGCCCTAGGGGTGGCCCTAGAGACTTCTTCAGGAAAGATTATAGGCAGGCTGGAGTGACAGGGTGCCTCCACATAGTCTGACTGGTCACTCTTGGGGTGTTGTACCTGACAGGACAGTAATACAGCTATAGCCTCCTGAAACCTTCTGAAAACCTCCTGTAAAGGAAGCTCCACAGCATCCATTGACAGCTTCTTCCTGTGTTTTCTACTAATGAGCAAGTTTTCCTAGTTGTGCCTCAGATCATTGTTGTAGACAATTGAAGGGCTTTTTTTTCCTCCCACTTCTCTCAGTGAACAGTGAACGTGGAAGGATCATTTACTGTCTCTTTTCAGAGAGGCTCCTTATGCATCAGAAGACTGTTACAGAGTTGTCCCATAGTGATCTCTTCCAGAGTAATTAAGCCTGCCTCCCTCGGCTTTTCAGCAACAATCTTGTTTTCCAAATACCCGAGCACTTTGTGCTCTTACAGATTTGCTCTTCTGTCTGAATTCTTCTCACAGTGTGGATCCAGTTCTGGGTCCAGCTCTACTGAAGGAAGCCTGTGCTCCCATCCCTGTCTCAAAGTGATTTGCTTGCTGTTTTCTACCATTGCATTTTGCGGCTTGCTTTGGTCCCCAAATGTTTTTCTTCCCCTATATGTCATTCCTAAAAATAGCACTTCCTCCTATTATAGAAATGTTCTGAAATAAGTTCTTCAGGATTGCCTTTGATTTTGATCTTGTCTCCAGAGTGATTACAGCTCCTTCCAGATGTGTTTCACTGTCAGATTTTATGATACTGGAAATACTTGGTAGAACCAAGGCTACGACAAGTCCCTGCAGAAAGACGCATGAAATGCTCTCCCACTGTAGGAGTGAACTATGATAACGAAAACTTCTCTTAAGGATGACTTTAATCTGTTGTGAAACCACTTTAGAGTAATTATCTCTAGGATGCGTCTCAGGAGTTTGTTTGATGGAATGTCCCATGGGTCAGTAACTGGAGTCCTACTGAAGCAGAGGTGTGTCTTTACCTGCTCAGCCAGGTGTCTGTCAGAAGATTATTAGATTTGCTTGATGTGCTATTTTGGCAAAACTGTGGGTGGGTCTGGGTTTCTTTTTTTGTTGGTGTGTGCTAGTAATTTTCTTTTAACATTATTTTATTATAATTTATTTATGTGTTTACAAAGTAACTGATAATTTGTTCTAGAATTATTTTAGGATTTGAAGTTAGGTAGACTCTGTGTTTGCCCCCAACTTATTTCCACTTGTTTTGTGGTGCTTGATCTCTCCCACTGTTTGTTGTCTTGTATTTTTAAGGTATTTTTAATTTTGTTTTCTCTTTTGTTTTGTGTCTCTTGCTAAGTAAAGTTTTTTTAGCTCTGTGGCCTTTTTGATTTTAATGCATGCTTTTGCTGTTCCTGTATAATTGCCCTTAGTCACATAATTGTATTTCCACTTCTTACTGTGATTATTTTCTGATTTTCCAGTTGTTAAAGAACTTTGTGAACAGCCATAATGACCTGTGCTTTGTTTGGTTTGGATTTTTTGCAGGTGGATTTTTCTTTTCTTTTGTTTTGTTTTTGTGTGGATTTTTTTTAACTCTGTTGTCCTTTCTCTACTGTTGTCAAATCTTAGAAATAAAAACTCATTTCATGATCACTGTCACCAGATTACTTTCCCCTTCCAGTTCTCAATCAGTTCTTCTCTATTAGTCTAGATGAAACCTGTAATCAGTGTTCCTGGCTGTTTACAAAGCCGTTCAACGCTTATTGAGTGGTGCAGGCAAGAGGCAGTCTTACAGTCTCTCAGCAGCTGTCTACCCATGACTGTTTTCCAGCATGAAAAAGTGCTGTAAAAGTTAAACCCAGGCCTCCATTTCATATACAATACTGCCTAAATTTCAAGGGAAATGGGTAAATGCCTTTCTGTTTGCAAGTGTTTGCTTTCCAGATGATATCTCATATATCTTTGAAAAGCTCAAGGTAAAAATGCATGTCATCAGTTAACTGGATTTTCCTAAGTGTTTCTATCTCACAAGCACTAGAAGGACAAGAATATGGATGGTTTTTAAAAGGGCTTCTGCTGCAGCTTCTGGAACACAGAGGATAAAATACACAGTAAATACACACACAGACACACACACACACACGCCGATGTGTGTGTGTGTGCAGAATCTCCAGGTTCCATTTTCTAAGTCACATAGCACAATACTTTCAGTCTCCATCTGATCCCGATTTTATAGCATCCCTACTTTTTGTAAGTGACTACAGTTCTTGCATTTATTTGAGAGAAGCTGCCATGTTCACTGATTTGGCAAGGATTTTGAAATCCCGCAGGAGAAAGTATTATATCTCTGCAGGAATGGTGTTACTCACCTGAGTGCTGATGAGAGGTGATTGTATTGTATGCTTTCACTTTGAGCAGTTTTGTCAATTGTTCCTGATTTTTGCGTGTGTTTTTCTGTGCTCACGCTTGTTTAAGGAGGTGAGAAGACAATGTTTAAAGTTGTTTAAATGCTAAAATTTGTTTGAGGTTTGAAATTGAACTTTGTTTTCTGAGTAGTAGTGTTTAGCTTTGACAGTGTTGAGTTGTCTCAATTCCCTTTGTAGCTGAGGGTTACTTTCGATGCTTAACACATCTTATAGTTAAAATATAAATTTTAGTTTCGTAACTGGGCTTAACTGTCTAACAGAAAACAGTGGAGTCCAGCAGTTGTAAGTTGCATCGACACAATGTATTCTAATAGAATGCGTGTCATCAAAACTGCCCGGATACCAAACTTAAAAAAAAAATAAAAAATTTATTGATCTGCTGTATACATTTTCATATGAAATTATCAACTTCAGCAATGACATGCCTGTCAAGATTTAATATGTATGACAGACTGGATCCTTCATGGCCATCCTGAGCTGTTGGGTTCCATATCTCTTTTTATATGTATGCATGTACAGACAGGAGGTTGGTTTGAATCTCAGTGTGTGTTTTTTGCAAAATGTGCACATTCCAGTTAGAGTAGAGAGTATACACTGGCCACTTTGTCTGCTAAGAAGCAGTGAAATGTGTGTGCACTTGAAGTTGGGTGGGGGAAGAGAGAGAGAGTGCGTCTGAGGGCCAGAAAAGGAGATAACGAAGGTGTTAGTTTGTAAATCATACTGACTGTGTTTTGTAATATGATAACAGGTGTTCTGCTAGGCAAGAAAGGGAGTAGTACAGCAAGGGACCTCAACCTTATTACTGCCAAAGGCTTTTTTGTTAATTTAAAAAAAAAATTCTATTTTATTGGGTTATTATAAATGCCTAGTTCTCTGTCTTGCCTGCATGAAAACCGTTATATGAAGATTGTACAAAAGGGCCAGGAGTCAGGACTGCAGAATATGGCTGTCCAGCGAGTGGGACACTGGGGCTAAGTGGAAACATTATTAATTTCCTTTCCTTTTTGTTTCCTTCCTTCTGCTCCTCCTGCAACACTTCTGGCACTGCAGGTTTCTAAAGTCAACGGGATCACTCGAATGTCATCTCCGAGTGCAAATGCAGCCAGTGCCAAAAAGATGAGAGAAGTCAGACCTTCACCGTCCAAAACTGTGAAGTACACTGCAACAGTGACAAAGGGAACTGTCACATACACCAAAGCCAAGAAAGAACTGGTCAAGGAAACCAAACTAAATCACCACAAACCCAGTTCACCTGTCAACCACACAATCTCAGGGAAAATAGAAAGTAGCAATGCAAAAACCCGCAAACAGGTGCTATCCCTTGGAGCATCCAAGTCTAACAATACCGCTGTTAATGGTGTAAAAGTCAATGGAAAGTTGAACCAAAAGACATGCACTAAGGAGGTGGGGAGACAGTTAAGGGAGGGGCTGCGCAATTCGAAGAGGAGGCTGGAAGAGACGAATCACATAGATAAGATACAGTCGCCCACCAAGAGAATGAAAGGGGCCGTCAACTTGGCAGAAGCTGCCAATAAAAAGGCAGCAGTAGAAAAGCCTTTGCTGAATGGACACCTTAAAAAGGAAGTGCCAGAGAAGAATTTGGAAAGAAATAGGCCGAAAAGAGCCACTGCTGGAAAGAGTACGCCAGGGAAACAAGCACATGGCAAAACTGAAAATGCCTCCTGTGAAAATCGTTCTACCTCTCAAGCGGAGTCCTTGCACAAGCCACAAGACTCAATGGGAAAGCACGAAAAGGGTAGTAGTAAGTCTGGGTGGGGGATGCTGGGGGAGATTCCCATCCTTAGGCCCTCCACCAAGGAATTCCATGACCCACTGATATACATTGAGTCAGTCCGAGCTCAGGTAGAGAAGTATGGGATGTGCAGGGTGATTCCTCCTCCAGACTGGAGACCTGAGTGCAAGCTAAATGATGAAATGCGGTTTGTGACACAGATTCAGCACATACACAAGCTAGGCAGGCGCTGGGGACCCAACGTGCAGCGGCTGGCCTGTATCAAGAAGCACCTCAAATCTCAGGGCATTACCATGGATGAACTCCCACTCATAGGTAAGGGCTGTGGTTTCCTTGGTCTTTTGGCGCTGCTTGTTGGTGTCCGTGCTCTGTTTGCCTTTATGCTTAACCAAACCCCTGTTCAGTTAACACTGCAGAGCTCTGGATCTCTCTCTTTGTCTGTTGGTCAGGCACGATGCAGGTAGTTGTCGGAGAGCTTTCCAGGGAGACTTAATATTGACATTTTCCTTCTCTCTGTTTCACCCAGGGGAAAAAAAATGCTATGTGGTATTTCGGTCTCCAGATTTTAGGATCTTTCCTTTCCCTGCTGTTTATTTTTATAGGTAATACAACTATGGGTATTGATAGCCTTGTTTTAAACATTGCCTCAGAATATTTTCCGGACCTTTCCAAACGTGTTTTCCAAACAGGTTGCAGTGCTGCCAAGCTCTAGTACGTTTTTTCCTCCCCTCCTCCTTTAAAAGCATTTAACGAAAGGGAAAAGAAAATATCTCAGAACTGACTTCTGTTTGGATACTCAGACACTTAAAATCACAAATTTGCAGTGACCTGCTGACATTTAACAACCATTAAGTGTCAAGAATAGGCAGTAAAATGTAGTTGATTGCAAAATGGAGGTTTCATTATTTCTCCCAGCAGGTGTCTGCCAGGGCTAATGCCTGAGTGAGAATCACTTATTTAACAGAATTCTTGGTTTATGGTCCGCTGTCAGATATGACACGTGACAAAAATGTGACAATAGTTTGTAAAAACATGACAACAGCAGCATACAAATTAACTATTGAATGAGCTACCTCCATCTTTACTGCGTTTGCAGTCATGACATAGTAAGAAACTTGTGTTTTCAATTTTTCTTAGCTCTTCCCTTTGTTTTTGAAGTGTTTTGAGTCAGAGCTCACAGGATCTGCATGTTGCAACTTGAGGCTAGAGTTTTTGCCTTTGAGGCATTATCCGATCAGAGGCAGCTATCAACACTAGTTGGATTAAAGGACACACTTTTCTGTTTAAACTATTCACAACACTTCCTCCCCCTACCCTGGTTTTCAAACTTTATTTTATATCACATATGGTAAGTGAGTGAAAATGCACGAAAGCACACAAAGAGATTGTGTTATGGGAACCAAGGCAGGGAACAGCAGAGAAATAACAGAATTTAAGGGGGAGGAACAACAGTTAGCACTTTGTTACAATAGCCGTGCAAAAACATTCAAGGAAATCTGAAAATTAAAATCACTCAAGCAGGAATAAGTGAACATTTTATATGCCTAATGTATGCAATGGTTGTATGCTAATAGCAAAGAATAATGAATTAAATTTACATTGGCAAGGGAGAAAAGAAAATGTGCAAGACAGCTCGATTAACGCTCCTGAAACAATGTTAACTTTTTAATGAAATACCTTAACTTGGCATTAAGATGGCATTACTGTTAATTATTTGTATTATTTAAGCACCTAAGAGCCTAATGAATACGCAAGGATTCTATTCTGCTGGGTGCCATATAACCACAGCAAATAGTGGTCTCTTATAAAATTTTCATCCTGTGTATCCTTTCTGTAGTTAATTTTCTACCTATCCTGTGTTTAAAATCAAAAACAAAATGGAGAAAAGAAGCTGGAGATCATCAGTGTAGAGAGGAAAAAATCTGTTGGTTCCAGCAGGAAACATATAAAATAATCTGTGGTGATAAATGCACTCTTATCTAAGTAGACATGCATACATATCCATTCTTTTAGGGCCAAATCACATTTCCCTTGAAGTAAGTGGGAGTTTTGCCAACGGCTTGTGTAGTGCCAGCATTTGGTATTAAATGCATACCTGAAGATCTAAGATTTTTAAAATGAGTTTGCTCACTAAGCAATTTAAAAATAGTCCTAACTTAAGTAAATTAAGGTAATTAAAACCCAAAAAAAGTCAGACACTATTTCTGCATAACGTATGCCAGATCTCCGATTTTGCTACAGGTGCAAATGAGGTTAGAACTCATGTTTTTTTTGTTGTTGGGGCTTTTTTCTCTCCTCCCCCTCCCCCCGCCCCCATTCAGTCTTTCAAGGAAAGTTTAAGCAGCATGCTTAGGTCGATCCTGGAAAACATCAGCGGGAGATATAAATGCTTCCAAAAGTTGTGACTACGTGAAATGGAATTATAATTGAGACCATTTTGTAAACCTTAGCTGTAGGCTCCGGTTGAATAATGTGCTACTCAAGCTCTAATATTGCAGAGTGATTATGAGTGATCGTTCCATGATGCAGGAGAAAATCGAGTTTCTTAAATAGCTCATAAACAGTGTTGAAACTAGGACCTTAAGATGGGTGTGTGCTGTTTGTCCCACTGGAGAGTGCATATCATGTTAAATCTGGACCACACTTCTTTCTGAGTTAGGAATATGTTATTCAACTTTGTATGTTGCTGAATCTTTTGGGGGAAAAAGCTCTCTTGAATTATGCCTTCAACTTATTTGTGACCTGCACATATAAAACACCAGACCAAAAAAGTAAAAGCCTGTAATAGAGACCAGCTTGAAAGTTATGCTTATGTTATGTTACGTTTGGAATATTAAATAGGAAACAAAGAAAACTTTTCAAACCCATTTTGGTTGTTTTTTTTCCCAATGGTGTTTACCTTTTCTCAGCTTCAAGACTTAAATCTCTTTAGCACCATCTCCCCCCCCCCCCAAATTATTGGATAGGATAAATCTGCTGCCTCATGGCCCTTCCTCCACCCTTATCATATGTTACTCAAAGCCTTATCCTTGGTGTTGGCTGCAGAAAAATCCTTTCCTCCTTCTTCACACCTTTGCCCAGTGCTGTGTGGGCAGCATTAATGCGAGCAGCCTCTGGTGCTGCTCTGCCTTGGCCTCAAACATTGCCATCCCAAAGCATGGCACACAGGTTTCCACTGCTGAGCCTCCCTTCTCACTGGATTGGCACAAGTGGTGGAAGAGGGGAAAGCAGAGGGAAGAAGGAAAACTGGAATCAGCAGTGAAGCATCTTTGGTGCAGCTCAAGGTAGTTTGAAAAAGTAGTGCTGCTTGCACTAGCAAGTAAGGTGATATGACTGGCCCTAAAGATGCTGTAGCTGTGCATCCATCAGTAAATATTTACCATAATGCTGCTTCTTGTCCTTCTCTGTTGTGCAGTAACATTTCTGAGTGCTCTGAAAAGGCTATGGCATAATGGTTTTTTACTTTTCTCAAAGAAAAAGGCAAAGGAGAGACAATGTGGCGGCGGCGATGTTGACATGAATTTTGTATTAATTCTCTTTTTTCCTTGAACAGTGCCCTGTTGAATTGTAGGTGGTCCGTTTCTTCACTCTTTCCACTGATGATTTATTTCTGTGCTTTGAGAGTATTTATGATGTTTCTTTTATTGTTCTTTGTCCATTTGGCTGCTTTTTATGCTGCAGTTTGTATAATCCTCCATTTTTATTTTTTGACTGGAGTGTGAAATGTGCTAGTCATCTTAAAACATACAAAACCAGAATGGACTATAAAATATGGATGGCCTCAGACTGGAAGAATAATGTGTCTGGAACTTTTTTAAGCAGTTTCAGGCTCCAACCCCAAACAACCCACTGCCTCCCTTGGGTTTTTGTAAGGATTTTTCTACCCCTACTGAAATTAATGATGTTACTGTGCTCCTTTTAAATAATAATTTTATTCAAGGTGTTATGCAACCATTAGATAATTGATGTTTTGCCTCCAGAAGGGATAGGCACTTGTCTTTGTTGATGGCCAGTGCCCAGCTTGACACTTGTTTTGTTTCTTCCTGGTATAAAGGAGATGTGGGACTGGTGGTGAGTGATGGCAGGGTGGATATGTGGGCTTTTAAAGAGCTGAGCAACTCTCATCTCCCCAGCTACTGGGTAGTGACCAGAGGAAAGATGCAAGTCAGAAAATAGCTTGGGTTATTTCTAAGAAGAGGAGGGAAGGAAAATCAAGGAAAAATGCAAATTTAATCATAGGGAAGGCTATTGCAAATAGCAAAATATGGCCTGCCAAATGAATTAATTTAGCACGACAGGAGCACATGCCTGGCTTTAGCAGGATAGGGACAATTCTGCTCCGGTGCCCAGGTGACTGGAGCTGTATGGGTGGCATGTCCCATGTGTGCCCAGCCTGGTAGCACACATGAAGCGAGCCACCCACAGCTTTCCTAATCTACTGCTGTGTTTCCCTTTTCCTTCTTTTGCTGCCTGGCACATGTGGACCCCAGGAGGCTGTGAGCTCGACCTGGCCTGCTTTGTCCAGCTGATCAACGAGATGGGGGGGATGCAGCAAGTGACTGACCTCAAGAAATGGAACAAGCTGGCAGACATGCTGCGCATACCCAAAACTGCACAGGACAGGCTGGCCAAGCTGCAAGAAGCCTACTGCCAGTACTTGCTCTCCTACGACTCCCTCTCCCCTGAGGAGCACAAGAAACTGGAGAAGGAGGTCTTGCTGGAAAAGGAAATCCTGGAGAAGAGGAAAGGACCTTTGGAGGGACATTCGGAGAATGCCTACAAGTTCCATTCCTTGCCCCGGTTTGAGCCCAAAAACGGACTCATCAATGGCGTGGTTCACAAAAATGGCTTCCGCAACAAGTTAAAAGAGGTCGACGTCCCACTGAAGACAGGCAGGCGGCGGCTCTTCGCTCAGGAAAAGGAGACCACGAAGGAGGACGAGGAGGATGAGGATGGAGTTCTTAGCGACTTACACAAGTGTATATACAAGGTAATGGGGAGAGCTCTGCCTGTTTTGTTTTGCAGAACCGATGGTGCTGTCATCTGGGTGGCGTCTGGGTGCAAACGCGCTGGCTCAGAGGAGCTGATGGGTTGCAGTGCCAACTCGAAGGCAGAACTTATCATGATTATCACGACCAGGTGGTCTGGTGGCTTTATCCTGATCTGCCTGGCTCTTCCAGGATGTCTGGGAAAGCTCAGAGGCATTATTGTCATAACAGGATGCACTGGGCTCTGCCCCTTTTCATCTCCTTGTGAGAGGTTCCATGAATATCTCTGCCCAATTATCCTTGCAGACACAGATTTTATTTTCATTTTCAAGTGACATTTAAAGTAATGTTCTGCTTTCTCATACCTGCTTCTTGCAAATCTCTTGTTGAGTGAAGTAAAGCTCCACATCAAAACTAACATCACTAGAAATACTACTACATTTAGAAAGGGCAAATTGAAATGCAAACAGTATTTTCATCCACGGTGCCAGATTTTGCTCAGCACTAACAGTGACGTGGACACTTAGTCCTCCACATATCAAGTACATCCATTTACAAAGGAATGCTGACTCTTTCACTGTATTTTATTTGGCAGTCTGCTACTCTGGAGCAGGACTTGGCACTGCAACTCACAGCGCAGTTTTGAGTTAAGTTGAATTGTATAGCTGTGCTCTGAGAGAAATATAGCATTGAGTGTCTGTGCCCAGTAAAGGAATATGCTGTTCTTCCCCTTCCAATCTTGCTTCCATCACCAGGAAATGAAGCCAGATAGCCCAAAATGACTTATTGTTAAACTATTTAGGGACTGCATGAGCTCATGACTTGAGCTTTAAAAGCTTGCTTTGGGTTTCTTTTGCAGCCTGTTACGATTTGTCAGCACAAAAATTATTTTACTTGGGGACTCTGGCCTTGATCCCACCTTTGAAAAGCAGTCTCTTTGCCATGCTACCCTTGGAGAGAGGCTTATCTAATGACAGCAGCTTTTGTGAATAGTGAAGTGGCATTTCTGTGCTTAATATCCTGTACTTAATGACGGTTAAATGAAAAATGTGATACAACTTACCTGACTGCTGTATGAACAACCTCAAACTTCCTAGGGAAATGCCTCCTTCTTTGTTTCCAGTGCAAGTCCCATTTTAAAGTTCAGAAGATACAAAGTCACTCAAAAAGCAAGCTTGGGATTTGTGAGAAGTATCTTAATTGGACTTAAAAAATAAAAAAAAAAACAAGTGAGCAAAATTCAACTAGTATAAGCAGCCCAAGTCTGCTGAGCACCAGATGTTTATCCCAAAAGGCTGAGAGCTCCCAGATTTGCTGTTGCTGCCACCCAAAAAGCACGGGCAGTACTGGCAGCAGCAGACCCTCCCTAAGTCTGACAATAGCCAGTAGAAATACTTTTGTTCTGAGTATAGGAGCTGGTAAAGAAGAGCGTTGCTGTGCCCATGGGCCAGTGCTCTCCCTACCCACCCAAGCAGCTGCAGCTCACTCAGAAAACACCTTGGGTTGTCCACTGTGGTACCAGCAGCTTCCCAGACACTGGGGCTTGCCTGTTTTTATCCTATCCCGCGTTCATCTGTGGTGCAGAGGCTGGGGGCTGCTGTCACAGGTAATGGACTGGGAAGAAAATGGGGAAGCAGGTGGGTTTCTGAAGAGATCCCTGTTATGGAGCATCCTGCGGGACACTCGGTCAGCCTGCGTGCAGAGAGAGGAATGTATTTTCATTTTTCACAACAGTCAGGGGAAAGCACTGTAGAAGGATTGGTTGTGTCACTTAAAGCAAGCCTCAGGATGTAGAAATTATGCAGCAGTCTTGATGTACCAGAGCAACGCACAAGACGTAAAATTACTATAGTTCACTACTAGGCTTTTTAATAAGACTGAGGGAAGGTGGTGCTGGCACCAGATGTAAGCAGAGGGTATTTCATGGCACTTAATGAAACAAGCCTTTTAATCCTGTGTCTGTGAGGGGGAGAGTGTTTTTTACCTATTAACATGTTTCTGAGAAAATTCGAAATTTGATTAACAGACCATGCCCTCATGTTACAGTTTCCAGAGATGATGGGATTGTAATGGTTCCTTTCTAAAGCACATTGCTAATTCTATTTAAAAGTGAAAACCACACACAAAACCAAAAGAAAAAATCCCATGCCTTTGATAAATACCCAGGCCAATAGTTTGAGGGCTGGAGGAGAACATCGTAATCATATGGCTGTAGTCCAGTTTAGGCCATAAAGTCTGTGCTTCAGACTATGAAGAGGTTTCACACAGTGATTTCTGCAGTCAGCACGTGCTTGAGCTGTTTTTAGAAAGAGACATCCAGTCTTCCAGGAGCAGTTACCACCATATCACATGTCAAGGTTAGAATAAATCTCTGTGTTTGGCTGACTTTCTGCCAGGGCTCCCAAGTTATTCTCAGTGTCTCTCCTTTCCGGGCTGTAAGACCTGTTGTGCTTTTTAAGTGTGTGCTGCAGGCTGCTGTACTTGCTTGCTTTACTCCTAAATATATGGCTTTTCTACCTGACTAATAAAATCCCATAATTTCGAAGTGTGTGAAGTAAGCGGACATCAAAGAAGGATATGATGCAAGATTTTCACTTACCTCTTCTTTCCCCAATTTTAGCTCTGGAAATATTTTAAAAATCTGTACTGGAGCTGACTGAAAGCAGCATTTGTTTCCATACAGAGCAAACTGAAGGCTTATTAGTAGACCCATTAGAGGGGGACACAGAAGAAATCAGCAGTGCAAGTTTTGCCAGCCCTCTTATGAAACTGTCCTGGAAATCCTGTGCTGAGCTCTCTTCAGCAGGGACTCAGCATTTTGAGACTCCACTTAATAAGAGTCCCTCCTTTCCACCTGTGACTGTTGTGAAATCTTTGGTTTCTGCTCATATTTGTGCTTGTTTTAATGTCTTTAACATTCATAGTGTTGCAGTGTCCTTCTCTGTGCCTCCAGGCTCGGTGGTGATGATGCTCTCCCTGGGTTGGCTCTCAGGGCCTCTGCAACAGACATGAGAAGAATAGGAGTGGGAATTCCTGAGGGGAATAGGAGTTTCTTCCTCTGTCTTATTGTCACAGCAACAGAGACCCGGCTCTATAGCTTGAAGCTTCCAGGACAGTTCTTGAACTGCTGAGGGTGTTGGAAAGGGTATTTTACTCTTCAGCAATTCATTTCCTGTTCTGGCTAAAACGCTCCATTACAGCATTTTAAACTGTTTTCTGAGTTGGAATTAGAAAATTTTACAAAATCCCTCAGATTCAAAACAGACAACAAAACCCCTTCAACCATTTAATTTATGGTACAGTTTTTAGGAGACTAAAAAGATATCAAATTCTTGATAGGGAAGAAATGAATATGTGCAATTTTAAACATTTAAAGTGTTTGAGTTTTCCACTTTCTCTTTCCTTGCTTGCTGTATATCTAGACAATGAATGTGGTTAGTCTTGGAAGATGAGTCTTTTTTTTTTCTGTTTTTCTGTGTAAGATGAGAGAAAGGGAAGTTAATGAAATGAGGAAGCTGCTGCAGAGCATGTATTGGTTTGCAAGTGGTGAAGTCTGTGTCCAAGTGTGATGACTTGGTGCGGGCCCTGCATTTTACAAGCCGTTTTGTTGTAAAAGGCTGCCTCAATAAACGATTCATGAGGGCATTAAAAGAAGAAGGAAATTGCTTATTGGATCACAGAGAATCCAGCTCTGAAGTTTATGGGAATCAGGGTGCCCCAGGCCCTGGGCATTTCACAGACTTTTTTGTTAAAGCTAATTATGCTGCATTCAATTAAAAAAATGACAATGTTACAACCATATGAGTATGGCAGAGTGATAGACTTGGCCTCTGGGGGAAAAGCTGCTTGTATAGTTCTTTCTAGTTTACTCTTGGATATAGTTATTAAATAAATTAAAACACAAGAAAAGAATGAGGTGGTTTGGCAGATCAGTTTCATAATTGAAAAACTAGAAAGGTAATAGTCCGAGTAATAAAGTGTTCATTTGTGCAGAGTTTTTAAGTCAGTGGTCGCTCGTGCTCAGATGGCCACGCAGTGGGTATGATGGGAGTTAGAGGAAGGAGCAGTAGATTTGGCAAGGGAGCAAAGATATTTTCTACTCCACGTTTGCAGAGCGATGCTGGTCTCTGCCTGCATCGATGCCCTCAAACCAGTACGGCCACAGCACCTATTGTGGGCTCGCCGGCCCTCATGGCTTCCCAGGGTGTTTCTTCTGTCCTGGGGCAGAGAAGACAACAGAAGTGTCACTGTCTGGGCACACCAGTATGTCTGGGCTGAAAGAAGCAAAGTGCTCTTGCCTTCAAAGCTGTCAGACAATGCTTCCCAGAGCATCTGGTGTTGTAGGTATGCATGAAAGCAGGTGTCTGGAAACTTTCAGAAAACTGAATCGGATCCTCTTCTCGTAGAACAGCAGTGCCAACAAAGAGTGCACTCATTCAGAAATTTTACTGTGTTTTGTCAGCCTTGTAATAACAGGTCCTGGTTCCTAGCATTGGAACTGCTTTTACTGAATTGAACATAACCAGTTTTTGTAAGCAGTTGGTTATAGTAATCTCGGTAAACTCTACTTTTTGTGACCACCTTCCACTAGATACAATACTAGTTTAATGCTGAACGCTTCTGTGAGTTTTTTAAGTCTTTTTCAACTGTTTCTCTATATAAAGAGTGTAGTCACATGGTCCTTGGATCACGTATTGGAGTTGATTGTAAAGTGCAGGTTAGCTGCCTACTGGGTCCTTTGCAACCTGTCATAGGAAGCTGGGCTCTGTCCATCTTCTGTATTATCAAATACTGAGCATTGTGCTGGACAAAGCACTGTTCCTTCTGGGACATTCAGTTGGCCTTTTGGGTGACTGGTTTGGTGAGCCGATGTGATTAAATTTCTCTGTGTTCTGAAGTATTTTCCCTCAGATACAAAATGAGCTTTAGACCTACACCTCTTCTGGAGACATTGTCCTTTTTCCCTTTGTTGTCATTTGGGATTGAACCTGTAAGGAAAAGAGTAAGAATGGGGAATTTTTTATTTCACTTTTAATTTTATTTTCTTTTTCCACAGGGTAGGTCTGTTTCTTTAACAACCTTCTACCGAACAGCAAGAAACATCATGAACATGTGCTTCACGAAGGAGCCTACAGTAGCTGAAGTAGAGGTGAGGCCAACTCAAGGGGTGGTAGAAGTTTTTATTTCAGGGCATTGAATATGGGGACTCAGTACAGCTGACCATGAAGCATTACCATAATCAGTGTGAGGCTGTCTAGTTTGGGAGAAAAAGAAGTGGTTAGATAGACATGGTGCTGTTTCTTCCTTTTTAATTTTTTGAACATTTTTAATAAAGGTGTTGATGAGCTGAGGAAGAGAAAGAATTCTTAATCTGACATGTACTGAAGCACAGGAGCCAAGAGGATGTAAATTCTGTCTTCCCAATTCATTGTTACTTTTAATAATTTATATTCTTATTTTTAAGCAGTGCTTTATGTTGAATTATATTGAGGTCATGAAAGCCCTGTAAATTTCTGGGGTTTATATTTTAATGAGAGATACCTTGTTCAGCGAATTAAAAATGCATTACTGCTTTCTCTTACCACAGCAAGAATACTGGCGGATAGTGGAACAGAAAGATTGCCATGTAGCAGTGCATTGTGGAAAAGTAGATACCAACACCCACGGGAGTGGTTTTCCCGTGGGAAAGTCTGAACCGTTTTCAAGGTAGGATCACCAAATTCATCTGTTTTGTCGACTTATTCTGGTTGCCCCGTTGTGCTGAGCGGAGGTAGGGGCATGAGACCAGCAGGGCAGCTTGGCACTGGGGGTGTTGGCACTGGGAGTGTGCACTGACACATCTGCCTCTGTATCACCCCTCAAACAGGCATGGGTGGAACCTCACAGTCCTTCCTAATAATACAGGATCCATCCTGCGACATCTTGGTGCTGTGCCTGGTAAGCAAGTTTCTTTCCTATGTTTTCAGCTGGTGGAACTGTCCTCCAAATGTGGTGGTATAGTCACCAAAGGCTTCTCTCTCCTTCTGGCCCCTCTGTTCCCCAGCTGACTGAGTAGACATCTGGTTGTATGTAGCAGGTGGTATGTAAAGGAATGAAGGCAGGCATGCAGATAAAGAATTGCTGAATAGGTGAGACCGTATTCCTGAGAGGAACCCGTTGTACTTGCAGTATCCCTTGTTGCCAGTGTATCAGTGTTCTTCTTTTGTGTCAGGGTGATGAAGGACAGAGCTGTGCACCTTCCTGGCTTGCAAAATGTAGTCTGTAGCACTGGGCAAAGCAGCACACACATTTGCTAAACGAATTGTCATGAGTGCTCCAGCTGCATATACACCATTGTAATTTAGTGGTAGAAACATTAGCTGAAAGCATAATAGAATCTCTTGTGCAGGTGTTGAGCCTGAGTAAACCACTTGGGAAACAGGACACCTGTTTAAAAGTTAGATGGATGCTTGACAACATGAAGCAACCTCCTCTGATCAATGGCACTGAGCTTGAATTATGGGTATTTGTTAATTCCCCAAAGGATAAAAATTTTATACAGCTGTTAGAAAACAATTATGTTCAAGGGCACTGTAATTGGTCAGTAGATATTTTCTTAGTGGAAAATTCTGAGTTTGTTTAATTATTCTCTGTGAATTATTCACTCTGAACACTTAAAACTTCAAGGGTCAGCTCACGGGTAGAATAAGATTTTCAACTTAAATGCCCCTTCAAACTGTCTTTTAATTATAAACTGTGGTTACTCAAAACTCATTTTTCAATCTCTCTGTTTTAGGAGTGACAATTCCTTGGCTAAATATTGGCATGGTCTTTTCTACCTCATGCTGGTCTCGAGACCAAAATCACCTTCCATACATTGACTACTTACACACTGGTGCTGATTGCATTTGGTAGGTATTCCTGTGTTTTGTTTTCTTCATACTGACTGCAGTCACTCTCTGTAGGCTGGTATTAACAGCAGTTTGTGTAGTATCTTTTGCATGAGTGAATCTTACCTAGAAGGTCCAGTTTTAATGGGAAAATGTGATATAAACTTAAACATCCCTTCCTGAATTCAGTGCATATTTAGTACTGCAAATGATGATGATTTAGTTTGCAATGAAAGGTGATGGAGGCATGATGGAGAAAGCAGGTGCTGCTGTCATGTCATGTGCCTTTCAGCCAGGCTCCTGTGATGTTGGTGTTATTATCCAAGAGCATCATCAGTGAAAACAATGAATGATAAGTTATGTGACTGTGTTTTTTAATTAGAGAAAATGCAATAAACAAAGAAGAAGAGTTATTTCAATGGTGCCTCCCAGCAAAGGTGAGAAGCTGGTTCCGTTTCAGCAGTTCCGGTGGTTCCGCTCTGGAACTTGGAACTCTGGGGAGCCTTTGACTCCTCATGTGGTGTGACAGAAGGAGGTCTGCAGGGTCTCCTTTGCATCCAGCAGTCCCCATGGTGGCGGTGGCGTCACTGTCAATTGCTCTTTATTCACCTGAAAAGTGTGAACTCCAACATTTCTCGGATACTGCTGATGTGCTGATCCAGCTCTCACTGGAAAAGGACATGGCCCAGAAAAAATGATTTGAAATCTGGAGAAAACTACTAAGGCAGGAATCTCCTCTCTCTAAATATTTTAAGTTGAATAAATGTTCTGTAGGCGATCATATCAAAGGGTAAAGGTTAAATGCCTGATTATGCTGCAGACCTGGGAGTTTATTGCTTTCTGTCATAGGCATTTCATGGCTCTGCTCCCTCCTCTGTGAATCGGGAATCTGTAATCTTTTATAGTAGTATGCTATCAGGACAAATTGCTGAGCAATGTTGTTGTCCTGAACGTTAGGTGAGTCTGTTTCTCTCTATGACATTAATCTAGTCTTAAATGACAGTAAATTCTAAACAAAAGGGATTCAAGAATCTCGTAACTGAGTTCTGAGGCCACTCTTCATACTGTGTGGATCAAAACATGTGCCTTTTGGGATTGAACAGACTTGAATGCAGACAGTCCAGATTTTAGGAAAGGCTACTTTTGTGGTTTTCCAAACCAGGAAGAATAGAAGAAACTATTTGCTTTCTCTTGATGGACTTATTTATACACAGGTACATACCTTAAGGTGTGTTTTTGATAATTGCCTTGATGAAACAGGGATAGTAAGCACAAATAACTCACAAGAAGGAAGAGAAACTCCTCTGTCTGTAAAGGCTATTCTTCAGCAAGGCTGCCAGATTGAAGTGTCGGGCTAATATTCATTAGCTCATTACAACTTTTAACAGTGCAATAAAGTACCCAGCTTTATTGAGGAAAAGATTATTTAGTAACTCTGGGTCTGGCATAATATTTGGAGTAGCCCTGACAGCATTGCTTTCAGTGGCTGCTTCAGGGATAACAAAGCAGGCCACTGGGCACCAAAGCTCTCCTCTGTCTTGCGAAGTCCACCCACAGTCCAGAAATCGTACCTTCTAAGGACAGACCCTGTGGTACTAAAACTAGTAGTGCTTTATTTGCCTTCAGATTGCTCAGCTCACTCTAATCTCTCAGGTTTTACCTCCTGATGATTAAACAGGGGAGAACTCAATTTGCATGCAGGGCAGAGGTCAGTGACCTATCCTTTTTATTCTGGAGGGATCCTCAGTGCCCATTAAAAGAGAGAAGAAAATCTTGTTCTGCCCAAGTCTATACTGGCTGCTCACTTCCCATTTTTATAGATACATCAAGAATTGTAAATGAAATGGCAGCATAGACCAGTTGCAAAGGATCTTCGTTCCACTCAGTCCTGCCCCAGTACTCAGATAGTTCCATGTACTTGTGTACTGCCCTTCCTCTTCACACATCCTTCCCATGCTTTTTTCTTGACCCATCTTATGAGGGACTACATGTTTGAATCTTTTGTTGATTCCAGCCATGTTTTCTTACTCTAAAAGAAAAGAGGGGGTTCTGCCACATTCTGGGTTCAAATTTAAAATATTTTCATCACTGTTTCAAATCTGTTATTATAGGGTAACTAGAGTAAAACACTTTGTGTGGAGCTGTTCTAAAGCTGTCAGTGTTAGCAGCGCAGGTATTGCACAGTATTTGATACATGGCATGCATTTAAAATTGCTGTTGGGACTTGATCCTTATTGAGATGTTCTTCTACTTCACTTTTCTCTAACCCTAGCACTTCTTAGCAAGGTCCTGATCATTTTCAATATGTATGTAAGGAGTCAGTCTGTGTACACCTGGGCAACCAGCTCATTAGAGCTCTTACTGTGGTTAAAATTAGCTATAGGAGTAGATAGTAGATAGCCGTCATCAGTACAGTGAACAGTAACGAGAAGTTCAAATCATAGGAAGTGTAGCCTCCTACACACTCATCAATTGGGGTAATTCTGTATGGCACACATGGAGTTCATGTTAGTTTATGTTGTAAGCAAATACCCTAACAAGGTCTGTAACTAACTTTATGAAGTTGCTGGAGAGACCAGATGAATGGCAAGAAAATTGCACACTTTCCTCCAAATCTTTCCACCTTCATTCTCATGTTTTGAGTTTGGAAGAATGGCTCCATGTGTGTATTTGGTATGGAGGAAATGGAATCCAGGTTGAGGTCTCATTGCTTAAAGTGAACTGGTAAGATGCCTTTTACTTGCCTGAGCATCACAAACCCAAATAAAATAATGTCAGAGAGATAAAGCATACCATGGCAGCAACTCAAGGCAGGTTTGGGAAACACAGGATTTGCCCTGTTTCCCACCAAGCTGTGCTGCTCAGCTCACAGTCATCAAGTACCAACTACCAGATCTTGGGAACAGGTATCTTCATGGTGGACATAAACCATTACCACAGGGTGCAGGCAAGAGCAGTGACTAATTGTCACCATATCGCCTCCCTGGAGCCAGAAAAATAGCACTTTTCTGGATGTGATGAAGCCAAGACCCACGACTCCTGTGTTATTTCTTGTCACTTCTGCTTAGGGAGCACTGCTGGCAGTGAGCACAGAGAGGACAGCTGCTTCCTTGGCTTCTGAATCAGAGGAAGATGTGCAACTTGGCAAATACCCAGCAGAGTTTTAAATCTCTCTTGCTGTTTTAGCTGCTCTTAGTCAGGTCTTTTGTTGCAAGGGAGAGGAGGGATGCGAGATTTCTTTAGAAGGTGTTAGGCAACTTTGCGTCCCAAGAGTAGAGAGGATTTGTGGTTTCTTGACTGTTACAAAAAGAAAACATTATTAAATGTGAAGATCTTTTGGTTGATGCATAGGTAATAAATACAGCCATTTATTGTAAAGATAGCAGAACATATACTGGTGCTCATGAGATGCAAAATTCTGCCTGTAACTCCCTGTTTTGGTGCTGTCAAGATGAATGTTAGTTTCTTGTTGGTTTCTTTCCTCTGATTCTACAGAGCACTGAGTTTTCACATTTCTGTTTTGGGGATTTTGTGTCCTTTGATACCTAGTGAACACCATCAGACTGAATCTAAATAAACAGCTTTCCTTCAGTCCTCAGTGTTTTATCAAAAAGAACTGTGTGGGAAAGCCTCTGTTTAATTTCTTTTTTTTAATCAGTGTCCTGGTCTGAATTGCCTGTTACTGTGTAGCTGTGGACCATTATTTACTCCACAGTAAATCTTTCTTTTTTCCTCTTGACAAAACAACAGGTATTGCATTCCTGCTGCGGAGGAGAACAAACTTGATGATGTGGTACATACCCTGCTGCAAGCCAATGGCACTCCAGGGCTGGAAATGCTTGAAAGTAATGTAATGGTAAGTTAACACTGGGAGAGGTGTTCCCATTTAAGAACCCAAGGCTAATCATGAAGCTGATTGGTTGGGGATTTATTTTGGTTTATTATTACACTACAGTGACACAGAGGGTGTTGTTAAAATTCGGCTACTTCCTATTTGCAATATTTACCAACATGGCATTTTTCTAACAAGGCTCACATAAAAATAAATGGGACAGTGCAATAAATGTCCATTTTTAATACTGTCCATAATGTATTTAATCTCACGAAGGGAGTTGTTTTTAATCAGTTAATCTTCTGTGATTGACATTTTATGATGCCAGCATGGATAGGAGAAGCCTAGTACTTCAAGTATTTTTGGCTCCTTTCTTTATTTTGTGGATAACAATTTCCATTTAGTGCATTTGAGTATAAATTTGGGAGCCCGTGAGAAAAAAAACCCTCCCTCAGCTATCCATGTTTACATCTAACAGAACTGTAGTGGCAAGGTGGATTCAGTGCCGAGTTGGAAAAGACACAGATGGAAAACTGAATGGCCTTCATTACTTTCCGTAGTAGTAGACAGTGTTCTTTTGAGGCTTTGTGTTTGAGGTCGTTTGGCAAGTGTGAGTTTAAACTGTTGGTTCCAGAAGAGCCACTTCTGTAATCCTCACTCCTCAGCTGAGCTTTGGCATGTGCAAAAGGGAAGAGAGAAAGTGAACAGAGCAGTTTGCTCCACAAGCAGTAGCATGTGGCAGTACCCAGAAAGGAAGGGGATCTAACTGTAAATTGAAGTTCTGATTGATTTTGTTTTTGTTTTAATGTCTTTCTAGATCTCCCCGGAAATCTTGTGTAAGGAGGGGATCAGAGTGCACCGTACTGTACAGCAGAGTGGGCAGTTTGTTGTCTGTTTTCCTGGATCCTTTGTGTCCAAAGTGTGTTGTGGCTATAGTGTTTCCGAATCGGTGCACTTTGCTACCACCCAGTGGACAAGTATGGGCTTTAAAACAGCCAAGGTAAGTTGAGCAAAGGAGTTAAAATGGATTCACGGCCCTGCCATCTAAAAGGACAGCAAAGCAGACATTCCAGGATCATAGCATTGTGAGACTAGTACAACTACGTCTATTTTTCTGGACTATTAAATAATAATAAAAAAAAAAAATTCTGCAAGGCATAAGACGATCCAGTGTTTTCAAAAAAGTGAGTTGTTAACTGACAGCTAAAGACTTCTGTATATATGAAAAATTCAGAAGATTGTTACACCTGCAGACCAGTTTGCAAGGAGGCTTTTCAGAAATCCCTTCAGAGCTAATGATGATACATTGTAATATGCTTACTAATTTTTTTTTTTACATGATGTTTTCTAGAACCATTAGAATCTCAGGTGCAAATATCTGAATAACTGTGCTTGTTAGCTCCTATGATAGGCAGAGTCAGTTAATACAGCTTTATTGCTTGTTTTTCTCTGCCCCTTCATTCAGGAAAAGCTGTTGATCAGGGCAATTTCAATTTTAATCGACTTGAAAATCCTTAGGTTCACTGACCAGCTCATCCAGTAGTAGATGTAAATAAATAACCTTCCCATTCCCTTTTCACATAACTAACTGAGGCAAGATGCCTGCAGAAACAGGTGAATTGTCCAGTCATCCTGATTCTGACAACATTTCTGTGTTCTTGGACAAAGAATACATGTCACTAATGGGGTTCCCAACCTACTGAAATACACTATGGGTTACAGATACTACTTTGGTAGTGTTTTATAGCTAAGCCATTAGTAAATGATCATTTACAGCTGCAGACCAAGTGGTTACTAAGTAATTAAAAGTAATATGTCCACACTTAGGTTTGGTTCTTTAGGGTTAATGCAATTCTTCCAGCCTGGTTGTACTAATTGTATATTAACTTAGTTTGAAATAAAAGGTTATTTTATTACATATTTATTTTGGGGGAAGGTGGGAATTGTGTATATATAAAGTAAGGCATAAGAATCCTGAGCTAACCTTTTCTGTCTGAACACACACAATTATATTAACTCCATATGCTGTATTTATTGCTCTATTGAACACTTGTTTGATATTGTGGAAATGCTACTCCTGTAACAGACAGAAATCACTATGCAGCAATTAAAAAGCTCTTGGTGCCTCAAATTTTGAAGAACAGTTTCTTTTGATTAATTTTAAGAGCTTTGCACTGGGTAAATGTAAGCTGACTGAAAATCCAGCAGATTCCAGTCTATGATAACCTGCCTTGGAAATTGAAGTCACAGCTCTCACAAACTTCACAAGAACCACAGCTAACATGTTTATATCAAAATAACTCTGGAAACACCTACTGCATTTTTCTTTTCCTTCTTTTCATCCCCCCACCCCCCTTCTCCTTCTCTCCTCAAACCGTCTTATGTTCTTAACTCCCTTAAATTTTGGAAATTATTCTGTGGTTCCTTCACTTTGACAAGGCACTTTGCCATCTTCAAAGGCTGGCCGGAATTGTGCTTTTCAGAGGTGGTGAGATGTTCTGTGTGTCAAGCAAGATTCCCCTTTTGGACTGTTAAATGAACTCTCTGATAAACAACTGTACCTTCCCACTTGTCTGTTCTCCACAGCAATACTGACAGTTTTTAGCCCTTTGATACATTAACTTTTGTTTTCATTCCGTGATACTGTGACCTGAATTTTTTATAGTAACTCTCTTTATATTACTAAATGATGTTGTTTCATTTCTGTATTGAATGACTGCTCAATTTCCTTTCATACACAGAAAAATGAAATTCTGCATCTGAAATTGCATTGATTTTAGTTTACAAGGAGTTAGGGATAATGGTTGGAATAAAAGAATTTGTATTAAGCCTGTGTATAGGGACAGTCAGGTTTCACCTAGTCCACACATGGAATCAGACTGGGGACTTCTAAAAAACACCCTAAGAGCTCTTTAAATTTTAAACTAAGGATGAGAAGAATGTTTAGAGTTGTGGTGGAAGAACATGTGGTTGGAGTGGCAAAGGGTTAACTCCATATCCTCCAATAAGGCATTGGGCAAAGTCAGTAAAACTCATTTAGGACATAGAAATTTAGGAATACAGAATATTGGATGAAATGAATGCACTCTGGGCTAGAGATCTGGAAATGAGAAGGAATGTCTGGTTTCAAAGGAGGGCCTTTGGTGGTAGAGGGCCTACCAGAAATTTGGTGGAAAGAGACTCAGCTAGTGCTGTAATACAAGAGGAGGAAGTACATAGGAAAGATGGAGTTAGTCTTCTGGTTGGAGCAGCACTGCTGCACACAGAGGAGAGCTTTCGGTCCAATAAGCCAGGTTTAACTCTGTCACCAGTGACAGAATCCCTGTGTGCTGATCTTCTTGTCCTAAATAGGAAAAGCATGGTATTACCACTGTATTCCTGACTGTCTAGCAAAGATGCTGGCTGGGACTGTACACATATTTCCCTCCACCCCTGTTTATAGTTTGGGTGAGGAATGTGCCTTTAAAATGCCACACAATTACGACTCCTTGGTTCCTGTCACAGAACTGTCCTACCCTGAGCACAGTGGGTTGCTTTCAGATGAAACCAAAGGGGAGGAGGCCCTCCAGAAGTGCACCTGATGTCCCCACTAGTGAAGAGCTGCGCTGTGATGGAGAGCAGAGATCAAGAACCTTGGAACACAGTAAAATGCAAAATATCCACTACTGTGGTGTTTCATTTCAAAAGGTGGCCTTGCATAAAACCAGGGAAGCTTTTAAAATTCAGAATGCAGAAAGAAGGGTTAAGCGTTTGCATGCAACATAGAAATTGCTTAAAGATGTTGTGTTAGAGGCTCGCAACACACGCACATTGCCTAGCAAAAAAAGAGAACAATTTTGGAAGACAAACGTCTACTAAGTATAGTGTGGCTCAACACCAGAAGGAGTCTGTTTGAAATGAGGCCAAAAAACCCCTTTGGTGTCCAGAAGATAAAAATGCAAGTAAAACCACCTCTGTAGCAAGACGTGTAAATACACAAAAATGGAGACCACAAAGAGATTTCAAAGAACAACTTCCTCAAGGCCAAAAGGAAAAAATAAATGTATAAAAGAATGAGAACAGGGCTTTTGCAGCAAGGTCATGGTCTCCAGGCCTTGAAACTTTTGGAAATATGTATGGACAAGAGCTGCAGTTGACAGAGTCTGTGAACATTTCTGGAAGACTTCTGGCAGGGTTCCTCAGAAAAGGCTTTTAATGAATTTAATCTGCCATGGACTGGGAGGTGAACTTCATACACCAAAAAAATAACCGATTTAAAGAGAAGCAGAGGATGGGAGCAAATGGTCAGTTTTTGTGATGGAGAGGAGGAGGTCTCTTTTTGCATTTCTCAGGAATTTGTACTAAGACCAGTACAATTTAATGTATCCATAAATAGCCTAGAAAGGGAAGCGAATAGCAAAACTAATTCTTTACACTGGGGATATTGATGGTGACAACAGCAAAAATTAAACTTATGAGATATTACAGAAATATTTCATGATACTGATTGATCCAAGTGAGAAAATGGTAGATGAAATTCAGTGTTGATAAATGCTAAATTTAAATTTTAAAAAATTATCCTAATTTGACAGACACAGCAATAGGTTCTGATGAGCTCTTGCTACTGAGAAAAGAGGTCTTTGGATTCCTATGGCACTGTCAGCCAAGTGCTTTGGAAAGGCTTAACAAAAATATATTGAATGTTAAGAATTACAATAGATGCCATATAGACAGAATACACAATAGATAGCAAAGCAGAAACACCACTATGTGGCACTATGGAGGGTCCTGGTGGGTTGTGCAGTTCTGAGTCCCTCATTGCAAAAGGATTGTAGAGGAACTAGAAAAGGCACAGCAGAGATGGATGGTTAAAGTTACGAATTAGCCTCTGTATTAAATATAAGAGAGCTACTCAGCCTGGAAAATGAATGACCGGGAGATGTATATGATAGCAATTCCAAATCACAAGTGTCAGGGTGATGATAATTATGAATGTTGGCTAACTTCCATGACTTTGAAAAATGTGTCATTAAAAGAAATAGGCAACAGTACAAAAGCAGACAAAAGTCTGTTCTAACATACTTACCTGCGTATTTCAGTACAGTATAGAAGAGAAAAATGCACATAGATTCAGAAATTCAGATAAATGCAGAGATAGAGCAAGTTGTGCTAAGCCTAGCACAGACTCGGGATTTCCCTGAGCTATCACCCAGCAGGAGCAGACCTTGCTTTTTTTCTCCAGCCACTCACTGTGGGCTTTTGTCCTGGCTGTGTGTGTTGCCCATGTGGGCTTTTGGCACGGCTTAGACTGTCTGTTCTTATGCAGCCTCAGACAATATGAGAAGCAAATCTGACATGGAAAAGCCTTCCCATAACACTCCTAACAGTGCAGCTCTTCCAACCCCACGCAGGGGCTAGCAGAGCAAATAGCTTCTTACCTGTGAACATCTTTTGAACTGTTTTTACTCAGCAAATTTAATTTTATGTGATAGATATGTTAGTTAACACATGCAATTGGTGCATATAATTTGTTCTGCTGAAAGAAGTAACCAGAGCATGTAATTAGGGTTACAAAAGAGGGTGAAAAAAATTAAGATTAAAAATTAATCCTTGGATTTGTGTGTGCTGAGTAGATAGTTGGCAGGCTTAACCACCAACCAAAAATGTCTCCTTCACATTACACTCCAGTTTTAGCATCATTTGAATGCTCTGACTCTACATAAATAAAAACATAAACCTCTTCATATACTGAGAAAATGCTGCACTTTTCCCAACTGCATAGTAAATAAGGAATTTGCCTACAAAAGAATTATTGAAAGAGTTTCAGCTACCAAAATCACTCAGTTTGTATTGACCGGAAAGATGTAACTTTAAAAGCTTTCACAGAGAGGAACCAACAAAAGTCAGAACTGACCTCCTGCCCTGCCCTTTGCCTCTTGTCTCCTTCCCTGGCATCTGCCTGTTTTGCTAGTTGTTGTCCTTTTTTATGTTTTAAAAGATGCAAAATAACACCAGTCCTGGCCTTCAAGCAGGTCATATGTGTAGATCTTACGCTATTTGTAGGCTGAGCCATCCAGTATTACTCAGCTTAAGTGATTGCATTGCTCCTCTTGGCCTCCACAGGAAAAATTAATGGTTAGGGAGAGAATTTTGAGGTGCTTGTTGGTTCCTCCACTTCAGTGAACTGCATGTGAGTCTACATCTGGGCATCCTTCTTTCTATTTTTCTCCTTTTCACGATATCTTTACTATTCTTTTCCACTAATGAAGTTTAAATTTCTTCTTTGAAAAAAGGGTACACCTGAAATGTGGTGACACCACTGTACTTGCATTTTACTTCATTCTCTTTATATATGCAGAATTTGCCTATCTTTACTATGTGTTAAATTTTACAGTAAAGCATATTAAGAAAAACAGCATACTGATTGACTTCTTAGCATATCATGCATTTTTTGCTCTCTACTGGTGACTGAAAACAGTGTTAGATGTAACAGGCACTAGGGTGTTCTCTGAGGAAGCAGTTGATTATGACTGGTAGCATGTATTTTGTTTAGGGTTTTGACATATTTTTTTGTGTGGCACTGGTTTACATAAAGCATGCGCAGAAAATCTTGCAACAGGAAGACCCAATTCAGCAAGGCATTTCCACTGAAAGGACTGATTTCTAACTAGCATTCATTTCAGTGAGTAGTTAGTGCTGGTTGTAAGCTGGAACATAAATACTTTAACTGGGACTATGGAAAAATTTTACTTTTGGTTGTTTCAAAAGGCTACTTTTTGCTTTAATGTCTTTTAAATATTAGTAATATTTAAAAGTAATTAGTAATATTAATTTATTAATTTTATTAATTTTTAATTAAATTCTTGGTAAGATTTTACTTTCAGATTCGCTCAGGAACTCATCTGTCAATTTCTTTCATTTCCTGTGCCAGGAAATGAAGAGACGACGTATAGCCAAACCATTTTCAATGGAAAAGTTGCTTTATCAGATTGCAACGGCAGAAGCAAAAAAAGAAAACGGACCGACTCTGAGTACGATATCATCACTTCTTGGAGAGCTCAGGTAACAAATTTGGGGCCTGTTGTACCTATTTGTTTTCATTGACAGACTCCAGAGGTGGAGGACGTAAGTAACCCTTTCAGACATGTCTTGCCCCTACTTAACCAAGCAAAAGCCCAACAAACATATCTGAAGACAGCCACACATGAAAGAAGGAGTTTCCTTGGCTGTAGCTGATGTGAGAGTGCCTGTGGTTAGGATGTCTTACTCTAATTCCCAATGTTGGGCACCATCAAAGAATTAAAGCTGTAGTTTACATTAGGTTTTTCTTTTGCTAATTCTTGGTGCTGAGAGTCAAGATATCCCGATGCATTGTGTGAACTACATGGAGCCAAGTGGTCAAACATCTTTATTGAGTTTTTCAATCTCTTGGCATCAGTAGCCACTGTCAATCTGTGTAGTGGGTTTTGCACCAGGAACCCTTGTCTTTGGCATCAAGATCGTTATATTACACTTGTAGAAGATACTTTGTATACAGAAAGTTGTCTTGATTTAAAAGTGAATAAGTGAGCAGGTTATGCACGCATGCTAATGCATCTTGCATTAGAACTTGAATGTTTTAAATAAAAGATTCACCCTCCTTTTTCTCTCCAATATTAAGGAAACATGTTTAGGGTTTCTCTTAAGATAGGTGAGAAAAGAAAATACAATGTTGCCTGGCTTCCTGTGTAATGATCTTCTCTTTTGTTCTCTACCATGTAGTTGCTACCTATCTTTCAAGTTTGTGACAACTGATACTCGAGATGTCAAGAAAGTTTTGATGAATGGAGTCTACAAACTGTATTTAACTAAATAGCATGTTCATTTGGAAAATTTCCAGTGACATATTGAGGGGGAAAACAGCACATGTGTTGTTTTAGTGTTCAGAAAGAAATGCAAAGAGGTGTGCTGACTGCTTTACCTTCAGCTGGAGGGAATAATCATGCTCCAGTGCCTTTTTTTTCCCCTTGAAGAGAAAAAGTCTGCAAGTGCAAAAGGCGAAACAGAAATGTTGGTGCTTGCTCCTAGACCATCACATCGACCTCTATCAGAGTGGTTCTCAAACTTGTTCTAATGGATAGGTTGGAATTCACTGGAGGATATCAGTCCTTCCTGTGGCTCCTTATATGAAACAAAATCCCAAACAAAATCTGTAAAGAACCAGCCCCATACTAAGAGGAATACTGTACCATATTTTTTTCCTTTGCTTTGTTTTGCTTGTTTGTTATGTGTCTTTTGCTGCCTCCTCTCCTGATCTGCCTTGGTTGCTCAGTTTGCCCGTGCCATTTGCTTAGCTTGGCTCTCCACCCATCTTCAGCTGTGTCTGGTGGTGCGCTTTTTTATTCTCCCCTTCCATCTGCTCAGCTCACTCCACACTTGCTGTCTTCCAGTCAGCTCCAACCCAACCTGCTCTCCTACTGCTTTAGAGTTCAGCATAGGAGATACTGTCCGCCTTACAGACGCTGTGGGTGAAGGGCGGCTGGAGGGCTTGGTTGTTATTCTTGATTGACATCTCGTTCTTTTTCCCCTGGGTGTACAGCAAGATCTTCGTCTTTTGGCACAATCACTTGCCCTGCTCCCCCTTTCCTGCCCGAAGCACCTCATGGCAGCAGGTCCTTGGTTCATCTCTGCCTCCTGATGAACGTGGCTGTTACTCCTGACAGCAACGGCTCCTCTTCCTTCAAGGTGGCTTTTGGCAACTTCAGGAATGACAGTCATGTTAGCCACAGCTCCCGACTCTCCACATGGCCCTGAGCAACCATCAACCTCCGGGAAGTACTCGGCAGTCCCCAGTTCTCTGTGGAGCAGTTTGAGAACCATTGGCTTGATGCGGTGGTCGCTGTTAAAATCCGGAGATGATAGCTTTTGCAGTCAGGCAGCGCTTCTGTGGTGCTGGCTGTCTCTCACCTTGCTTAGGGAATGCCACCAACCTCCGAAAACACTCAGGGCTTTGCTGTGTGGAGCTAAGGTTTCAGTAATGATGGTGGTAAAAGGGTGATCATGTGGCTTTGCTGGTGGCATGAGGTGATGCCAGTGTCTAATTGCACACCCCGTTCACAGGGACACGGAGCTGAGGCAGCGGCGGCAGCTGTATGAGGCGGGTCTCCACTCTTCAGCGCGCTACGGCAGCCACGACAGCAGCAACACCGGGATGGATGGAAAGAAAAAGCCTCGAAAGTGGTTGCAGTTAGAAACGTCAGAGAGGAGATGCCAGATTTGTCAGCACCTGTGCTATCTTTCCATGGTGGGTAAAATCCTCTGCTGCCGGTGGGGTCCTGTCCCCCTCTTCTAAAATTCTGTTGAACTGTGAGCATTTGAGAGGCAGCACATGACCACAGAGTCATCTCATGCACTCCTTGCAAGACACAGAGATGTTGATTTAGTTGTGCCAGAACACCTATCACCTCGGCCAATGGTGACAGAAGACAACAGTTAGTGTCAGCTAACTTCCCTCCCTTGTCAGGAAGGGATAAACCAGTCACTCAGCTGCTCTTGGACACCCGTGAGCATGTTTGCATTGCACTAGGAGGGGGTAACAGAGATACCTGCAGGTTGCCAGTAGTATTAAGTCATGGCAGAACAGGTCTCAGGATGAGCTGGCAGCTCAAATACATGCCCCGAGTCTCAGGCATGCAGCTACAGCCCGTGCTGCAATGATTTCCCTGCAAGCCAAATTGCAGGGTAGATGTATCCCATCTGTCAAGCTGTTTGCCAAACTGTCTGTTCAAAACCAGCAGTCACGCCCATAAACTTTTCTCTGTTTTTAGAAGTAATTGCCTACTGGCTTTTGAAGATGTGCTAACCACCGTGGTGACATTTCGATGTTTTTAGCTGTATGCAGAACACCTACAGATACAGCTATTTCATTGAAAACACCAGAAGCCCTTCCCACAACCTTATTATCATTTAATTCCAAGAACAGATATTTAAATAAACATAATACAGTGCATTTGAGTCCATATTTATGTCGGTCCCCTCTCCCTACCCCCATCTTTTGGCAGTTCTTTTGGTTATAGATGTTAGGCTTTCAATGGAAATGAAATGTTACTGTAAATGATCAGATGTAGCCATTTCCTTCCCTAGGACAGAATATGCTGTCTTTATATATGTCTTTAGACCACTGTTTAAGCAGCGCTAATTTTAAGTAACTTTAAAATGAGTTTATTTAAAAAACCCAACAAAACAAAGCACCAACCAGAACCTCTTAATTCTGGTCCATTTGCGCTGGAGTAAGTGTAATCATGGGAGGGATTTTTCCTTGTCACTCTTTAACAGTAGTTGGGGACAAAAAAATCAAGTTGGTTGTTAAATTTCAAGCTGAGTGTGCAGGCTTGGCAGGCAGCCAGCCAAGCAAGTATAACCTCTGCTGAACAAGACAGTAGCTGACGAATCCTGTGGTTAAGCTGATTTTATCCTTATTCAAGACAGCATTTTAAGTAATGGGAAACTGCTCCTTTCAGGAGATCTTCAGACGGCATAGAAGATGCCAGTAAATGCATATACCATTTGGATTTAGCCTTCATTACTACTGGTGTTTTGTTTTGTTTTTTTTAAATTATATGTATTTGCCAACATTAGCACTTAAAAAGGGATATGTTCGTTCTTCTTACTACACATTCTGAATCATTTCACAATGTGTGATGTTTATGCCTCCTTCCACTAACTTGCAGTAAAATCCAGCTTTAGTGATTCAGACAGTAGTTCAATATTGTGTGCATAACACGGCTACAATTATGGAGCTTACTGCACTTCTGACCCCCACCTCTGCTCTTTTATACAGGTTGTACAGGAGAATGAAAATGTTGTCTTCTGCTTGGAGTGTGCCCTGCGGCACGTGGAGAAACAGAAGTCTTGTCGGGGGCTGAAAATGATGTATCGTTACGATGAGGTCTGTACTGGCACAGCTGTGTGATGCTGGGGGGCTTTGATACTCAAAACTTAGGGGTAGGCTTAACTCTGCCTTTGTCCTACCGAGACCTCAGGAAACCGGTCTTGGGTTTGTTGTTATTGTGGGGGGTTTTTTTTGGGTGTGCAAAGAAGGCACTTTATTATTATCTAAGTAAAACAAACAGAGAGAAACACGATGACCAAGATGAAACCTGAAGCATAAACTGCATGAATATGTGTTACAGAAGAGAGAAGACATTTAATGCTTTGGTATGCTGTCAGACTGGTAACTTCTGTACTTTAGGATACCTTCCCTCTGTTGGGAGGGAAGTTCAGCTGAAGCAAGTTCAGCTGTCTTATTCCAGTCCAGCCTGAACATTCTTTAAGGCAGACTTGCAGAGCACATGTAGATCAGAGGTCCGGTAACAGCTCCAAGCACATGTGACGATGGATAATCACAGAACTCAAGTTGGTGATTTAGGGCTGTGCCTGGGTTCTGGGCTAATGCTACGTGTCTCCACCTGACCAGCTGGCCCCATTTCTCCCTTGGGTGTGAGGGGACAGGGGCAGAATAGAGACTGGGGCAGCAATTTACCATTAGCCTGAAAGGTAAATAGCGAAGCAGTGGGAGAAATTACAAAATCAGCTTTTGGGGAGCAGCACTTGGTACAAGCAGCTTTTTGAGATGGGCTTCTCAGCAGTTTTTGAGCACTGTATCTCTGGTTTTTTTAAGTGACTGAAGAGCAGTTGCTAATTTGTGTTTTGTTTTTCCTACTTCCCGAACAGGAACAAATAATCAGTCTTGTCAATCAAATCTGTGGAAAAGTATCTGGTAAAAATGGCAGCATTGAGAACTGTATCAGCAAGCCTACACCAAAAAGAGGACCTCGTAAGAGAGCGACAGTTGACGTGCCATCATCTAGGCTTTCATCCTCCAGTTCATCCAAAAGTGCTTCAAGTTAATCCTGAAGATGCCAACACTCTCATTTTGTCAATTTATATATATTTTTTGTAATTATTATACCATAGTTTGGAGTACTTGCTGTAGAATACAAGCTGTCTTTGCACTAGCTCTAAAGAAGATTTTCTTCTGGTTTTAGAGAACTAATTTTGTTTTAGCATTAAACTGTTGAAAAAAATTTTTTTTTTGTACTTAGAATAGATAGATACAGCAGTCTGATTTTTTTAAACTGCCGTATGTTCACTGTTTTGAAACCGGCAAGGGGCTGATAAAATATTAATTTGTATTGTCCCTATGGCTGAAAAAAATAAAAAGCCTTTTGGTAATTGTGAAAAAAGGCTTTTAACCCATTTTTTGGATAGGTTAAAGTTTGATGTGTTTTATAATTTGTTCTCCAGTCATGTGAGCAGATTTTTCTAGAGAGAAAAGGGATAGGAGACAAAAACTTGAAAGAAATTGCTTTACTTTGGCTGTCTTTTATTCTGTCACAGCAAGATGAGTTTTGTAATTTTTTAAATTGGTGAATACACACTTTCTTTGGGAGGTTATGGCAGCTGAAGATGGACTTTGTTTCCTAACTGTAGGCAAAAGGAGGAGATTTGGAGTATGTTCTCTTTTACCAGCACATCACTATGCATCTGTTTTGAGGGGGAAAAAAAAAAAATTTAAAAAAACAAAAAAAAAAAAAAAAAAAAAAGAGGAAAAAAGACTGCCTGCCTTGAGGAGTCATGTGAGGGAAAACTGTGCCTGATTTCATTAGGAAATCCATTCTGTTATTTTTTGGTGCTGTTGGCTACTTTATCAAAAACCCTTCAATAGCATCCTTTAAAAATAAAAAAAAAAAGGAAAAAAAAAGAAAAAAAAGTGATTGAAGCCATAAGTGCTTCTTTTGTCATAGACGTGCAATCTTTCTAACATTCCATTTCCATTCCACTGCTGTTTTTCACACCTTTACACAGTCAAGCATTAATTTTTGTTTTGAATTTGTTTCATTGTATGATCACATTTAGAGCCACTAGCAGGTCTGCATATTTCTTTTGAATGTGAAAATGCATTTGCTTTCATCTTGTCTATTTTTTCTCTTCATGTTGTAACAAAAAGAAAAAAAAAAATCACACCTTTTGTACATATGCCTGTAAATTTTTTTAAATACTTGAGCCTTTTCTTGGGGTGGGGGGAGGGATGGCAAAGAGACAAGATGAAGAAAAGCCTTACGTTTCACTTTCTTCATCGGTTGGATTGGATGCTTACAGGGTTTTTCTTGTAACATTTATAAGTGCTGCTTACATCACTGAACAACAACAAAAAATAATAATGGAGTAGCTGTTGCCCTTTTCTGGTTGTGTGTACAGTATGTGTGGAATAAAAAAGGGAAAATGTTTTCACAAACTGTTTTGTTTCGTAATTGAATTCAACAATACCGTAGCTACCCATATTGCACTGAGCTTGCCAGTGGTGACTGTCAGGAAAGTCCTATAATACAATTTGTTGGTTGTTGTTGCAGAAGACTGAACTGTTTTGGAATATTTAACAATAACATAAACAGAGTCAAGTGTTTTCAAATGTGGTTGTCTGGTTTTTATGGCCTTGCTGTGTACTTTTCCCTCTTGACAGTAAACTTCTGACTATGGCTTACAGTTTGACATTTAATTTATTAGCGCTGCTCTGCTCTCTTTCCTTGTAAGGAAAGACTTCATGTTGTTTATTGCCAGTTTTTTGTTTACTTTCCAGGTTTGTACTACAAGGTTTAATAAAAAAAACAAAACTTTTTTGGACATTTTGTCTGTCTTCTGGAAAGCAAGAGAGTAAAGGAGGCTCCTTCAAAAAAAGTTTCTTTCAACAGATGCTTTGTTGAATAGTAAATCTCTTACTGTGGGTAGTGAGCTTCTAGCCTTCCTTTCCCAGACAGGGGTTAGGAAACACTTTGTCAGCTAACAGTGAATCCTTAAGGAAACTGGCCGCTTCCCAGCTGGCGAGCAGCAGGAGATGCCTCATTCCCTCGGTTTGTCAGGGCAGGTCTTTGGAAGGGATCTACATCACAGCTCATCCTTTTACTTACGCTGTTTCTGATTACATTCCTTCCCTCCGTGCATGAAGAGCAGGAGCCAGAAGCCTTCTCAAAGGAGAACAGATCCCTGCAAATAGAGCATGAGACTTGACAAGCAACAGGTGTTAGACATGTTCAGATCTCAAGTTTAGAGAGAAAAATGACTGCAGAAAAAACGGCAATAAGATGATGCCTATAGGTCCTAAAGTTTATAAAATATATGCACTTAATTTATAATTAATTCAGGTTTATTTCCCTTGCACTGCTGGCCTGCATCAGTGTAGTCAAACAGCTGTTACCATGGAAAAGCACATTACACTAGTGCTTCCAATAACCATTTTTTTTTTTCTGAATTAGGCTCCTCTGTATACTGTCATGGATAAAATACTTGGGTAGTCAAGTAAAAGACATGGTTGGGATAGAAATACTTTATTTTATCTCGAAAGAGGAGTTTACACAATGCTAAGATACCTGCTCCACAAGGAGTGTAACATTTCAATATGCATCTCTCCTCCTTTTCAGGTTCTTATTTTTTTCCTTAACACCTACAATAACTAAGTTGGTCCTGAATAAGAAGTGTGAGAACAGTAAACACTGCTGCATTCATAGACAAAGGCAGGAGGCAGACAGTAGGTAGTAAAGAGTAGAAAATAACTTTTCATTTTGGTTTGAATCCTAAATCTTCAGTTGCAGCAGCTGAAAACATGCAAGGAACAATTTGGGTTCAGTATTACACATCAACTCTTAAGTATTTCCAATCAGCCATTTAAAGGTTAGTGGTCAAAGTAACTTCTATCTTTCCCCTTTAATTCTCTTATACATAGTATATACAACAGTTTTACTGCTCCCCTGAGCCCCAAGACTACTGTTAAAGTGTGTGTGCTTTAGGCGTATTTTTTTTCTTTAAAAACCAACCTCCATATGACTGGCAATTTTGTAAAAAGGCAGTTTTACTAAGTAAAAAGATCTGGCTGTTATGCTTGGTTAGCAAACTGTTACACAGGCAAGCTCTTCATTCACTTGTTCATTCATTCAGAAGTCATTCTTAAAGGATATGGTTTTACGATTCAAATAGTTTGAGAGTCACTTTCATCACTAGCATCTGAAGCACACTTTCTTTCAGTTACAGCAGCAAGGGCAGTGTCCACTTGAACTTCCTCTTCGTCAGACTGAACAACTGGAGACTCTCCTTCACTTGCATCTTGGCTGGCAGAATCAGTGCAGGTTGAGGACAGCGAAGACAGTTTTTGTCGTAACTCAGACTGGCTCGGGACCTGAAGACTTATCTCATTCACGTAGGTGTTGGTGTCAGGGCCTTATAGTTGGAAAAAGAACAACAACAAAAATCAAGCTTTGGCTCGGCAAGGGAATCGGTAAGTCAGTACATTAACATTAGCTCAGCACTGGTTAGTGAGTCACATTCAGGCTGTTTTCCTCCGTTTGCAAAACACCATTAAAAATCCCTCCCAAAACACAAAGCTGCTTTTGGCTTTTCTGAAGTTGATCTCTCATAACAAGCCACAGGCTGGTTTTAATCTGTTGATGGGGCGTATGTCTCTCACTCATTCTAGAATCGCTAATGCTTGAGATAAATAAGGTAAGATGGCAGCAGCATTAAGTCCTGACTGTTAAGAGACATAGCTGATGGCCTGTTTGCCTTTTAGCAAAGACCACTTAATCCTCCTAACTGACTTTAATAACGTCCACTCAGACGTCAGCATGTGCTGAGAATCATCACCAAGAGGAAAATCCTCCCAACAAACTGTCCAACTGAACGACACAAACCCTGGGGAAATAAAAAAAAACACCAAAAAAACTAGAAGACAGGCACTAATAGCCATCTCCAGTTTTGACTAAAAATGAAGATGCAAAAGCAAAACAAATTCTTGCCCATGTCATGAAAGCATTCGTCTGGTACAGCTGTACCATAGCTCAAGTCCACAGGAAGGGGATTTTAAGACTATGCTTCCTCGATATCCTGTGCAAAAAAGACTTCTAAGCAAGTTCAGTTTAACAGTGTTTGCTTGCAGTTCAAGAGTTCAGGTTTCAAAATTAAATTCTCCTCCCTGGACAGTTCCTGACAGTCAGAAGTTAAATTGAGGCAAGATGTAAACACTGTCTACGTGCTCTGCCAAATAAAGCCTTTTTTTCCTTCTCTATAATACAAGTGTTTCTCCATAGTCAGCGCACCCACCTTCAGCACTGCGTAACTTTAGTAAGAAAATACTCCTGAAAATCTGTGAGATTTTGTTTTAAAAATGTTTCAGAAGGGTCAGATGGATGGATGAGCTGATTGCTACACCTTAGCTCTGCTCAGGCTGGTGGCAGAGCAGAGTAGTTCAAACTACACTGCCCTATGACTGGTCCCCATAGTCTTACCAAGTACCTGAGTTAAATTTTAACAAGGAAAATGTCACAACAGCATCTGGAGGTAAGAGAAGCTTCTTGTACTAAATACCGTTGCTCTGGCACATTTCTTTCCCTAACTAGCTGCAATCTTAAATTCTGGTCCTAAACTTGGACAGCAACTTTATGTGACATTGTAGTAGCTCCTCTGGGACCCAGGAACTCTGTGGGGAAATGTGTCCTTGGCAGGACTCCAGTTTCAACACAAGCTGATAAACAACTGTGATGTACATTCACAATTTTGACAGCTGACCAATTGGCCTGGGCAGAGAACATCCTGGCTGTGTCACTCCAGGATATCTGGCAGGTCTTCACTGAGTTGCTTCTTGAGGTAGTGCATGAATTTATATTGACTGCAAGTGATATTAGGAAGCATGAGGCATCCCTAGAAATTTTAGAGACACCTGCCTTTATGTTGTGTACACCTGCATGCATTAGATTAATTTACACAACACACAGAGGAGGAGTTTTCAGAAGGGACAGAGCTAAGTAAATTTTTCAGTTCGATTGCTTGCCCTGACCACCCATTTCTCCCACTGACAGCAAAATGAAGAGTTACCTTTAAGTCATCTCATTTTTCTGAGAATTAAGAGTATCGCATATGTAGTTGATACTAGGGTACCAGGTTCCTAGCACAAAAAGCCCTTATTCAGAGGGAAATGAATCATCGGGAACCACAACAGCAAGGTTCACAAGACTGTTACACTGCAGTAGGATTAGCTGTCAAGGAGTAAGTCTTGCTGCAAGTCCAGCCAACCTCTGCAGGAAGGCTGCAGTGCTGGAACATCACAGCATGGGTACATTACGTTAGTGTAGGTGCATATATATACACTATCTATACATACATGCTGTAACACATTACAGCACAAAATAAATCACATCGTTTTTTTCAAAGGCTAATAATTTTTACATCTATTTAGGAGAAAAAAACTCCGCTACAACCAACCCCACCTAGTAGTTTCTGCACTTCCTTAGATCATCCAGTTAGACTGTTTGCTGTTAAGACGCGAAGCTTCTTAGTCCAACATCTGCCAAAGACCGAGCAAGGGGAAAACAGTCCTAGATTCTGTAATTACTTGCATGCTCAAATGACGATCAATTTTAATAATGCATTAATTGGATGCCTATCCAAAACCAGCCATCTGCATTCAGTTTTTGCAATGAAACACAAAATCCTTTAGTAGTCAAGTGTGCCTTGACTATTTATTGTAAGCTTTTCAGATTCACAGCAGGTGTTAATCACCTGTACATAGGGAGTACTATAAGTACTTTTATAAAAATATTTCAATCTGCATTTTCAGAAGAAATCAAAAGTACATTTAAAGGAACTTCATCATCTCCCCCAACAAAAATCATTTTGGCTCTTCTGAGAAAAGGCATTTTAGTACAGAAGTTTTTAATTGAGAAAACATAACTTCCACTACGCAGACACTAATTCCCTACCTTTATGCAGATTCCTCATCATGCTGCAACTTGGCAGAACACAAATATGGTTTTGTTCATCAGAACACATAAACAACATTTTGGATTAACTTAATCCAATTTAACATTATTAGCAGAAGGAAGGCTACATGAAAGAGCTGCACTGTCATACTCACTATTCAGAAGCTTCTAGCACACTGTTATGTTTTATATATGTGTGTGTGTGTGTGTGTGTGTGTGTGTGTGTGAACGGCTGTGTTGAGCCATTTCTCTGAGTATCTCTCACTGAAGATCTCACACTATACAACTGGTCCAAATTTACCAAGCAACATTCTGGACTTTCTGTTGATGTTTGTTAAAAAGTCCTCAGTTAATCCTATACTGAGAAAAATGCACCTTAAAACAGTGTGTAACATATCACCCATCCATACTCTGATGAATACAACAGGAAGCTGTAGTAACTAGATGAAAAAAGAGACAGTCCAGAAATATCACGTAGTTTTGCGTCAAGCTCCCTTGTAAAGGAACTAAATGTTTTGAAAAGCACTAATGAAGAATATTTCATCTACCTGAAGCATAATGTTTTACGAGACAACATCATCGATTACAAATGAGAGCAATTCTGGTGATTTGTCACTGTGTCTCGAAGCACACTGTCATTGCTAGTACCATACCCAGCATGGGAGAAAGCATATTATTGTCTTCGCCTCCTGAGTTTAAGAAGACATCAAGTGCTTCCTGGTCAGACATGTCCATTAGGTCCATCTGTTCCAGCATGTCCACATTCACTTCCATGGAAGACATACTTCCAATCGGTTCTGCAGTAAAAACAGTGCAATGAGCAAACAGACAATCAGCTACATGATGTTATCACATACCAAGGCTTCAATAGCTGCTATTATTGTGTGCATTAGCAATAATGAAACAAGGAAAGGAAGGAACACACCCAGAGGAGCTGCTCAGCAGCAATTTCAGCCCAAATCCAAGTGCACTCTGTGCAATCTCCGTTGTGAAACTAACATCCATTACTGTTTTCGTAAAACCAAACGTTTTTACAAACAACATTTATAGCAAAAGCATTGTCAGAAATATGGTAGGATGGGGCTCAGGGGCAAAGATTGGAACTTTCCATTTTGGAACACTCAAATTCTCTCAATTAAAAGTCTTTTTAGAGAAAACCAAACATATTTAAGCACACAATGTCAATATACAAGGGGTATGGAAATTCAGAAATAAGGATTAATGCTAACAGAGAGCAGCCATTCTTCCTCTCAGCTAATCTAAGAAATGACAGTAGTATGCAAAACCTAGGCTCATGCCCAATATCTTCTCCCAGCATGGGGATTGCACATTATTAATTACTCAAGCAAATTACTTATTACTGTCAATATAATACTGACAACTTGCAAGGGAATTAAATACTTGGATAAGCATCTTCTTTCTTGAGCAACAAAACGCGCAAACACAAAACAAATAAGTTCAGGGGTACCCAGATTTAAGCCCAGTTGCTACATGTGTAGCATCAAATATTAAAATGAGCAGTTTATTGGTTTATGTAAATTTAAAATTACACTCTTAAAAGCAATCATAGGTGAACTGAGATGAGATCCTTCTATTTGATTGGTTTTTTTCCCAAATATACTATAGCTCCGTAGTTTTGCATGTACTGCAAGACCAAATCTTTCATAAACAGTTTCTTTGATACACATGTGTTCCACATTATACTAAAAAGCCATCCTTCCAAATGTTAGGTAGCCTAACACTGAAACCCAGCTGTGTGTCCAGTACTACTAGCCCATGAGAATGTCCACTTTTAGTGTAATGGACTATATATTACAGAAAGCAGGAGACCCAAACTCAGTTCCCCACTGGATCACAAATTTAGACTTACATATCCCACCTCTCCCTAGCTACCCATCTAAGAGCATCTTGCAGATGAGTATTTATAGCACCCAAGCAGAGAAATGGAAATCTTGGATTGCATTCCCTGCTCTGACATTACAAATGATAGCAGAACTGGACTTGGAACAGGGACAGAATCTCTACGTTTTTTCCTGCTGCATGAATGCATAATTTCCCACTTGCTTCCTTACTGGTCCAACAATCCCTGCATTTTGGCCCAACAGATGGAAACTTCCCACACAGAAGTGTCTGTAGTCTGTGGCATTCTTGTGCTTTAACTAGTCCAGAGATGCCAGACTTGCGTCATCTCGTAATAAGGAGAGCCCTTTATCTGACCTTCCCTGTACTAATCACACACCCTGCATGTTACACATGCAGTGGAAATAGCTACCACCTGGGAACTGTTTTGCAATGCAACACTGAGCTTTCCTCTGCACTTTTCATTTTTTTCCTGAGGCACCTCCTTGCCAGGTGACAATCCCAGGCTTTGGAGCTCCAGTGGACAGAAGCAGCTGCCTCCATCCATATCTTTATAGACATAGATGCACTCTTCAGCTCTGAAGTGCTGTTCCAGATGCACTTCAGTGCTCTGCATTTCCTCAGACAAGGAACAGAGTCTGACTAATTTTCTAAGGTATCTAGTTCCCCCGGGACACGAAGTTTGTTTGATTGGCTTATCTGAAGTTCCAGTTCCTTTGAGGAAGAATCTGGATGCTGCAGTGTGTTAAAATCGCGTCTGACTCTGACCCCTCAACAATGTTCTCCACGCTGTGAGTTCGTGCATTACACGGAATGTATTTCAAAACTTGCCTCGCCTCTCTGCTATCTGCAGGTATCCCGTAGAAAGGTATTGCTCCATGTCCTGCTGGAAGGCTTCTTCAAAGAACTTCTGACGTTCCTTTAGCTTCATCTGCTGGGTGTGCTCCATGTCCAAAACCTTCTGTGCATGTTCAGCATCTAGTTCAGCTGAGCATAAAACAAACAAATAAATAAAATAATTGCATGTATAGCCCCCTGACTCTCAGAATTTAAAAGCTACGGAACCAGTTCGATACTGACAGATTGTTACTACAGACTGTTAACACAGGCTGTTATGAAAGAAGGCTTCTGGGCTTCGCAGCTACATTTTAGAACAGGATAAGAATGCTATATTAGGCAGCATAACCTTCACATTAAAATGATGTCATAACTATTTATTATCTTGAGGCAAGATGCACATGTCCTGAGCTGTATAAACAGGAATACCTGAAAGCCCCTGTCCACCAACAACAGGGATTTCAGAATTCTGCCAAAAAAACCTCAGACAATGATGCTTCTGCAATCATATCTGCCTAATGCACACGGAAGTAATACCTTTAATTTGAACATTGCAGCACATTTCCACCACAATGCAAGTGGAAAGATACATATATAGCTATGTGTACATAGACATAAATAAACATACATATGTGTGTGCGTGTGTGTGTGTGCACGCGTATGTGTCTGAGATTCTGGGTTTGTCAGCCTTCAGACAGAATGGAAAAATCCTGTGAAGGATATCCTACATGTAGCACAGGTATGTATCCACAGAAACTGTGAAGGCAGCCTGAGTTGATAGGAGGTGGGTAATCAGTACTGTTTTTAAAGACACAACCACACAGGCATTAATAAATATACAGCAGCAGAGAAGACAATGACACCAACACCATAAACACAAAGCCAACTGCCATGAATTACCAATATGACACCAAACAGAAAGGCCCAGCTCATACAGCCTGTACAGACACACAGTGACAACTGAATTTGCTTAGACACAGCTATGCTGGGTCTCTGGCAGTTCCTCTTTCCTCCTGCAGCAAAGGAAGTATTAGGCAGAATATCATTAGAACTCCTTCCCCGGTCTTGCTCTACAGGAGTCACTGACTGGCCAGAGGATGTACAAAGAAAAGAATCGTGCTGTTTAGTGAAGGATAACATCTTCAAAAATAAAAAGATGTGGCTGCTATTAAAATATCAACAGTAGCCAGACCACTATTAGGCTATGCTTCAGAAAAATTGCTTATTAGGAGGAATATGTAAACTGGAACTCTTCCTCCCAGAGTTCTCTGCTCACTTTCCTGAACCAGTCTCGTGAGCACTCTGCTTACAATAAAACAAGAATTTGCTACCGCTGAACTGCTGATGGAAGGGACAGAGGCAGCAAGAAGAGCTGCTGGTCTGTTCTACCCATTAGAAGAAGCTCCAACAAATACCACTGGGTGAAAAATGTCCAAGCTTTCACACACCAGACAGACACAGCTAGAATATGGCATCCACATGGATAAATGCTGGAAGAGCGCAAGGTTTTCTAGGACAAACATTGTGTCAGTCTTCTAGGAAAAATGTTATGTTAGTAATATTTTACAACACGGACACTCATTTAAACACATTTACCATTACAGAGATTATTACCCAAATGCAGAGCATGTTTTATTAAATCAGGCAAAAGCATCAGAGAGCAGTAATTCACCCTGTTGCCTGCATCAAGGTCACAGATCATACACAGAAGCAACTGAGCTGTGAGAGATGCCAAAAGAAGCCAGAAAACCGGACTGTCTAACACACCAAATATTCATTAAAACATCAGTAAATAAGCTGAAATCTTTTTCTTAAAGCAGATTTCAGAGGTAAAACATCAGTGTATAAAAAGAAAAGTATCTTCCCTGAAGGCAACATGTCTTTATTATCAATTACACTGTGGTGTATGATGACTCTGTGTCCCCTGCAGCAACTCCTTTAATACAGGCCTGAATGATGAGCAATTATTAATAACATTGTCTATGATGCAGAAATGCTATTCAATTGTAATAATAAAAGCCAGAGGCTCTCACTGACAACAGAAATTTCCTGTCTTTCTCATGATACATTCTGACAGTTTTGCACTCTATATTGGGAGTTCAGGATATTTTTAACCCCGAAACAGAGATGGCATCCAAGTAAGAGATGAGAGTGATGCAAGCTCTTTCTTAACACTGAGCATTCTGTTTTTAACTTCTGCCTAAAATGGTCTGTTAAACTGAAATTGTCCCCAGCCAAAGCTAAATGGCAACAGCTGCCTGCAGTGCTGATGTGTTCCATAGAAACTCTAGATACACATTCTTGAAGAGCTGTCACAGGCTCCTTCTCCAAAGTCTGTTACAGAGTTAACATCAAGAACCGTGGTGCACGATTTCACGCTCTGCCAGGTGTAATAAAAGTTGCTTGCCTAAGCAAAACCCAACTGCTACATTTGCGGTTTCTGTTTGTTGTCAGAAATATTAAGGACGGCTAGACAAAGCCAACAGTCAAACGTGAAACCACGGAAAACGGGTGCATTGCTTCTTTTATAAAGCTTTTTTTTTTTCTTTACATTTTCCATAAGCCAAGTGTAGTTTATAAAACCCTGAATAGAGGCAGCACCAAAGGAGTTCTAAGAAAGACAAGAGTATCACCCATATCCCATCACACACTGCTCATACGAACTCTTCGCGGGATGCAAACTGAGACCTGTCACACTTAAAATACTATTGTCTTTTTCCTTTCACCACAAAATCGTACCTTTCAATTACTAACTGCACCTATGTCTCAATCACACTGCTGTGCACTGAAAAAAAAAACAACAAAAGACAAACTACACTGAAAATGCTAATGCACAATTAGATGCAGACACGCAGGAATTGTCACAATAACCCAAATAAAAGGTGACTTTAATTCTCCACGAGATGACCTTTAACAGAACAGAAACTAAAAGTAGGCAAAACATTTCTTAAAAATTGGAAACTCGAGGGCTGACGTACAGCCTCCTGCACTATCCCCAGGGACAGCCCCACGGCCAACACACGGCTCCCCTCCCTTGCCATCACGATACAACCCACAGCCAGACTCCCCCACGCAGAGGCAGCGCTCACCCACAGAGCTTCATGTGCTACTAAACCTCATTTCCTCCAACACAGCTCTGCCTCACCCTCCCCGTGCAGGTGTCGGAGCACAGAAATGGGCTGACCCTTGGATGAGTCACCCCAGCCTGAAGGAGCCCCCACCGAGATGCTGCACTGCCCTTACGTCCTCTGGCCAGGTGAGGATTTATCCAGAAGTGTCAGGGAACGACCCAACTTCTCCAAACACCTCAGCATGAGAAAAATCTGTAGTCATCATTTGCTTCTGTCCCTGTGAATAGTGTTTATACCCCGTAATGGGGCTGGAAAGCTGCACTAGTCAATTCCAGTCATTAAAAGGAGTGCCCTGTGCTCTCAGAGGTCAGTGGGAAAAAAACCACAAACAAACCAAAAACAGAATATAGAGTGTAGTCCTCAAAGCACTGATCTTCCCTATAGGTGTTTCTCCCCCTCAGCCTTTTTTCTGGGGAAAAAAAAAATCACCATACAGCTGTACAAATAGGCCAAAATCTTAGGAATCAAGGCAAGACTAGAAGCACAATATTCTTTGGTCCATGTTTCCACATCTCAATTTGCATTTTTTATATCTTTCTGCAGACAGTAGCTGCCCTAACCAGACACTGTATTCCTATGACAAGATTAATTTATTAAAGTCAGGACCTCAAGACAAATTATTTCTTAATGGCTTTATAAAATATTGTGATTTATAAATTATTTCTGGGAGAACCTCCCCTGCCTTGCATCTTAAATGTTTGAACTAGACACGAGAAAAATCCGAACCCCAAAGAAACAAATTAAAATAGCTTATAACCATATAAATCACGTATAGGGGACACCATTTTCTGATATCGTTCCTAGGCCCGGCTGACACTTTTTACAAATTAAAATTCTGCCATAGTACCTAAAGTTTCTATCTAACCAACAAAATTACCATTTTATACTTTAATATAAAAAATCTTCCAGCTATGCACAACAGATATCCTGAGAAAAGTGTGGCTACTAATAAAACAAATTAGAAGAATGACTACCAAAAAAAAAAAATCAGCAACTGAAAACACTGGTTGTTTACATGGCTAACACAACCTTTAGGCCTAACATGAAAGATGTCAAGTTGTCCAAATGGATTGCTTTTTAGTGCTTCCACACTGTTATGCAATCAGTTTACTTCCCTTCAATTAACTTATTACGTAACTTTATAGTTCTCATGAAGTAGAACCCATAAAAATATCTGTTCCAAAGAGAGAAAGACACAGAGTAATGCAAAAAATGCCCTTTGTCCCCCTCCCTCTGTAGTTCATTTGCTTTTTGTAGACTCATCCAGCCAGATCATAAAATGCATGCGAGCATTCTTTGCAGGTTTTTTTGCTTTTGCTACAGCTATCAAAGATTCAAGCAGCCCTTCACTGAACTCCTGGTTTTTGATGCTCCTTCTGTGCTGAGGGACTTGAAACTGGACACGACATGAAGACATGCTGAGCAGTGGAGGATAATCCCTTCCCTTCATCTCCTGGCCCTGTTCCCATTCACGCAGCCCAGGGTGCTGTGGCCTTCCCTGCTGGCAGGTGTCCATCACCACCTCCAGGACAGAGCAGGGTGCTGCTTGTCACCAGCCTCCATGCAGGGCATGACCCATAAACTACCACCCTCCAACCCAACTGGTTATTTATCCATCCTATTGCCCATCCATCCAGACTGTAACATCATAACCTGGCTACAACCATACTATGTGAGGTTGTCAAAACCTATCAGTAACACGGCTATTCACTAAACCCTTCAAAATCAGGAAAATAAAATCATAAAAAAACAGGAAATGGAAGACAGCCAGCCAAACCGCTTTTCAGTGCGTTATGACTTAGCGACTTATACTTGCAACTGCCTCATTACAGACCCTTTCAAGTAAAAATATCAAAGCAAGACAAGACGCCAGGGAGTGCTTCAAAGAATGCAGTTTTCCTCAAAAATGTTTAAAATTATACTTGGCAGAATTTAGAGTACATTTTCGTACGACCAGGGATGCAGCTCAGAGCACTACTGCACTACACTTGGCTGACAAGTGGTGAGAGAGTGTTGGCAAAACGTGAAAATAAAGAAGTAGAATAACCGACCTAGGTGCACACAGTCTTTCTTCAACATTAGAGGGAAAGGAAAACAAGTAAAAGCTATAAGACCCAGCTGTTTTTAAACTCTTATTTAACAATTTCTTTACAAAGCAGTTTGTTTTTACTAAAGGTATATTCAAACAATTACAAACAATAAAATTAAGTTCCTGATTCACTGGAATGGAAAGTCAGGATTTCACTTAGTGACAGAAGGATCATCTTTGTTGTAAAAAATATTCACTGTTCCAAATGAGATTTAATGTCTGACAACTCTCAAAAGCCTTCATTTTCATGAAGATATATTTTACTAAAATTAACAAAAGAACCCAGTCATTAAAAGTTACTGTATGTATTTTTTCATAATTTATGACTAGTGTTTTTATAGATTTCATCAGAATATGAAAACTTTAATTAGCCCACAAATAATCTAGTCAAGAGGAAAAGCAGAGGTTTTAGAATGTGGAGAAGTTATTTTTAAAGTCGCTCAATGAGCAGTTTCAACAAGTTGGCTTACCTTGGAAATTCTCTCTAAACAAACAAATTGCTTACTTGATATCCTCGGAAAATAAAGAATAAGCTCAAATAAATATCAGAATAAAGCACAATAGCTGCCTGTGTACGCCAAGATTCCAGTTACTAAAGCAGCACCTGGGGGAAGAGGCAGCTTCCGACCAGTTAGACAGGAAACATAGCTTGGGAAAAGGTTTCTACCGAACTCTAAACTTTATCTGGCTACCAGGAAATCATCATAATTAAGAGATACTAAAAATAGGCTCCACCAAAGAGCAAATGCACAAATCGGGTTCTAAAAATGTAAATACATCTAGAATTAAAAAAAAAAAATAAATAAATTACACAATCATATGCCTCTTAGTGTGTGAAAAAACTGGTAGAGCCTGACAGAATAAGGATCTTATAGGTTGGGTAACAAAAGGTCACTGCATTTACACTGATTTTACTCTCACAGTTTTCTTCAGCTATCTCCTACTTTTTAAAGCCCTGCGAAGTACGACAAGACCTTTCTAAGGCAGACCACTGGCTTGCCACTGCAAATGAAAATACACCTGAGCTACAGACAGACTGGGCCCAGTTTGGGTTTATTTGAATTTTTTAACAGTTTGGTACAGCCCACATCGTAACTAATTTAGGAGTTCAGACAAGCCCAGAGCATCCAAAGTTATACATAAAAGCTTAAACCCTGCCTTGCCCAACTGCACTTTTTTGCAGGAAAACAAACAAAGCATCCAGCATAGCAGCTCTACAGCACATTGTATTCTTCAGATTGCTTTCACCTTTCTCTATTCTCTGCAAGCTTAAAATCACCACGCTGAGGGAGGGCTCTGCAAGGTGGTGCACAGCACCATAATGGACTTCTGTTTTAGAACTATATATACTTGTGGTTCAGAAACAGTAACAACACATATACTTCTTTTATTTCTCATTAAAAACTTATCAAAAACTGAGTGTATTTGCCTATTTCTCAAATTCTTTTTAAATGAAAAGCAGACATTTTCATGCCTGCAAATGTGGTAAACAGGAACAACTTTAGAATAATTTTAATTGGTTTTAACCATTATCAAAATCACCCTGGAGATACTGTTCGACAGCACATTAGGGGTGGGGTTTTTTCCATACTTGCTTCAGTATTTCCCTACCTTCATCTGTGCAAATGCACGCCTTGCAAATCATGGTAACATTACAGCAAAGACTTTGGAGGTGAATTCTCTCATTCAGGCCCATACCTTCTGGTTTAACAAATCTACAATCCACCATTTTACATTTCACTGGTTCAATTTGATTTATGGTCCCAAAACCACTAATGACAATATCTATCTTTCTAGAAGACAGGATTTAGCAATGTGACTTCAGTTGGATGTGAATACCACAAACCATCCTTGATTTGCAACAGGACAGGCTCTGTTAGGAAAAGGGTCTTCTAACTCCCTGATTCCTCATTTAGTCAGATTTCTATCCAACTGAAACAGAATAAAAGGTGACAAGGGAAGGGTAACCTTAAACTGAACCTTCCTAGCATAGAAAGTCAAACCCAAAATGTCAAGCATCTTGTTCCCATGCTTGTTTCCTGCCTCCCTATAAATCCACCATTTACAGTATGTAAGAACAATAATTCAGTTAATGAGCTGCAAAATATGTATTTGCACTATTAATAAACCTGACAATGTCACATATAACCTTCAGTGCATATAAGTTCATTTTTTAAGACAATCTGGCTTTAAAATTTAGCCACATACTATTGAAAAATCCCACTGCTACAGAAACTGTACCTGAAAACAGTTCAAATGACTCAGCACTATTCTACTCACATAAAATGCAGTACTTAGTGGGTATGTTCTCCAACTACTGTTTTCTCTGCCTTACCTCAAAAATACTAATTTTTAAATGGAAAAACTAGTCGATAGCAAATCTAAACTCAAAGTACTTAAAATAGAAACCGCAGCACTGCAGTATTCTATTCACGTCTCCAAAGGTCCATGAAACTGTCCCAAATAAGATAAATAACATCCCATCATCTGAGTACAAATCGGTCTATCGAACAATTTAATGACTATTTTCCATTCCAAAAAGATAACCACCTTTGCTTTGGAATTAGAAGGCTTTCAAAGACAGGCAAATGGCTTCTGCTACTACAAGAATAGTGCTAATCTTAACCTTTGCACAACTCTGAGCTATTTGCCTTCTAGATCAAATTATGTGCATGTGTAAACATGTAAATTAATTATGAGATACTGTTTTGCTGTCAGAACGCATTCTGCACATGTTGAAAACATGGGTTCCACAACATGGCAAATCAGTCGGCAGGTATCAGCTTTTACTTGTCCCTAAGAATAACACCAAGCTTTGAACTCCTGCTGCGGTGAAACTATTCTTCACCCATAGTATAACCGTCTTCAGATACACAGAACAATACCACCCAATGCTTAACTACACCTTGCCTGAAAAAACAAAGGTGAACAAATTCTTGCCTTCTTACCTAATAATTAAAACAAAACGAGGGTTTTACTAATTAAAACAAAATGAGGGTTTTACTCCATATACTGTTTTCAGAATACCCAGTTTTCTGACTGAACATGCAATTTACACCTCCCTCTTCAGAGGGAGGCGTTAGAGCCTGTCAAACAGTCCTACAGCCTTCAGAGCCAAAAGGAATGAGCCACAGATTCACAGTCTCAGTACAGTTCAGTCTAATCTGACTTACTTTACATTGACAGTGACATATTTTAGACCTGAGGAGGGTTTTGGTTTTTTTGGAAGACATACTTTAACAAAAATCTTAGGTTAACATAACCAGTGATTGCTCAGAAAAGACAAATAAAAAAAAAAAAACCAAACAAAAAACAAACCCTACCTTTCACAGAACAATCATGCAACTAGTTGAAAGAGAATTTTATTTTTTCACATGCTTAGTAAAGCATTTAGTATTTATTATGTAAACTATATTTGGTAACAGATCATAGAATTATATCATAGAATCATAGAATGATTTTAGATAGAATGATTGAGCTGGAAGAGACCTTAAAAATCATCTAATTCCAACCCCCTACCATGACCTTTCACTAGACCAGGTTGCTCAGAGTCCCCTCCAACCTGGCCTTGAACACTTCCTGGAATCCACAACTTCCCTGAGCAACCTGTTCCAGTGCCTCACCATCCTCACAGTAAAGAATTTCTTCCTAATATCTAATCTAAACCTACTATCTTTCAGTTTGAAGCCATTCTCCCTTGTCCTGTCACTACGTGTTCTTATAAAAAGTCCCTTCTCATCTCCCTTGTAGGCTCCCTTCAGGTACTGGAAGGCTGCAATTAGGTTACACCAAAGCCTTCTCTTGTCCCGGCTGAAAAAGCCCAATTTTCTCTGCCTTCCATTGCAGGGGAGGTGCTCCATCCCTCTAATCTTGGTGGCTCTCCTCTAGACTCGCTCCAAGAGGTCTTGCAGTTGCTGTTTCCTTCTATTTTTAGCTAATTATAACATATGAGAAATTGTACAAATTAAAACTAAACATTCGCGTAGTCAGAACTGCAGGACTGCCAGTGAAATAACTCCTCCTCAACTGGAAGCTTTCTTCATTTACAGCATCAAAATTTCATATGCACCAATATTTTTAAAAGACCATAAGCAAATCATTATATCAATAGCACAAACAGCATACTTGAAGTATTTATTTTTTCTTGACAACTTAGTCTATTTCCTCTTCGATTTCTGTCAAAACAACTTCTCCAATGAAAGCAAAAAAAAAAAAAAATTCGCTATTCATTCATTCTATTACTGCCGGGTTTATTTCTTAGAAATTAAGAAAAATAACCATTAGATTACAAATCTAGTCCAGTTTAACACTGCTCAGTTAATGTCCCAGATGAATCACACTACAGACAATCTTTAGAAATCCTAGTGGTGAGTAAACACTTTGGTTTGATTTCATTAGCAAAACAAGATCTGAAATACCATTCACCCTAACAAACAAGCATCTGGGAGCATCCAAACGTGAGGGGTCTGATTTGTTAACAGACAGCTATTAGAGATGTGCTACCAGCTGAGGAATTTCAAAATACATGCAGCCCTGCATGCCATTTGCTAGTAAAGCTAATTTGCAACACTAGCAATAGCATGCCTTTTCCATACTTTCTATAATACTGTAAGACAGATCTTTTCAAGCTACATCATAATAGTCTCTTATAAAAGTGTTTTTTAATTAATGGGTTGATTTAAAATTCATTCAATTGGACAGTAACAACTATACAGGCACAATAAAAGGAAGACAACCAAAACAAAAATTGTACTACATTTCAAACAGAACAATGCAGCTGAACACAGAGCAGTATTTTCAGAATATATGATTATATTTTCACAGTTAAAATTCCTCATTTTTTATTACAGAAATGCATTGTATAGCAAGAACCAGGACATCTGATAAGTGCAGAAATATTCACAGTGTGTTTTTTTCACTGAACATTTTTATTTTTAAAAATAAAATGGCTTATGTAAAAAACAGTTTAGTTAGGACATTGATTGTGATTCAGAGGTAGGGCAGTATTCAGTATGCCAGTTCTAAAGAAAGGATATTCAGTTTTAAATTTTTAATGAAACCTTTTAAACTTTCTTCCATGCACCTAGTTTTCATATACTCAAAGCCATTCCACTTGCCTCTTCATATTTCAACAAAATATTAAATGGTCTATAGCTCAGAAATAAAAGACCATAACAAAAAAAAGCAGCCCGGACAGAAATTCCAATTTGCAAAATACTAGCTGTCTTTTAATGTTCAACTGTAAGAATAAAATTCTTTAGATAAACTTGAAAAATATTTGAGATAAATCTTCTTGCAGGAAAAAAAACCTCTTGAAAGATGATCTGCTTCCACTGGTTTGCTGACTTATTTGTGTGCCGTCTTCTAGCAGAATTGTTCTAAACTGTTCAAACTTGCAACACTGAAGGTAGAATAAAGGTCATCTTTATATACAGTGTCCATAATTTTACTGCTAATTCAGAACAGTTTCTGCAACTTCGACGTGTCTGGTTTTTAAAGGATTTAAGGGCAGACCTTGAGGAGCAATCCATGGAACACAGACAGATGGGAAGAAAACCAAACCCCTACCTTCCTTATAGTCCGTAAGGAGAGCGTGTGGCTGAGTTCACTTTCTTGTTTAGCTCAACCCTGAGGAAAGTCTCTTGCTTTAAATTTTCGAGGTTTTCATAGAGTAGCCAGTATTTGCTACTAATAAGAAGGGAAGCTAACAGGTCACAACATATCAGTAGTTCGACAATTTTTCCTCTGACATGCAAGTTTTACCATGTTTTGTCTTTAAAGACAACCAGAATAAACTATGCATTAGTGTTGGCAAAGACAACTCACTCAATGCAATAATAAACCTGACGTTATGGTAACAGATCAAACTGGTATTGCCACACCAAGGAAGCACTGGTGGCTGGGAACAAAAACAATTTTTCTAGACCAAACAGTTTTGAAGAAGAAACCCTTCTGAAGGTTTTTGTTTGTTTCTGTATTTTTACAGAGGATCGGCCATCACTCGTCCTCCTGAAGCTGGCACAGAATTGACATCAGGTGTAAAACCAACAGCCACCATACTGTCAGGTCCAGCTAAAGTCATAAAGGCAACTGTGTTCACCCAAAACTATTTTTGCTATTTAGCCATTCATTAATCAATGACAGCATTAGGCCTGAAATAACAGTGTAATTTTAAGCTTGTGCTTATATCGGTTTAGCTTGCAATAACAGGTAAACTGATTTATAAAGTTTGCTATTCAAATCAGACGGATTTAAATGACCACATTTTTCAAATACTGCAGTAGCCTGGTTTAAAGATACTGTATAAAAACTAGCAGGCCTTCTCATGTGTGCAAGATCTAAGATCCTAATATCTTTAGGTTAATAGATTACTTTAAATAGTTGAGATTAATAGATTAATTTATTGGGATTAAATACAGCTAGACAAGTTTCACTGGTTAACATAACTAACCAGCTCACCTGTATCTATATAAAAAGAGTGTAGTTAATAGCTAAGACGTTTTCCTTATTTGATGTTCACAGCTTTACACCAGCTTTTTATTGGGAGGAATAATTATCACTAAAACAGTACAAAATTTACTGAGTCTATCAGTTGCTTAACCGAACATCTCAATGGGTATATATACAAAAAAGGAGAGACACCCATGCAGCAATCTAGGGAGAGGGTGGAGCAGATGTGTAATGTTACTAATGCATCAGTGGAACACTAAACAAGAGAGAAATATGAAAGGAAAGGAGATACAAAGGAAGAAATATGAATATGGGGCAGGGGCAGAGGGGAAGGGCAACTGACACTCAGATTCCCAAAAAGAGATAATAAATGAGATATGACCCTTCATTTTGGATTTCTCCAGTCTGGTAGAGATTAAACAAGTTGTGGGGAGAAAAATAATACTAATCGGGAGAAAGAAATTTAAAAGAGAGGCAGACAATGAATTACCATATCGGAACCAAACTCCAAGAACAAAGCCAGAACAATAAAATTGTCTGTTACAAAAGAAATAGGCCCTACTGAAGCTACTCTGACAGACAAAAACCCAAGAGGCTGCAGGAACAATTGCATTTGAGTGAGGAAGCACACACTGCGTGACCATCAATGACTAAACTCTATGCCTACGGTAAAAACAAACTGACAGATGACACCTAGGATACAGTATCTTATTCCAGCAAACAAAGAAAATCCACCTAAAGGATGCACAGACATCAAAGTGACAGTGAGGAGTGAATAAAAAGCAGAAATTCAGGAAGCTGATAAAAGCACTTACAAGGGGGAAGGGAAAGAAGAAGGGGGCTGACTGAAGAGGGAAGTCACTATAATTAGGACTATGAAACCCATAAAATACACTTCCTATGAGATCATTCCTTTCAACATACACAGCTATATGAAATCTCTCTCTCACCCTTTCCCCCCACCTTTTTATCCAGTGCATGGATGTCACACATGTCTTCAACATCTCCTGACACATCTCAGAACAGTAAGCACTTACTTGTGCCTGCGCTGCAATACAGTATGGAGGAATAAATTCCCCCAACATCTGTATCAATCAACTTCTGCCATTTGTATGCACTTTAAAAACCATTCACCTTTAGGCCAACTAAAAATACAGAATACTTAATTTATAGTATTTTCCTTAACTCCTGAATATGTATCAGGCTTTGCTAACCTAATTTTCAATTTTATTCTTCAGAATATTTTAGCAGTAATTAGTAATGAGTACTTTAAATCTCTTAAAATGCATGCACATTGCCTGCATACAGTAAACATGCAGTTTATCTCTGAAAAAATTAGATTTCCTAACTATTACTCTATATCTCTAAGTAGCCCCTCTCTGTACTAGGTATCATTTTCTGTAGCAATGAAAATCATGCACTGTATCTCTGCCACCCACACTTGGACCAATTCAAAGAGCCCCTACAGAACTGCATAGTGATTCTGAAAAAGAAAGTGGAACTGCTAATTTCTGAACCATTAAGATAAACTATAAGCAGAAGTGTACTGATCCTACTCAGTGTCCCATTTTTCTTCTTTCACATCTAAGCTTGAATAAAGGGTCTCTCAAAATCTGAAGATCAACTAATTTTAGAGGAGAACATCATTAGAACACAATATGACCTTTATTAAATATGAATTATTTGTTCACAACACATTTGGCATGACAGTGGGAAAACATTGCCTTCAGGCCACCATTATATCTGCCCTGTTTCCTTCTCTCTCTTCCCGTCATCATACATCTGCTTCGTCAGCTCCAACAGCATCCAGTTTCCGTGGGCAAAGAGATTTGTTGCCTCCTTTTAGAGCAACCAAAAGTATTTTTATTTGTTACTAACACAGAAATAAAATTACGATGTTTAAGATTTAAGCTTTTAACAGATATTGAGGCAGAATATTTCTCAACTCTTTGCTGCTTCTGTAGACTCTAACAGATGATACCCATTTGATTTCACTGGTTTCATGCAAGGAAAAACGTTCATAATCATGAAGACCAACATTTGTTTTCAAATAAAAGATTAAATTTAATGTAAGTGGGTTACAAACGATATTAAGGGATCTAAACATTTGATCCTCAGACTTCATGATGCCTTTCAAAACACAAATGAGACAGGTAAAGTGGGATGAGCGAAGAGCATTTAAGCAAAAATGTCCTCACCAGACTATCTATCCTGAGGCTTGGATAATAACACAACCTGTGGAATATAACAAACATTATGACATAAGGTCTTCCAAGACAAACACACCAGCAACAGTATCTGGTAAATGCATCACCCTCAATATCAGTTCCTGAACATACTTGAAATTATGGACAAAGCTTGAGGTGCGAGTGGGAATCAACTCAGAAACTGTTCTGTTGGTACACGTATTTTGTCTCCAGAATTGAGTGAGTGCTACACCAAGGTGTTCAGCAAGTGCTGAACTTCAGCCTATTGTGATTCTCTTATAAACTATTAAATCTGTTTATAATAGTGACTATCCAAGGCTAATGAGAACTGAAGCATGCATAAGGAATCAAAGTAGCATCATTATTATAATTTCATGCTCTAGAAAACTGTAGACATTCGGTCAACAAGCCTCTTATTTTGAAACATGTTTGTTGATATTATTCCTTTTAAACTATATTTCATCTGTGCCTTATTTATTAAACAAGTTCCCTTGACAACACATGTGTTTATATATACAGGAAATAGAGTATCAACATCAAACAGTGGCTGCATCACACCGAGACAGACCTAACCACAAAGTGCCTAAAATCTTGGTCAAGAAGGAAGCAAAAAAAAGCACTGAGACTTGACAATACATCAATACTGTATTTTCAAAATAAAATTGGTAAATATAGAATCATAAAATCATTAAGGTTGAAAAAGACCTCTAAGGTCATCAAGCCCAACATCAATTCAGCACCAGCACCACGTGCACCACCTAAAACTCGTCCCTGTCCACACATTTTTGAACACTTCAAGGGATACATTCATAAATGCGTGGCTGATGACTCTGCTACTTTCCTGGACTATCTGTCCCAATGATTGGAACCCCTTCCATGAAGAAATTTTTCCTAATAACCAACCTAAACCACCCCAGTGCAACTTGAGGCCATTTCCTCTTGTCCTGTCACTTGCTACCTGAGCAAGAGACTGACCCCCAACTCACCACAACCTCCTTTCAGGCAGTTGTAGAGAGCAATGAGATCTCCTGTGAGCCTCCTTTTCTCCAGACTAAACTGCCCCAGCTCCCTCAGCTGCTCCTCACAGGACTTGTACTCCAGACCCTTCACCATCTGTTTCCCTTCTCTGGACACACTCCAGCACCTCGATGTCTTCGTTGTACTGAGGGTCTCAGAACTGAAAACAGGATTCAAGGTGCAGCCTCACCAGTGCCAAAGGACAATCACTTCCCTGGTCCTGCTGAGTGCTTTATTTCTGATAGTGTGTTATATGCACTGCATGTGAATATGGTGCATTATTCAAGAGAGTAATAAGTTCTTCACAACCAACCATAAAATATATACAAGGTTATAGATTTTCATGAATCATGAATTAATTTCAGTCTTTCAATCAAAAATCCAAACTATCATGTTCCCTGTAAAATGCTAATTTGCCTATATAAATTCAGAAAAAAGGATTTTTTACAGCATTTATCTGGTTTAACTAAAATATACATGTATATACATATCATTAGCTTATTATTAGGTATTAATTTGAGATATTAAAACCTCTATAGACACGCAACTCCTCAATTAAATTCTAATAAAGATAAATGCATAAGTGCACAGTTCATTACAAATGCATTGTACTCACTGTATTACAAAAAAATTTCACATACGAACACCCTAAGTATTAGAAGGCCAGAATGAATTGCATTTTGTTGAAGAAGTTTGCAAGGTAGCAGTTTCCATTTACCATTCAAAATAGGTCAGAAATTATGTACTTGCATGCTGCTATTACAATCCATTTTTTCAAGTGAAAACTGTAATTACATCAGCAGCTATTAAAGACTGATGGCCTGCTTTTTCTAACATCAGTCTAATGCTTTCTAAATAGTAAACTGAATGATGATACTCAGCCTAGGGGGGAAATATAATAAAGAAGCCTGAAAGAGATTTCATTTCATAAGCCTATGCAGTAATGTATATAGAAATTAAAACAAGATATATTCTTTTTAAACCCACAGGGTAAGAAGAAGGTATATTTCCAGTGAATGTAGCCTATAATAATATAGGTCACATCTGATGATTCTCTATTTGGAAATACCCCTCATGATCAGATCAGGAGATAGTGAGTTTTGCTCCCATTTCAAGTGGGACTTCAATATTTCATTTAAATTACACATTTACTCTTGTTTTAAATATTCTTTAAAAGTCCTAGATAGTTAAACAGATTCCACCCTTTACCTCTGTTAACCTATAGGAACAGGCTTGACAGATTTGAGAGAATGGCAGCAGTCAACTAGTTAAATCAGCAGTACTGGAAGCATAATGTGCATCCACTGAGTCACCAAGGTTATATAAACTGACACAGCACATTAATACCACTCCTTGCCTGCCTCCCAAAATACAAACTGCTCAACTGCTCAGTCATTACAAATGATATCTTTGTTTCAGTGCTTGGAGAATGACTGTCAGAGCCCAGAAACTGAGCTGCCTTCTCATTCAAGAAGAAGTCTGTAGGTCAGATCCGAGGCTTATCAAGTAAGGCAGCACAGAGACATGCTACTTGCACTCGCACTGCTCCTCCTGCACTCATCCTGAAGATGAAGGCAGAACTCAAGACTTCACCGATCACTCCAAGACTTTTGTAGCATGATGAAATAGGAAGTTCTGCCATAAATCAGTTCTCAGGTGTTTCAGAGACTGGATTACACTTAGCCAAGTGGTAACAGTATAAAAGAACACTGTGAAGAAGCTGAGCAATACAATATGGAAGAGGTACGTTTAGAAGTTCTCAAAAATACTTCTCAAGGTGTACGCGCTTTTTGACTTGTAGAATTTAACAATGTCAGTATGAACTTGAAGCCTCCTCAAGTGTAAGACCCTTAAGAGAAACAAAATACTTGCTCAATATAGTCTTAAAAAAGTCACAGAGCAAAGAATTCTTAAAATAGAAGCTTGCAAAGCGCATTATATTGTCAGAGCCAATCTGTCTCCATCCCACTAGAGATGCTAGCTCGGTGATCCGCATGGAACTCCACCTATCTTTTAAGGCAAAAACTGTCCTAGTACTACTGCTTGTGGGCTTTTATGCAAAGTTTTGGCAATCATCCAGGACTCTGGAAGTGAGGGAATAAAGCTTTTGAAATTTTCTTTTTAGGTCATGACATAAGAGATCACACTGATGGCCACTAATGCTCCATTTACAAATGTAGAGGGGAAGTCAGCAACTTGCACTTAGAGAAAAACATAAGGCGCTTCTAAAAACAATGCTACATTGTACAGAAACTTCATGTTTACACAAGTTATCTACCACTTTCCAAAGAGCTCAGTAAAACTGAGAAAGTATCATGTATTACATGGAATTGAAAACCAAGGGTAAACGAGCATATTTTTGCTTATGGCAAATAGGCAATCCTAGCAAACAGGGATGTTTTAAAATAGAAGTTTTACAGGAAAAGAAAAAAATCAAACACATTTTTATTAAATTTTGTCCTGTCCCCTATGCATGATGCCCTATGAAAGGGCATCATGCATCTTCATCACAGAAATGACCAGACTAAGTTTGAGGTCAGTGCATTCTAAAGTTAGTAAGCGGTATGTGGAGTTTTTGTCTTCTGTAAAGGAGTCTAAATTGGATTTGGTACTTGAGATGCGTTTAAGTCTTCTGGCAATGATAAAATCAAAAACTTTCCCACACTTTTCTCACACTTGTCCTTTTTAACACAGTTAACGATTACATACAATTACATACAATCTTGTGGCTCTATACAGAACTCTTTACAGAAGTCTTTGCCAGCAGACAGATGCCATATTGCCTTCTATATCAAAATAGCAACCAGGAATGATGAGTGAGGACATCACTGGAACAGGGATTCAATTAACGGAATATGGCAAAATTGACACTTATATAACAAAGTTGTAGGTTAGTCATCGATGACTAAATTTATACCACAGAGCTATTAAATCTCACCCTCTGTAGATAGAAGAGCAGCAGATTCCAAGAACCAGAAAACCAACAGCCTATGAAAGAAACTTTTCTGCCCAACATACTTCAGCAGAATTACAGAATTGTTACATGTGGAAGAGACCTCTGGAGATCTAATCCAACCCCACTGCCAGGGCAGGGTCACCTAGAGCAGGAATGCACCCAGGTGGGTTTGGAACGTCTCCAGATGGGAAGAATCCATGACTTCCCCTGGGCAGCCTGTCCCAGAGCTCTGCCACCCTCAACGTAGGAAAGTTCTTCCTCACGTTGAGGTGAAACTTCTTGTGTTTTAGTTTACGGCCATTGCTCCTCGTCCTGTCACTGGGCACCACTGAAAAGAGTCTAGCAGCATACTCTTGGCACCTGCCTTGGAGGTGTTTATATGCATTGATGAGATCCCCTCTCAGTCCTCTCTTCTCCAGACTAAACAGGCCCACCTCCTGCAGTGTCTCCTCATAAGAGAGATGTTCCAGATCCCTCATCACCTTTGTGGCCTCTGGTGAACCCTCTCCAGTAGCTCCATATGTTTTTTGTACTGAGGAGCCCAGAACTGGACACAGCACCCCAGATGTGTTGTTCAAATACTCCTATGTTCCTCTTCACCAGTAATTTGATGACTATGATAGGGCAGAAAACAACTGGTGCTAGACAAAATAAAAAGTTGAGCACTATCACAACATAGGCAGCTGGTATTTTCTGTGCTTACAGGATTTAAAGAAGTCTCTTTGCTGAATTAATACTAGGACAGTTAAACTCAATTAACACTTAGCTGGAGGTATATTCATTACTACAAAACAACCCTCCCAAGGCACCCCAGCCTAACACACACTGGCCTTCCAGGAATTTTTTTCATTTTCTTGATACTAATTCCTTCACTATGTTTACATGGAGAAGTCTCCACGCCCCTGCTTCATCAAGCAAGACAAGTTCTCCTAGCATCTTGTAAAATAAGCTCGCTTCTTATAACTCAATCGTTTCTCTAACACCTCATTTACAGCTGTCAACTAGAAACGTCATGATTGATCCATCCCTGGATGTTATTTACCCTGTTCACAGCTAAATTAATCCTAGTAGAACATTTCTCCAAAGCAACTTCATAACAGATTGTTTTCCTCCTAAGTCATTTTCACTCAATAGCCTGTCACTTTTTGGATTGCTATTAACGATCAGGGGACAAAATTTTAATAATAACAACAACAGTAATAATAATAATTACTACTATTTTCTGCAAGTTTTACTGCTGTTAGAATCACCTATTCTCATCACTTAACCTTCATATTTGTGCTGCTGCCTGAGCAAAACACAGAATGTTAAAGTTAAAACTGAATTAGACCTAGTAAGTACTTCTCAAAGACTAATGTTACAGTCATACATACATAATATATGTCTCTAAGCACAACAATCATAATTAAAGAATGCTTTGCTTATAGAAACATACTGGACTACTTCTTTCATTCAAAAAGCAGGAGTATATATTTTAAAACTGCCATAGTACTCACAACGGCAATTTAAAAAGCAGATATTTTTTAAGTATATTAAAATGAAAATATTGTCTTATGATTATCTCCTCAGCTGAAATCTTGAGCTTCCAAGGACTGTAAAGAGGACTATACAGTAAGAATACTGACTCTGAAATTCATCCATGAGCTTTGTAATAACACATTAAAATATCCTTAGACATTGTCTTATATTTTGCATCTCTCCTTCTAAAATAACTCGATTTCTTTTGTATCTCGAAGTTTCCAAATTTATATGTGATAAGACTTATATCTTTTCCTTTGGTCTGTGTAACATAAAACCTTTTCTGCTTTCTGTTGTAGAATTAGTCCACAATTCTTTCACATACCAAATTAATTTCTACTTCATGATTGTTAAGACAATTAGACTGAATAATCACTAATATGCAGGAAAAATCTTAAAGCATCCTGGACTCTATGTAGGGACAGAGCAACAGAGTGACAGAACTACCTCTGCCAGACTTCATACCATCCTTCAACTAGTCGACATTTTCATTCCAGTTATGCTTCCCTAAACATGCTGAAAATCAAGGGCTTAGGCTTCTATTCTGTCAGCTTTCCTACAGCTTTGCATCTGAAACACATTCAGCTGTGATGAGAACCAGACATTAAGTGACTACCAGCACAACCCTCTATATATGTATGACAGAATCACAGTTGGAAGGGACACACAAGGATCATCAAGTCCAACCCTTAGCCCTGCACAGGACCATCCCCAAGAGTCCCACCATGTGTCCAGGAGTATCATCCAAATGCTTTTTGAACTCTGTCAGGCTTGGTGCTGGGACCACTTCCCTGGAGAGTTATTCCAGTGCCCAGCCACACTCTGGTAGAAGAACCTCTTTCTAATATCCAACCTAAACTTCCCCTGACACAACTTCAGGTCATTCCCTTGGGTCCTGTCACAGGTCAGCAGAGAGAAGAGATCAGAGTCTGCACCTCCTCTTCCCCTCACAAGGAAGTTGTAATTGCAGTGAGGTCTCCCCTCTGTCTCCTCTTCTCCAGACTGAACAGACCAAACGCCCTCAGCCGCTTCTCCTACGGCTTCCCCTCAAGGCCCTTCACCATCTTCGTTGCCCTCCTTTGGTCGCTCTCTGATGACTTAATATTTTCTCATATTGTGGTGACCAAAACTGCCACAATATTCAAGGTCAGGTCACCCCAGTGCAGAGCAGAACAGGACAATCCCCTCCCTTGACCAGCTGGTGATGCTTTGCCTGATGCCCCCCAGGACATGGCTGGCCCTCCTGGCTGCCAGGGCACTGCTGGCTCATATTCAACTTGCCATCAACCAGGAACCCCGGGTCTCTTTCTGCAGCACTGCTCTGCAGAATCTCTTTCCCCAGTCTGTACAAACATCGAGGGTTGCCCCATTCCAGGTGCAGAAACCAACACTTTCCTTCATATGGCTGGTGATTGCCCAGTCCTTCAATTTGCCCAGGTCTCTCTGCAGGGCCTCCCGGACTTCGAGGGAGTCAACAGCTCCTTCCCGCTTTGTGTCATCTGCAAACTTGCTTAGTATCCCGTTCAGTCCTGTGTCTTTTTATGAAGATGTTGAAGAGCACAGGGTCTAAGGTGGAGCCCTGTGGACAGGGCTAGTGACAGGTCACCAGTTCAATGTCACCCCATTCACTGTTACCCTCTGTGCTCGATCCATGAGCCAAATGCTCACCCACCACGTGATGTGTTTATCCAGCTCTGTGCTGGGTATCCACTTTGTCCAGAAGGATGCTGTGAGAGACAGTATTGAAAGCTTTACTGAAATACAAAAAGGTTTCATCCACCGGCTTCCCTTAATCAACTAATGGGTTATCTTGTCACAAAAGGAAATCAGGTTTGATAAGCAGGACTTCCCTCTCATGAAGCTGTGCACTGTCTGCATTGTCTTTCAGGTGTTTTTCATTACGTCCCAGAATAATCTTCTCTGTTACTTTACCAGGCACTAAAGTGAGACTGACAGGCCTGTAATTTCCAGGGTCCTCCTGCTTGCCCTTCTTGAAAACTGGGACAACGATTCTCCATCTTGCAGTCAGCTGGAACCTCTCCAGATTCTCAAGACTGCTCAAAAAATCATCAGGAGAGGTTTTGTGATGACAGCAGCCAGCTCTGTGAGGATTCTGGATGAATCCCATCAGGCCCCATAGATTTGTAGGGATCCAGCTGGAGCAGCAGATCCTGCACAATTTCAGGGTCGACTGGGAGTTGATCATTCTCGCAGTCAGGGTCCTGCAGCTCAGGGCACTGAGACACCCTTGGTGGGTCATCCGTGTTGAAAACAGAGGCAAAGAAAGTGTTCAACACCTCTGCTTTGTCTCTGCCTCTGGTTGTGATGTGACCATCCCCATCCTGTAACAGGCCAATGATATTTCTATACTGCCTATTGCCATTAATGTATTTGAAAAAACTCTTCCTATTGTCCCCCACATTTCAATGCCAGTTGAGCTTTGGCCACACAAATTTTCTCCCTATAGCAGCAAGCAGCATCTCTGAATTCTTCCCATGTCACTTGACCTTGCTTCCAACAAGCAAAAGGGGAAAATAATACGTATGTCATCCAGACCTGTAATGTGGATAGACTTCTTCCAGTCACACAGGTTTGCGGACACAGAAGCTGAAGCTGCAGGCCCTTCCTGAGGACCCTGCTCTCCAGCAAGGGCCAGAAACTACCCTGGCACCTGAGACTAACTTCATGGACAACTAACTGGTGCTCTTCAAGACAAAGGCAAGAACTCCACCCTTCTAATTCCACTGTGTGGTTAAACAGACTTTGGAAAAAAAACCTACACTTATGATTAAGGCTAAGGACAGTTTTGTCTGCAAAATAGCAATTCCTACATCACTGGTGACCCACAAAACCTGAGCTTATCAAGTACCACCAGTTTCATTTCCTACCCATGTGAACGCACAAGATAACTGAAAACACATCGGGTGGTTTTCAGTGTGTCTTCTCCACAAAGCGTGGGTTTTCAGTTTAATGTACAATAACACAGAAGAGAGAATAAATCTATGAGGATTTAATATTATGATCAAGGGAAAACCCTCCTGAGCCAATGGAAATGCTGGTGCGCAAGGTCTGGAGTGATTACATAATTGTCTAATTAAGACAGAAACTTATTCCTATAAATGGCACCATTCCTGTTTGATTTAAAATGAGACACAGCCAACTACATTTTGATCAAGTCTCATTTATGCAACATCAAAATAGCACTAGCTGCCTTCTACATAAAAGGAAAAGAAGGGCTGAGTGACATCTCCACAAGATTCTTATTTCACCCTAATCCACAGAGTAACCCAAGTGATTAAAAATGAAACAATGCATTCAGTTAGTCAGAACTGCCTCTTAACCTCTTTCAGCCTTAACTCACATACTCCGTTAGAAATTTGCAATTTAGAAACATTACATACATACAAAAGTGTTTTACTGATTTTTTTAAATAGCTCACTTTTTAAGTATTTCATTATTATTCAATGCCATTTTCCAAAGGAATATTATATCACAAAGAAGGACGCTGCACTAGCTAAAATACTGAAGACTTACGTTTGTACGCTTTCAGCTCCAATGCACTGATACAATTTCACATGGCATATGTAACACTCCTAAATAAAATGGGCAGAATTGTTTACCAGAATATCCACATTCTTCTTCCATTTAATGACAAGGAGTAGAGAAGCATTCAGAATTCTTATATGCTCACATGCACACCGTAGCTGAGCACATCATTAAAACCTGAGCAGAACAAGTAGTTTAATAACTGCTTTCACTGCTGTGAAAGGTGGGGCTGAGATTTATGTAAGGACATTCTATAAAGAAGGAATAAATTATTTCTACTGCAGATTTTAAAACAATTCTACTATTTTTGAACACTGAGCAGAATAGCATCATATATAGAGTGCCACTACAGAAAGAAACTGTGCCATGTGGAGAAACATAAAAAGTGTACAATCTATTACTGTACATTTATTTAGTTACAAATCACACTGATGAAATGTCTGCACTTATAGGTACATTTTTAACATAAGCATGCAAAAAAAAAAAAGAATACTGTCATTATAAAACTGTTCAAAAATTCATTTGAACCAAGACAAAATCACAGGCAGCAAGAGTCTACGACATTTGGTCTTTCAGCACCCCAAAAAGTACTACTAGAACTGATCTTGCTAGAGAGAAGCAATCTTTTTAAAAGTAGGTATATGAGTATTTCTTAATTTGTCATTAACCTCATCCTACATAGGTGGTATATATATATATATTTATATGTATATATATATATATAATCTCTTTGCATAAGTTTTTCATGACTTTTTTTCTGTCACCAAGCTATGGAAGATAATTTTTTAAATCACATAAGAGTAATTCTGGTTACCATAGAGGTGTTAACCTTTCCAATATTAATGTTCATACTAAAGCTTTTACTTACTGCTACCTCTTCCCAGCAGTAGCTGGAGTGATATTGCTAAGGCTCACATTTCAGAACTATTCTCCAATTTCCTATTCTAATCCTTACACAAGTATAATTTCAAGGTTGTCCCCCCACCCTTCACACAAAATAGCTGTTCTACCATCCAAGATATGATTGTAAAAAAGGAAAAAAAGAAATACTTGCAGTTGCACCCTGAATTCCCCATACTTCCATTTCAGTATCAGGAAACAAGAACAAGTAAAGAAGGACAACTTCTGACAATATGTACAAAGTAGTTAGGGACACAAAATGGATTATACCAGCAGTGTGTATACTGCTTACAACACTGACAATTTTGAGTGATAAGTGGTCACACCACATTTAGCATAACAGAGGATAAATTCTGCCATCCTTAAGTAAACAGTCAACTGATCTGACTAAATTTATTGAAAACAACTGTTTTTACAAATGAAGTATTTCTTAATCAACACAAATGTAAAGAGTTCTCCCACACCAGATGAATTGTTTAAAACAAAATATTCATCTTTACCTTATTCTTTAATAAGAACACCTAATTTAGTGGTCAGAATTACAGCTCATAGGCAGAACCTTGATAAAGGTATGCTCCAACAGGTTATTAAAATAATAAATTGTTCAATTTACTCTTATCTTTTGGTCCCGGACATCAACCAAGAAAAAATCCACGTGAATGGTAACAGAAAAAAAACTCTTCCAGTGGTTATATAAAAGAGCATAAAAAAAAGCAGAGTATAAATTTACACTTTATTTCTACTTCAAGGAATGCACAGTTCTAAACATCATTAGTTACAAATTAACAGCATAAAACTGTTATTGATTGCACTAAGAAAATTGTTTTTTATGCTACAGGGGGCTTATGTGGATGTAAATAGCATTGACTACTTCATTAAAAAATATAACTTTATAATTTACTTATTTTATTTATCTAAAAGAAACTGAGAATTAGCATGACTGCATCTACACTAATATATTCACTGCTCTGTTTTTTTATTCTCGGTTTTATCTCCGGATAATAATTCTCTGTCTCCTCTCATCCTGTGGTATCACCCCACCCTTTGACAAGCCTGCTTGAATTTTAGTTAACAAGGTATCTGTGAATTTGTATTCTTTTACTAATTCCGACTAATATTACCTTGACAATAATGTAAAGCGACAGACAAAAGCAAAGCGATAAACAAAAGCCCTGACGAAAAAGACATTAAGTCGCTATTTTTTTCAAATTTGCTAAATCAAGTTGATAATTAACCTCTCAATTTATAGCACACCCTTTGCAAATCAGGCAATGGCGGTAAGTGAGGAAATCAATTAAGACAACTTTAATTTCATTTTGTATTTTACATTAGCTCGGCAAATTAAACTGACAAATAATAAAGATGATTAATAAAGTTACACCTACGTGAATTCTTCTGAGTATTCTCTGTGCCTCCCGGAGATGACATGGCAGTAAGAAATAAGCAAGTAAAAAGAAACCCAGCACTGGTCAAGTGAAAGCTCCAGTTACCAAGCAGCTCCACTGATGTGCATCTTCATTGATGTAGAACAAAGACCGATGCCAGAAGGCTGCTTTTTCAAAGCAGTAGTACCGCGACTGCCAGTTTTCGATGGGTCACTCGCACGCAGATGAATACACATGGATACTTCAACTCAGCGCCTTTCCAGAACCTGAGCACAAGCTATCCAGCAGCTGGGCTACACCAGAAATGCATGCATGTATTTGGGAAGGTACCACATGCTGCTGAATCAAGGGGTGCTGGAGAGAGAGAAATCTTCCCAGCGGGATATAATCTGATGACACGCAGTTACAGCACGTGTTTATTTGGCTGAGAGCTGGCAGTGACTCAAAATGATTTAGGAGCAAAGCAAAACGTACAGAAGCGTTCCAAATTCTTCTTTTCTATTAGGTGATATTCACAAGGCTCTCCCCTCAAAGTGCTCTTCCTTAACGTGGCTTAGCTCAGATACCCCCCAAACCAGACTACATACTATTCTTACTTCACACATAAAATATTAAAAGCCTTGGATGTGATTTTTAAATAAATTAGGAACAGTATTCTCTACTGAAAGCTGAATTTTTTGTATTACACATCCAGGCTGCATTTTCATCCAAAACTTAAAAAAGCAGCTAAAAAAAAAATACAGAAAGAGCATATGACTGAGAATCTTTGGTTATGGTGATGCTGCAGTTACACAACAGTGTATTTATGTTTCAAAAACTGTAAGGCGTTCCTCAGAATTGGGAACACTGGCACACATAGCCTTTTCAGCTTAGGAGGGTGCGTAGTGCTGTCAGAAGCCATCGCAATTCCTTTCTTTTACTTAAAATAATCACATTTCGAAAAGCTTCTCTGTGACAATTATCAAAATACAGAGTACAGACAAAAGGCAATTATATAACAAATATTTCTCCAATCGACATAATTAAAAGTAAAAATACCAAGAATATATGGGCCTACAAAACTCGGTTTTATTTAACTGGTGAAAACAACACCAAAAATATCCATGTGAAAGATTAAAAGAATAACAATAATCACAAGATAATCCTGCCTTCAGTCTGGACTTTGGTAATTAAAGGATGAATTCAAGTTAGAGCTGCAGACAAAATACGCTTCTGTTTTTTTCCCCATCATTCACTTAAGCACTAGAGACAATTAAAATATTACACCTTTAAATGTTTTCTTTTCAACATAAACTAAGTATGACAGGACTTATGTTCCCATGAAATTGTTTCCTATTATCTCCACAGTTTGCTATTCACCCTGGCAGAGCCCAGAGAAAACCTCTGTTGTTACCCTGGCCTCCTCCACTCCTTACAAACCAGGATTCTGCAAGGCTGACTCCAGAACAGGGCAAACTTCCACTGCAGCCAACAGGAGCTGTACCTGCACACCCATGCATCTTAAGATACATCCAGACATTTTATTTTAAGCTGCACTGAGGCCACATTTGCTGTGATACATCTGACCTCTGAAAGGGCTTTTGACTTAGTGCCATACTAGAATGCAGAAAGAGTAGGACTAAAGGAAAAAAAGATAAAACTACATAAATGCATCAATATTAAAATTTGTTGGGAGGATAAACTAGCTTCCTCAAAATGCAAAGCAACATAAGACAGGATGAAAAAGCGTAAGAGTGCCATGTTAAAAAAACACAAGATTCTCTAAAAAAAAAAAACAAAACAAAAAAAGGGCTCCTACCTTCTACTTTTACAGTCAGACCTAGCATTACAAAAACCTGATAAACACAGGGCTTCAGAAGTATCAGTAACATCAGCATTCTATGGGTTATAATAACTTATCGTCTGAATAGCACTTTCAGGTGATAACCATCCTAAAAAAAAATTCTGAAATCTGGTTGAGCAGAGATTACAAACAGCACTATTAAATCCGTAACATATAAAGTAACATTATAGCCAAAGTAACATATAGCCAACAAACAAAAATAAAAAAAAAAGCATTTAAATAATTAAACCAGAAGTAGTTTGGGGTAGATTTTACAAAACCTAAACCTATCTTCGATCAGATGAGTTGCAAGGGCACACAAGATTTTTCCAAGGAAATCTGATTATTTAGTTCGTCCATAAATAATCTGGTATCTCTATAGCATCCTTTTCTAAACTTCAGACTTCCTTTATTTACAGCTTTGAAAATTCAGACCTATTTCCAATATATAACCACCTTAGTAACAGATGCCATTTTACCACTAAGATCCACCCAAGCCTGTACAGCCACTACCATAAAAGCTGTTTTTCCCTCACCAGTTGAAAACTAATAAAAAATGAGCAAAGTGAAAATAATTCTTCATCATATCAGGTTATTAAGAGCTGGGATTGTTCAGCCTGGGGAGGAGAAGGCTTCAGGGAGACCTCACTGCAGCATTCCAGTACCTTAAAGGGGTTTATAAAATGAAGGGAGAGTGACTTTTTATACAGGCAGATAGTGACAGGACAAGAGGGAATGGATTTACACTGCAAGAGACCAGGTTTAGATTAGATGTTAGAAGATACTCTTCACTCTGAGGGTGGTGAGGCACTGGAACAGGCTGCCCACAGAAGTTGTGGATGCCGCATCTCTGGAAGTGTTCAAGGCCAGGTTGGATGGGGCCCTGGGCAACCTGGTTTAGTGAGTGGCATTCCAACCATGGCAGCGGGTTTGGAACTAGATGACTTTTAACATCCCTTCCAACCCAAACCATTCTATGACTAATTTAGTTGAAAATGCAGCCCTCCTTTTGGCAAAGCATAATGGAAAATGCCTTTCTGATGTAGTGATTGAAGACAGAACTGTAAATAATTTTGTTTCTACATCTGAAATACACTAAAAACCCCCTTTTTCTTCTTTCATTGAAATGTACATTCCACTTCTTGTATAGAAAATAGCCTGTTCTGAAGAGTTGATGCTTGTCAATATTAAGTAATTAGGTAACAAATTTAAGTCATCTGCAAAATAAATGCATACAGAATATGCTATCCATTATAGTTTGTTTCACTCCCAGTCATAATACTTAATCTAGCAACTGTTTTGTTGTCTTGTCAAAGGCAGCTAATAAATTTTCAACTACACTTAGTGCTCAATACCATAGTGCTGCCAGTTGAGAAACAAGTCCTGTTTACAGGGTCAGCAAGAGGCAAGCAATTGCTTTTGTGCCTTATCCCATGCGGTCTCTGCCTACACAGAAAATCGAAAACTTACACTGTTCTTGGGTATGTATTCACACATGGAACAAGTTCTGAAAGTACGTCATTAAGTCTGATAACTTCGCCAAATAGAACCAGATGTGCAAATCAGAATCATCTACCTGTGGGCTACAGAAATGTAAATTTGAAAGCTTATACATCTCAGTGGTGGTAATATCTGCCCAGATTTATAAAGATTTAATAATTACTGTGGAGGACTGAAACCAGCAAGGCCAAGACTGACTGTTTCTTAAACTACTCTATTTAAAGGATTTAAAAAAATTTATTTTTTTTTTTTTTTAGCGGCTTGACTTGAAGGCCATACCTATTTCAAGGAAAAAGAGAATAGAAGTTACAAATAGCTAGATACAAACCTAGAAATTTCAAAAACGTGTCCTGAGAGCTAAAGAGATGCAAAAGTATGCAAACTTGAAAACACAAAAAGCAAAATCTAAAGCAAGGTAGCTATAAGGACACTTCGGTTTCCTTCTCCATCTGTCTCATCCCATTACACTATAATGGAAGACTTAAGCAGTTAAACTTATTCGCATTTCACTCAAGGTTTGACTAGAAGCACCCAAGGTTCAAATCCTTCCATTCTCAAGAGAATGGTTATGATATATGGAGTCTTGGTCAATTCTTGACACAGACAAAACAGAACACCCAAAGCTGCGAGGCTCTCATTCCATAGCCTCGGTGGGAAAGAAGCTAGTAAAACACATTATTAACTAAAAATCTATCAGAATATTTTCAGGTCATAGCAAAATAATTATGAAAATACCTGAAATCTGAAAATAAACCTGAAATTTTAATTCCATCTTACCTTTATTACAATAGAATTAAGTAATTGTTTCCCAGCTTTTTTCTGGTATGCCAAAATAAGAGTTGTCTGTGCTATGAGGTTGAAACATTGAAGTTTTGGAACACAATCACCTAAATAAATTCTAAAACTATCAGGAAACACTCCTAGCAAAAACACTGCCTATCTCCCACAGCATGTTTTGGGAGATGCACCCGAACAACCAAAGACACCATCCCTCCCCTATTCAAATGAGCCACTGAAATGCAAAAATCAAAAAATATGAGAATTAAATTAGAACTCTTACTGCTAAACAACTTGATCATGAACGCAACTTGCCAAGAAAAAATTCTTCACAGTAAGGAAACTCCTTGGATGTTCCTAAGCTACAGGCTTTGGGGTATTATATTTGGAAATTTTAAAGTAAACAAACTCCATGTAGCCCATACAAATTTCTACCACGATGTCACCTTACTCTTGTCCAGAAGAAACACAGAGGATTATGTGCTCAAAATTACAGCTCAACTTTAAGAACAGATCCATCATTGAATGTACGAGCTTTGTCAACCCCGAGCTGTAAAGATCTGCGTTGCATATTACCCACGCATCTGGAAGGCAATACGAAAAGCAGAAAGAAGTTTTTTATTTTGACAGCCATCAGAATACAGCACAATAAAGAGGATCCCTGCACTGGAAGAAAAAAAATAAATCAGTTTGACATACCATTTGTTGAAGCAAATAGATTTCTAAAAATGGAGAACAAAGAAACGGAGTCAACAGACTGCCCCAAATACTGTCTGCTCTTAGAGGGAACAGTGAAAGTCAGGAAATTAAAGTCTAGATATAAACATATTTAAGCTCCTGATAAAAGGACTGGAAAACTGCAATTTCAACTGAGGCTTCTTAGACGCATGAACAGGGATGACAAAAGATCTGCATACCAAATGTGACCCAATGACTTAACCTTGAAGGGAAAAGCAAGAAAAAACACCTCTTTACTTCAGTGGTCACCTTTTCAAAGAGTATTTTGATAAAGCTTTTAAAACTTATCAGGACTTGTTTGGGAAAGATCTCTGATTCAAAAGGCTGAGAACATATTTTGTTGTATTGTAAACAGAAGTGCTGAAAATAGTCATATGACCTGTTTCCCTGAGCTTGAATGAAACTAATCCTGTTAAAGCTTAGAAATATGCATGACTCAGTAGCCAAAGCCATGTGCATATTTGCCCTTACAAAGTTTCTGGGACCTTCCATTGTCCCAAAGTGCTGTGCTGATGATTTCTAAATGGTCTCTAGTGCTTTCGTTTTCTTTCTAGAAATTAATTCAAAACACTGCATCCTAAACTTTTAATAAAAAAGGACTTTCAGAAGCAATTTTTAAATCTATCATGTATACAGTTCCCAGTTAGATAAACTATAAGTAAACTTCTATTTCTGAAGTAAACTCAAGAGCATATCTTACTACCATTGTGCAATTCTACTACTTTTATAACTTTTATTTTTTTTCCCTCACTATCTCACTGCTGATTGCCTACCTCATTATCTGCTTCAGCCCTCAAATTTCTAATGAGATTAACAGTACCCTGTAACTATTGCCTACACAATCCTGGCTGCACTGAAACTAAAGTACGGTTAAATCAAAAAAAAGGATAAAAAAATTAAAAAATGGTACCATGTGTCTAGAAAGATGGTGGAATGATTTCAAATCTCAGTGCAGTCATAAATGCACTATGTTTCAAGTATCAGGAGAAAATAACCACATATTTGCTATCTAATTTCTAGTTTCTCAGCTGTAAAATGAAAATGATACACACCCTTTCTGAACCATGCCAGAGTACAATTTATCAAATACTGGAATCAAATATACACTTACACAAATATCAACTAAAATTACTATTGCAAGAAATTGCCAAGATCCACAACAGAACCCCTTTCTTTAGCAACTTTATAAGTCTCAGACAGGACAGGACAGCACAGAGCATAAGCTTGCTCCTGCAAGCAGTTCTCCGAAGACTGAAATTAATGCACACTCAGAAGAAACTTGCAGGCTAGTCCATGTGGCATACCAATGTTTCCATTCATAAACCCATCACCTTTTACAGCAAAGATCTCTGAAAGACAAAGTACTAAAAAGAAAAATAAATGGACTGCACAAACGCAGAGATGTTCTGTCCTAGTGCACACTCACACTTCAGGTACAGCATCAACAATAACATGACACACTCATTCCTTGCCTTCTTCAGAGAGAGATGGTTAATATAAAGAAGGAAAGCTTATAACCTTCACTTTCTCAGCATCACAGATTACTAAGTAATAATCAATTGCAATTACATTGTAATAGAAAACCATTGCAGTTGAAAGAAGAGCGACTGGAGAGGTTTGTCCTGCCCCAGTACACTGTGGGTACAGCAAACAACAAAGGAGAATGCCTGTAAAAAATAAGTCTTAAAGCAAAAGGAAGAAAAGTAAAATCTACTTCTCACAATGAAAGAGAATTGGTACCTACAATACCAACCTGAAAATGCCATGAACAAATTCTAAAAGAGTATTTCCGCTAACAAATACAAAAATAGTTACTTCTTAGAATAGTATTACATACTTATTTCATGCTTCTTAAAGGTAGTAACTTCAACATGTGTTAGAGGATTCCCAATACTTTTCAATGTTGCAAACAAGTATTTACATTCTTTGTTAGAGCCCCGTCTCGATGACACATGGTATCCCCAAAGAATACACTCGTAAGGTCAATGAATTACCACTTTGTACCTTAGCACACAGAGTGGGAAGTTCTAAATGAAACCAGAAACAGTTCTGTTTCTTGGTTATGCAAAGGTTGATTTTGTTTCAATATTAAGATAAGTAAATACTAGGCATATGCAAAGCAATTACAATGTTTATAAGGTTACAGACACTTGAAGATTTCACAAATTTACAGACTACACCTCTGTATCCGTATCTATTTATATATCCACAAAACTCCAGAGAAATAAAATAAAATAACAGATCTGAGAGGCCTGTGAAGCTGCCCACCTGTCTTGTGAGTCAGACTTGTATTCTTCTTGTCAGTCCCAACATCTAATTAGCATCTTTTCTGTATTCATTGTGCAATTGATGGGATGTATCACTGAATTCAAGTTTCTACTGCTGTGCTATTTTGAACCTTAGATTAGACCATTCAGTTCCTTCATTCCAGTAAAACTCACTTTCTACCCTGAGCAAGGCATAAGAACTCAGCACTGGTGAATGTGAGAGTTATATCTGGACACAGAAAAATGTGCATACAACCCTCTTTTAACCTCTCAAGCGAACATATTTAAGGAATGTTTTAGTGGTATTTTAATTTCTGCATATTCAGATAGAATGAACTTGTATCTTTATGAAATCTATTTTTATGCAAGACATTTACCACCCTTAATATGGATGCCATTACTTTTCAGCATATGGTATTCAGATTTCCAAATAACAAGTTACTATTATAAAAAATGGCATTTCTGGTTTTTTCCATTAAAACATAATTTAACGTACAATGCTTCCAAGTGCACATGCATTGAATGACACAAGTGTATGTAAAGGTATTTTAAACAGTTCTTCTTCCCTGGGTATTTAGTGAACGGAATGCTGACGAAGACAACACTCTGGACAGTTGTGCAAAGGTAAATAAGTTGAGGATGCAGTCTATACTAGCAATAAAAAAATGTAAAGAACCATCTACTCAACTACTTAACATGTTTCAATTGGAACCAACTTTTCCTGTATACAACAAACGAGAGTTATGAGCAAGATAAGTTCTTACCATAATAGCTTTATATAATGGCACTAATACTTCCTCACCAAAACCTTCAAACAAGTTAGGTAATGTACCCCTAGAAGCATTTGCTTTTTAGATTACTGTGTTACATTTTAAACTTAGACACACTGTGCCTGACCTTGCTGCTGCCTTTTCCTTCCTCTGTGACAGGATTTCTACAGACATACACCAAGTTATTTTAGCGTGTTTCATCTACCAAAACTAAAGCAAGGCAAGTGACAGATCATTTTATGCCCAAATCTAGTGAGCCTTGGAAGAAGCTCGAAACAGAAAACACAAGAAGGAGCCACCAGTTAGATTAAGCAAAGCTGCTGCAGAACCCAAACATCTGTCACTATGTAATCATGAATCCTTCATGACTACGAATCTCCTACTCTCCCTGTTTCCAGTGAGCTGATGAAATATATGCGATACTGAGACACTGATGTAAGGTTCAAAAGGTCAAAAAAACCTGACTGAAGCCAATCTAATGATCACCTCTAGTTCAATCCAGGTTAACAAAAATTTCAAGTAGCATCAGATCTGAGAAGGAACAACTTAGTAAGCCAGAAACACGAAAACATTTCCTGCAAGCATGCGTCTTCAATCAACCACGCACCTGGTTTTTAGTAGTTTAATCTCAATTTCCTGGGAAATGTCAGGCAAGACAGTGAAAGTTGTTGCCAAAGTCAAAACACTGAGTCTATTGTTTATTTTAAACCTTCTTGTTGTCATCTTAAAGAAAGAATTTAGACTTGCTCAACAAGACCATTCTTCAAATTTTCTTAGCTATTACTCCTCTCTCTTCTTTCAGGTACAAGCTTGTCCATTGTAAGAAACCCACAGAAAATAGGCTGACAGGTGTTTAAACATTTTCAAACATTTGTCACTCTGTCTGTGCTTTTCTAGCCTTCTCTTGGCTACCAAGACAAGTCTTTCATAATAGTATTGGAAATTCAAAAGGCAAAGAGGAAGGTAGCTGAAAGAAATTTCCATCTCTTCGTTCAATTTCAAGAGGCAACTGATTGACACAAGTCAAGTACCTGATTTCATTCTCATAAAGATTAGTCACAAAGCTAGTCACATCCTAACCAAAGATAACAGAAGTTCTCAAGCTGATCAAATGTTAACATCAGTAGGTAAATCTGAATTTAAGATTTTACCACAGAGAAAGCAATAAACATGACAGAGTTTCCAGCCATTACATCACATTTTGGACAAATATTTGTATATATCATCATGTTGAGCTACAAAAATTCTATTAGTCTGATAACATAATACTGTGAAAATGCCCTAGAAATAGCCAGACAAAAATCGAACAAGTAACAGGCTGTAACATGTGTCAAAAATATATTCATGCTAGAAAATACACCAACTAGTTGAAGACAAGGCCCTTAACTTCCAAAATTGAACACCAAGGGAAAGGTTTGAATTAGGCAGACAATCTCTGAAACCTAGATAAGGCAACAAACTATCTGTGTTCTTCCTACACTTATGACTCCCCCAAAGAAAACAGCAGCAAGAAGAGATAAACTGAAAACTAAACAGCCTGTTGGGTTCACATAAAATTAACACCGTAAAATGTAGAAGTGCAACAGTTCCTTACTAGTTTCACTTAATACAAGAATTACTGTAACACTTGCAAACACTGAAGCAGAAAATAAAATTAGAATTTACCTTTGAAGGTCTCCAGTTCCTTCCTGTTGGAGAAGAGCAGAATAATAATAAGTAAAAAATTAGAACTACTACAGAATTTATTTTACAATCTTTAATACTCATTAAAAGATGAAAACCAGAGAATTTGATTATCATTATATATAAGGGTTCTATTACCACATGAGTTTATCTAAAGCAAATAAAATCAACCTGTTAAGAAATTAGGCTACCACCTATTAAAAACATGCACAATTATAGAAATATTGCACACTTATATCTAGCCACATAATTTCTAGATACACTGCTTCAAAAATAACAGACTTTTCAAGGCTTTAGGTACTAAAACATCCTTTGCTTAGCAGAGCTTTGCCAATTTAAAGCACACTGAATAATGATTAGTGTCCCATTTTCATCAGTGCTATTCAAAAACATTTTGGCAACACTGAAGGAGAAAAATTTGACAGTATCACTCACTCAGTTACAACACACTTTAAAGAGACATACAGTGACATTTCTCAGAGGAGAGGATTTTAAAGTACAGAATATGACAGATAACCTACAGTACTCACATACCAGAAAGCTAAAAAATTAAGTCAACAATAATAGTTTCTTTTTTGCCTTCGTACTACTTTTAGCAGTTATGAATGCAAAGGCTGTAAAACTAAGACAAATATTTTCTCTTATTTTCAAGGAATTGCAAAATGGTCCACTTGCCATAGCTACATAAATACATTTATCATGTATTTATCACAAATTTCGAGGCTAAAGAAGAATCAACGTAATAGCTCAGCTAAGCCAGAATGCTGGCCTTTCCCTTACAAAACACTGATTTACATCAAACACCTTTTCAGTCTGTGCCTTGCAGAATGTCTAGTTAAATTCTGAATTTTGAAGCAAAAGTGACTGTAAGAAAAAATAAAGAAAAAGACTGAACTAACAGTTGCCCAAATAAATGATTCTTTTCACTATCCACAGACTAAAGTGTGCTTCAGTTATTACTGAGTCACCTACCAGAGACACTATTTGACAATACATATGCTACAATACATACCTTCTCCTCCCTAACAGATGATGCAATTCTGCATTTATTCTTGCATCAAGAACAGGCAAAACTGTTTCAAACCTGAAACAATCTATTTTCTAAGCATGACAAAGTATTCTAAAAGAAGTAAGAGAATGCATTTACCTTCACATTTTCAGTGAACATCCCACTTTTGTCACCAAATGTTAAATACAGGTTTTTGAGAGAATGTTTTACCAGGAAATAAGTTAGAGTGTGATTCACAGTAGAGAAGTCTATTAGTTGCAACTTCCTGTGACTATCTATTTCCTTTCCTGCTTCTCCTGCATCCCTTTCCCAAGCTAGTTTTTCCTTTTTTTTACCAGAAAAAAAAAAGCTACTTCACAATACTTAGTGATTTGCATGTGAATTAACATCAAATGAATTAAAATGAATTCACAATTAACATTTTGAATTCATTACCCTAATGAATTTTTCCTACTCTGCATACTCCAATTACAAAATTCCTATATATTCTCACAAGCTGCATTTCTTATTTTTTAGTAATGGCATAGTAGCTGAGAAAACAACAATCACAGGAAATGCTTGTTTTCCACAGGCTGAAACAAAACCATACTGAGGAAACATCTTGTGAAAGTAAGAGGGGAAAAAGCTACACCACCTGCAGTTAAAATCAGGAGGTCTTATGCCACTTGTCTACTTTTGTCTACTTGTCCACTTATGCCACTTGTCTAGTTGTTTGGAAGAGAAAACAATTATTGTCATTCTGTTCAATCAGGCTATTAAACAAGATGGTAGTACAGTAACCAAGTGACAGTCATCGATTTTGTCTAAACCCCCAGAACTTTCCTTTTCAAAATCCATCAATATTTTTAGGGTTGATGCATTAAGATGCTGTCCCTATATCCATATACATAATCACCATTCCTTAAGAAAGTTGGAAATGAATATCTGACAATTTTTTTCAACACATTCCCCTGAAAAATTTAAAATATCTATGATTAGCATAAAGTTAAAAACACAGATTTGAAATTTAAGGATCTGCATTTCCTAGTATCCTCATATCAATTCAGACCCAAAGGCTGATGAGTCTTTATTTTAGGTAGCATAAATGAATCAATCACATCTTGTGGTTTCTCAAAACATTTTGAATAAAACATACATTTAGAAATATATACTGAAAGACATGCTTATTGAAAATACATTCTGCATCAGAACATGGAGGATTTTTTTTTTTAATTTATTAAGTCAAGTTACCCAAAGCTTGAAGTTTTAAAATTGCAATCCTAAAATCCCATTTATCATCACCTTTGGTAAGAACATCACACTAAACTCAAAAGTGGAAACTATGACTCATAATGGTACTGGAAAAACAAATGGTTTAAGAGTATATCAGTACATTTTCTAGTTGTGTAAGAAGATCTAGACAGATGTACAGAAAAAATATATTACAAAGTATTACATTTCTGTCCTTTATAAGTAAATAATTTTTAAAATTTATTTATAGATAAACTGTCAGAAAGAGGATACCTTCTATGTCTTCTCTAAGAGTCTAGAGACAAAAAATCATTTGCAGAATACATCAAACACATTAAGAAGCAAACTACATATTTGGAACACAGACAATGTAAAGAAACAGCAGGTAGTTTGAGTAATTAAAATGCAAAAGATTAAACTGAAAAAAGTCTTGGAAAAGTTGCCTTCAAAGTGAGGTTAAAAGGCAAGCAGGAGGGAAAACTTGCATTGGAAGTAGCCTGGATGATTAGCTAGGACTGCTTAGTATTTTAGATCTTGCCACATTAAATCACCAGCTCTGATGCTATATATTGCACTTTTTTTTTATTTGTTGCTCTTTTACTTTAAATTGTTCATTCTTTGAGATAATTTTTCACATCGGGTTTATACAAGAGCTACAGCAGCAGAGCTCAGCCTTTGATGAATAGCTTCCTAACAACATTGTACTAGAAGACAAAACTGCAGAACAACGAATCATCACAGCAGACGACTTCTGTCAACTGCTTCACCTCACAAGCGCATTACCCTATACACTTTTGCCACGGTAAAAGGCTAGTTTTCCCCTCTATGCCACTGGCCAACTAGATCAAGGCAATTGAAAACTTTCCATAGAGAAATGCTCCTGGATCTTACAGAATTTTCATCCAAAAAAAAGGAAAAAAAAATCATGCACTTCAGAGATGGATAATTCTTTGCATTATTATCAGAAAAAAGACACACGCCCTGGCCTGGCTACACGTGAAGGCTCTTGAAGCCCACTGTGGGCTTCTCAGCATCTGTCCAGGATTAAAGGAGCTCCCATGCTGAATCTAACACTAATCAGTACAACCTACTACTTGGCATCTGACTATATGCTCTTTTACTTCAGCTACTAAATTTTAGGTTAGTGACAACAAATCTGGCTAGTTACACCAATTGGAATACACTTTACTTTTATACAGTTAACAATAAGCTTTGAGAAGAAAGAATTGAATTAATAGTTACATTATAATTTAAGTAGCTCTTGTCATTGAAAGATGAAGTTCAGTACCTCTGAACAAGAAAAAAGGCTAAAATAACTGGCTAAAATTTAAAATAATCAGACTATAAAGGCATGAAGGCACTTCAAAAGTAATCTCCCTTTGTATGCAGTACAACTTATGAATCCCAGCTTCTTTCCTGAGAGGTAAGGGACCATAGAGGCTCCAGTGACATGGAAGTTCTGTCCACGAATACCATATGACTACACATATAGGCAATAATTTTAATCTTCTGCCTTTCCAGTTGCTTGTTTTCATAAAATAAAGGGAGGAAGAGGGAGTACGTATACTCTATGAAATTCTATACTCCTCAAACTCAATAGTTACCAGTTTTTATGTTACCTGGAATGTTCTGATGATCATGCTGACAGTGTTCTCAACTTCTTCATTTACAAAAAAGTCGAGACTCAGGGTTTGTGGTGAGAAAATATAATTTTGGAGACAACAGGTAAAACAAACTGTTTACAATATATAACTAGTCCCACAGAGCAACTGGCATGACCAGTTGGAGAAGTCAAAAGGCAAATACAAATTTCGAGTTACCCTCCCCTTCCCCTCCGGCTTTTCATTGAAGTGTTGGAATAACCTTGCTTCTCCTGAGAAGAAGAAATGGGCACTAGAAAGACTATATTGGTTATCAATGATGTACAAAAATAAATCCAGAAAAAAGAATATGGGAGGAGAAGAGGTAAAACCACCCTGCTTTTAGTTACTGAAATCAATGGGGATTCAGTTTGTGCAACAAAAGTAAGGAAACATTCTCAAGTTCTACTGTATTTTGCTGTAACACTAAGATCAATTTCCTAAATGTAACAAAACATCAGGGTATTCAGTTAAATACCTAGAAGACCACAGAAACACCACATTCTTTACACAGATGCCAGCAGCCAGAATTGACAGTTTTGTACTTTATCTTCAAGAAGAGAGTAGGCAGATAAGAAAGCAACAAAGTCACAAATGAATGTCAGGAACAATTTTGTAGCACTGCCTCTAAAAGTAACAGTCAATAAATTCTAACTACTAGACTGATACATAAACAAAAGACAATCTCAATATGAATGGTAAAGCTGAGGACTAAATTTGAAAGATTTTGCAATAAAACATGTTAATAAATGTTGAGTTGTAAATACTGTTTAAAAAAAATACATTTAAAGAAAGTATAGATGCTTGTGTACAAATTAATTGAAAAATACTTATGGCACCTAACAAGTTCCAAAATAAAACAAGAGAAATGCTGCATTTCAACTGCTTGTCTGGTACAGTTAAGCCTTCAAAATGATACAATAAAAAAAAATAAAGTCCTTCCATTGCCTGACTAAAGCTTTAGTAAGCTAAAAAGCCATGAGATCTTTCCTCTGGGACTTTCCTCTGGATATCAGCAGAGGTAAAAGTCAAAAAAGTCAAAAAGTCATAACTCAAAACTTATGTCACTTGCATGGTGCACAGAAATAATTCAAGTACTGGGGTTTCTTATACTTTCTATTAGAACTCGTGACAATGACACAAAACTGTTTTCCTTCCACACAAGATTCCTCGAGCACCCTTTTCAGATACTTAGGCCAACTACTACTTTGAAATACATTTGAGACTGAAGTAATGGAAAGTCTTTAAGTACTGAAAAATCAATAAAATCTAAAACTACTACTAAAAGACTGTTGGAATTAAGCAGCAGGTAAAGGTTTCTATTAATCTGAAGAAACACTGAAGACATGTCAGGATTCTTCACCCATCAATTGTGAAATTTTATCCAGTAAAGGAGAAAAGCAAAGAACTAACGCTTTAAATGGTGTTGCAATGGAGATTGTTTTGCTTCCGTACTCATGCAGATACAGAATCACAGAATTCAGAATATGCTGAGCTGGAAGGGACCCTCAAGCATCAAGTCCAGCTCCTGGCCTTGCATAGATACAAAAGTAGCTGAAGTCTTTCCAGGTCTTCCAGCAAAACTTCCACATCATCTTCAATCCAAAAGGTGGAATGGATCACAGTAAATTTTTGTAACAGAAATAGCAACCATTAGCAGCTGGCAATCAAGCTAATAAATACAACTAAAACCAAATAGCACTCTAATATACTCAACAGTTTCAGGTTAGACTGAAATCATTTCTCTTTGGATGTTTCAAGAAAAAAGAAACAAATATTTACGTTGATGAAGAACACTGGGGGTCATCTTTCAGGCACTATCATTCAAAAGAACAGTAAAAATGAGGGAGATGGTATTAAAACCAGAAGAAAATGGTAGAAGTGAAATCATTAAATGCAAGTTTCATCCTCTGCTAAGAGACTGACACAGGTCATTTAGCATTGGAACCACTCCAAATTGCAATCTGAAATGTGGAATAAATGCTTAGCTCCCTCTAAAAGCTTATACCTTCAGATCTAGATTTTGCACAGGACCCAGTTTTTATGTTTTGCTTTCATCCTCTTGCTATCAATAAAAGGGGACAGTTTTTAAGTTTAATTTTTTAAATGTTTTAGTATGCAATGTCACTGGATCACTAAAAGATAAATGTATCAACACAGTTTATTTATTTTTACCACACAACCAAAATTTTAGCAATCAAAGTTTAAAATTTGAGACAAGAAATCTAGGACAAGCTATAAACAACTACAGGCTACAAATAAATTTGAGAAACTACAAAGAACGTAGGAGAAGCTGAAATTTAAGAGAAGGTACAAACAATTCCACCATCAAAAGCTACCTCTGCCATCAAATCCACCCATCTTTCCTAGAAAGAAAAAGGGTTCCTGAAAACCTGTTTTTGGTAAACATCCACACAAGAAAATGCAGACCACCTCTTAACTTGGCCATCGATTTCCAAGCATTAAAAAGGAGAAAAATTACAGTATTTAAAAACTGGCCAAGCTTTATTCACGAAGTGACATATCATACAACACGAGTCCACAAAAACAAATAAGTAGAAAGAGCCTGTAACCCCTTATGCACTCTTTACTTAAAATGCTGAATGTGACTCCATGCAGCATAAATGCAACTTTTCCAGAAAGAAGTTACAACTTGTACATCTTCAGGCATCCTCAACACATCCCTTTGACATGGGAATTTAAAATCTCCCTCACAGAAGCATAGTCAATAAATGCATTTAATACATTATTTTAAACAGCTTTTAAATAAATTGTTTTTTTACGTAAGAGGAGAGGAATTAATAAAGATCTCAGGAAATAATTCATAGCAAAGAAAGACGGAATTTATCAGAAGACACAACACCTAGCTCAAAAGCAGAGGATGAATTTTAGTGTGGTAATGACAAGCACCTAAGCCCTGTTCTTCTGCCTCTAGCCACAATTAATTAATTACTTATGTAAATAATGCAGTTTTGAGGTGAGAGAGGGTAAAAAATGATGATTAAGGCAGTCCTAAACCATCTGTTCCTATTATTAGTACAGTAAGTCTGGACAAAGAATGCCTGGTATTAACAGCTTGACAGGATTTGCAGATTATGCCCACTAACAAGCACTACATAAAGGTAGAGATAAATTATGCAGGATTGACATAATGTTTTAACTGTTTCTAGATAACATTATTAAAAGGTGCTGTAAGATACAGAGGATCCAACACAAACATTTAGTCTTTAATCACAGGTCACAAAAGCCTAAGAAAAAAATCTTTTATATTCCTATTCAAAAGAAAAGAAAACTATAAGAAGTAGTTACGTATCAAATCTCTTTGTAACAACGTCATTGTCTCTCTGCATCAAGCAAAGACCAACACAGAAGAAGGGCAAAATTAAAATAACTTCAAAGCGACAGAAATTATACTGTACATTCACACTTCGCAAATAAGATAAAAAACTGACAAAACCCCTACAATCTTCAAATCTGCTACGTGTTCAGTCTTGGCCAATGTTTTCAATACTTGAAGCACTGATGGGAGTAGATTTCACTATATAATGGAACAGCATACTCCTTTGGGTTTGATGCATGCAGAATACTGTGGTGCAAGAATTCTTGTAAGCAAAAGAAAGTTCCCAGCCCTAAAACTACATAAAAGGGAGCAAAATTATCCAGGAAAGTTTTCTAAAGCTTTTGCAAGCCTATCTCTTCAGGCTCAATAAGAATTCTCATTCTCATGTGTCTGCCTAAAGAAATGCAACAACTGATGGATATAAAATTAATTCCAGCCAGTTATCACCATGAAAACACTTGCTACTGGTTGTGCTGTATGCAAACTCATGAACAGCAGAATGGAAAAGATCTCTGCAAAGTGAATTCTGCTTTGAGTACAGAAACACAAAAACCATGCCTAATGAAAAGTCAAAACTAACTGTCCTGCAGATAATGAAAGTTCTGCACCCAACCTTGCAAAAATTATTATTTAGGTACCAAGATACACAGAGGTATAATAGCTGAAAATCTATACCAGTACAAGACTGATCAAAAAGAATATGGCATGAAACCTCACTTGGATGAAAATTTTGATGAGAACTATGGAACACATAGCCAGGGTCTTAGAAATAATTCACAGCGCATTTAATGTCAGAAGACAGCTTTGTGCAGTGGTACAGAGGTAAAAATAAAATTTGAAAGCAAAAACCCCCTCCAAAAAAACCCTCCAAATTATTTTGGTATGTTAGTGAGAAAATAAAGATTCATTGTCCCAAGTTAGAAGGAACTTTTTCAGGAAGCAGATCAGTCTGAATTGTCTGAAGAAGTTTTTTGTATTGACTTTTCAAATGTTTATGTTGGTCAGGCCTAAGATAAGGCACCCTATCTCAGTCCAACAACCCTTACTTTCCCTTTTATTTATAGAGCGATTAAAAAGAGGGATAAAATCTACAGAAGAAAACTACAGTAACTAAGACATTTTCTCACACACATCTCTAATGTGCCATCAATTTTATACCCTTCTGAGTGAGAAAGTAAATCTAACATTCTTCTCCCCTGAAGCATTAAAGCACCATCATGGCATGGCAACACACCTAACAAGAATTATGACAATCTGTCCAACTCCTCATCTACTGCACTATTTACCAAAGCATGGGGTTACACATTATTTGAAGACAACAAATAAGCCTCTAAAATACAAAAATTAGAAAGAAATACGCGTTTTAAGAACCCATTTTCTCTTCAAGTAAAGCATTTCTCTAAATCTCACCAGAAAGAAAAAAACATTAGTCCCAGTAGCATTTACAATATTACTAAACATTCAACTCTTGAAGTATACTCTGGTATCAGGGTATATTTAAGACTCTGGATTTTAGATTTCTACATTTATTTACCTTCTATGTCAGTTCTCAAAGCTGACAAATACTGAAAAGCAGAATGGCTTCTTAAACAAGATATCTTAAAAAAATTAACTTTCAGACAACTATGTTTTAAGCCAAACGACACACAGTAAAATCTATTCACTCATTTCATGTGACAAGGACTTTCTGCTGTTCCCAAAGCAGTCCTACAAAATGCTGCACGTTGGAGTTCCTGCTTTTCAAAAAAACCAGTGATCCCTCTGAAGTGGATACAAATGTTATTAAGAGCTTCATAGGGAGTGCAGCTTCAGGACGGAAACATTTCATCTTACCCCATAAGCCTGCCATTGTAGGCTGCGTTACAGGTGCACGTTATAGGTGCGCATGAAAAAACGACACAGAAGAGAGCTTGCAATAGTGCACTTGGGAAAGCAAGAACTGCCATAGGAGACTGAAGGGATAAAGAGAGTTTTCTGCAATCAGAAACAGAATATCCTCAGTAGGAGAATGAAGGAAAAGGAAGAAGAATTGTGCTTGATTAAGACAGGAAACAAAACAACATGGTTTAATGCTAACGTGCACGCAAATAACTGCAGCGAGACAAACTAGAGAAAACAAGAGTGGAATATAACAATATAACATATAACAACACTGGTACACTGATCAGTGGATTTAAACACACGAAAAAGAGAATATTAAACGCTTAAAATAACCACAGGTTGTAGAGTTCATATTCATCATAGTTTTCATCCCTATATTGTCAAAACACATTAGGTACTTTTTTTTCAAGCACAAAACCACTCACTCCCTGAAATTAACTCATGTGCTAAAGAGAGAGCATAGACTCCTGAACCCACCTTGATGATTATTTCAGCTGGTATCACATTAAAAACCCAAGCATCAAAGACAGGAAGACAGGATATGAGTTCCAAACACACAATAACAAATCACACTCCCAATAACTGGTTGTTGGTTCTTCATCTACATTAGCAAGTGTCCTTCTAGTAATGAGCTAGCAGTTAATTTCTTACCTAAATAAATACAGTGGTAATGATCAACCAGAAATTACCTGTATTTTTCCTGTTTTGTCTAGATCTGACCAAATGTAATCAGCTTATAATTACACTAAGTAGCTTGCTTAGCATTCTATTTATAAAACTGATTAGATGCTGCTAAGCAGAGCAGGCAATAGTTTAACACTTTATTTTGATGATGAAAGCAGAGGCTGGGGGAGAGGGAGCAAAGATGGCAGAGAGAACAAAAAACACCCAAAAATTTTAGAAATATTATTTTAGGGATACAAATCTGTTGCTTTATATGCATTTAAAATTTGTGTTATTTGATTAAATATTTATATATTTATATATACACATATCTATATCTATATACAGACAACCTCAGGCCAGGGCCTTGGCAGTGAAGCTAACTGAACAGGATGTGAAAAACTAAAGGACATGACATAAGAAGTTGCTAGATGTGACAGATAACATAATAAGATGCTGACAAAAGCTACAAATGACATCATGAGGGACAACTGGATTTCACAGATGTTTAAAGTGGAGTTAGGTGAGAAACAGCCAAATTCTGCAGAAAACTGAAGGGGGACCTTTAAGGCATTTGAGACCTTTTGGGAAGCAGAACTTGCAACACCAGCACTACTTCAGTAGCTGGATCTGTAACACCATAGAAGGCTAAGATTCCCTAGGCAATACACAAGGACCAAGAGGGAAAAAGTAATTAGAGGTAAATTGATTCTTTGGGAAGAAACAGGGATTTAAAAAAAAAAAACAAAACCCAGAAACAAAAACTACCTACAAGAATGGCAAAAGGAGAGTCAAGAAAGAGGAAACCAGATAAGCTAGACAACGTGACCAATGCTGTCTGGAGCAGTCCTGCCCTTGATCACCACATTCTAATTAGAACTGTAAACCAGACCAGTTGTTCTGACCATACCACATCAATCAAACTTGCTTCCACAATCAAGAGAAGTGAGGAGGGTGCCAAGGTGCTTTCCCTGGCTAACAGGAGGTCACCTGGCTGGATAGATCAAGTAATCTGGTTATCCCCATGTCAGTCAGCATCTGTGTCTACCCACCACTCCCTAACAAAGGCTGCCAGACACTGTCTTCGACAAATTGCTTCAATTTAACTCCTCATTTCCTCATTTATAATACTGATTTTCTTATCTCCTTCTGTTGGGTTATTTTTGGCACTGTCAGTAACAAAATCAAGACAGTTAACAGTTTATTTAAGCTCAATATTTTTCTCTTGCTATTTTATCTCTTAGGTAAACACGAAGCTCATAATTTGTAAGTTCTGAATTTTCACACATACTTCTCGGTCTAAGTTGAACTTTGATTCCAAGAACTAATGCCCCATTTTTGCAAGTAAGAGAATGGCAGGAGATTAATACCTTTCATACAGAGTGAAAGGTACTTATAGGATAGGATATGACAGAACTCCAAGGAAGATAGAGGAAAATACTGTTCCTAATTTGACAGGTACATGGGGGAAAGAAAAAGAAATCAAAAAACCAGGGCAAGGGATTAAAAGAAACAACCATATATCAGTGCTTGTTAACAACAGCCCTTAATCCAATTGTTTGCAGAAAATAATAAGCATGGATTCATCTTAACAACTATGTAGTGATAATTTTCCAAATACACACACTCTTTGTTCATCACCAAGAGCTAGACATTCAGTGAAACTACTACAAATTAGCAACATCCCAACAAAGATTATTGTTCCTTAAAAAGATGAAAATAAAAGGGATTATATTACATATGGGGGTAATTACAAAAGGTTTATATTTTATGCTAATTTGTAATTATTATTTTATTTACCTTTTTGTTTTCTTGTAGTTTTCCAGCTGTAATGTCTGCATACACTTGTATCTTTCCAACTCACACTGCTCACATAGGTCCTCAAGACACAACAGATGATTCTCCATTTCCTCAAAGTTTGCCTCTAGCTGGGCTATAAGAAATACTTACATGAATATCAAATTGTATCAACAGATGGACAACTCACCTGAACAGAAACAGGATTTTTTAAAGGTAAACAATTAACATGGTAATAATTACACATACATAAATGGCTCAGAAAGATAAACAAATCTCAGCTCATATCACACAGTGAAGAGCGGCAGCAGAGCCATGTTAAGGGAGATCTATCTGAGGTTCCCTTGCAGTAAGATGTTGAACCACTCCATTTGCCCCAGCATCTTGGTCTCAGAGGCTTGTGTCTATACTTCAGGAAAAGAAGCATTCAGGACTCACAATTTTACTTCTTGAGTAGACTCTCAGTTTAGCCCTTGCTATATGGTACCAATCTGAGGTATAAAGCTCTGACCAAAACCAGTCCTGATCTTAATTTATTCAAATGAAGTAAAAGTAAAGCATACCGGGAGAATTTTAACTTCCACATGATCTCATGGAAATGCAAAAGAACATACATTTTTGTCTCTGAAGATAGATCCTTTACTGATAGGTAAATCTCTAGATTTAGCTATTTTACACATACATGCACTTAAAAACATGCAAAATCACTTAATCTCCTCTTTAACCATAATTGCTCAGTCTCAGCTTAAAACCGATCATGCCTATGAAAAGTCCTCAGAAAGCATCTCAAAGCTCACACTGTTTTGACTAGAAATTGGGATGAAAGAATTCCTGAGTTCCCTTCTGACCTGAATTATCCCATGTGAACCTTGTACCAAAGGACCACTCTCCCTGCCAGTGATTAATGCTAAACTCCATGTCTCTCCTCAGGATCCCACAGTGGAAAAACTATTTTCCCAAACTCTAACCAGCTAGTCACTCTGGGACGGAATTGTGCGATTCAGGACTATTATTCATCCCTGTGCCAGGACTTCTCCTATAATCAGAGGGAAGGTAAATTGCAGGAGGAAGGATAAATGACATTTTTACAAACAAAATAGCAGCCAAAGAATAGAAGGGAGTTTGCAGTTCAGAGACAGATACACTGATCTGTGACAGCATATGAACCCGACTGTTGATGCAAAGAACTACACAGATGATGGAATGAAAGCAGAAAATGTAAAGCAACTCTGAGTTTTGGCAAATGGCTGTGTTTCACCTTTGCCTGTAACAGACAGAAGCAACCTTCAAAAAGCAAGACAATAATTATTAAGTTCAAGATAGAAAAAAGTGATTTAAAGTTAATGTGTTTTGGATGGTCAAAAGAAGGAAACAGCAAGCTGGATGCATCAGCTAAATCTTCAGTTTTGGTTTGACCATTCTACTTGGAGCCTATCTTGCAGTATACATAATTTCAGCTTTCTTAGTCATTACTCAATCATAGCCATCCTTGTGGTCCCCCTAGAAAAGCAGAAGTTAAGACCTCAAACCAATTTCCTAGGATGCATATTCATATGTTCAGCTTCAATTACTTAAAACGATTTTTTTAGTCCCTAACAAGTAAGCTCCACAACAGTCAGAAAGGGAAACATGGATCATATAATCAGCTAATAT
>JAYRBT010000082.1:62102594-62120569 GCA_036023395.1 Myiotriccus ornatus
TGGACGCGCCCCTGGGGCTTTAAAGAGTTTCTATTAAAATAAAGCAAAAAAAAAAAAAAAAAAAAAAAAGGTGCTTTCCACAGCCTCTGCGGCTCTGAGATACAGGTCCCCAGTGGCAAAAGAGGTTACAGCACAGATGAAAATACCACTTAGACACGGGACTCTGGAATAAGGGCAAATTAATGGAGCTGCGAAAACACAAAGATGGAAATGATGAAATCAGGGACTGTTCTCAAAACAGAACATTGCAACACAAGGAAGAAGGCAAATTAGAGACCACATGGAAACCTACTGACTCCACTGTGGCAATACAGGAAAATACAGAATTAAATGATCATTGGATCCAGCATGTTATGACCTTTCTGTTGTTCTTTTTGACTACGTGAGAAAACACCTTTTTAAAAAGAACCTTACACTGCAGTAAGGTATCAATCCCTCTGAGAAGGCAAAAATAACAGCAAAACAGAAACACAGAAAGCAATACAGCAATGCCATGCCATTGCCTGCATCCTTAAGACATTTTAATATTCCATTAGCATCTGGTAAGATGACAGATAACATGTAAGCAATTTATCTGGTTGATTTGCAGCCTATTCTATCAATTTCTCTTGACTGTCATATACTGGTGAAACTATGTCACCATAAAGTATATAAGTTTCTGGAGTATACAGACATTTACCACTATATAAAAACATTTACCATAGGGGTATGTAAGGCAGCCTTAACGTTGCCAAACACCACATAGTTTTTAAAAGCAATTGATTACAACACGATATTCTCCTGGGACTCATTAGGAGCCAGCAGTTCTGCAGCACAAACATGACCTTGTTCTCACTGACTTCCAGTAACACTCATTTGGGCCACCTGCTTGCACTAAAAATAGCGTAGACACAGGGCCTATCTAAATAAACCCTGCGAGGCAACGTAGGAGGAATATCTTTCTACTTTTTAACAGAAGCGAGGGGCTGCTCCATCCACTTATCCTGCGCTTCTTTCCCCCCAGGTGACAGTAACTCATCTTCCAAGGAAAGAAAAGCTTCCCCATACGCCCAGCGGCGCGCAGCGATGCTCTTTAAACAATTACGTTGATCCATAAAACCTTGAAGGTCAGCCACTTCATGAAAAATTCAAGCGCGTTAATTGACTCCATTCACATCTCTTCTCAGAACAGCAGGCTCTGTGTGTGTGTGTGTGTCTCTCTCTCTCCTTCCCCTGACCGCAGCTGCCTCCCGAGCACGGAGGCACCTCCTCCCCTCCTCTCCCCACCGCAGCTGCCATCAGCCCGCCATCAGCCGCTCAGCTCCGGCGGGAACACGGCGGGGAACGAGACCCTGGAGCCGCGCTTCCAGCCCACCCCCGCGCCCCGGAGGGTACCCCAGGTGACGGCCCAGCCCGGGCCGAGGGTCCCGCCCGCGCAATCTCCTCCTCTTCCTCCCTCCCCGGGCCAGTCCCCGCCTCCCCCGACCCCCCGGTCACCTGCTTCCCCCTCCCCGCCCGGCTGCGGGACGCGGGTGCCTCTCCCGTTCCCCCCGCGGTGCTGCGGGCCGAGGGCGGTACTCACCCGGCGGTGAGGTCCTGCTGGACGCTCAGCAGCCGCTCCCGCAGCGTCTCCAGCATCTTCCCGGCCTTCCCCGGCTGCGCAGGCCAGCGCCGGGAGGGAGGGGCGCGGGCGGGGCTCGGCTCGGAGCCCGCCTCCTCTCCATCCCGCCCCCTCTCTTCCGCCTCTTCCGACGCGGTGTGTTCCCTCCCGGAGTTGTGAGCCGGGGTGGTTATTGCCGAGGAGATCTGAGCCTCTTGTTCTGTGCCCCCCCCTTGTGCGAGGGTAAACCGGACAGTTTCAAGGTTTGACCTCGAGAAGCGTGTTCAGGATCCCTGAAGTTGCAGCCTTTTAGAGGTTTTTTTTTTAAAGACTGCAGTGAAGCCCCTTGGCAGGTTGGGACCCTCACCTGAATGATTTTGATATCAGCGATAGCACAGCGTAGGAGTGAACTCCTTAGAGCTACAAAGTTGATCAAGGGACTGGAGCATCTTTCTTACGAGGAAACGCTGGGGGACCTGGGCCCGTTCAGCCTCGAGGCAACTGAGAGGGGACCTCATCAGTGTCTATAAGTATCTGAAGGGAGGGTGTCAAGGGGATGGAACCAGGCTCTTCTCAGTGGTGCCAAGTGATAGGACAAGAGGCAGTGGACAGAAACTGATGTACAGGATGCTCCATCTGAATATGAGGAAGAACTTCTTTACTGTGCAGGTGACAGTGTGCTGGAACAGACTGTCCAGAGAGTCAGTCCTCACTTGGGATATTCAAGGAACATCTGGACGCAATCCTGTGCCATGTGCACTAGGATGACCCTGCTTGAGCAGGGAGCTTGGACCATACAGCCCACTGTGGTCCCTTCCAAACTGGCCCATTTTGTGATTCTGTGAACTCAGGGAATTGGGCTTTGCGATAAAATCTTAAAAGTATGGACAGCGAAACCACTCCCTGTGGTTGCTGCGTTCTTGGGGTAAGGGATAGATGATAACCTTTCAAAATCCTTGCAAAACAGGTAGTTGAATTATTTGTCTATGTGATCCACCACTGTTTTCTTTGGAGGCTGCTGGACTTGTATAGATACGAATGATTCTTAATGACCTAAATAAAAAATTTAAAAAAAAAAATAAAAAAGGCTGTTTTTAGAAATAGTCAATAATGCAGTGGAAAGTCTTAATTAAGCTTCCAGGTACATTCTGTTCAAATAATAACTGTTATCAGTCAGTCAGCAAATCTTTAGGCAGTTCTAAGGGGAATCAGTCCTTTTCAGAACAATTGGCCAGTCTTTCTGGATGGCTGTATTTTACAGTCATAGTAACAGGAAGACTGTCTCACACCTTGTGTGTTTTCAGTTAATATTTGAGGAACATGGACTAAAGATTTAGATGGATCTGGGAAATCTTATACATACATTTAATTGAGACTTCATTTTTTACAAAAAGCAGCTGAGATTTTAAAATCAAAACATTTTATTTGTTAACCAGTTTTGATTGAAAGTTCAAAAAAAATTAAGTGAAGAGCACTGAATTATTTTGGTACAAGGAGAATGTATGCAGAGGGTGTCTCTTGGGTGTGTCATTTAATACTGCAGAACTATACTCGAGCGTTTGAGATACATGCAATAAACTGGAAAAGTGATACCATAATCCCAACACAGCTTGTGTGCTTTTAGAAGAGCATGGGAGCTATAGGTTGTTTCTGATGTGGCTTAAAAACCCAGAATTGCTCTGTGACCTTAATGCAAGTTAAAAGCTAAATTCCTGCTAAAAGAATAATAATGATTTGGGTTGATTCTTCCAAGAATTGAAACTGATGTGGCTCACTTTGTCCTCATGTCAGAAAGACAATTTTCATGGCAGACTACGTATGAAGTTCTGTAAAAGGATGTATGACATTTTGACTGTATTTTTCTCTTGCTTAACCTAACAATATCTAAAAAGGCTTCCCACTTCCCTGGGTAGTTAGGTCTCCAAACTAGGAGGGAAAGGCCTTGAATCAAGTTTTGTCTGCTGTATTCACAGACGTACATTAGAAATGCTGTCAAAAGCTGTGCAATCTGGCCTTAGGAAATATATATGTTATGGGAATTAAACTTTTCAGAAAACAAGGCAGCAGTGTTGTAACCTAAATTTTTGCCCTTTCTTTTAGAAGTCATATGAATTTCTCCTGTGTTACATATTTTCAGTTTTCTTGTGAATGGTTCTTGTCAGTGCTGGCTCTAATAATTCCCAGAGAATTAACACTTTTATACTCCATTACTGCTTTTGCATTTAAAAAGAAATTATACAAAGACTGCTGTGTTTGAATTTAATTTCCATCTCTGTGTAGATTTGGGAAAAGAAATGTGTTGAGATAGTATTAACAGTCACAGTAATTCTAGAAATACCAGAGTGGAAGAGAATTCTAAAAGTACATGCTATGCTTTAGGGCCATTATAAATACGTGATGTGGAGTTTTGTTTAACTGGTTCTTAGCAACCTGAAATTATGGAGATTCTGCAAGCTCCTTAATTTATCAGTTCACATGTTTAGCTTGATCTTCTCTTTTGTTTCTAGAGTGAGTAAGGCCAGTTTCTTTTTTTTTTCTTTGAAATAATTTTCTAAACTTCTTACTTCTTATACTTGTTGTTCTGATCTGGACATTCTCCAGTTTTTCCAGAAAATGCAGAGCTATAGCATTTCCATCACTGAAGCTGAATTACATGGCTTCATTTTGAGCCCTACACAAGTTACATGTTTATACAAGTTAATTAATGTTCATGTACAACAGCAATTAATTTAACAAACAGCACTGAGACAGGAACAGCTCCTTCAGGTGTTATTTCAACACAGTGACATGCCAGGGCCTTTGGGTCAAGTTTTCTAGAGATAAAATTAATACGAATAACTTTTTAATATCAATGACCTGTTCTGCTCATTTAGTAATTAAGTAGTTCACAGCTGGTTATTTGATACTAATTGTGACCTGAATTTGAGTCAGGACTTCCTAATTTGTTCTTCTGCTTCTCTGATACTAGCATACTGAAAATCTTGTGCAAGTATTCTGTAAGTGGCTATGCAACAAATGTATATGCAACAAATGTGCAAGCATTCTGTGCTTCCCACATCTGCAAGGAACAGTGATATAAGTCAGTAGCAATAAATATTTAAAGCGAAAAACACAGAAATGTACTTGACTGTATAACCCTAGTGGCAAATGATTTCTTTTCTAGATCAGCACCCCTTAAAAGCATGTTAGGCTACATTTCTGAAACAGCTTAAGCAAACCCAGGTCATCCCTTATCCTTGCTTTGCATGATTCCACCTTTTCCTAGGCTTTAGTGACCTGGAAGTAGGTTGACTTTACGTTAAGACTTCTCTGAGAGAGTAATACTGCAAAGAGGCAAGGCTCATCCACTTTTAGCTCTTCAGTGAAGACAGTTTTAAATACTTTCCTATTATGGTGATCTGATATGAAATGTAGTTTGTTTGGGTATCTATTTGGTTTGTATCTTGATTTTTGCTTAAGATTGCAGTGAGCTTGATCACCTCCAATATGACATTCTGAAACAAACTAGAAATAGTAATTAAAACTCTCAGCCCTTCAAAATTTCTCAGGTTTATGGAAGTAATTTTGTCCTCTTCTCCTCAGGACTCTTGCTGGTAGAAACTGTTTTGGCCTTTATATAATTTTTGAATGCTTGAAGTGGAAGTGCTGTTATCAGGGCTCCTTTAACTTGGAAGATAAACCAAAGTCCAGTGGAACAGATTTCTGTGCTCATTAAATGTTTTACTCTCATTCTTGCTCCAGTCTTCAGTTTCTTTCAAAATAATGCAAGTGGTGGAAAAGCAGGCAGCAAAGCTCTCAGCTTTTCTGTGTCAGAAACAAATAGCAGCCCCTCTGCTTCTTTTTCAGAAATATGTGTCAGGAATTTGAATCCAAGGTTCTATTCCTACATCAAAAACTCATGACAATGTTTTGCATGCAATTGCAGATGGCTTCAGGTTCAGGTGAGCACACTGCTGGAGACCAGCACCTCTACAGCAAAGCTCGAGCAGAGACCGGAGGCCCAGGTCTAAGCCTAGGAGAGGGTTCCTGGGCCCATAATTAGAAGCTCTGGATGGAAGCCACAAGTGAGGTTAGGGAGGGCCATTAGGTGACCCCAGAACTCTGACATAAGGCAGGGGAAGTTTACTGAAGTGTTGGTCAGTGGTGTTCCCTAGAAACAATTTGTGTCAAAAGATCCAATACTTGCTTCAGTTTTGTAACATTACTGTCACACATGCAGTGGGACAGATGGGGAGAACAGAAAATATGGGAGGGATGGCTTATGGTTAAATGATAAGCATGGTTTAACAATATATCTTGGGTACAGATTTAAGATTTTTATTTTTAATAATCTGTAGAATATGATTAAAGGTTGACTAGTTGACATTATAGCTCTTCAATTCTATACATATCTTGTTTATCTAGCTAGTTCTGTACTGATATAAAGCCTAAATGTTGTTAAAAATACCTGAGATAAACTTTAATTCTACAAATCTGCTACTACCATTTTAATTGATAAAGACTAAAATGTGTGTATTAAGGTCTGATTCAGCATTTCTTGAAGGAAATGCATTGCATGCTGAATAGAAAGGTTGGTATCTATCAAAGAGTTTTATGTGCCCAAAGCTTCAGCAGGGTTAGGTGACATAAGTGGAAACTAAATTTAATCATTACATCATAAGAACTATTTGTCATAGTCTCACTTATCTGAGGCCCCATGACCATTTCTAGCAGCTTTTAGGAGCTTCCTTTTCCAAATTAACCTTTATAGCTTTCTAATAAGAGTTAATTTGTGCTCTTACCTATACTAACTCTTGGGGATTTAGTCTCTGGAACTGATACAAAGCTTTTATGTTATATGAATATAGAATATCGTTTTATCTCAGTAAAGAAAGTTGGGTTTAGGCTGGGATGGTTTTGTTTTGTTTTCCTATCAAAATAACAACTAATAGAAAGGATACCTCGAAAATGAGGACATTATTTAGAGCTTTATAGTTTGGATTCTCTCAGTATCTTGAAACTTCTGTACAGTTAAATTCTTCTACATCACCTTCCTAAAAGAAAGCAAGGATCGTAACTCCAGCTAACTGGTGTAGTTCAGAGTGTGTCGATTTTGAGAAAAGGACAAAAATTGCAATGAATCAGCCTATTCCACTAGAGGGCATGGCTGTGTATAGAAAAACAAAATTGAGATGTGCTCGTATGCGTTTCTCTGGAAGTGCACGTATCTTAAATAAGCAAAATATTGCTGGTAATGTATTAAGTACAATTCATGGCTTATTTAATCTCAGAAGGACACCTTAAAAAGTCCTACTGGTTTGAATGGCATCAAGCTCAGTGCGTGGTGGCTGCCTGGTATTTGACATAGTCACAATGTTGCTTTCATAAGCTCCTTTCTTCTGCTTAAGCAGGGTTGGAGATCTGTGTTACACCGTTTCATTTGTAATTTTATGGACAATGTATATGATCATCAGGAAAGAAACAGCGGCAAGAGGGTCATGTTCCTGCCTCTTGGCAGAACACTAGGTTATGCCATTTCCAGTGACTCTTACATTGTTACCTCTGTTTAAATGATCTGAGGGGATGCACTTTTTTAGCAACTTGTTCCGAAAGAAGGCATAGGAGTGTCCTGTGGCCTTACAGAGGGCAGCTGCCTGTACCAGGCAGGTTTAGCCTGTTAATTAGAAAACATACTTGTATAGATTGTACAGCTTGCATAGCTAAGCTTGATCTCAAGGAAATTAAAAAGTTGTATTACGTGTGGATGAATGCCATACATATTTGGAGTAGTATTAAGTAGTTATGTTGTGTCTGCATCTGCTATTTTTGCTGTACTTGTGTGTAATTTTACTAGAGTAGGCATTATATCACATGATTAGATGTTCCCCTAGGCTATAAAGTGTAATGGGTTTGTTTGAGGAAAAACTCGTGTGTTTCCCATGCCACTGCAGTGCCAGAAAACGCTGGTGTGACTGTAGCTGCACTTACAGGGGTGTGGGGCTGTAAGAGAACTTTAGCACAGCCTGTGTCTCTCGGAGGTGTTCCGGGAGGGGCCCTGCCTTCTATTGCCATATATCGTGTCTGTCCTGGGAGGCTCTGCTGGAGTCTCTCTGCTGGTGTAAGGGAAGTACAGAAATGCTGTTTGCAGAGAAGGGACTGCAGACATATAGGAAACTGCTGCGAGTGGGTGGGATGAAGCACAGGTCGAATAAAATACACATTTCCCCAGTGCCTACTGCTTTGCTTAAGTTCTGTGTTGCTTCCAATTTTCTATTAACGTGACCAGTTTCTGCTCCCCTGGATGTCAGAACCATGGTTTGAGGGAAGTGGAATGGTACCCAGAGTAAGATTCTTGAAGGACAAGCATACTGTGTGTCAGTTTTATTGATCAGAGGCAATTAGCTCGGCCAAACCCAATTAGGACACAGTTTTAGTTTTAGATACACAGACATTAATCACTCATTATCCAAGTGAATTCTAAAGGGAATTACAACAGATTAACTGAATAAAATGGCTGTCCCTTTGCTGTTAATGGAGGAGTTTTCTAGATTTTTATTTGGTAATGCACTGCTAATTTCACTAACTTCCTCTTCCATTAAATCTGCCTTTGAATTTTAAATTCTTTTTCTATCAACAAGATCTTAATAATCTGTCATTCTGGCCTTCATGGTGACAAATGTCATCCCATCAGTGAATTTAGTGGATTTTTTTCCTTTTCTTTTTTTTTTTTTTTCCTCTTAACTCCTCCCCTTGGTTACTGTTCTAGCTTAAGGCAATTTTTGTTGAAGCCTTCTGGCTGACTGCCTAGCATTTGGCTAATAACTCTGTGCAATTGTCAACTTTAACTGTTTCAGCATTTGAAATCAAATTCTCTTTCCTCAGTTTATATGGGTCTGCTGTTTGCTAGTCCATTATGCATCAAATCTAATCCATTTATGCTGTAAGTAGTCTGGAGACAGAGCTTTTTCTTTTTTTTATCATCGTGTATTTTATTTATTGAGCATAATTCAGTTTGAATGAAATGAAAGTCAAAATGGTTCTTGTACTTCTGCAGAACTTTATCACAGTACGTTTTGTCAGTTTGATTTATTTTATCTGTCTATTTACAGTTGTTGTGACAACCCAGAGTTGCTTTACTAGCTACACTAAAAGTATCTCATCCTTCTGGAAAGTACTCCATATTTCAAATTACATAGCTTCAGGCTGGACCTGAGAATTGCACAAGCAAGTTTTGATTTAAAGTGTTGTCTGCTGGCTCTCTCTCAGTTTTCTTTTTCTTTTTTTTTTTTTTATGCTTTTCATTTGAAAAGTAGCTGTCATTGCTGAATATCAAGGTCCATTACACAGACAAATATTGTTCATATGAAAAAGAATGAGACAGAGGTAAAATGCTCATATTTTGGTGCCTGAATTATGGCATGGGCTTCTGAGATCACTAAAAGTGGAATGTGTCCATTCTGCAGCATCTGACAATACAAACATTTCAGTCCCAAATTTAAGACACTGTGTTTTATCATTCTGACCTGTATCCCAGCAGACAAAATGGAAAAACTGGATTGGACCTGTCTGTTGATGGGATACTCCTGTAAGATGTAGTATTTGCTTCTGTAGAAAGTCCTCATGGTATGGATTTTCCAGGATGACAGAGTGTGAGGTTACTGTTCTTCAGACCAGAGCTCTGACATGGAGTGAGGGGAAGGCATGGGAGGAGGCTTAAAGAGCCTTCACCAAAATATGTGTAGTAAACTGAGAAAGAGGAAATACATTGCCTTTAGAGATGCATCTGAAACCTTGCCTTTCCCCAGTAGCAGAGATAAACAACATTTGTGACAGAGTAAGGGAACTAGGTAACACTTGAGAATATTATTTTCGTTTTCATAAGTGTTCATACATTCAGCTTCTGAGTTTCTTAATGCATGTTTACATAGCAATAATACCCATGTCTAGTAGCCAAATATCCAATTGTCACACAATTCTGTGTCATTTTTGCAGCATGCCTCCAAGAACTGTGTGATAAACTAAGAGTTTTAGCATGGTTTTATTGTGTAGATTCCTTGTGTATTCCAGCAGTATGATAGGGAGATACAAGGAATCTGAACTGGTCTCAGGTTTTAAACTAGAAACTGGTTTCACTCCAAAGATAGGTATTCAAGGTCTATCTTTAAAAGTCTAACTTAGAGTCCTTTGCCCTTTCATCTCTGAATCTCTGTTAGCTTCATAAAATATCAAGTTTTGATTTTTTTGTTTTCTTAGCTATATCCTGCATCTAGTAGCTTCCACTAAGAAATTATTTTACTGAATAAGCAGTAAACAGACCTAGACGCTGCTGCTTGTATTGGCACTGTCTGTACATGGCAATAATAGTAAAGACTTCGCTCACATCTGCCTTGATGTTGCAAAGTCACCCTGTGTGTTTAAACAATATGTTGAACAGGAAGAAACTGCATATGGTGGGTTCTGGTGGGCATCAAGTTGACCATGAGCCAGCAGTGTGCCTTTCCGGCAAAGGAGTTAATGGTATCCTGTACTGCACTAGGAGTAGTGACAGCAGGTCAAAGGAGGTGATCTTTCCCCTCTGTTTAGCACTGGTAAGGCCACACCTGGAGTGTTGTGTCCAGTTCTGGGCTCTCTAGTACAAGAAAGATATGGACATAGTGGAGAGAGTCCGATGAAGGGCCACAAAGATGATCAAGGAAATGGGGAATCTTTCCAGTGAAGAAAGGCTGGGAGAGCTGGAACTGTTTCACCTAGAGAAGGTAAGGTTCATGGGAGATCTTATCAAGATCTTATCAAGTATCAAATACCTGAGGGGAAAGTAAAAAGAGGCAGGATCTTTTCAGTGGTGCCAGTGACAGAAGGAGAGACAACAGGCACAAACTGAAACACTGAAGGCTACCTCTGAATATCAGGAGACACTTTTGCACTGTGAGGGTGACCAAAAACTGGCACAGGTTTCCCAAAGAGGTGTTGACTCTCCCTCCTTGGAGGTATTCAAGAGTCATTCCTTGGTTCTGGCAACTGGCTGTAGGTAACTCTGCTCGGGCAGAGGGGTTGGGCCAGATGGATTCCAAAGGTCCCTGCCAAAATAAACCCTTCTATGATCCACTGATGTCTGTGTAATCTTATTTTCTTGGAATACCATATTAAATTCTCAGCTTATGACCATTTATTGCTTCATTTGTACTTCCTTTTTACTCATACATAAAACTTTTAGAAGTAGGCTGTATACTGAAGACATAGATCTTTAAAAGTGCAGGTTGCCCTAGATTTTATGTGTAAGACTGAGCTAAAATGGTGATTCTTTGATTATTACTGTATTGCTTTAATCAGACAGTGCTGTTTTTTTGCTTCCAATTAATCATCAGTCTCTAGGAGTAATTCAGTAATCTCAAAGTAGCTCATTTGATACTGAGAGTTCTGAAAATGCTTTCTGAAAATCAGTAAATGAAGATTTGGATACATACAAACATACAAGGTTTTAAATATTCAGCAGTTACTGATGTAATTGTTGTATAACTGGAAATCAGGTCTCATCAAGATTCTCAGCCTTAAATATTTATGTTAGTCCAGAGATTTATTTCATCACAAGACTCCGTGCTTTTTTTTTTTATTTACAGTGACAAACCTAAATATGACTAAGAAAAAAAGAATAATGTAATACACATAATAATTTATGTATGTAGGTATACGTTTGGGCATGTATGAAATGTAATGGCTGTAATACTTGAATTTTTGCAGTAGCACAGGAAAATCTTAGATATCTGATTTCTATCACATTTTTCACGCAAGTTATTTGATTTTAAATAGAGTATTCAGTTCCTTCAAATTGTCTGATAGGCTGAAGGACAGACATTGGAAAATGAAAAACAATCCAGCTTTATTTACTAAAATTTAGTGATTCTACTGAGTTCATATGAATTGGGTTTACATACATGTATTTATGATGCCCTTAGTCCATTCTGTCATTACCAGAATAAGAATGCATCACCTACTTCCGTTCATTCTTGTTTGAAAATCCTTTTCAACAGCTCTCACTTTACATTTCCTTGTTACTATAAAGGAGAACAATTTGGTTTTCATTCTATTCACAAATGAAACACAGACTCCAGTAAAATGCATCTTATTATAAATAAATCATCACTTGCAGAAATATGGACTAAGAGACAGAAATAATTTGTGTTAAAGTACATATACGTCTTCTGCATAAGAGAATTCATACACCCCTTTATTTGAGGCAAAATCTGCAGTTTTAAAATACCAAAGTAAGTTGTTCTGTGAACAGTGGAACTAATGAAGTTTTTAAAATTATTTTTTTTGTCTCCCACATTCCTCATTCCTTCCCATTTCCAATGCTCAAGTGCTTCCAGCTCCTTCTCGTGTCTTTTACCAGTTTGGCTGAGAATCTGGCAACATATGCCATTGCTGAAATAAGTGTGTGCTGATCACTTGTTCATTATATCCGTGGTGATTGCCCAATTGGCTGAACTGCAGCTGGTTTTTCCTTAGTGGTAGCACTCATTTTGATCCATCTCTAGCAATCAGTTTTTCAAAAAATGTATGGGAATTTGCTGTCTTTGAGAGTATCTCTCTGAAGTTTGCAGTATAGCTCCTTGTGAACTTCCTTCTTCACTTCCTTGGGAAAACAGGTTCAAAATTACTGTCATATAATACTGACATCTCAGAAAAAAAGAATCTCAAAGTCCATCAAAGTTAATAAAATTATCAGATCTATTAGATCTAACTTAAATTACTCAGGGCAACAGAATGTTTAATTTTATAGTGTCATTAAAGAAGTGGGAGAGCCACTGGTTTTGGTACCTATTAAAGTTAGTGAAGTTACATGAGTGTAACTCAATGGAATATTTTACAACTTTAAAATACTATTATGCTGTCTTTTGCAGATCAAGTGAAAGACGAATCCTGATACAGCAAAGCAAAATGCTCAGACTATAAAATGGCAGCTACATCTCTTCGAAGACCTTTACGGTTTCATGAGGTTAAAAACATAGGTGGTGGATGGTCAGATCCACTGACATAAAGGCAAAAGGCAGTTCCTCCCATTTTTCTTAACAGAAATCTTTTCATTAAGGACACCATTTAGACCTGAAATGTCGAAGCAGTACACAAGGCCAGATTCCATCTAGAGTGCCTTTGTGTCCATAAGGCATGATTATTATTTTCTCAGTGCAGCATCTGCTGCTAAATGATTTCAAGGCACTACATTCCAGACATTGCAGAAGGACTTCTCACTGCCTTAGTGACTTGGAAGTCCAAAGCTCTCAGGCTTCAGACATGGAAGCCTTCCTAATCTTCCCTGGAGCACGGGAGCTGTCAAACAGAAATTCATCAGCCAGTGTAGTCTGACAGGTGAACAAGGTTCCTGCTGAGCAATTTCAGTGAATAGGTGCATTCTTCCATCAGTTATATTCTGTCAGATTGGCATTTTTCATTTGAAACATGTTTTTCAAGATTTTTTCCAGCCAGCTCTTGCAAACAAGAAAAAGAGTGGAGTTGAATATTAATATTCCTTGGTTTGCTTATTTGTTGTGGTGCATTCTTTTAAGAAATGAATTTTTCATTTTCTTCTTTTAATGCAGGTTACAGCTTGGTTAAGTTAATTCCATTTATCAACCATTAAAGTTATTTGATATAAGAAACAGTATTCATAAATGAACAAAATCACTTTATTGCCTATAAACTGTAGCAGTTATCTGTGGTATACTGAAACAGGACTCCCTGCTGATAGTGGGAAAATTATGCTTTGTCTTACTTACCTAAAGAGTGCTTTCATCAAAGCAATCTTGAGTTTAAGGTGCAGTAACTATTACAAAAGCTTTTCAGAGACACATTGGAGCTGAAGTAACAGATGCCTGCTGATTTCTGGGATTAAAGAGTTTAATCATGTGTTTCTGTGATGAATTAACTGTAGCTAAGGGCCAAACTCCTACCCAGCCACTCTCTAACTCCGCACTCCTCAGCAGGACAGGAGGAGAAAATAGGAAGAGCAACAGGCACAGGAAAGTTCGTGGGTCAAGATAAAGACAGGAAGATTACTTACCAGTTACTGGTGTGGACAAAACAGATTCAATTTGGTGAAAATTGATTTAATGTGCTGCTAATTAAAATGTATTTCAGCAGTAAGAAACAAAGATAAATATTACATCTTTCCTTCCTGTTTTTCCATGCTCACTTTCAGTCCTTTATACCCAGCTCCTCTGCCTTGTCCTGAAGGGGCATTGGTGAGGATGGGTGTGTGCTCACTTTCTTTGACCTTTCTTTTCTGGCTGATATATGTGTAGAAGCCCCTCTTGTTATTTCTTGCATCCATTTCCAAGTTCAACTTCATCTACACCTTCCTGACTCCATCCCTACACTACCAAACTGCATCCCTATGCTCTTCACAGGATACCTGTGCCTACTTCCACTGCATGTGCATTTCCTTCTTGCCCTGTATTTTGACCAGCAGCTGTTGACTCAGCTGTACCAGTTCTTGCTTTCCATACTCAGTTTCTTACATCTGGACTCAGCTGTGCTCTATGGAAAGCATTCTTGAAGATCTTACAGCTCTATTGTGCTGCCTTGTTCCAGAGGGCAGTTCCCCAGGGGGTCCTATTAGTCGTTGAACAAGTGGAAGTTTACTGTGCTGAAATTCAGGGACCTGATTTTATTCTTTGCCTAGCCCATATCCCTCAGGACTGCAAACTCCACCGGTGTGGGGTCACTGCAGCTCAGGCTGCCTCCAGTCTTGACATCACTGATTAGTTCCCTTGTGCTGGTCACTATCAGGTCCGGCATCACATCCCCTCTGGTAGGGCTGTCTAATATCTGGCTTATGAACTTGTCCTCCATACATTCCAGGAGACTCTTGGATTGCCTAGAGATTGCCATGCTGCTTTTCCAGCAGATGTCAGGGAGGTTGAAGCCCCCACTAGGATGAGAGCCTGGAACATGATGCTTCTCCTAGATGGAGCAAGAAGGCTTTGTCAGTAAGGCTCCCCTTGATCAGATGGCCCGCAGTCGACACCAACCACAAGACTCCCTTCATTGCCTCAGTCTCTGATTCTTACCCATAGGCTTTCAACCTGCACAGGGCTGTTCTTCACAGACAGCTCTTCACTAGAGTGTGAATATAGACTTGCTTCATATAGAGGGCAACCCCTCCACCCCTCCTTCTGAACCACTTGTAGCCACACTCCACCAGGTGTGTACCATTCATCCCACCAAGTTTCAGTAATGGCAACTAGGTCATAGCTTGCTAGCAGCACAGCAGCTTCCAGCTCCTCCTGTTTGTTGCCCATGCTCTGTGCATTGGTGTAGAGATAATTCAGCTGCCCTGTTGGCCACGTCACCTTCTCAGAACCACACAGCTTAGTTCCTTCCTTCTGCCCAGTTTTTTCTGACCTGGCATGAGTTTTTCACAGGCTGCACTTTTTGCCACTCTGACACGGGCTTTTCCCCGGGCTGCTGGGAATATTTCCTCCAGCACCATGGAACACCTCTTCTTCCTCCTTCTCTGACCTTGGTGTTTCTTCTGCTACTTCTCACTCTTTCTGTTCCCCCTTCCTGTATCTATCCAGCTTTTTTTTTCTTCTTTTTTTTTTTTCTTTTCACTTTCTTAAGTATGTTTTCACAGAGGCACCACAAACAACTTTGCAATGGGTGCAGCTTTGACTTGTTGTGAATCTGTTACTGAACCATCTGGGAAAGGCTGCATCGAGCATAGGGCAGCCTCTGACTGCCAGCAGAGACAACCCCTGCAACTCCCCCTGCTCCCAAAGCCCTGCATTTACACCAAATACAGTTTCTTATTGTTTTCCTCCCTCTAATACTGAAATACCAATAGTTGTAACAGTATGTAAGGATAGTAACAGTGTATCAGAATAATCTCAATATTGTACAGTATTGTACAAGGTACAAGACTCAATTTTTACCATTAAAAGTAGTCACTCAGAACTGACATAAAGAGAATTCCCAGTTCCCGTTCTCTGTTTCTCTGTGGACAAAGACTTTATATGAGATTCCTTTTAAAATATGGAACCCAACCACAAGCTGTGGTGAGTTCCCAGCTCCACCAGTTCATTTCCTTATGAGGTTCAAAACCAACTGATTTGTCACTATGTAAATGATCCCTTTCCATCCCACAGACTCAAATGTAGAATTCTTTGAGGAGTTCAGGGAGATTATACAGTCACAGTCATACCTGTCACTATCTTCAAGGAGAATCATGACAGCAAAAAACCATCAGAGCAACACCTCCTTCTCATAGACTTGATGAACTGTACTTATTCCCTCCACCCACCTTGCTGTTGGACACTAATCTTATCCTGGTTTTGTACACGCAGCGGGAGTTTTATGTACTTCCAAATTTCCCAGCTCACCACACATTACAGGAAAATGCTGTGGGCTTTCTGGGCACAAATGAGCTGTTCAGTGTGGCATTGCAGTGGTGACACCCAATAGGCCACGTGCTCTAGCCATCCAGGCATCCCTGTGTCATAACTGCCATCCTGCTTGTCCTGCTTAACACAAGAAGAACAGCTGAAAAGGAATTTAAGGCTAAACTTTCTAACTAAATGTAGAAACATTCTCACTGGCATCCAGAAGCAAGTGATTTCCTTTTCTTTTGAAAACTGCATTTTGTAATGCCTATTTTTCATTAAATTCACATTTGTTAATAAGATCTATAATTATAAAGCAGGAAGGCATAATGAGGTTGGTTGATTATGATGGGGGAAACGTAGATAAGTATTTCTAATTCAGTAGAGGATGGAGTTCTCTGGTGATGGTGCTAGCATGCTTAGAACTGCTGAACTGTTGTTTCTAAACATCTTTATTTGGAAGGAATTGTGTTTTGAGAGATTCAATTAGTTTGGAATGCTCAGCAGCTTTTATTGTAGCTGCTGTTTGCCTTCTCTTTGCTATTAATTTCTGTCTCTAGCAGAAGTATCACAATCTAGTAAAAGAGACTGTCTGTGGAATATCTGTGGAACAACTCTACTTCTATGGCTGCAATCCATGGACCAAATCCTGCATGCATTTAATGCTGCTACTGTTTCAGTGTAGTGGCTTGTTTAGATAAGAAAGGCATTGCTCCATCTCCTGGTTGAGTGAGTGACCTGAAACAAATTTTTCATTTCTCTCTATATTAATTTCTTGATGTGTGAAATTGAGATTATGTTACAGTTCTTCAGCCTCTTTCACTCAGGATCCCCAGAATGTATCCCAGACATTTAGAATTGAGGACTGGGATAAAGAGCAACATCTTGTATAGTAGGAGTTGTCCTCAGTTCTGCACTGAAATCCAACTGATGGGAAGCTTACAGCCTGCTTCTCTCACCCTGCTCCTTAAGGTGAATCCTGCCCATCTCCTTCACAACTTGCTAACATTCAAATGAGAAGGTAGTATCTATAGCTTAGCTGAGGATTGCCTAATTTATTCTCTCTTCCTCCTTACTGCTGTGTGGAGGTCTTTGCATTTTAATGTTAAAAAAAGTTGTCCATGGAGTTTCGAAGGGCTTACTGGTATGATGACGAACTAAAACAGATGGTTGTACTTAAATAGTGGAAGATGCCAAGTACACAGCATGTGAAACTCCACAGTCAGTGGACTTCTCAATAAGCAGAATTCTGAAAGACTGTTAGCCCCAGGATGAGGAGAGGTTAATGATACCAGACTCCACTAGTACCAGACCCCACTAGGTAAGATTGTGTCTCAGGGTAGCAGATCAAAGAGAACAGAAATACAAAACACTTCCATTTTTTTATCTAACACCATCTGCTAAAGTTAAGACTGCTTAGGTATTTTCAAGAAAGCAGCCTCAAATCGAGCAAACTCAGGAACTGGTGAAAAAGAGAAGAGAGTATCTGGGACATTACTTCTCTCCATTCTGAAGGCACAGGATAAAGTACTTTCCTCTTCCAAGTATGTTAACAATAGGGCTATTTACTCCTGTGGCCTTAGCAGGTAGATACTGAAGGATCAGCTAGTGTGGACAGTTCAGAGCAGGGCCACTCTGTGTCAGACATCCTACAAAGGTGACATAGTAAACTTTTTACTGATGATTTCACACTCTAAACAGAAGCCAGAAAATATGAGAAGGAAGTAGTGCATTTATTACAAGCCAAGGTGTGGCTGCAGATGACATGATATTTTTAAAATACAGAGGAGATTTTTAAATTAAACATTCAGGTTAGATTATCCTAGGAGGGTTGTAAGAAGGAAGATAAGAGTAAAGAGTGAGAACAGGATTAGGAGCTGGCGGAAAAAAAGGATAAAATGTGTGAATTAAGTATCTTGAAAATAAAGGATCTTCTTCAAACTATTCAGCAGTATACAGGAATAACAATATCCAGAGCAGAAACTCTAGTGAAGAACATGACTTTTGGAATTCCTTAATGCAACATCTCCTGAGGGTGT
>JAYRBT010000082.1:62120669-62170129 GCA_036023395.1 Myiotriccus ornatus
AAGTAGTGCATTTATTACAAGCCAAGGTGTGGCTGCAGATGACATGATATTTTTAAAATACAGAGGAGATTTTTAAACATTCAGCTTAGATTATCCTAGGAGGGTTGTAAGAAGGAAGATAAGAGTAAAGAGTGAGAACAGGATTAAGAGCTGGCGGAAAAAAAGGATAAAATGTGTGAATTAAGTATCTTAAAAATAAAGGATCTTCTTCAAACTATTCAGCAGTATACAGGACTAACAATATCCAGAGCAGAAACTCTAGTGAAGAACATGACTTTTGGAATTCCTTAATGCAACATCTCCTGAGGGTGTTTCCTAGTTGTATCTGAGGAGGAATTTGTACAGATGAGTGTGAGAGAGGTTAAGATCAGAAAAGAGAACGTGAGCATGATCCAGAAGCATTAATACATTCATAAAACAAAACAAAAGGAAAGGCTCAGTCCCATAAACAATTAGAGGAATAAGAAGCAAAATAATATAAAACTTACTTCCTGTTTTAGATAAGATTAACAGAGGCATAAAGAGTTCACAAGGTTATTATCATGGTTTTCTGTTAGTGCCATGCAGAGGCAAGGGCTGCAGCATGATTGCATCTCTGATTAGAATTAAAGAATATCCTGAGTTGAAGGAGACCCACAAGGGTCACTGAACACCAACTCTTGGATTACACACTTGAAAATCCACAGACATAAAGTAAATACAAGGTACAGACAAAATAAATACTATTAAACTAGGAGAAGATCTTAAAAAGAACTTTATGTGGGGATTGGAAGAGCATCTAAATAGATATTTAGTTTTTCTTTGCAGGAGACATCCTTTTTGAACTCAATAAGCATGATTTAAGGGCAAATATGGCAGTATTCCAAAATCTTGGCCATTATAATGAGACAGTAACCTTCACAACTTGAAATTTAGGCATTGCAAGAAAGTGTGCAGGTTTGGCTAGTACACTTCAAATCTTACTGTAAATAGTGCTCTTTAGACTCATGTGTTCCATATCATGTATTTTTTCTCTCCTTGCTTTGTTGGAGTCACAGAAAGAGAGCAACTACCAAGGGTAAACAGAAAACACAACCTTACCTTTAACACTCCAAATTTTGTAAAATAAAAAGTGCTAGAAGCTGTGAACACTTTAAAGGGTGAGTAATTTTTACCCACGTGAATGTTCTTTTTAGAAAGTTCAAAGAGTCTATTTTTGCAAGAATAGGCAAGGCAATGATGCATTCTTTTTTCTATCCTAGGCTTTTAATATGGAGTTTTTTCTAACTCATAGTTTCCCAAATTTTCCCAATTCTCAATAACCAATAATAATTTTTCAAGTGTTTGTGGAGACATGGATACCATCCACTTGTTTAATCCAGGCTACTAATGCTTTTGTTCTACCTTAGAGCAGTTGTAAAGCAAAACAGTTTTAAAAGACTACTGTAAATTGTACACTGTTATTTAATAACAATATAAAAAAGCAACAAAAAAATTAAAACATTTGAAATAAGTGTGATTTTGGAAGTTTTAAAATGACAGCTGGATGTATTTTAATCTGCCAGGGTGGGAATCAGGTCTCTTCCTCTTGCAAGGTTTCGCTATCTCTTACCAATTTATATTGGAAAAGGAACAGGAAGTAAAGTTCATGGAAATACTTCAGTGCTTGTGGTGTTTCACTGGGTATGTGAGTTGCAATGCAGAATTCCAAGTTGTGTAGGTTTACATGGCTATAAGAGAACTGAGCTGAGCCGAAAATAATTCTTTGAATCTTCTAGCCCTGCAAAACAGAAGGACTAGAAATATGATATCCTGCTGAACTTTTTCACAAAGAGAATAGAAATATGATGTCCTGCTGAATTCCCTTGCAAAGAGGCTGTGACAGTAACAATCAGGAAGAAGATCTTTAAACAAAATGCTAAGATAATGAAAGACCTGTCCTGCACAACACGAGGCAGAGGTACCTGACCTGGCTCTGGGCAGCTGCTGTGTTCCCTCAGAGTACAGGCAGAGAACAGCACGAGAATTCCTAGTGTGCATTGGCCTGGATGGAGCTGGGCATTCAAAAGGCTGTAGTGTGGCTGCTTTCACCTCTGAATTGGTTATCTCTCTCTACCATAACATTATGTTGTATGCACACAAATCCTAAGGAAAGTAGTTTTTCTATACTGCTTTTTCTATTGGTGGAAGTAGTAAGAACATGTGCAATCAGGTTGATTTTACTTAATATTTTCCAACTGTGTTTTGATTTAATTGCTAAGTTGCATTCAGAGAAGCTAAAATAGTGAGGACAAAGTGTTGTTTTAGTGGAAAAAAACCCCAATCTTTTTCTCATTCTACTGAAAATATGCATGCTAAAGTTTCTAGAAGTTAATAGTCACAAAGTTATTCTCCCATTTGCAAAGTTCAGAAGCTTCAGGGTTGCTTTGTATATATAACAGTATTTTGAGCTAGGTCAGGTTTTAGCTTTTCTGTGGGTCATACACCAAAGAAATTACCTTTGAGTAGCTTCACACTATTGGACTATTTGTGCCACAAAGCAGTATTATAGCTGCTTTGAAGGAGGAGAAGTTGCTGTTGCCGGTGTATTAGGGATTCTTTCCTTTTATATTTTCCTTTTATTACTTCAGTTTCAAATCCAGTTCTTTCCTTCAATTATTTTCACCTAGTTTTAATTAATGTCTTCCTAGGAGGCGCATTTATTTGTCCAGGTTTCATCACTAGGAGCAGTTGTTAAGCCTAATACTGAAGCCTTTAACATGAAAAATTCTGTGTGTCTTCAAAACTGCAAGGTGTTTGACATAAAAGGAGGAGGGAAATCATAGCACATCTTTTAGAGAGCAGTAAATATGAGGAAGTCTGCCCATGGTAGAAGCAGTTTGGGGAATGATACTGGATGATTTTGGTACTTCTAAGTCTCCCGTTTATTATCTATTTCACCAGCCTATCAACTGTTAGAATCATAGAATCACAGAATCAACTGGGCTGGAAAAGACCTCCAAGATCATCAAGTCCAACTGTTGATCCAACACCGCCATGGTTACCGGACCATGGCACTGAGTGCCACAACCAGTCTCATCTTAAAAACCTCCAGGGACAGTGAATCTACCACTTCTCTGGGCAGCCCATACCAATGTCTGGTTACTCCTTCTGTAAATAATTTCTTCCTAATATTCAACCTAAACCTCCCCTGGCACAGCTTAAGACCATGCCCTCTTGTCCTACTGCTGGTTGCCTGAGAGAAGAGACTGATGCCTACCTGGCTACAACCTCCTTTCAGGTGGTTGTAGAGAGTGATGAGATTAGAGCTGGAGAAAGTATGGGCAAAGTTCTTGAAACAAACACAGCATCACAGGAAAAAATGGTTCAAATCTCCTGAAAGGATTCTTTAGAGAAGAGAGTTTTTATTGGTGGAAGCTCATGAATGATGCACACAGCCGTCTTTAAAGAATACGCTGCAGAGTATCAGCTACAATGTTTGAGCTAAATCATGTTATGTTAATATCCATATTACCAGGGATAGAGTACCATATCCGAAGCTTGAAAGTGTTCATTGAGAACTGATTATTCTCCTTCTTACAAGAAAGATAAATATCTTTTGTAATGAGATACAAATCCTGATTTTCACGGGTTTATTCCATCTTTTATTTTATTATTATTTACAAAATCATCCAGATTTCCTTATAGATTAAGTTTCAATGCATCATTTTCTTCATAAGCTGATTCTACTTATCTGGCTTTGACTCTGTGTCAAAATTTTCTGACAAAATATTGCATGTCAAAGAGTCTTCAAAAGTCAAGAGACTAAAGATGTTTTGTAATCTTTTCATGTGTGAAGAGTGTATTTGATGAAATCAAGTAGAGCTACTTTTTGATACATAAATTCTTTTTAGCCCAAGTAAAAGTTTCACCATCTGTTACAGCTTCATAAAATTCTCATAAAATATCCATGATGACAAATGACTTCATAAACATAATGGACTTGTGATTTCTCTCTCTGAACTTGTCTTTTTAGAGATCCTAAATGAATTACTAAGCTTGCTACAAAATAAAGTGGTAGTGAAATGTAAATTCAAAAAACCACAGCACCTTTTTGTAAGTTACACTAGTCTTTAAAATGCAATACAGTGAGCACTACAATTTTTTAAATTACTTCCCCTCTGTAGGGGTTTATTAACTAATTATATATTAATATTAGCAGGATGATCAAGTTTTATGTAGCTTTCTAGCTTCCTGAAGATATATTTGATTGACATAATTGGGCTTTTAGTTACAAAACAGCATCTGATTCCCGTCTTAATTATATCAGTGTAAATCCAGAGAAATGTATATTTTTTCAGTTTAGACACTTGCCTGTGAAAATACTTCATAATCTAGAGGCTCTGTAATGCTTAATTTTAGTCCAGTAGTAAGAACTTTTACTATTATTACTATGTGGGAGGTATTTCTTGTTGTTAAAAAGTAATAGGCAAACAAGAAGAGAAATGGAAAAAAATGTCCTTGTTCTTTTATCAGTGTATGTTCACTGAAGCAGTGTTTTAATGTAATTCTACCTTCCTTTTCCCTCATTGAAACCAATAATTTTAAGAATGAGATCTGGTAATGGTAATGGTTTGGTAATAAAGCATATTTAATGAGAAGCAAAAGATGGAGATAGAATAAAATGCAATATCGTGATCAGCAATTTCACTGTTTTACTTCCTACATCAGTGCTTAGAGAATACCTTTACAAGGATTAGTCCTATGTCTGGATGATGTTGCATTTTAATTCAGTTTAACATGCCAATTCAAATGCCCTTTAACAACAATTTAGCAAGTACTGTATTTATAATGCAGTTTGCTCTCTTTGAGGTTTCCCCTATGAACACTGATTTGATACATTGGCTGAAAGCTTCATTTATTTCAGAAACTAAAAAATGGTTGCAATCTTCGATTTATTTTTGGAAAAGTACTTGTTTTTTTTGATGATTTCATAAAAACATTTTTCCTGTCTTCTTGCCAGGGGCAGGCAAAGTTTATGCAAATGGTAATTTGAATGCTAGCTGTGAGTTAATAACAAGGGGATGGTCTCAACTTAGAGCAAAATAACTGGAAGACATTAGTAATATAACAATCTACAAAAATGAAATGCCAGTTATTACTGTGTTCTTGCCTGAAGAACTTTAATGTGGTTAATATTTTATAGATAGAATGATTTTTTATTCTGCCCATTATAATTGGAAAACACAAACAAATCTCAGTATCTAAGAATTATGTATTTAAATCGATAAGCTGGCTTTGGTTTCTAGAAAATCCTTCCCACCTGGTGTATAATCATCTTCAGAGACAGTAAGTCTGTCTATCTCAGACAGTCCATCTGAATCACCAAAAAATGAAGGAAAAGCAAAGTGTCACATACAGTCTTTTACTCAAGTGCCTGCTAGGGCAGCTTTTTCCAAGCTTGGCTTTGTGCTGCAGAGGAAGATGTGTATGTGGTTTCCCCACAGTTATGGAACTGTATTTATGACCCAGTTCTGAAGTTCTCTTTAGGTGTCAATGACAAGAGCAGAGTTTTGCCTAAAGACTGAACAAGATCTTCTTTACTTATTCAAACATCAAACATTAGATGCTAAGATGCTGGATTCCCAGAATAACCAGAAATTACATATGTATGCTGGAACACTTATTTTAAAGTCTTTCTTGTGTTTTTTGTTCTCTCTCCTTAAAATTGGCACAAAATAAAGTTTCTGCAAATACCCACTCTCTTCAACAACATAACCAAGACAAGAACTAATTAAGGATAATTAGGCCAACTAGAGCCATAGTAGAGACACGTTTACCAACCAGAAAATGAATTTTTAAGTCAGGTATCGAGTATCTGCTTGCTGACAGGAATAGAAAGATCTCATAAATGCATAACTAATAATCTTTGTAACATCACAAAGTATCACCATGTTATTGCAATCAAACATCACAAGACTGTATGCCTTCCTGAAGGATATTAAGTATGTATTTTTCTAAACTAAGTAGCATAACACAGTATCACTCTTCATTCCAGACAGGATAATGGCATTGAATTGGACTGTTTGACTGAGAGGTTATTATGCAATAATTGTTTATGTTTGTTTCTGTAAAGAAATTTGTTTGGAAAAACTCTGGGAACAAAGATACATCACAATGCACAATAATTGCTTCATTATTCCTATAGTGGTTTGGGCGTTCCATTTGGTCTGATCATTTTCTGACCTCATCAACAAAGGAGCAGAACTACAGAACTTTTACGCATTGACTGGGATTAATGGAGATGAAACCCAAATCCTATCTATGCTTTCTGGGTCAAATTTGAGATCCTACATAAAGATTGCAAGTTATTTGTAGGTGGACAGGGAGCTATTTTGCAAAGGTATAGGCTGTGTGATAGAGCAGCACAGATTTCTCTTTCAGCTTTATTAACCACTGTTATGTGCTGGCATCACAAGTTCTCAGAATGCCTGTAGTTCTTATACTTTTAGTTGTTCCACAATGCAGATCCTGCTAGCTGACTGATCTCCTAGTAATGGGATTATTTAACTTAAAAATCTGTTTATTACAATTTTAAAGGAATGGAAATAAGTTGAACAACTCCAACTTTTTCTGAAGAGCTTACATAATCAGGCAAATAACACATTATTTTCAAATTCCTGAAGTCACTATTCAGACTTCAAACATTCTCATCAGAATGCAAATGCTGAAAAGCTGCCCAAAGCCACCAAATAGACCCCTTTTTGAGTCTCACTTCCTTCAGGTTTCCAAATTATTAGTGATATGTACTTATCTGATGTCAAAAATAGCTCCAACAAACTACTTTACAACAAAATAATGCAGGAAAATAATTCCCCATAGTTATAGTAAAGTCAAATAGAATGGAAGACAGCTTTGCATCTGAGCCTGTGTCTTCTGAATGCCAAACTTTCTTTAATCTTACCTTTCCACTCCCCTGCTCTCTCTCCCATTGAGGAAGGTAAATAGCTTTGGTGGGCCATGAGGGAAGAAGCTGTCATCCTTCCAGCACTCTTAAGATATTTCCCTTGGACTCTGTGCAAGAATTAATCAGAGAATGAAAAACACCTTCATATTTACTTGTTGCATAGACAAACAAGGGCCTAAGTATCTGGTACCTGAGCTAGTTAATTCAGAAATAGCTTGACTATCCATGACAGCAAGTTGCACTTTATAAAGATACCCTAATTGTTAAGAATGAATCATACCTCTGTGGGGAGTTCAGGATTTTATTTAAGTGAAGAAACTCCAGAAATAAATGGTAAGTAGGGAAGCCCAAGGTAGGGAAGCACCAAGTGCCTTCCAGCCACCAAGGAGTGTTGGTCCTTGGAACCAGATTACAGAGAAACCAGAGCAGTAGCCCCCAGATACCCATACTGCAGGGTATGAGGTCTCAGCACTCACCATTTGGCTGTTTAGATCTGCTCCTGCTGCACCTCATTATTTGCTAATGTGTTAGGTATTAGCCCAGTATCACACCCTGGAGCTTCCAAGTATTACATTGCCAGTGGAACTGTATCAAAAAAAACCATGAACTGGCTGAAGGGAATGCAAAACCTGGATGGTGGTTCTTCTTCCAATTTGCTTGATTTATTCCTAGCCGCTCTTTTTCTGAATTATGACATGGATTATTTTGTCCAGATGCAGGTTCTTCTGTTACTTTCTATGATCAAGCAGTTCATTGAATCCTTTTGTTATGGTGACAGATTGTGCTGTGAAGTTCCTTGAGGGTAATATTACAATAATCATGCCATATGATCTCCCTCTAATGCTGTGCTTGCTAGTATCCTAAATATCCACACACAGTAGCCTATTCCTGCTGGCTGAAATAATAAGAAACTCCCTTGCTATGAGATATTGTACTTGTTTTTTTCACACTGTCACCTTTACTTCCTTTTCCACACACCCAGCATGAAATACTGTGTTTATTTTTTTTAAGTATGTGTCAGTAGAGTTCTTCCTTTTTTTTTTTTTTTTTTAATTTTTTTAAATTTTTTTTATTTTTTTCCCCCAAACACTAATCTTTGCAGCAATAAAATTTCCAGGATCTTGTGGGTCTTATCTTTAGTGTAACTTGTTTGCCATGTAACCTAAATAGTGTTCCTGATATGCTTTCAGGAATCTGAGCATGCATTTCTATGTTCACTTTAGGGGAACCAGGATCATAGCTTCAAGGTTTCAAGATAATTTAGATTTAGATTTTATGTGGCTGATTTTTCTTTCAACTGAGGTACTCTTGATTTTACAGAGCAGAGAATCAGGTCTTGAAGCTAGGGACTGCTTTCAAATACTGTGGCTTTAAGTTGCATAAACCATAAAAGACATATAGTAAATCATGCACCGAAGTGCTGAAGTTTTAGGATAGAACTGCAATGCAGAGTAATAATGTCCATGTGTTTTTTATTTTACCTCTACTTTTTGTTGGTGATAAAACAATTGTTGCATTTTCAGTAATTACGATCTAAAAAATCTCTTTCTTGACCAAAATGTGTACTGCTCTTCTTAATTGCATAGACAGGATCTATGAGCCTGTCTCCCTCCTATAAGTGGATTGCATGGTAGTAGGCTCAGCCTTCATTTATGTAGATGCCAATTTACATCACTGACAATATAAAGGGTCTTAGATAATTTAAGCAAACATATAAACATTAGAATACTCAAATTCTGGTCTATGCAGGTGTAGTGACTCTTATACATATAAATTAGCTGTAGTAATACACTTTGTTGATGTCATCACCGTGGCCTAATAAAATAAAACCTTACATGTCTTCTGCTGAAGAACATAACTTGTTTTGTTCTTAAAAGAAAGGAATGTTAAAGAAATATCTGCACCTAATTTTCACTGGTCTTTTTCTCAGTGCTGTTTAGACTCCTTGATATCACTGTCTCTGTAAATTAGTTTTTTCTTAATCTAGCACATGAAGTTCCTAGTGCTGATAAGAAGGCACTGGGACTGCATCAGCTATCTCACAGTCAGGTGATTATTTATCACTGTCAAGACGTTTGGCAGAAATGGCATCTTGTATTGAAAAGAGTATCTAGTCTGCATTATTTGATATAGCATCTGCAGCACAGGAATATCTTTCAGAAACTCCTACATTTCTTGGTAATATGGAATAGTCTTTAGGACAAGTGCTTGCACCTTGTGAAAATACCAATTTCCATTTGTAAGGCTGCCAGTGGTTGCTTTGGGCAGCTTTTGGCTCCTTTGCTGACACCTCTGTCGGAGCTTGAAGCTATGTCTTCTCATACCTCCTCTTCCCAGCATCCTGTACCTGTCCTGTGAACGGAGGCTAATCCAGGACCCTTCCCCACCCTCCTTACTCAGAACAGGGATCAGCTGGTTTCCACAGTACTACCACCCCTTGGTCGTTCCCAGCGCTTTCCCCTGTGCATCACAAGTTTTCATAAGCCAGTTTCCCCACCTGTTTTCTCTGACCCCTGTAAACCATGAAACAAAACAGATCTTTTTAAGTCTGACTTGAAGTTTGGTCTCGTTTAATGAGTTATCTCAGGCATCTTTCTATCCTCAACACACTCAGCATTTATATATCTTGTGGTAGAAGCATCTTCAGTAACTTCCAGGAATTAGATATCACACTTGAAGTTGTTCAGCACTCAGCACCTGTGTCTGTATCCTGTAACTCAAAAGATTCAATGGGGAGCTATCAGCAGCCTGTTACTGTCAGTAATTACTGTTAAACAACAAAAGGTTTGTTGTGGTGAAAGCATCATCTAGGAATTTGTATTTATCGGGTGACTGGTACTTAGCCAAAACGGTCACGTCTGTTATTGTTCATTGGGATGCTAGGTGTCTCTGTAAAGCAACATAATTTAGGATGAAACTCCAGCAGTATTTGTTTTTAAAAAAATTCTTGCACATGAGCATTAGAAGCAACATGTGTTAAAATATGTAAGGTTATGAAAGTACGTTGTCAATCTACTGATAAAGTGAAGATTCAAATGTGCTCTTCTGTACTGACAGCAAACATGGAAACTGAAATAATTTAGAGTTCGGAAGTCTTATATATGGCGCTGTCATAATAAGAGTAAGAGTCTTCTGGTGTGAGTGAAAATCATCTATGGAGACAAAGCTAGTACCAGCCTTTTCTGGCGAAGCAGTAAATATAGAATTACAGAATGGTTAAGATCAGGGGAATCTGGAGTCCATCTGATCCCACACCTCCGCTCAACCAGGGCCACATAGAGCCACTTGCACAGGACCGTGTCCATGTGGCTTTTGAATATCTCCAAGGAAGGAGAGTTCACGACTTCCTTGGCAACCTGTGCCAGTGCTTGTTCACCCTCACAGTGAAAAAGTGTTTCCTGATGTTCAGAGGGAACCTCCCGTGTTTCTGTTTGTGCCCATCACATCTCGTCCTGTCACTGGGTACCACTGAAAAGAGCCTGGCTCTTTTCTTCACACCCTCCCTTCAGTTTAGTACCATGTCTTTCTAAGATATCCACTGAGCCTTCTCTTCTCCAGTCTGAACAGCTCTCTCAGCCTTTTCTCATAGGAGAAATGCTCCATTTCCTTAATCATCTTTGTGGCCCTAGTGCTAAAAAGAGGGGAAAGATCACCTCTCTTGACTTGGTGGCCATACTTTGCCTAATGCATCTCAAGATACCATCAACCTTCTTTGCCATAAGGGCATGTTGCTGCCTCACATCTAACTTGGTGTCCATGAGGACCCCCAGATCTTTTTCTGCCAAGCTGCTCTCCAGCTGATTGTCCTCCAGTAGACACTGGTGCGCAGAGTTGTTCCTTCCTAGGTGCAGGTCTTGTCACTTCCCCTTGTTGAACTTCATGAGATTCCTGTCAGCTCTTTCCTCTAGCTTGTAGAGGTCCCTCTGGATAGCAGCCCGACCCTCTGTTGTATAAACCACTTCTTGAGTTTGGTGCCATCAGCAATCTTGCTGTGGGTACACTCTGCCCCATCATCCAGATTATTAATGAATGGTGTTAAAGAAGACCCAGTATCAACCTCTGGGGTACACTGCTAATTAGTGGCCTCTAGCTGTATTTTGTTCCACTGATTAGCACCCTCTTGGAGCAGGATCTCTCATTGCTATAAAGGTGTCCCTGTAAGGTCAGGGATATGGTGGAAAAGGAGACCTGAGCAACTGTGTTGTTTCATAATATTCACTCCAAACATAAGAAACTGATTTGTAAATTAATCTTTTTTTCTCTAAACATGTTGCTCCCCATTTTTAGATTAAAGTATCCCAGCCAATTTCTATGTGATTCTTCGTGGCACCTAAAATGTATTTGGGACTGTCTCAGACAGGCTGCAGAGCCTTGTATGCTGATGCAGGTCAACAGTATTGCCAGATTCTGGCACATGGTGGAGACTGCCACAAGAAGGGTATCATGTAAGAAAGAAAAATCTTTTAAATACAAAAACCTCCCCAGTTCTGGGGAAACACTTCCAAATGCTTGCCTGAAACAGGAGAAAATTTCTCTTTTTTAAAGTAATTTTTGGCAGTGTGGAGATGATACCAAACTAAACCTCAGTCCTACCAGATGAACCATATTGCTGCAAAACCTTTGCTTGTCATTGATGGGCAAGTATTGTATTCTAGCTGTAGTGTGTTTCCAAATTTTCCCCTTATGCAAATGTACAAATGCCTTTTTGAAGGTTTTTGTGTAGCCTGCCAAGGAATATTCTTTGGGCAAACCTGTTAAATTTAACGGTAACACAAGGAACAGGAAAATTGCAACAATTGCATTAAGACAAAAATAAATGTTTTATAAAGAAATATTTTTTCTTTTATTATGTATAATATGAATCTTTATTCAGCAAATCAGTCTATAATATTTATGGTTGCACCTAGTGCATCAAAGCCTCCCTTTCTTTCCCCTTCCCAGGTAATTTCAGGAACATCCTCTATGAAACAGGCCAAATGCACACCCCTATAGTCAGTGTAGTTTCCTGAGGGTAAGACCTATTTCATCCTAATGACTTCAGCAAGTGTGTTTCTACTGAAGAACTGGAAAATGTTCTTTTCTCTCAACTAGCAGAACAGAATAATTCTTTCTGATGTCTATAATTCCAGCCACTCTCATCACCAATCCACTTAGAAAAGGAATCCTGCATCTTTGATGGTGGATTAAATTCTTTTGGCTGTGCCATGACTTTGAGGACGACTTGTGCTCCCAAATCATCTAAGTGCAGTTACAAATGCCATACTGCTCACACAACCCTGCTGGGGGGACCTGTGTTCCCAAACAGCCATATTTGCTATTCTGTGTTTGTGAGTGAAACACAGTGAATCACAACAGCTGCTATGGATTGATTATGGATTATTGACAGAATCATTATCAGATATTTAGAAGGTCTTATTCCCCCCTGTCCCAGTTTAAATGAGACAAGGGTCTTTTACTGAGTATGAGTTATGAGAAAAGACCCGAACTCCTTCCTCTAAGCAATTATAAATCCAAAATTAAGAGGCTCTGATTGAAGGAAAAACAACTTATGGAAAAGGAAAACTAACAGCCCTTTATTAAAAGGTATATGTGTATTAACAGAAACACGGAAAAAAACCAAGTAAAACAACCAAACAATACTACTATACCCACAAATAATCCCCTTCAAAAAACCAGACTGATAAACAGGCAAAAGGAAAAGTAAACAGTTCAATTTTGCAATTCCAACCACAGTCAATAGGGGGCACTGTTGGGTCACTGGAAGCATGGAGCTTGTAATATCCTAGAGCAGTCACCAGGTGGCGCTGTTGGATCACTGGAGATGCAGAAGCTGTAATGTCCTATAGCAGCCACCAGGTAGCGCTGCTGCATCACTGGTTGTCGCCACGTGGGGGGGGAGGGGGAAATTGCCCCCCAGGGTGTGTCTGAGAAAAGAAAGAAAAAAACCAAACCAGAAAAAAACTCGGTTTCCCTTCCCACACACCGGGAAAAGGGGAGGTGGGGGGTGGGGGGAAGGGAAAACAGCAAAACAGAAAGTTATCCCAGTGGAATAAAACTCACAATCTTCAGCTGGTCAGGATTCACGTCAGGCAAAAAACTGCAGCTAGCAACAGCTGGGCAAAGCAGCAGCAGCAAACTCCCCCTCCAACAAGGAAAAAAGGAAAGAAAAAAAAAACCAGGCAGCGTCTGCAGCTGGACAGCAGGTCCCCAAGCTCACAGGCACACCCACCGCCTCTCCTCCTGACCTGCATGTCAGCCACAGTCCCCCCTCCCAAAAACTCCTCCTCTCCCGTTGTCCAGGAGACAGGAGGAAAAGGTAAACATTACCTTTTCATCTGCTCCGTCTCCTAGGAGACTAATCTCTGGGCAATTAGTGGACAGGGATTCTTTTGTGTTGTTAAGTGCTTATCTGATGGCCAGGGGGAAGGGAGAAAATTATTTGTCTGCTGTACAAGAGTTAGCTAAACCACAACAACACGACCTCCACCCCCCTCCCGCCTCCCGAATAGATGAAGAATTTAGGGAGTTATTTTTGTTTATTTACAGACGAGTACGTTTCAGCCCTGGTCTGACAAAGGGTATCTGGCATCCCTGTGTATGTGGGCTTCTGCCCCTGGCTTCCTTGTGGAACAACTCATACCAGCTTATTTCTCTGTCTCAATTTTTCTGCTCTGTGTGGATTATTTATATAATGCTATGGTGTTTGGCATGTATAGCAGCTTTCCTTCTCTTGTTAAATTGAGGTTAACGGTACTACTGTTTGTGCTGTAAATTATAGTCCCTTCTGTAGCATTTTCATGTGCCCAGAACAGATGGGAACTTGCTTTCAAAACTCTTACAAATTGTTTGTTTACATTATATTTCCATCCCTTCATCTCAGTAATAGTAGTATTTCCAGAATTTCATTTTTGTGCTGCAGACTGTTTCCACCTGTCCTCTCTGTTTCTGAGAAACAGTCATGCTGAGATGAGTACTGTACCATTTTGAAAGAGTATTAAGGAATCTCCAAAATGTTCTTCAGTGTCTAGGAACTTGCTATTGTAAAACATGCATAGATGCATTCACTTGGTATGACCCATTGCTGTAGGACTAAGATCATGGTATTCTTACTTCTCCTTGCTGTTGTTTCATTGCTTTTTTCCCCCATTCTGTTAAGAGTGTGGTTTAATGCATCCATCTGTTTTGCACTCACTCATTCCCATGACCAAAATAAGAATAGTTAGAAATAGTGAAGTAGAAAATTCTCAATCAATAAAAGATCTGAGGAAGTGCAATGACTTTTCAAAAGTACGTTCTGGTCTAAATATTATGAGATTGTTTGCATTCACTGGTTTTGACTTCCTGATTGTGTTGATGGGTGGTTATTTGGAGGACCAAGGGCTGAAGTCCTCTATCATGTTTTGTTTTTCCGCATGGAAAATCCCTACCATCTTTGTTCATATGTTTACTTTCCTATTCTTATACCCTGCTCAAATCCTTACCATAAGGAGGTAGAGAGAAAGATTACATCTCGCTTGCCATTCACAACATACAAGTCAGAAAGGTCATTAGATAAGATGAAGAGAGTGCTTTCAAAAGCAGTCCATAACCAACAACTTTCCCTAATCTAAAATATATTTGGAACCATTCTGAAGGGTGAAAAGTGAGAGAAAAGTGTCTCATAATTTTTCATCCTCTCTGATCATTGGAGTTTTATGCGTACCAAAGGCTGGGAAAGTCAGCAATACATAGCTGGCTCTCTGCAGAGAATTCAACAATCACTTAATTGTTTTGTCTCATGGAAACAAAGTCAGGAAAACAAAGTTCCTTTCTAAGGAGTTACAGCTCTCTTCATAAACATGTATTTCATCCAAATAAACCAAGCTACCCTGAATTGCCTGCTGGTATATGATGTACTGTGTTATGATATGATAGAATTACAAGCAGAGGAAAAACACATGATAGTGTGAATGACAAAAAGTGAACCTACTAGGTCTACAGTAGATATTATCCTGCATAGTGGTATGTCTGTCTCTCTGCTGAGCTCTTCCAGCCTCCAAACAGTGCATTTGTCAGTGTCCACAATGCCATGCTGGTCAATACTCTCCGTGAGCAACACCTCTTCCAGCAGGGATGTGTCTCTGGGAGAGGTGGTGGCAGTCGATGGGAGCATAGAACTGAAATGGCAAGCAAAAATTATTATTTTGAACACATGAATGAAAAATTATGTCTCTGGAAATGTTAATTGATGTGACTTAATTAAGACAGCTCTAAACTAGAACCAAACACAAGCACTGAAACATGGTGTGGACATTTTGCAAGTGGTAATACAGAATCCTCGTCTAGAAGACTTGTTCTTAACGTAATTATGTATGCAAACATGCACAGGTCTTGTTAAACTCTTATCAGTATCTCAATCATTATTCCATAAAAGAAAAGTCTTCAAGGTAAAGATAGTCCTGGTGAATACACGTAATTCATATGAAAATTTGAAAATGAAAGTGAAATCACATGATTCAGATTCTATGTACATTTTTGATATGGACTTTGTGGCAAAGCTGCACAACTTTGCCTCAAGGTCTCTGTGGCATCTCAGAAACTCCCGATCTGCAAATTGAATTTTCTTTGCTATTTGAATCTGTATTAAATTACAAACTCCATTTTGTATTCTAAGCATTAATTGAGTATATTACAGCTTCATCTTTAGTAGGCTGGGAATGCCAGGATAAATTTTTGTGCCTTGCAGAAAGCCATCAGTGGCAGTTTGTTAAGCCTTGAAGATTAATTATTCAGACAAGAGTAGACAAAATACAAGCTAATGCTGCAGGGAAAACAGTTTTTGAAGTTCATGTTTTAGGTAGGTTGATGGCCAAGAATTACCATGAAAGAAAGCTGTGAGGAGGGGTCAGGGATGCTATCTGATTTTAAGACAGAAAATGTAGGAATGAAAAGTCTTTTTAGAGAAGATATTGGATCCTGATGAATAATTAACTGCTCAGGAAGACAATGGAGGGACAGAGTTTCACTTTTTGCTGAACAGAGTTTCCCAACTTTTATTTATTTACCATTGTTCATTAATTTATGCCTGTGAATATTGTTCTTTTTTCTAATGAGCAGGAAAAAGTGTACTCAAATTTCACGAGAAGGACAGGGCTGTGGTTCCTAACTAAGCAGGCCAGTTGCCTTGCAAGGCACTGGCTGGAACAGCTCCTGTTCTTTCAGAGCCTTCAAACCTGCCTTGCTCTCCTTCTGTGAGCTCCTGAAGATAGGGAGCTGCCTTCTCATGCTGTGCAAGCCATACTCCTCTCCCTCTTTCCCCAAGGCTTGTTCACTTGCAGCTTGTAGAAACACGATTCTTCTGTGTTTCTATGACAATAAATATTGTCTTTAAAATAAAATGAGCAAAACAAGTTAAGACAAGCTTTTGTCAGTTGCCAAAGAGATTTTCCCCACAGTCATAGGCACACTTTCTGTCAGACCAGACACCACTGTGGGCGTCTTTGCTATATGCTTTGAGTTACGTAGCACAAAACACTGCTAAATGCTTAGTTATTTTCTACCTGGAAAGAACATAACATGAAAAGACAGACTTTACATGCTGGCAATGTGTGTGATGTATTTCATAGAAACTCAAACATTGTATGTATTGTCGAGCAGCTTGGTCTAGTGGAAGGTGTCCCTGCCCATGGCAGGGGGTGGGAACTAGATGGTCTTTAAGGTCCCTTCCAACCCAACCCATTTTGTGATTCTATGCCTCTCTGTTACTTGAGTAAATTGGGGAGCAGACCACTTTTTAATACTTCTTTTAAAATCTTTGCATTATAAGAAAGGCATCATTGTCTTCCAGTAAACAGAAAGGAGGTGTGTAGGAATGTATTCATAAAGCAGGGCCTCTTGCATTTTCAGGTTCTCAACCACATGTTAACGGAGAAGATATTTTCTGTCATAGATTTATGTTGTCCATATGCCAATCACAGAAAGGGGTGACGAGGTTAACTAAGATCTAGAACATAAATAAATACATTTGTCTCTTTTGTCTAAAGCATTTCTTAAAAGCTTGTCTAAAAGCGTTATCTATAGCATATCTATCTCATTTATCTAAAGCAAGATGAGTAGGGATTATTTTTTTTCCATTTGAGAAATATTGACAGTAGTCTTCAGGACCTGGTAGGTTTTATTCTCCTGCTATCTTTTCTTCACACTGCACATACATTGATGTCTACTTTTTCTTTCCTCTACATTTTTTTCCCAGCCACCTGACCTTATTGTCTCCATTAAGAATGCTGTGGCCTGGTTTCTTTTTTTTCCTGCTCTGACTTTCTTACCTTCCCTCTCCTGCTTCCTTTTCTTGAAAGATTATTGCCAGGGAGTATGACCTAGAATAATACTTAGTTTATCAGTTACTATCCTACAGGCATGGTTAAATCCAGTAAAATATAAATGCAATGTTCCAAAATTTTTGTAATTCTTAAGTTTTCTATGAAAAAATTAAGTTGGATTAATTTATTCAGAAACTAATGAGTAAAATTCAATTCCCATGCCAATCTGAGTGTGGACAAAAGCAGTGTGAACATCTCTGTATCCCTCATCTCTTAATGAGTCTTCCAGATTTTTTCTGGGATGACATTTTCATAGTCTGTGTAACTTAGTGATGTAATGGGGTTGACCATGTAATTGTCAGTGTGCAGTAAGAACCAGTGGGTCCCCAAAGTACACAACTGATCTTTTCCTCTATTAGCATTGGGTTGTTGTTTGCTTTTTGTCTTTTGATTGTCTCTGCAAAGACACAACTTTTGAGGCTGTCAGTGTTCAGTAGGAATTGGAGTTTCACCTACAGTAAATTTAAAATGCTGGGGCAGGTACATACAGTTGCCAATGCATACCAGTAGCTCTCCTCATAATTTAAGCAAGTTTTACTGATTTAACTTGGTCAGAATACCTTGCTTTTACCTGAAATTAGTTCTACCCTTCAGGTAATCCAAATATCTGAAAAAAGAAGGGCTAGTTTGGTGTGCTTTAAAGCAGTTGATTCATTAATTCTGTTGTACAGTCATGATATACAGTCTTTCTTTCTGGGTCATAACTTTGTCATAGGTAAGACTGATTTATTGGCAGACCACAGGATTACTACTGTGCTGTGCTTTATAGAAAATGTCATAAATAATACACCCTTAAATGCCCCTCACAGATACAGAAGACTATAAATTACAGAAAGTCTTTGTGTAAAGACGTTCTACAGTGAGCTAATTAAGGCATTCAGGCATAAAGCCAATAACACAAAGAAAAAAAATTAAAACATATAGCACAAGGAGAAAATCTATGCTTTTGACTGAGGTTTGAAAAGAGAGAATGAATTGATGAAGCAGAAAGAAAGAGGCAATCTGTTTCAGATGGCAGGTTACAGATGAGAAGGTGTTTACAGCAAGCGCAGTAAGTGTGAAGGAACAGAAAGAAGCCTGGCTCTAAACTGCAAAAGAAACAGAAGAGGGAAGAGAAATGTGTTGAATGAGAGAAAATCCATGGTTTTGGAAAGCAAGAACAAGAGAAGGTGTCTGGCTGAACCATGTACTGCATTGAAAGCTGAGCTGAGCCAGACTTGAAGAATCAAAGTAGTAGTCAAGACAAGAAAAGAAGATGGGGATAAGACTGTAAAGGGGCTATTGCAGAAGAGCTGTCACTCAAAGGTGTGCTTGTGGGGGAACGATACACAGGATTGTTCACTGGAAATTGAATCCTGTCATGTGCTGTGCTATTGCTTATCAACAGCGAAAGGCTGCACAGTCTGTCCTCTCAAATATCTTTTTAACCACAAAAGAAACAGAGTAGAATATTTTCTTATTGATGAGAAACATCCTGGCGGGAGAAGTTGACCAGCATGCTTATTTATTCACAACTTATTCACTGTATCTAAAGTGAAATTTTCTGTCAGTAATAACCAGATTGTAGGTAGCTTGCAGCCATGCTGTAGGCAGAGCCCTGCTCTCCCATTGTGCTCTGTCCTTCCTTGCATTTCATGCTGCACTTGTAGCATGCAGTGGAATACTCCTTTTGCACTGATTGCAGTGAAATGTCTGAATGAACATCTGGATGGGTGAGGTGATACATTTTTTGTCTCTTAGAATGTCACCCAGGAAATGACTAGAGTTCAGAGGCAGGATACTTGGAAGAAGAAGGTGGTAGATTGCAAGATTCAGGCTCTTTCACTAAGGAAGTGAAAGCTCTCTCCCATAGGTTAACATGGTAGTTATACACTGCACCAAGTCATGCCATGATCATAAAATTGTAGAATGATTTGGGTTGGAAGAGACCTTAGAGATCATTTAGTTCTAAAACTCCTGTTGTGAGCAGGGACACCTTCCACTAGACCAGGTTGTTCAATGCCCCATTAAGCCTGGCCTTGAATACTTCCAGGGATGGGGTATCCACAATTTCTCTGGGCAACCTGTTCCAGTGCCTCACCATTCTTGTAGTAAATAATTTCTTCCTTATATCTAATATAAACCTACTCTCAGTTTGAAGCCATTCCTTCTTGTATATCCTTTCTCTACATGCTCTTGTAAATCTCACGATCTTTCTTGTAGGCTCCCTTCGGGTACTGGAAGGCCGCAGTGAAGTCATCCCAAAGGCTTCTCTTCTCCAGGCTGATCAACCCCAGCTCTCTCCTCCTTTCCTCATAGGAGAGGTACTCCATCCCTCTAAACAATTCAATGTTCCTTCTCTGGACTCACTCCAAGAGGTCGATGTCCTTCCTGTGCTGGAGATCACAGAGCCGGATGCAGCATTCCAGGTGGGTCTCGTGAGAGGGGAGTAGAGGGGCAGAATCACCTCCCTCAACCTCCTGGTTATGCTGCTTCTGATGCAGCCCAGAATATAATTGGCTTTCTGCGCTGGAAATTCACACTGCTAACTCATGTCCAGCATCTCATCCACCAGCGTCCCCAAATTCAACAAGGCAGAGATTCACTGTATTTTTAGGCAGTTAGTATACTTGCAAAGGTTGACTTCTGCAGAACAGTAAAGGAATTAATGTTGTCTAAAAATGTTCTGTTTGTACCTATCTTTGTATTTATGAAACTTTAACACAGAAGGTTATGATTTTTTTTGAAAAGAATTACTTGATCCATGATTAAAAAAAAAAAAAGAAAAAAAAAGAAAAGACAGCAAACAAACTCTTGCTAGCATAGACACATGGACTGGAACAGATTTCTGTAGAAGTGTGTTGTTTCTGGATGTCAGTACTGTATCTTTGAATAAAATGTTGAAATACAGTATGTGTATGCTACTTGTGCACATTTCCAGAAAGATATAGCTGGTTAAAACCAAATGATCTCAAATAATAAGTAGTTAAAATTTTAATGGAGTAAGGGAGGTCAAGCAGAACCAGTAAGCCAGTCAGTCAATTACCAATAAACAAAAGTAGACATGTGAGAAGAAGTCATTTATGCCATGCTCTCTCGGGAAGTCAAACCCTCTTAATTCAAAAGGGAATGAGGCTCTAACATGTCTGCAACTCCTAGTTTGATCTAATTTTGTCTTTTTTGTCCCTAAAAACCTCATTTGCAGCACTTTTTTCAACTCTTTTTTTCCCAATAATTATTGAAATTTTATGTTTAGAAAACGATTATTACTGAATTTCTGAGTATTTTTTCCTAAATTGCAGTGAACACATAAAAAAATGAAGGGTTATTGTAACTCAGATTAGAATATTTTTCAGCAGTGGTCTTCCTGATTCCAATAAAAGAAGATTCACCTGCAAAAGTCAGAAGAATAAAAATGTACCATCGGCACCTGTTGTTTCTGAGAGCTGGAGGTTTCCCCTACACAAGAGCCTCGTGGCAAGAAGGGAAGTAGAAAAACAACTTCTATTTGCAAACTTTTCATAACTCCCAGAAGCAAAAAGCAAGTAAATAAAATTTGTTTCATAGTTCCTGCTATGGCCAGCAGTCTCTGTTTGCCTATAAACTAGTAGGTGGAGCAAAAATAGTTCTTCTATCACGTTACTCAATGGCAAAAGCGCCTCATTGTTCAGGTTCCCATAATAAATATTCATGCTTTTATGGATTCCTTTATCTGCAAAACCTGGTTAGGTATGTAGTCAGCCTTTTTTATTTATTTCGTTTTCTTAGGAGAATTGGTTTGTAGATTGGCAGATGAGTAATTATGGCCTCTATCAGCCTGACACCTTGTTAAGCTAGTGGCTGAAAAATAGATCCGTAAAGCTATCAGCCTGCACATTTTGAGCTTTTCAGTAAAATTGGCTAGCAGATTCATTTAACTTAACTTAAACAGAGAGAGTTTTTCTCTTCAGGTGAATCTACCATTATGAGAACTCTTCCGTGTATCAAACTTCTGATCTGTTTGGTCAGTGGAAGTCTTTGCGCTGACATTGTGCGTGAGTTTTGGGTGAGGCAGTTGTCAATCAGCATATATATGTATAGACAACTTCAAAGAGATGTGTGATGGAGAACACAGATGTGGAAAACAAAAATTATCAGAGCTGGGGTAGAGGCTAGAAACTGTATGCTGCTTAGCAGTGAACATGCTGTGGGATTTCAACACTTAAGAGCACAAAATGTAACTGCTCACTGGTTATTTGCTGCACTTGAAACAGCAAACAAACATTAGAATGGAAAAACCTGCTCTGTAAATAGGCAGTAGTGACTGTCTCACTGAGGCTGCTTCTGTGCAACAGAAGGAAAGAAAAGCTAAGCTTGCATTTAAATAACTATCTGAGGATTTGATTTAAATGGATAAAGTTTTCCTGCTAAGTAGCTCAGATTATCTTTCTTTTCATCCTTGTTTGCATGACTGATTAATTTGGAGCCAAACAAAAGCTGAAGACACAAGAAAGAAAACTGAAGTATCATAGTTCTGACTGGTGGGGTCAATTACAGTGTCTTGATTTGAAGTACTGAGAAAGTTCCACGAAAAAATCATGTGGGCTTGAGAAGGCATACATGACAATGAGCCCATCATGTCTGTGTACTGCAGTAGGTTGCTTCCCTCTATGGGATCAGGCATACAAGTCTCCTTGAGATACACCAGCATTTTCAGGAAACCTCTCTAACTTGTGCTCTCAGATGGAAGTGACACATATTTGGACAAGGGAATGTATTAATAGTGCCAGTGGCACTGAACACCCTGTGGGAGACTGACAGCACTGCAGGAGATAAAAAGACCTCTGAAAAAGCACAGTCCAGCCCTGACTGTTCGTGCATACAGCTTTGCATGATACATGCCTCTGGGATGAGAAAAGGCAGAGCCATGGGAATTGTACTGTCCTCAGGGACCCTAGAATTAAGTTGAATCATCAAGAATTAGGTGGGAAGCAAAATCTTTGGCAGCACGTCTTCATCTAATCTTTAAATTAGGTTTACACGGTGTACACTTAATTTTATGGCATCTGTTTACAGAAACAAAACGTGTTTGCTGACTCTCCTTTACTTCCTCTCTTGGACAGGCTAAGTGCTTTCATAGCACTCGCCTGGTACAGTGACTGGTGTATCTTCTCCATTCCCTCCTGCAAGGAGAAAAATTTTTGTGTATGCTCTCCATGTGCATATGGGTGGCTGACTGCGAAGGAAAAGAACATCAAATATTTGCATGCTTAAAACCTGTAACTCTTCACTTCTTTTGTTTTCTGTCTCTCTGGGGTGAGTCTTTTTATGTAATCCTGGCAGGGGTAATTCAGTTTCTCCCTTCTTTGCCTGGGGAGGTACCATGCCTGGCCCATGCTGGACTGCTGCTGACCATTCAGGTAGCACAGGGTGTCTCTGTGTTATGATGGACCATCTTGTCAATATGCAGACCTTCGGGCTTTTTCTGTTATGTGTAGTATTACCTTTTTTCACAGTAGTTTTATACTAATTAGGGGAGGTTCTCAGAAAAAGGGGGGATGTAGAAGATACAGCAATGTGCTGTATTGAGAACTGTGCTCAATGCTCATTAATGAGACACAGCTAGCAAAGTCATAGCTACAATAGAAACAGCAGTGACAATGTCCTTGGTCAGTGCTTTGTGTGCATATATGTTTCAAATTCGTGCAAGGAATCCTATTAGAGTTTTAAAATCATTTGCTTTGCCTCAGCAAGTAAATCAAATTTGTTTTGTGCTCATTTAAACCCCTGGTTTATCATTATGAAGTGTATTAACATTCCCGTGTTTAATGCTTATTTCTGTCCTGAGAGAAATAAACAAATAATACTTTGCAAATGGGTTTCTTGGGAAAGGAGGCTAAATGGCAGCAGGGTATTTTTTCCTATTAGAGCTGATTACTTAAAAAAGCTGCTCTAGAGTTCAAAAGGTGAAAAAACAGACTTGGTGAACATGTGCATTTTACTTTTCCTTTTTTTGCTCAGAATGAATTCACAGAGCAGTCGTTTGACAGGCATGAGGCAGTGCCAGTTACTCAAGTCTTGCACAAAAGAGGAGAAAGCAGTAAGTATTTGCACAGTAATTCTGTGAGACTGCTAGCTTTAAGTGTAGGCTGCTCCCTGCTGCTGCTACTATATATACACCCCATGGAAGACTGCTTTAAAGTGTAGTGAAACCACAGTGGGAAAAGATGTATTCCTATTTCACAAGCACTTGGAAACACATAAGCATCTTTTTGAAACAATAAAATCTCCTGTGACTAAAGATGGGCATGCAGCTGCCCACAGCAAACGTTCATGTAAGGCCATTTAGAAATGTGTATTACTGGAGTAATGAATGGAGTTCAGAGGGTGGAGTTTGAATGGAAACATATGTGGAAGTAATGGAAGAAGAGAGTCTTGGGAGTGTGATCCTGAACAAGCACACTGTGCTATGGGGCCTTGGAATGGTGAACAGACATATCTCTTGCTGTGCAACAGTGTTTTCAGGAAACAGAACTTTGTAAATAAGCAGAAATGCACCAGGAATATTTTGTTCCAGCTCTGATTTATTTTCCTGAAATAACTTATTTCTAGTATGGAAATGCTTTTCATTTTCAAAGAACAGTGAGATTCAGAAGTTATTTCATGTTTTCCTCCTGTACACTTACTGCTACTGGGTACAGTTAGTATTCGAACTTCATTTCTCCTAATCACCTATTGCCAATTGCAATTCTTTTTGGACAAGCAAATATTGATTTTTGTAATGTGGAAAAAGTCACTTGAGGGCTCAGATGAAGACCATCACATTTTATGTGATCTAATCCACTTTTTCAATAGAAAAGAATAATATAACAATTTGACAGTGTTTTAATACTGAAATTAACTGAATATGCAAATGTTTGAGGAAAAAATGCTCAGTCAAACCAGTTCTTAATATCTTGGTGCCTATTTCTTGGGATTTAAATAGAAGTACCTTGGCTTTTCAAATACCTCAACATCATCCCTGGGCTTAATAACCATCTCTTCTGTGACACTATCACAGTACGACTGATTTATAAATCTGTCATGATAACATCTATGAAATTTGCTTGTTATAGAAATGTGTTGTGGCAGCAGGTGAAGGAAAGGTTATAAAAAAAAAATATTGTAACTAGGGATTTGAATCACTGTCAGGGTTTATACTAAAATTGCCTTGCAGGAGGTACAGCAATTCTGCACAAAGACTGTGCAATTTATAAATGGAAACTTTTACACTACAACACTTTCTCCATGCATGATTAGACTTCTTTAAAAAAAAAAAAAAAAAAAAAGAAGGCAGAATGGTGCAATGCTAACACTTGTGAGTGATGCATGATTGATAATCCCCTAAGGCAGTGAGAGAGAAAATTACCTCCTTCCCTCATTTAAGGACTTTATTAGAAGACTCAATGAGTTCAAAGCTCAGGAAATTATGCTAAGAGGACTGAATCAGGCTTTAAAAAAAATCTTGATAAATTATTTTCTCAGCAGTTCCAGGGTAAGATTTCTTTTAATGCACTGTAAAAGAAGAATACTTTGATACACTACTAGCTGGTACTCTTAAAAAGTATCTGTCACCACATTTGTGATTTACTTGTGCAGGTACTGTTCTCTCCATGTACTACATGCGCTGCAATCTGCAACCACTCAAATTCATATTACATTTTAAATGTAATATTAATTTTTTAAATTAATATGTCCTAGTACCTTAATGCGAGAAGTAGAGGGGTACTTTTGGCTGTGTAGGAAACATGGTACGCTGGGAAAGAACAGAAGGTGCTAACACCATTCAAAACACTGGTGTTTTCTCCTGCACGGTTTGAGAGCAAGACCGAGTGAGTGTCAGCCAGCAGTGTACACTTCTGCTGGTAGAGACAGGGAAAAGGGGAAGGGTACTAAACAGATATAAGGACACTTCTTTTCTTTTTTTTCTTTTTTTTTTTTTTTTCATTTTTTTCATTTTTGCCTTGCTCCTCCTGTAATTAACTGTCTCATGGCGTTGCTGTAGTGTCAGGAACCACTGTCAGTGTCAGAGCACCAGAGGTGCACTGCAGCTGATCAGAGGGACATGGAATTGGGTCTGTCCTGTCAGAACCCTATTGGGGCATGCATGGCAGAAGCTTTTCCTCTCTGTGTCTATCTGATCTGTGACTGATGATTTTAGCAGAAGTTGTCTGAGCAATTCAAAATTTGGAAGAGGCAGCTGACTCAAATGTGTTGTGCTCCTACGCAGTTTCCAGGGAGCAGAGAAGAGGTCACTTGAGCAGTCTTGTAAAAGGAGGGCCCACTGTAACAGGAACTCTACCCTTATGAGGCTGATGCCCCGAAAAGTGCAATGAAAACTGCTTAGAGACACTTTTGAGTCTTTAAGCAGCAAAAGGTATTTATTTCAAGCAACACTGGGGGCTAGCCAACTAGTGCTGGACAAAACCAGCCCAAAGTTATCAGTGTAAGGTCAGGTATTTATACACCTTTTGTGAGAGACTACATCATTTCAACATGCATATTCAAATTATTGCAACATTTCATTATAATATTCATAGCAGGTGGAGTCTGGGTGGAGTCTGGGTGGAATTGTCTTTTTGGGGTGCTGTTTCAGGGGTCGTTCCTGTTTCTTCATCCTCAGGGGGTCTCATTCCAGAAGTCTTCCTTGCTTTGAACTTTTCAACTTTCTTAGTTGGCTGTCTTCCTGACGGTGAATTTTGAAAGATTTTGGACTCATGCTCCTATTTCGCCCCTTATCTCCTAAGGAACCCTTCCTCATGTCTATTTAGGTATGTGTGTTAGCATTTTTTGTGTTCTTTATTTCCCTGTGTTCTTACTTTGTGTTCTTACTTTATGTTCTTTTTGTTAGTGTGTTAGCATTCTTTGGCAAGGTGTTATCTTCTACTAGCCTTGAATTCCGGTTCCTTTAGTTCTTTACCCAGAGCTTGCATTCTGAGTTAACTCCTTCAGGGCCCTGCTCTGTTTCAAGGCTCAGGGGAGTCTATATGACAGGGTCTATATGTTATAAGCACACCAAATGGGAAGAGCATCACCTGGAACTGACACCACATGAGGTGTCAGCAAATTCAGCCACAGGAGACATAGTTAGGAAGTCAGGTTTCATAGCTCTTGTTACTTTAGAATTTTGTAAAACAAAACTATCCATGGCTGAGCTGGACAAAATGCAAGTTCCTGATTCTAGAGGTGGCATGTTTTATCACAGCCTTTAAAATAGGGGGATGTTTCAGTACCCACAAAACGCAAAATACATTTTGTCTCAGGTTCTAACTAAAATGCCCTATGGGAGTGGCCTCCAAGTATGACACACATCCTTAACTTACATCAGCATTCATGGATGTTACGCTTAAGAAAACCTGTATGTTAAAAGTGTAGGTACCTTTTTAGTTAAAGTGGATCAGAGTGGCCTTGTAATACGTCTCTGCCCTATCACCATGTGTTAATGTGAGTGTTTAGGTGTATTTTTGAGGATATGGGAACAATTTTGTGATTTTTGTTATTCAAGTAGGAGAGAAAAATTATTTATGACCTATCTCCAAACAGGAAAGTGAATTGGCAATTTTCCTGTTACAGAAACTTTATTTTCTGTAAAATAGAAATAAACCCCTAAAATCCCACATTATCACCTGCAGTTTAATAAAAATTAACACAAATAATATATATCAATATTATTTGTCAGGCTCAGTGAGCTGGGGTTGTTCAGCATGCGGACAAGAAGGCTCCGAGGAGACATCACTGCAGTCTTCCAGTACTTGAAGGGGGTTTGCGCAAAATAGGAAGAGTGACTTTTTGCACAGTTAGATAGTGATAGGACAAGGTGGAATGGTTTTAAACTAAAAGAGGAGAGATTTACATTAGATGTTAGGAAGAAATTATTTACTGTGAGGCACTGGAACAGGTTGCCCAGAGAAGCTGTGGATACCCCATTTCTGGAAGTGTTCAAGGCCAGGTTGGATGGGACCCTGAGCAACCTGGTCTAGTGGAAGGTGCCCCTGGCCATGGCAGGCTTTTGGAACTAGATGATCTTTAAGGTCTCTTTCATCCGTTCTAGGATTCTCTAATTCTCTGATTAATGATGGACCATGTAATTTATTTGTATCTGTGCCAGCTTTGAGGGGCTGCAAACAACACTTGAAAGGCAAGGAAAGTAAAAGAGCATTTCTGGTTTTGTTGGCTTTTGAGCAACTTAATATCTGTCCCCTTATTTGGCATAACATCTTCCCTTTGAGCACTTGAGATTACTTCACCAACTCAGACAAATCATCTGCATTTTAATAGTCACTTAGGAATTACATGTGAATCAATTCTCTGTAGTCTTGATCAAGACTAATGCTTTCCTAATACCATGTCTTCACAGCATCATAAAATAATATGAATTTCAATGAGTTTCTTGAATCTACCAGATAGAGTTGAACATTCCCACTTTCTCTTTACTATATGGAAATATTTTTTTTTCTATACGCAAAAAGTATCCACTCTTTCTCAGACTGACAATATTAAGGCCTATAAAAGCAATAAATCAAAAAAGAATAACAGTAATCCATCTTAAAATTGCTCCCTTAATATGCTGCATTAATTGCTCTCATAAAATAGCAGTTGTCTCATAGCTATCATCACAGAAGAGCAGAAACTACTCTTCATTGCAACTGCAGCAGACAGGAAAATGGCATTGGCTATGTCTAGATTAACTGCAGAGTCTGCTGTTGGGACAATTAGGAGCGTGTGTTTGATAATTTAGATTTAACCGGTGTCTACATACCTTCACATAGCTGAATGTATCTGTAAAAGTAATATGCTTCCACATGAACAGGCTTACTGTAAGTTTAACTTGAAAAGCTCAATGCAAACCATTAAAGTGCTGGATTCATCATAATTAAAAACTAATCAGGCCCATCAGTGCTGAAACATCAGCTTCTCTTGTTTGTATACATGGAACATAATTAATTTATTTAAATGTCAGCAACAGATTTCATCAGGGCTCCCTACACTTCATCCTACATGCCTGTGAAGGATGCGAAGTTATTGCTGCCAGCCATCTTAGTTGGTTCAGCACAATACAATTCAGACGTGGCCTTGGACACATCCTTTAAGGTCTTTGAGGCTAGAGTGTCACAGGCTACTCACTAGGCTGGAGGCTTTGTACTTTTATGCCAGTAGTGCATTTTCAGAACATTTACAGCTTTTTTTCTTCCCTTTTTTTTTTTCTTTTCCTCCCACGGTGACATAAAAAACATCCTGTAAAGGCCAGGATTATCGCCAGATGTGTATGCATGTGGCTGGGAGAGAAAGAGGATAATTGCCTCCACATCTCATGTGAAAAAGCATTTTTCTTCCAAGAGTGAAGGCACTCAATTCAGTGGGTAACTCTCATTTGCTTAGCTTTGCTGCCCACTGGGACTGAGAATAGCATCCTCCTCTATTCTGCCACAACTTACTTTCCCTGCTTCCCAGATGATCTGTAATTTCATGAATGCCTGATGGTCATTTTGTTGAAAGGAATTTTTTGACACAAACTACATGTTAGATAAAAGATGCAGATTCTATAATTAGCATGAGGAGAAAAAAATGTTCCTGAAAGCATCAGATCCTTAAACATGTAGGAAATTGAGTGTATTAACAATAACTTCTCTATAATGAGATGTGCTTAATGTGATGAATTAATGTCTTAGCCTTTCACCCTAGAAACCTGTGTTCAAAACTGGAATCACGCAGAAATTAATTTGGTAATTTGATACAATTCTCTTTTGAACTTTAACACACCTTATACAAGTCACAGCACAGTCTGATCATCCTAGCTGCTAAAAAAGCAGGCAACTGAATCAGCGTGGAACACATCCAGCTCTCTTCTGAGCACTTACAGGGCAACCAGGACCCATTGGTCCAGTGCTTTCCCATGAGTAAAGTTGTTCCTGCTGTAGGTTTTCCCTTTGTTCAGCTGACTTCTGTGCTGCCAGTATATACTAGTTGAAAATGTGACCCTGTGGTTTTGCAATACGAAAGTAACAGTCTGCGACTTAAATTTCATTTAATTATGACACGAAGAAAAGTCATCTTAGCTAATTATTTTGAGATTACGTGCTCTGAAATAGAGAGAGGTTTAGAGAGACACACTGCTTCAGTGGCTGAAAATAAATAAGCTGTGAAAAGAGGGGCCTTATTAGAATTGCTGTTTTTCATCACTGTGCTCCATTACATTATGTCAAAATCAAATTGCATTAGGCTAGCAGAGCACCAGCTGACATGCACGTTCAATTAGCATGCTTTCCAAAGCATGCTCCCATTTTATTATGTGCATTGTAGGCAGTACTTAAATATTAACTGAGTACAAATTCCACTTAGAAGCATTTTAAAAATAACCCTTGATGCATTCTTTTTCACGCTTTTAACAGCAGAATAAGCCTGAGGCTTTGGGTGAGGAAAGCAGACAGCTAGAGGAGACTACCCAAAGTGCTTAGTTTCTCAACTCTGCTGAACAAGTAAGAATTAGCAAGAATTCAGTGCAAAATCCTTCGTGCTAAGTCCTTGGGACCGTTAAAGACTGTTAAAGAACTTGAGAAAGTTAAATGTAAGCAGTTATTCGGAATCAGACCTTCAGATACACGTATGAGTTTTTTTCAAATCCCAAACACATATATTTTGATTTGTGCGGTAGCACATTTATGTATTTGTAAGATAAAGATGAGTAGTTCTCTTCGTTTTCATTTATAACCTGTCTGAAAAAATGTCTGCATGCCTATGCAAATGTACAAGTTGTAAGAGGTATTCTTGGCTTTGATATTTGCCAGCCTGACTGTCAGAGCAGTACGGATCTTGAATGTGCTGTAAACTGGAGCTACAGGGCTATGAGTTTGCTTTTCTTTCATGGATTAATCTCTTGGGTTATGTTTTGTTCCTAGCCACTGAGATTCACTGTGTTCCACCAGTTAAGGCTACACTGAAAGTACCCAATGTAGTCAGCCTCCCACTGTGCCTGAAACACCTGCACACTTGTAAATTTGATGCAGTCTTTGTTCCAAGTCACTACTCTGCCAAGGCAGAAAACAAAAAGAAAAAAAAGCAAGCCCAAACAATCAGTTTACCTAAGAAAAATCTTTGCATAAAATGAAGCACCCCATTAACACTTTGGAAGTGGAAGTGCTAGGTATCCACATTTAGACTTCTGCACATGCATGCTAGTTTCACAGCCTGAGCAAGAAAGTGACCAATATCTGACTCAGTTCTGCTCCTAGTCAGTAAAACTCCCAAACTCCCCTTATGTTTCTGTTGTATTCAGTGTACTTGTGGCACTCTGGCATCCGTCCATTCATCACAAAACAGAGATCCATAATTGTCCCTCCTACCTTGTAGTGGTGGACCATTCCTGCAGTGTCAGACTCCCTCTTGCTAGCTGCCTCTGGCAGTCTAGGCAGCTCAGTGGCACAGCTCTAACATGGGAAGTGAAAGGTGCTCCATCACTCTTACACAGTGCAGGCATTTACTGTGGAGTAGAAGGAAATGCAGTTGAGATCCTGGCATTGAAGGAGAGCTACAGACCAGAGCTGTCATTTCCTGAGCAAGGTCAAGGACTAGCAGCAATTATGTAGACAGTGGCTCCCACTATCACCCTGAGACAAGTGAGTTTTGTGAAGTGCTTAACCTAAGAAGAGGTTAAACATGAAGTACTTAAACACCTAAGACAGACATCTGACCTGGAGAGAATGAGAGTTCACATGCAGCTCAAAAAGTGCATCCTTCTGATGCCTAACACTTTTGTCCTCAGCATGCTGCAGTTGTGTTCCCAATTTTAGTAGTACCTACGGTATTCTTCTGTGTCTCACCTTCAGCCTTAAGACATCCCTCCCATATAAAAGCTACAAAACCTTGTCTCATCTGCAAGTGTCTCAATTCATCTCTATTATCCACCTCTTGCAATAGAATAACACAGGAATGAAGCTGTAAGCATATCATAGCCCTTTCAGCAAATTCATTATTCTCGTCACACCTCTGTGTGTGAAGCTGGGGTGCAGCAGTGTGGAATGTCGTGCAGATATGACGTTTCCTGTCTTGCCTTCCAAACCACTCTTTTTTTATCTTGAACTGCTAAAAACAGGTGCTAAAGCTGCCTCTTGAAGTGATGACTTTGCTATGGTCAAAGAGCAATTATTAGTTCATGTCAGCATAATGCCAGACACTGCTGAAAGTTAAAATCCAGCCTTTCTCTAATGTCAGTTTATTGTGAAGCACATGAACATCTGTAATAGAGAAACATTTTCCCATGAAACATTTTCCTATGAATCCTGGCATTTTACTTCTCTACACTTCAATTATTCTTGACTAAGAAATGCAACAGGAGGATTCCAGATGCTACCCAGTGGAATAAACAACAGCTTTTATAAATACAAAGACAATAAATAAGCAAGGTGATAAGAGCTGGGTATCTGTCAATTTAAATGGCATTCCGCATGTGAACTTTTAATTGAGATGAAGCATTGTGGCACAATGTATTCCATTTATTACTTTCCATTAACTTTCATGTGACCTATTTCTCTACCACATGACAGGTTCATCCCTCTGAGAACTTCACAGGCAAAATGATATTTTCCTTTTCTGTCTGCTCAACTATGATCTCAGTTTGAAGCACTGCTTAGCATTCACTGCTAAAAGAAATAATGCCAAAGGCATTAAGCGTTACCTCATAGCCCCCTCCTGTTATTTATTTTTTCTCCTGTTTCTTAACCTTGCTTACCTTTCACTCTGGAAAAAGTATTTGGTGATCAATCTTCATGGTTTCCTTTTTTGGCCAATTAAAAAAAAAACAGGAACCAAGAAACATTAACAACTGTTGTTAAAGTTAGTCCTTAAAAAAATTACAGGCACATGTTAAAGAAGTGATGAGTAATTATGAATCACAGTCACCAACTTTTGCATTCATAGGAATATTTTTATCTATAGCTTCTCTCTGTGTATATTTGACTCCTATAAGGCAGCTGTGCTAGTTTAAAGGCAAACTGGCAGGAGAAATTAACCTAACTCAAAAGAGATTATAAATCAGAATTACAATTCAATGAAAAGATCAGAATTACAATTTAATAAAAATAATACAAAAAATACAATTATACAGACGATCAGTTGGTTTTAACCCACAAAAAGACCAGATGTATAACCCGGCACCCTGGGGCACGAACAGAACCGTGTTTGTTGGCCTCCGCTCTGAGCCCCACATGGGCCCCCTGAGTCCAAAAATAAAAGGAGAGGAAGAACCTGTTGGTGTGAGTGATGGTTGCAGTCCAGTTGAGAATGGTAGTCGCAGTCTGGTCGAGGTTCTGGTCCTCCCCTGGGTCCCACGAGTGGTCCCAGAAGGCCCAAGACCCCAAGATTATATACCCTCAGGTTCAGGCAGGAGTGCCCAGCACCTTCCGCAGGGCGAGGAGTTCCACAATGGGTGATTGTGAGTTGTGGGTGTGAGGACAGGAACATCCTCCTGTCTTACAGGCCTCTTAATGCCCAGCTTATAGCCTGAGGGGTCAGGTGTGCTCTGGGCAGCTGCTGCAAGTGGTCTATTGTTAATAGTTTCTGGGAAATGACACAGAGGGTGTAGAATAAACAGTCTGAGTTACACCCACACAGTGATGAACTGGTCCTGGCTGCTCTAACTAGGACAGCAACAAGAATGTAGCTTCAGTGGGTTTGACTGTAAATACGTATTTCTGATAACTCTTACTCGTCCTTGCTGAATTTCATCTTCCTGAAGTAAATGGGGATTCTGCTATGGGTTCTGCTTGGATTAGCTCAGTTGGTCAGAGCATGGTGCTAATATCACCAAGGTCGTGGGTTAGATCTCCATATGGGCCACTCACTTCAAAGCTGGACTCAATGATCCTTGTGGGTGCCTTCCAACTCAGCATGTACTCTGATAAAAGATCTTCTATTTTCAGCTAAATAGTGGTTACTCTGTACCTTTGTATTTCAAAATCAAAACGATTTCAAGTCCTGCTTTAAAAACTAGTGGTATAATAACGGAGAGTTCATGAGCGTGTTAGTTCTTGGGGACACTACTGCCCAGATAAAATGAATGGAGACCACTAGAATCCAATGCATACCAGCTAGGCAGTGTCAGGGTAAGGATCTATATATCCATTAGGAAAGGGAGAAAACAAAGACCTTTCCTTTCTAACCCATATACCCAAATCCAATATTGAAGGCCTTTATGAACAGTGTCATTTCAAAAGCTAATTTTGAAAAAGTGGGGACTAAATATTTTTAGGATGTTCATACTAGTCTGCAGAATTTATAGGATAAATTGCTCTCACATAAGTTATGTTTCTTGTGTGAAATAAGTATCTGTTAAGAAAAAACAACTCCAGATTATTCTAAAAATATTTGAGAAAGTTTGATGCATGCAAAAACAAAATGACCATTTATGTAATAGGAATATAGTAACTATTTAATTCTGAGGGTGATACCTGGAATGTATAAATGCAGATTTGACTAAACATAAAATTAATTTCTAGTGTATGATCGATTAGGAAATTATCTGATTATGCTGAACTTGCTTAGCTATTTTATGGTTTGTTAAAATTCAATACAGCTTATTTAAATCTGCTAAGCAGCATCCCTTCTACACAAACCTGACGTTACTGTAAATTGTTATCCAGATGCTCATTAAGAGACAAGCAGGCTGTTTACCTTTGGTCAGATAGTTCCCAAGAGCTAACATGAGGATTAACACCGGTATGTCAAATACTGGAGAGTGAATTCCAAGCCTCCAACATGCTCTGCATGAAAGATTATCTGCATCCTCTGTAACCTTTTAATCTGCAGCCCAGGAAGTCATCAATTTAAATTCCTATATTGAAATAAGCCAACAAATAGTGACGTTCACATGCTCTCTGATTTATATTTATATTTCCTTAGCCTTTGTTTGCTAAAAATCTCCTCTACTTTCCCCAGTTGTGTAATATAGCAGTTCTTGAGCTCATAAAGTCATATGCAATTTTCTTACTCCAATGACTTCACTTGGTTTTGTTGCAGGATAACTTATTTCATCGAGAGTTGTAAAAGGGATAGAGCTGAATATTACCATTTTGATTTACTGAGAAGAGGGTTAGAGCCTAACAGGTTACTTTTGGTCTCCACAGCAGAGCACATGTTGTAGATAAGACCTCGTTGGTACAAACACAGGACCTTCATCTGTCGTAGGTGGTTACAGGAGCTGTGGGAATAGAGCACCCATTACATGAACAAAGAGCATTCTGCAGCCAGGAGCAAATGGGAGCTTGATTTGCTGTATTGTCAAGGCTGAGACACTGGTATTAAGAATGATCCTGTGGTGGTCCATGAAAATAGCAAAATACTCAGTTTTCAGGAAAAAATGGATTCAAGTTTGATGATTTCTCATGGATATTTTTGCTCCTCTGAGGCATGTAGCGCCTTCCCTAAGATTGCAACATCCACAATATCCCATTAGATCATACCTAGATCTAAATGTTCTTTAGAAAATTAAAGAGGAATCATGGACTGTGATGTGTGTTTCAAGGCTGCTTGCTTGTCAGGTGCTAGAATACATGAAGGAGATAATCGGGATGGTGGCTAATTAAGATGGTCATGGAAACATTGCTGAAGGTGACTGGATTATACCAGCAATTTTTTTCTTTTTTTAGTTTACTGTCTACAGACTTTACTAAATGCCACCACTCAAATATGAAAGCAGCAGCTACTACTTTATCAAGATTGTGGCTGAATTCTTTTTAAATAGCAAAAAATATCACAGCCCTTTCTTCTCGCATAACGTTCTGAGCAGACATTTATGCAAGTTTTGCTATTGCGTTTGTTATTTAATAATAACATGTTAACTGCAAGGCAAACAAAACTAAAGTGGTACTGTAGAGACATGGAACCCCGAATGTTATTTCGTGCTGATACATACATTGCATCATTGCATGCATTGATAGGTGTTACACATGAATTGTTCCCTTGTGTTTGGCTCATTTTCTATGCAGCTTAGGATATAATTTTGCAGAAAACTTAAGTTCCTGAAAAAACGTGCTAATTATTCCATTTTATTTAGCTGTACTTAACAAACATCTACCTAAATTGTGAAGTAAAGTATGAGACAAGTGCAGTGGCACTCTGATTAAATAACTTGTGAGTTCCCACTTGCTACCATTAACATATTTGTAATTAATGAACAAAATTTCATCTCCCACCTTCTCCAATTGGCTTATAGAGTTGACTTTGAAAGCACCATTGAAAATCAGGTCTTCTTCACAAGAGTCCTACAAATCCTTGTGTTTTGTCACTACCTCTTACACATTCCCACTTCAAGTACTATCTGTAGCTATCACTCTATGTCAACAATGCACACTTCCTCACCAGGTGCAAAAAGCATTACTATTCATGTTCTTTATTACTTCTTGCTCTTGTAGTTACTCTGCCTCAGATATCTTAAGTATTAATCACTTCACAGTCACTTATGCTAACATAAGCTTGGCTATCCACTTACCTTGCTATCATCAACAAGACAACATGTGCTGATTAGGTATTTGAAAGCAGACTGGCTCACTAGTTTTTTGCTGTGACACTGTGAATTCTTTTCAACTGTGTACCAATCAATTTCAATCTTCGGTTCATTTCCTCTCCTCAGATATCTTTCACTGTATTAACTTGTCCCCTAGGCATGCAATCAACAGTATTCTCTATGAACTCACTTGTAACCTCTCTGGAGTAGCTTTTTATTTTATCTCCAGACTCATTTTACCTTGTATCACATTTTCCTCTTTTGGAAATAACTGTTTCCCTCTTTTATTCTCTGAAATATTGCTAGGAAGACTTCAGTTTCTACTCTTTTTCCATAACACAGGGATTCTAAGATGGTTAAGTTTAGGAAAGAGTAGAAAGAGACTTTCCTGAGCTACTTAAGCTGTTGCAATTTGCTGACAGCATTAGAAGTAGGCAGACATGAGCCAGCAGTGTGCCCAGGTGCCCAAGAAGGCCAATGGCATCCTGGCCCTGTATCAGCAATAGTGTGGCCACCAGGACTAGGGCAGTGACTGTCATCCTGGACTTGGCATCAAGTACTGTGTTCAGTTCTGGTCCCTCACTACAAGATACGGAGCTGCTGGAGCATGTCCAGAGAAGGGCAACAGAGCTGATGAAGGGTCTGGAGCACAAGTGATTTGAGGAACGGCTGAGGGAGGTGGGGGTGTTTAGACTGGAGAAAAAGGGGCTTGGGAGGATCTCATCGCTCTCTGCAACTACCTGAGAGGAGGTTGTAGCCACGTGGAGGTCAGTCTCTTCTACCAGGCAGCTAGTGACAGGACAAGAGGAAATGGCCTCAAGTTGTTCCAGGGGATGTTTAGATTGGATAGAAGGGAAAATTTCTTCATAGAAAGGGTTGCCAAGCATTGAAACAGGATGCCCAGGGAAGTGGTTGAGTCACCAAACCTGGAGGTATGTAAAAGATGTGTGGATGTGGCACTTGAGAACAGGGTTCAGTGATGGATTTGGCAGTGCCGGGTTCATGGTTTGACTCAGTGATCTTAGATATTTTCCAATCTTAGCAATTGTATGATTCTGTGCACTCATTACTGTGTTAACATTAGCTAACAGTACTCTAGGCATTGCTATGGACTATAATTTCTCTAGCTTTTTATTTGCTGCTCACTTTCTTCACAGGATATATTTTTTCAGCGCTCTGGAAACCTTCTGTACCTAACAGCATGCCTCAATATTCCTGCTAGGCCAAGAAGATAGCAATGCACTTTGAGAAAAAAAAATGAACACTTAAATGTCTATTGGGAGATAGCAATGACAATAAGCAGGAGTCTACAACACACGATCTTCAAAGAAAGCCTGAGTGAATTGGTGTTACTGAGAGTAAGAAACAGAAGACTGAAAAGAGTTGAATTAACAGTCTTCAAGTATATAAAAGGCTGCTTCAAAAGGAAAAGGATGATCCATTCTCTGTCCATGGTGATTAGGTAAAGAAATACTGAGCTAAAGCTGCAGTGAGAAGATTTGCTCTAAGTCCTAATGGGACACTGGCATACATAAGAAATTAATTATCACCTGCTCTGTATTGGCTCAGCCATTCTAGCCAGGTTCTTTAGGGTTTGAAGGCTGGTTCTGTGAAACAGGTTACTATAGCAGTTATTTTTTTTATTTCAATTTTAAAAGTCCTTTGACCTTTTAATTAAATTATGGCCCTATTTCATTAGGTGTCCCATAAACGCAAAAACAGTCCCTGCCCTGAAGTAAAAACTCAGAGTATTAAAAAACATTATCATTGATTTTTCGCTTTGCAGTAGGACTTAAAAAATGCCGGGCATGGCTTTAACTCTTCTGTGCAAGAGAGTGTATACATACCTGACCAAACATACCATACCACAGCTATCCAAGAGTATTATAGCTAAAAGGCCTTCTGCTTTGTGATGGTATAGAATAAGGTCTTAGGTTCTCAAGCAACCATTGCTCGTGATAGGGAGCAATGTACTTGTAATAATTGGTGATCCTGTTTTAGGCTCTGTTTTTCATAAAGCTTTAAATTAATTAATTTTTCACTTTTACTTTGGAGGGCCCCATGAAAAATAATTTGGTTACAACATATCCATGCAATAAGTCTTCACTCTGTTGCCACTCAGAATGGAAAAGATGTAAAATATAAAACTACACAAAGCCACTCATAATTTAAGTAGCTTCTGAAGATACTTCTTACTATTTCCTGAAATCTGTTTTGTTATATTTCAGCTAAGTGTTGAAGACCCACAGTGAAAATTGTTCATTTGTTTAAAGGGAGTTGATGATTGGACAAGATTACCAAGTGCTTTGGCTAAGAAACTGAGTGAAGAGTAATATTAAGTCATCGTTGTTGAAATAATTAAAAAACTTATCATCAGGCTTTCCACTTTTACAGCACCTCTCATTTAAATCTTAGAATGCTGAAAAAATATTCAAGTCCTGCAAGAGTATGTCTCCCATACAACAGGGACACCAAATACATTCTTAGACCTGAAGAGATCTTGTAAAGACACACAGAAGTTCTTACTCATGTTGATGGAGTGAGGAACACTCATGGAGAAGTGAAGAACACAAGATCCAGTAAGAACCCTTTTTGCTTATATTCTGATTTTTCTTTCTGAAATATGGTTGCTGTTCTACTAATGTATGAAACTCTATACGAAACATATAACACTCTTTCTATCCAACTTGATGGAGAGGATTTGTAATTTCGTATATAAATGTAGGAAATAAATTATATTTTTTCCAAAGTCAAAGAGATTTGTTAGATAACAGCATAAAAATGTGTTTACCATGAGAAGAAGAGCTACTTCTGCAAAGTTTGATATTGGAAAAGATAAAATGTCTTTGAAGTATGGAATAATTTTCCCCCCCCCCACTTCAGATTGTTATTATCTAATACACTCACAAATGGCTTCTGGTCCAGAATAATCAGTGTCTTGAGAATAAGTTTTAAGACTCCTTTTGCCAAATATGGATGCATTTAAATTCTGCGGACCTTGAAATACATGGGCTATACTTACAATACATATGCTGTATGCAAAAGATTTAGTGAGGAAATAACAGGTTTCTTGCTTCATTTATTCTTTGAAGGCAACTCATTTTAGCGGTAAATCTGTTTTTGTATGACTGATGTTGAAACTGACTAGTGCTAAAACAGAAATACATGTCATTTACTCCTGATATTAACTCAGTTTGATTTCAGAATGGGGTGAATGCTTGATTTTTTTAGGTTGTTAACTGCAACAGAGAAGTACTTAATGAGCAACAACACTCTCTCTCTCTCTCTCTCTCTCTGCATGCTTCTAGATTTCAGTTTTGTGCTAGTTTGACTGTAGTTGCTATGAAAGTGCTGACTCAACTCCAAAGATTATTATTTTGTCCTTGCCTTTGTAAGGTATCCATATTGATATAGAAAAGTTTGTCGTGGGCCTTCACACCAGGATAGAAACTATTTATTCCATTTGTGGATAACACAGCACTAAGAGAGACCACAAAAAAAATTAGAGAGAAGATGAGAATTTGGAAAGATTATGACAAAACAGAAATTCCCATAAAAAAGTGGAATTAGAATGAGGAAAGGTTCTACTCTTACACAAGAAGAATCAGCTACATAAGCACAGAAAATCTGATTAGTTAGAAAAGAACCTGGCAGATCTAGTAGATCACACACTGAACATCAGGCAACAGTTGCAAAAAAAGAAAGATGCTCTAGTGCAGTGTACATGAACCCAGCCTGGGAAGGCACATCAGCCACTCTTTCTGATATACTGAACATTCAGCAGTTCCAAAATGGAATACTGTGCCAAATCTGAGCATGGCTATTCTGGAAGATGGACAAGTTGAAGTCAGTCAAGTGAAGAACAGTAAAGATAATAGTAAGTTTGAAAACATAGCCTTGGATAAGGAGAGGGGAGGGGAGGATAAGGGAGGGAAGGGGACATAAAGGCTGCTGCAGAGAGAAAGGATATAATCTACTCTTCATGTCTTTTGTAAATGTAGCCAATAGGCTTAAAGTACAGTCAAAGAGATATAAAGTGGGCATTGGAAAAAGTTTCCAGCACTAAAGTTTATGAAGCACTGTAAATCAACTACCTAATGTTGTCATGGAATTCCTTCTTTTGGAAGTTTTAAAGAACTGATAGACAACATCCATCAGGAGTCTTGTACACAGAATGGATCCTACTCAGGGCCTGGGAGATGGAATAGGGCCTCTACTGAAGCTGGTTTTGTTTCTTTTCTATGATAAATAATTCTGTAATATCTTTTTAGAAGTGTCCAGAAGAACTGGTGGACATTGCTGCTGCTGTTGTTAACATTGACGTGTCTTAAAATATTCCAGCTGTCATGAAAATATCTCAGGTGCAGACTGAATTTTCTGCAGACAACCAGGTCCACTGCAGAACAGCCAGTAAGCCAGAGAATTACATGGTTATCTAAATTAACACTGAGTGAAAACCTGGGTCTTTTAATTCCCAGATGTGTTTTGTAATTGCTTGCTGTCCATTTAAAAACCAACAACAGATGTTCCACAGTGCATTGCATCTTCAGTATGCTAGAGATGGCATTTGAGGAACTGGGTTGGAGTATGTGAAGTGAAGGCTTGATTCTTTGCTGCAAGCCACAAGCTAAAAATGAATTTTCTATTTGCTAGGTAAGCACCTGAGCATTCAAAATCTTAGCATTTCTGGATGGCTTACTCTGTTAAATGTTGCCCTCTTTTCCCTGTCAAAAGAATTATGAAATACAAAACCATGTGAGAAAATTCAAATACATGTTTTGATTTGGGTTTTTTTTTCTTTTTTTTTCCTTTTGGAACAAAAAATAGTTTTTGAAATCAATAAATGAAATTGTTTTGCCTGTCGGTGGTAGGAAAAGGTATGCCAACCGAGAGAATACAGCACACTCTGTTTTAGGTTAAGTTTCTGTACTGTTGTTCTTTCCCTATTCCCATTTCTTTGTCATTTTGTCCTTTCACTTCTCCTCTCTAGCCGTTCCTTGCATGAAGATGGGAAGCCACAATCTTCCACGCAACCTGTCAGTAAGTCCCCTTCTCAAAGGCTTGAGTTTACCAGTGTCAGTGGGCTAATCAGTTCACCTCTCCCCACCTTCCCATATACATTAGTTTGCATTTAGCAGAACTGAAGTTCATTTGCCACCTTGCCATCTACCAGAAGGCCCAGGCTGGAGTATTTTTGACTTTTGTTTCCATCCTGTGTAGGCACAAGGACACCATTACGAGCAGATACTGAAGAGATGTGGTAGCTTCGCCCCCACCCTCAGCTCCCTTCTCACAGTAAGCACGTAAGTAGGTTTTAAGAGATAAATGTCATCCATTTGTTCTCGTGAGAGGCTAGGAAAAGCGCTCGTGTGATCTGTTGAGTAGCTGAGATATAAAGGTGCAGTACAGCTGGAGGGAAGTGGTGTGAGTGCTCTCGTCACCTGACTCGCATTTCATGATTCTCAACACCCAACATATGCCTAACACATTGAGCTCTGCTGTCAGGCTGTCCCCCTTTCAAAGGGAAAAATACGATCCCACTCATGAGCACTGCTCTCTGAAATTCCAACCTCAGAACGATGAAATCCCTTTTGTTCTCTTCTAGGACTTTTTCTCAATGGGATATTAAAATCTCTGCACTAAAACAGTTTTGGAAAGCTTACTTCTGCTTTCAGAATGCCCTACCTTTTCTCTTACGCCTGACTACTTTCATTAAAGTGTCAGGCAGTTTGGGAAAAGCCACTCGTGCAGTCAGAATAGGGGTAACTCTCAACAAAATATTTTGGTCTGGCACAAACTTACCACAGATGCTGTAGCAACACTCATAAATCTGATGTTATTGATTGCCCTTTGCTAGAATTATGTGGTTCATACCATCATCCCTTGTCACTGGAGAGTTCAGAAGAATGCTTTATCATTTTGTAAAACATTAACATAAGCCTATTAAAATGCAAAAGCATCACATTAATATGGAGTAAATCACCTAGTCTGGAGCCTTTAAGACAGGCTGTGAATTATTCAATACCATGATAGATTTAGCCAGCACAACACAGCACGCCTCTGATTAGCCCCAGGATAAATTTTGAGGGGTCATTAAGATCAATATATTCCTTTAAATGTACCTTCTCTGTATGAGTGTATGTGAAAGTGGAAAAGCAAGAAAAAAGAGAAAGAAAACTTAAGACAATCAAAGAGATTTCAGTCTTACAGGTTATGATAAAACATGGCTGATACCAGACCCAGCTGAAATAGCCTGGAGGCAAAACCACGTCTTGTGTTGTCCTGCTTACAGCAACAATTAGGAGAATGGAGTTTCCAGTAAGAAACATGAGCATGAACCCCTGATAACTGAGTGTCAGAGACTGTTTGTCAAATACCGGGTAAATAAACAAACCTGATTCCAGTGGAGCTGCTTCAAACAAAATGTAAACAGTTTCAGCAACATCCAACCCATACACATAAATCTGTTTGGTATTTGTAAAGGAAAAAAACCCATACAAACAAAATATACAAAACAGGGTATTTGTATGCTCATTTAATTGTTGTTTTTCTTCTTTAATCGCAGATTATGTCAAGTACTGTCTTTCAGTCTCTAATTAGAAACACCACACACGAGGGTGAGCATTCACTCCTGTTTATCTGACCAGGAGATGGCATGATGATTAATTTTGTCTGTATATTGCCTGTTCTGTTTGCTTGTAGCACAGAAAGGAGTGCTGTACTCACAGTTGCATTTGATAAAATATAGGACCCTCTTGCAGCTGCATGTGTAATCAGCTCCTGCTATTAGGGTTCCTCTAGGAGCTGACAAATGAGCAGCATATGTAATTTCTACATTAGCGTACCTGTATACTCCCAACTGTGCTTTGAAGTAGGTTGAGGGAGGCTTCTTGTCCAATAGCAAATGCAGTTCCTAGACTGGATCCATCACAGTGGTGTGTACCAACCTTATGAAACTTAGTTGGCCTATAGGTGTTTATAAATGTTCTGAATCCTGTCCACAGTCAGAGGGAAATATCTTTACAGAGTTCAAGAGCATGTTCCTAGTGTTTGTGCATTGGAGGTTATCACATACAGATTCATTGCAGAGTGTTTAAATTCCCTTCAGGATAGTATTTGTGCACTATTCAGTTCAATGCACAGAAGTGAGACCCTTTCCACAGCTCCTTTTCTGCCCTTCTATGTGTAAAAGTGTAGTATATTGGCAAGTCATTTTTAAATTGCTAGTGGACTGAATGTATGTAATGCTTCTACACAGATCTCCTGAAGCAACTTTAATGTCCAGGTATATATTGAAAGGTCAGGATGAATAGAGCACATATGCTAAAGAAAGCCTGTTCTTTGATTTTGACCCACCCCTCTGGCACTTCTTTCCGAAAGAATTAAGGAAGACAGTGAACCTGCTAAGCTACCAGGCAAATTTTAATACTTACCATTTTGAAATAGATTTCACATAAACACCTATTTTCTTGTGTTTTCTTCTTCTCACTCTGCTAACTTTCAAAGCTCTATAGCAAAGCACATTTCTCAACAGAGCTCCTCCTCCAAGCACTTGTATGGTTTTTTTATCTGTTGCTCTAAATTTACTAGTAGCCACAAAGCTCTCTGTGATGCCTTTCTGTGAACCTTCATGGACACTGTTTGCATCTGTTACAGTGGCATGAAACCTGCAAGAAGGCAGCCCTGAAAGATTTTCAGATAATTCTAACTGTGCTCCTGAGACACTGGAACAACATGACTGGCTTTTTATGGCATAAATTACAGAAGTGACAAGAAAACAGATGAGTTTATTAAAACAGAGTGAATCACCGATGACATTTAAGTCTAATTAAGTCAAGCTACTCAGCTTAATGATTTTGTTCCAGAGGAGGTAACTATTTGGGAATTCATAATGTTTAACACAGATCTTCTGAAATAGGGTATTGTACCTAGGGGTGCCATTATCAGGGTCTGTAATAGCAAATGTTTTCACTTAAACTGCTGTGCCAAGTAAAATCACAGTGAAATTTATCCCAGCCATTTGATAATCCCATCCCAAAATGTTGTCGTGGTTGAATAAACAGTTGGGGATGAGAGCAGGCCAAAGGATATTCACAATTGGAAAGTAAGTCTATTTTTAACCTGAAATAAGATGATTAAAGCAAAAAAAAGTCGTTGTCCTCCTCACCTTATGAGAGTGCCCTATAGTTTTATGTTCAAAAAATAGGGAAGTGAATAATTAATTTTGATCTCAGTACCAAAAACACCCCAAATTAAGGGGAAAGCTGCTAAATGCTGGCCCTCCCAGCAATGTAATTCACATATTTCAAAATATAAGTTCCTTTTAAATGTTCACCAGGGCCCTGGTTAGCTTTTCTTAATTCTGTACTGGACTGCAGGATTTCTGTCTCTATGCAGCCAAGACACATTTGTAGTTAATTTTGATTTGCAGTCTTTGCCCACAGCTTAATAGTTCAAGGATATTTTGTTGTGTAAACTAGATATTGCTCCTCTGACATAACTGCTGTTGTACAGAAAACCTTCCTGGAAATTAAGCCTTAGACTCCTTCCTTTAGCACTAAGATGACTGGCTGCTTGCTGTTCAGGCACTTAAATAGAAAATGCTGTTTATTTCTTCCACACAGCGTGTTTAAATAGCCCTGTTATCGCTGATGGCATGCAAAGCTCAAAGGGGCCAGTACAAGCACGTATGCCATATCTGCACCTTCTGGGACTTCCAGAAGTCACATCTTCATCTACATACTGGATGGAGAGATTGCATATCTTGTTTCCCCCCTCTCCCGCCCCTGCTATTCTGCAATCAGGACGACGTTACTACTTGGTAACACAAAAGTTCTTGACACAGATGCTCTCTGGGAAGTTGTTTAGTTTGGGGGTTTGTTTTCTGATTTTTTGGGTGTGTTTTGCTGATGGCACTGAATATAACAGAAAGCAAAACTATAGATCTCAGCACTTTAAATGGTTTTTGATGACTGCAGAGAGCAAGAACTGTATCCCTTTGCAAGTCTTTGGCTTTCTGTGTAGAGTGATTTTGGGCATGTTTAGGTTCCTCAGCTCAAACTATTACAATCTGTCATAATGACTGCAGGGTGTTACAATTTGGAGAGTTACAGTTACATGGGCAAAACACATGGATTTTTGCATGCCATTTTATTTGCAATGATACCATCTTATTTTGATTTGAACAGTATCAGTGTCTCAAATTACTCCTCATTACAGCTGAGTTGCAAGAAGCAACAGACACTGGACTCCAAAATGTGAAGTAATGCACTCAGGATGTTACAAATATTATGTTCTTATTAGGCAGTAGTGACCTATGTACAAAACCAAAACAGAAAAAAACCCCAACCAAAATCTGTGAAACAGACAAAACAGTCTCATGTGCAGATAAATAAATAATTACTAAACCCAGATTCGTTTCACTACATCTGCAGTATGTGAGTACAGCTATCACATTTCTTGCTTCATGGAGAGTTGTCATCTGTTGTGCCCTTTCTTCACTGTAAAATTGCACTGGATCTGCCAAAGCATACATGCAATATTAAACACCACAGGCAATGGATTCATGCATAGCAAATGTTATGTAAACTTTTGAGATAATTTTAAGTCCTAATTTATGTCACTGAACAGATCTTCTGTTTGTTTCTCCAGATAACTTTACCACTTGAACAGTTAATTTATTGTTTCAATTGGGAACTTACGAACTACAGTCCTTTTCTAAAGTCAAGAGGGCATTCCTAAATGGACTTCACTCAGAAGAGTGGAGATTTATTTAGTTGCAGTGAACATAATTTACATATTATATGGCCTGTAAATGCAGCTTCAGTGGTAGATTCAGCCCACACAGAGAAACATACAGTGAAGGGTAATCTAGCTTGATAGTACAGAAGAGAGGTATAGCCGTGAGTGGTTAATATAGAAACAGCCAGACTTGTTTACACAGAGAGTTATTCTGGCCAACTGCCATGAAGTGAAGCACTACACTTGATTTATATAAATATTTGCATAGCCTTATAATCTAGAATAGTTTTTGCTGATATTAACAACTTTATTGCAAGTGGAAATAAAAGTCTTAATACCACTGCAATAAAAAGCTGCATGTTGTTTGTTTTCCTTTCCTTGTAGACACTGCAGCTGTTTGTTTTTTCACTGGGAGTGCTTAGCTTCACATTTCCCTTTACATCTAGCAAGCTGTGTGCCTGCAACACTAGTTGTCTGCATGGCTCTAAAGGCCATAGGATGGCATCAGATATTGTGATCCGGCTTTTTCCTTGCATTTTCGTGGAAGTTCTGTCATCATGTAAAAGTGCAGGGTAAAGAAAGAAGTTGCAGCACTCTTCAGGATTCACGCTGCAAAGATGAGACTGGTTGACATGTTCAGAAAATCAAATGATAATATAGGAGGTCTCTAGTCCACTATCCTGCTCAAAGTAGGGCCAGCTGAGGGATCAGATCAGGTTGCTCGGGGTTTTAACCAGATGGGTGTTAGAAAACTCCAAGACTTCAAAGCCTATGTAAGCATGTTACCCTTTTTGGTCATCTCCATGAGGAAAAAAGCTTTTCCTTATAGCCAGTCTGAAACTCTTGTTTCAGTTTATGCCCACTGCCTCTTGTCCTCCCATCATGCAGCACTGTGAAGAGCCTGGGTTTGATGTCCTTGATAACATCCTTTAGTCATGACCACCCATGCATGTAGCCAGCCAGGTACTGTGGTCTTTTATGGGTCAAGTCCTCTCAAGTAATCCACATTTTCTGCTGTTAGTTTTCACTCTTGAATCCTTTTTCCTAAACAGTGAAGTCTGGGAAATCTCATTTGAGAGGATTTAGGCAACAAAGATACTGAGTAATTCAGCCACGTTTGGGCCTGCTGTCACACACCCCATTTAACAATGGTCCACAGTTTAACTGCTTGTTGTTTTCATACTAAGGGCTCTCTTCTTGCCCTTGGTACTCCTTACAGGTATCAACTTTGGGTAAGCTGTCCCTGCTTCCACCTCCTGTGTACTGCCATTTCACACTAAAGTTTCATCTCAAGTTCCCTGCTTAGCAAGTTCATGAAGAGTCTGCTTGTTTTCCTGAATATCAGGGAAACAGTATGAGGAGCAGCTGAGGTCACTTGGTCTCTTCAGCCTGGAGGAGACTGAAGGGAGACCTCATTGCAGTCTACAACTTCCTCAGGACAGGAAGGGGAGGGGCAGACACTGCTCTCTTTTCTGTGGTGACCAGGGACAGGACTCGAGGGAATGACCTGAAGTTGTGTGTTCAATATTAGAAAGAGGTTCTTCACCCAGAGGGTTGCTGGCACTGGAAGAGGTGCCCCAGGGCAGTGGTCACAGCACCAACCCTGACAGAGTTCAAGAAGTGTTTAAACAATACTCTCAGGGTGATTCTTGGGGATAGTCCTGTGCAGAACTAAAAGTTAGACTCAATGATCCTTGTGGGTCTCTTCCAGCTCAGCATATTCTGTGTGATTCTGAATCATTCTTGCACTTGGACGATGCTGTCCTTGAAGACCTGCCAGATTCACAGATATCCTTGACTCTTCAGAACTGCCTCCCATCAGAACCCACTTACGGTCCCCTGAATGAAATCTGCTCATCCAAGGTCCACCTGAATACTCTGCTACTGTCCTTCCTCACACCTATCAGGATCTTGAATTTCACTATTCCATGGCCCCTACTGCTAAAGCTACTATTGATTATCGTATCTCCAGCTAGTTCTTCCTTGTTAGTGACTAGCAGATCCAGCTGTGTGTCACCTTCAGTTGGCCCATGCTGTATTGGTATCAAAAAGGTGCCTTTGGTTACACAGACTCATTTTGCTGGGAGACTGCATCAAACTCTTTTATTGCTTGCAGTTGACTTACAGGCAAGTGTCTGAAGCACTCAGGTTTACTGAAACGATCCTCCCTCCCTCCCTCCCTCCCCCCCAGGTTCTACTGAGTTATAGTGCTCTGATGTAACTTTGCTGTAGTTGAGTAGATATTTAGCACTCAGATCAGTACATCTGTGTCCTAATGAATCCTGCCAGACCTAAACTATATCTGCTTTACACAGCAGCCTCCTCTATTTGGATGCCTTACTGATCCCCTTAATCCCAAGACAGATGCTCCACACTGCCAATAGTCATCCTTATTATAGAGTATGCTGGTTAGATTCCAAGGACAGAAACTTGGAGGAAGTATATGAGGTTTTTCCAACTCTGAAAATGGAAGTATGATTGTCATCCAGACAGAATGTTCTCTGTATCTGACTCTGAGGAGCATCCTTTTTCAAGGATGTCATCCTTTGCTGTTGCTTGCAGTGCCCTCTGTGGAGAAGACAAAGCTCAGACTGAACTCAAGGATGGCAGAGTCTTTTTGCAAGGCCTTGGCATCGTCTGTTGAAGATGGTGGCCTCTTAGACACAGGAAGAGACTTCTAAAACTTTCTACACCCACCAACAGATTTCACTGACTTTCCAATAGCTCATGCACCTTTAACTACAAGAAATTAAACATGGCATTTTAATTTTCTTCGAAAAAGCAGAGTTACTGCTGAGTGCCACTGGAAAGCTATTTTGTAATGCATGACAAAAATATGATGGATGTACTCTCTTTCATATAAAATCAAAAGAAGGAATTTATTTTTACTTCTAAGTGAGTAGGAAAAAACCTGATACTATTTGAAGTTATACTTGGAGTAGCTAATGTGAACTGCATAAACATGACTCCCCTCTTCCCTTTAATTCCAATCCATCTACTTGATCTTGCCTCCTATATATTCCTATTTCCTTTAAATGTTCCTTAATAGCCTTTCGGTCAAAAGTTCAGACTCAGAGAACTCTCCATGATTAAAGGATATGTAATCATTTTTTACAGTCCAGTGTTGGTTGTGAGGCATTTGGGAAAAATCCCTCATTTTTATAAAGAGGATACAGCAAACTGCATGTTCCTCAGTAAAGGTTATACGCACCTGTATTTGCTGTCTCATACTGCTTTGTATTTTAAGACAAAAGAATAATGAGTTTATGCTCAAAACTGACTTAAGTTTGGTATATAAAATGAGAATGCTATGTGTGGAAATAGAAAGAAAAACTGTGTTGCATGATAAAGAGGTGTAACTCTTAACCTTGAAATGTATATTAACTTTTTAAGCAATTTACCAGTATTTTTTCCCCCTTTTCTAACTGTTCTGGGGGAAAATAATATTTATCCTTTTCTGATAATCAGAAAAAGAAGGATACGGTAGTTCTGCCCAGGGGCAAAAAGAATGTATTTCTCTTGTGTTTTGAAGGCAGGTGCATGCTTACTTTGCTTACACTGCAAAAACCGTAGCAGTTGTACAGATTCAGTAGTGGGGCACTGAACTCAGGGTATGTCCTGCTGAGAAACTTCTTGGAGCTTCTACTTGGCTTGGAGCAAGAAGAGCGAGCTCTTACTTACTTGCAGATTACCATGTAGAAATTAACAGTCAAATGAAAACTCTGGGATTTATTATGGTTCTCAGACTATTAATAGGCTTTTCTTTTTCCCCCTCTGCAGAAGCTGGGTATTGGAGGTTCAACTGCCGTTGAAGAACAAGAGTGAAAGGCTGTTGTCGTCCGGTCGGCGGCGGGAAGGACGACACAGTGATCAGGGATACCAGCCCCCTTTATTACAACAGAGCTTCTACTTATACACTTCTGGGTAACACACATGTACATGC
>JAYRBT010000082.1:62170229-62212410 GCA_036023395.1 Myiotriccus ornatus
TAAAACCCCCCCGCGATAAATGGCGCTCACCGAGGGGCAGAACTCATCTTTCTTATATTAAGGAAGATCTCTGTCTCAACAGAGCTACTGGTATATTGGATCTCCGGAGTCCAATTTACCCCTAAGACCCTACTCGCTCCAGCTGGCAGTGACCTCTGCCCATCAAGTCCCCAGCGCTGAGGGCGTGCATCTCCGTGTTAGCCCATGTTACAAACCCATCCTTTGAAACTGACAGCCAACTGAGGCCTCTAAAGGTGGCAGGTAAAATTAAAGACTGCAACAAGTAACAAATATTCGATCTCTCTGGCAGAGGGTTACCACAGGGAATAGGGAACCAACAGGGAAGAGAAGAAAAGTAACTTGTAGGGTTGATCTCAAGTGTATCCTCTGATGTGAACAATATGTTGTTCACAACCTTCTCCCTCTGATCTTCTTGTTAGACAATCTAGTAATTTGTAAGTAAAGGAGTTACTAGAATACTTACTGATAGAGTTAAGCTAACCTTCTCTTTTCTGAAAGCAAATCCCAGTGCCCTGTTCCAGTTCACTCTGTGTCAAAACTAACCTTGGATTTGCTGAAGTGAGAGAATTCTATCAAGCATAAATGCTGATAAAACTGGCATTTTATGAACTAAAAAGGAGTAATTGCCCATTACTTGGGGCAGTAAAGTATAAATCCTTTCTTTATCCCCCACTGTGATAGTCTTATTAAAATGAAGTCACTTCATTACATGTAAGTGTTGCATGTAATCTATTTCTAGAATAATGAAGAGATCTCAGATATTCACCTCATCCTTAGGATCTTACGTACAGATTAATCTATTTTTGAACAAATGCTTTCTAAATAGTATGGAATGCCCTTGGGGGCAGAAAGGAGAGAGTGAAAAACTTCATAAAATTCAAGAAGAGAGGCAGCTCTTGTATGCTTAATTATTTATTTTTATTTATTTATTATTATTATACATTTATGTAATACTTCTCTAGAGAGAAGGAACTGAAAGCTACTACGTAGAGGAACATACCTCTTTAATTTACAGATTCTTTAAAATTTGTCACTGGAGATAAAGATCCTGTATAGCAAATCTGAACTTACAGATTCTTACTTTTGCAAACTCCTTAGAAGTAATCCATGTCTCCTCCTGGGTCCAGAAACCACAGGCTGAAGTAACTGAGACTGTAATTACTGGATTCCACACTTGTTGATTTCAGCCAAGGTGGCATCTGCTAAGTACTGCCCTGTAGATTACTTCAAAGAAGCCTTTTGCATCATCAGATAAGGAATCAATCTAAACAAATGCATGAACTTATCTTTTGATTACATCTAATATTGATGCTTAGTTGTGCTGACTCTCATCAAAGTCTGCAAAATGGAATGGAAGAGACGAACCATGCAGCCTCTCAGCTAGGATACCAGAAAACAATATATTTAGCTTTATCTCTGGGTAAATAGTGCTTTGTAGGATGGCTTATTTTTCACTACTTTCCCTTTTTTTTTTTTTTTTTAGTTCAGAGTAGCATCCATGTGGCATCTTCTTCTTTACCAAGAATCCTGAGCATGTTTGAATGTCAGAGATGTTATCCTTTGCCAAGAAACTGATCTGAATGTAGGTGCCCAATTGTCCCTTATCTGAATGTTCATGATTGAAATTTTCAGTGGTCACCAGCTATTACTCTTTCAGTGCTCCTTGTGCCTTCCTCTTTCCTTGTCCATTCACATACACGCTCTAAGCAATGGGCATGTCTAGTGTCCCTGCAGCTCCTGGTCTCCTTACCTCCTGTTCCTTATTTTGCTTTCACAGGTGCTCAAGTTAACTTTTTAGTTCCACTTTGTAATTCTCTCCTCTGTAATTGAGTGATGTACACTCAACCGCAGGTCACATCTTGCTTCTGCTTCTTCCTCAATTGAATGTCTTGAAAGGGCATTCAGAAGCCAGAGGGACTGTCTGTACTGAACTATTTCCAAGAGACTTTTCAAATCTTTCTCAAGCAGAAGTCCCACTGCTCCCATTAAGTCCCACTTTGAGACTTTAATTTCCTTCCCTAAGCTGCCTTGTTGCCGTTCTTCCTCCAAGTGTCACAAGTGTTACTGGCTTCAAGAAGAAGATGGGAAGGCTCTGTCACAAGCTTTTACCATCAACTTACCTTCTTTTCTCCCAATGGCTTTTGTTTCTGGTCTTTTTCTCATCAGTTTCCTTCTCCAGTGATATGTGACAGCATGACTGAACTACTTCCTTCCCCTCCTGCATCCATCTGGTGGCTCCTTCTAGTTATGTCCTAAATGCATTTTAGTGTTTCATGTCCTTAAACATATAAAATTAATACCATAATAATCATACTGTTTTGAGTATCATTCATTCAGTGATGACCTCTGACCTTTCCTCTTGTTCTACATGTTCTCATTTTTCACTACTGCTCTGTCAGCTCCTACAACCTTCTCCTGCCTGACAGAGAGCAAAATCAGAAAACAAATCATGTTTTTGTTTCACTGAATCTTCTGTCTCTCTCTTCCAAGATCAGATGCTTCATCCCAACACTTCACCAAGCCAAATCTCTGTCTTTGGTTCCTTTTGTGTAGTTATCAGTGCCAAACCCAGTGCTCTGTTCACTTTCCTTCACTCTTGCTGGCTGCTGTGTTATCTCCCAGCACGGGTATCTCTTTTTTCTCATTCAAATTCTTCCCCAAAGCACTTTTCACTTTTCATTGTCACTAGCCTGCCCTCACCATTCTGTTATTATTTACAGGCCCTTTAATGATAAGAGAAGAAGTAGAAAGCAAAACCAAAACGAACACTGGAAGTTGTCCCCTTCTCTGCATCTTCAAAAGAGTCTTTTGACATCTGTTGTTCTTCAGGATAAAGTAGGACAGTGTTTGCCTTGTAGAGCACCACAAACACTACTGGTGCCTAACAAATGTTGTTAATAACTGTAACTGGTCCTTTCTTCTAAGCAGTCACTTAGAATTGTCTATGTACAGGGGTTGTATAATCAGGCTGCTGTCTCAAGGGGCCTGCTGCCAGTACCTCCATGTCCCTTGCGAGCAAGCAGAGCATGACTATGTATTAATAATGAGCTATGAGATGCTTGAGATTTTCATCTCCTTGCTAATGAGAAAAAGCCAAAGTAAATGTATGTAAGAGATCCTTTTGTCTGAAGTGAAGACAAGATGACATTTTCCTGCAGTTCTAAAATTCTCTTTAGACTCTTTGCTTGTATTGTCTAAGAAGCTGCTGTGGCAATACCCTGTCAAAGTGGATGAGAAACAAAGGGGTCACTTATGTGGGACATGAATACTATTTCCTGAGGTATTCATACTGTTAATGGGAACCACTGTTATTCTCTTGCTGGCTGGGATTCTGCTAACAACTTCAGCAGAAGGGGAGTTTGGTCTGCATTCACATTTCAAGAGTTGGTCAAGGAAGATATAAAGACCTGTGAAAAATGTGGCTCCAGTTCTGAACAAAATAGGTTACAGAGAGTGGATGAAGAATTAAGTAACTTTCATATAAGTGTTTTCATCTATAAGAGAGACCAGATCATTCAGGGGTTTCCCTCTTTCAGCATAAATTAGGGATTTGGTGAATGGCTAATCTGAAGAAAAGGTCCTTGTTTTGCATCTGAATTCCATGTCAGAAAAATGTTTGCCCACACTTCAACTCAATGTGGATTTTTAAATGGCTTGCAAAAATAGCTTCCCACACCATTAACAGCAGCAACTCCTGAGTGTATTTCAGAATAGTAGTGTAATAGCAATGTAACAACCTGTTACAGTGGAATACAGACACAATAGGATCAAATAAAATTTCAGCAAGGAGGGAACAATTACAGAGAGCTCTGAAAGTCCATTTGTGCTACACTAAAATCTTTGCTCTTTAGTAAGAATACTGTTAAATAACAAAACTCCCTTTATCTTAAACAAGGAGTTCTCTCTCAAGTTGATGGGGGGTTTTGTTGGAGTTTTGTTGGGTTTTGTTGTTTGGTTTTTTTTCAGAGGAGGGGGGATGAATGTGGGGAGTGGTTGGTTTAGGTTTCTTTTTCCCTTGAGGACTGCTACCAGCTATTCACACACTTGAGCTTGTAAAGAAAGCTCATTTCTTCCACAATCTGAACTCTCTTTTCCCAAAGATTTAAAACAGAGCACTGCCAAAAACATCAGAAGGCTTCTTTCTGTGAAACTGTAGTCTTTGTTTAACGAAACAGCCTTCTGAACAGATTAGGAGTACATTTACTGGGGATATAAAAGCAGAGAATAAATACCTAGTCTGAAAGTGTCTTCACATTGCTGTTATTGTCACTTGCACCAATGGAAAATACTCAGTTTTAGCAGCACTTCTTTATCCATACAATACAAATCTGAACGACCATACAAGGTGAGGGGAAACTCTTAGCATTCAGCTTGTTGATGCCATCTGCAGTTCATGTTGGCAGGGTTCCCTGAAGAGGTTTTATATCTGAAGGTTATCACTGCTAGCTTGGATCATACATAGAATATCTCATTTCAAAGTGAGTGACAAACCCAAATTTGTACATGACTTCTAATGGTAGAAACTACTGCAGTATCAGAAGGAGAAAATTAATTTCTTTTTGCAGTGATTTTTTACTTTGTAAAGCAAGTAATACACTGCTACTTGTGTCTGTGAGTTTTCTTGTCTGTTGCACATGAAACCTCTTGAGACGTTGAACATGCACCTCTGCCAGTAGGTATTAGCATGCTTTGCTTCCCTCTCTTATGCAACTATTTCCTAATGCAACATCAGATCCTAATGCTTTCTGCAAAAGAGAGAAAGCAAGAGAGACACTGAGAGCATATTCCTCTTGAGTAACACAGTGTGTTTTCAAAACTTCCACAGCCTGAACTAAGCCAACGGGAGGTCTCTAAATTAGCTATTGGAAAAGCATTTCAGAAGGGTTTGTCTGGTGGAATGGAATTGATAATAGAAGTTGCTTGTCTGTACCCTGTGAGCTGATTAGCTCAGGAAGAGTATACGCAGTGTTACAATTAGCATTCAAAGCCTATTCATCTGTACACTGGCACAGAGAACAGTCTCTGTGGGAGAAGAATTATTCCTTCTTCTATGCTGTTTATAGTTAGTTGAGCCTTTAAAGGATCCAAAGCCTTTAAAAGAGACTTGGTCTTGGGAAATCATTGAAGATGCGAGAAGCTGAGGTGCTTAGAAATCGACAGGTCTGAGAGGAACTGCTATATTGCTCTCTATCACGACTGGCATTTTGCACTACAAGAAGTTGTTTATTAGTAACAAGTCTAAAATAATGTCACTGGTCAGGAGGCAGGAGCCAAGACAATAAAATGTGTTATATTTGACAATTCTTCCTGCAATGTTACAGTTGCTACTATAGATGTGAAAAAAATCAAGAAATTGAGCAAATTAGTGATCCTATAGTAGTAATAATGTGCCTGTTTTTCAGGTGTAATAATAGGCATTTTTAGCCCTGCATTTAAACAAGAAATTAAAATTTAAATGAATGAGACTGAAATACTATGGAGCACCACAACTATGTGATCTCCTAATGTGGGCTGTTGCATTAACTACATTCTTGCAGTAAGTTCTATGCATACAAGGCCAAAGCCTGAACTTCCTTCTGACCATGTTGTAACTGCCAGCACTAGCAAAGATCTACAGAAACCCAAAGGACACTTACACTCTTCCCCCAACCAAATGTTACACTGGGACTCCCAGACTTCCCTATCCCTGAGAAACATGCACAGAATAAGCTACCTTCAGACATAATCTGTGGGCAGGTGTAGGGAACTACCAGTGCTGCATGCAGTGTTACATTTTGATTTGTGTGTTCTAGGAGCCAAGGTTTTCAAGGACAGAATCTCCATGTGAGAATAGCTGTGGGCCTCATCAGTACTTGACAAGCTTCCCCTCAACAAAAGGAAAGACAAAAGCTTTAATGCTCTGGGGCAAAGTTGACCTCAAAACTCTCATAAATTCCCCAAGTCAATTTGGATTTTGTTTGCCTTTTGATTTCAAAAAGGTCTTGCTTCATGTCTGTTTTGTTACCACGGAAGTTATTTGCTCTCCAGCTACTACTTTACTGTCACATTGCAGGAGCCAGAGTGTTGTAAATACCTGTTCCAAGAGTTGAGAAGCCATTCAGGCCATTGCTGACACCAGACAGATGTGGGAGATAAAAAGGTTGCTTGGGCAGCCAGCTCGTGTTTCTACTCTCTGCTAGACTGTACCCTGCCTGCATTTCTTCCCACTAATGCCTCACTGAATACATCTTTGTGTATTACCAGGATTGTACCCTCTTTGATAGTCTCTTTCAGACTCCCACTGCTTTTAGCGTTCAGAAATACACTTTGAGCTTAATCTCAACTCATTCCTTGTTATCTTGCTTCTGCGTCTCAGCATCTGCTGAGATTGAGTAATTCCCTTCCTTCATTTATATTTATATTTTGAAGGTATTTATAGATTCAAGCTATGGCCCCGTGAGTTTTCTTTTCTCTTGGTTATATTTATAGATCTTTGATAAGCATCCCTAGTATTTTGTTATCTCCCAATACTTACATGATGATTGTTAGCCATTGCTTTGCTGTCTTCCCCCACCACACATGATTTTGCTCTGCATTATTACAAAAGTGGTGATACTAGGTCTCATTTTAATGTAACCTTATTAATTGAACATGATGCGGCCCCAGTAGATACAATACATAATCCATCAACACTCCAGCCCTTAAAAATATTCTTAAACAGTGTCTAATTTCTTACCTTTTAGAAGCTTGCTGTTTTTCCTGCTACTTGCAACAGGGACTGTCTCTGGAAACCCACTCAGCACAGTGGGTTTCCAGTTGCCTCTGGATTCCTTTTGTGGTTCTGTAAAGTGAAATAATTAGAAACAAAGGCAGCAATGACTGAAGAGTGAAGAATCAAGTGTAAAGCTAGAATTTCACCAGCTCTGCTTTTGTAAAAAACTTAATTTTCACATTGAACATTCCCAAATTGCTGTAACTGTAAGAGTTAGAATTGAAGGTGATAATGATATGGACTGGTGCAGATTTCCCAGAACCATATGCAAGATCAGCAACCTAGGCTCTTAAATTCAGTTAAGTAACTGTGAAATTGCCTTGAATTATTTAGTTAACTTGTCCAGTGAGAACTCAAAATTATTAAACTGTTGCCAGCTCCTGCATATACAGGTTTTTTTTTCCTCAACACATTGTAACTTGTGTACAGTTGTCATATTTTATAACACAGATGGTCAGTTATCTTTCTGTCCTTTGACTTATTTTGAGTCCTTCTCTTTATAAATGTCTCACATTTCCCCCAAATAACTCTGCTCTAAGTTTGCCTCCAATCAGACAGAGTCTTGATTGTATCTTAATGATTATTCTTGAAAATATCTTGACTTAAGAATTTGTCTGTGTGGAAATGCAAGCTAGATTCAAGAAAAACCGAAATTATTTCCCTCTTAGTTTACTGATTTTTTAAACTTCTTGGAACAAGTGAGAACTTAACTTGTTCTGAAAAACTGAGGCTTTTTGTTTATCCACTTGGGCTTTTCTCTGGTGAGAAGTTGTTTTGTTAAAAAAGTCACATCAAAGGGGAGACCCTCCTTTAATTCTAAATAGTGGTGTAGATCCACCTCTTGTTGACACTACTCAAGAAAACTAATTTCAATTGACAGAACAGCTTCCTCTTGTTCACTGGGATTCCTCTGTCTGTCTGCAGGGTACCATGGGTGGAGCACAGACCACTTTCCATATCTTCCTTGGGGAAGAAATACCAAGGAATTCAAATTACCCCCTCTCCATGATGAGCAGCTTCTTCATCACTTTCACCTCAAACTTTTGGAGTAGCTTTAATAAGCTCAACATTTTTTTTCCTGCAGATAACAGGAACTTTGTTATGCAATCTTGCTGGTTTTAGGAGTGTCCTTCTCTCTTTATCACTTAGTGGCTTCTGATACTTGTAGAAAGACTTGATGTTTACATGGACCCTTACAGAATATAGGAGATGAGTGGCATATTAGAAGTATATTGTTTTTTAAGCATGTTTTTCAAAGGTTACCCTGGCCCAGAGTAACAATCGTCAATAAATGCTTGTTGAAAGACTTGTTTGGTTTTTTCTTTTAACTAAGAGTATTTAACCTTTTAAATGAGTAAAAAAATGTACCAGTACAAACAAATCTCATGGACGCATCCAGAATATTGCAGGGAACAGACTAAAAGCACTTGCCTCAGTAAAGGGGAGGATGGTAACTCCTGAGCCTGCACATCCCATGCTGTTTTCACTTTTTGTGGTGCCTTGTCTCTGAGTGAGGGTTTAGGCTAGAAAGCCATGAAAGTCCAGTGGGGCAGGATAATTGAAATCTTGGAAACTCACAACCTGTAATTTCAGTGACTAGTGCGCCTGTAAGATTAACTTACACTTTATGGGGGAACATTTCTCTGACAGGCTCTTTACATATTTCATATGTATATTTTATACTAGGGTAAGCAGTTTCCAAGTATTATCATCTAAGCCTGCATTTTACAAGAATTGCCTCTTAATGTGTGCAAAAACATAATGGCCTTAGACTCCATTTGCGAGTACATCATTGCTGGTAAACCTGGGGGATGTTTGATGAATGTTTGATGCTGTTAATAGGAGCAATAACCTAATGACATTAAATAAGGACATTGCTCAATGAGGAAACAAGTGATTATTTGCGTAGTAGGCCATTTGTATAAGGAAATGTTAATTCAAGGTTGAAAATGTTTCAAAACTTCAGCAAAAGTCTTTGAATAAAAGCCTCCAATCTGTCATCACTTTATCCTCACAAATCTAGGATGTTGCTATAAGATTAAGATGGGGAGATGCTGTGTGAACTGCTCTGCAGTACCATAACATCTTTGCTTACTTCTGTAGCTAAAAAAAATGAAAGCCCTTTTGCCCCCCTATTAGTCGTTCAGAAGTGGTAACCTAAATGTAAAACAAATGAAGTGCGCTATCACTGAAGAGGTTTCCAAAAGAGCATTATACTAGAAACTGTAAAAGCTGCATGTGGCAGACTGAAAAAAACTACACAAATCCCCTTGTTTTATGCTGTTACAGCTTTGACAGGCTCCCTCTTGGGATGGTTGCTCCTAAGATGCATTCATTCCAGCACTTAAGCTCCCATGTTCAGTGAACTGACCTTTCCAGCAGGAAAAGGTCAATGTTGAAAAACACTGTTTTCAACAATCCATCTTCTCAAGGTAACCCTAGAGTTTATGGTTTGCTTAACTATAAAATGCTGCCTTTCCCTTGAAAAACAACTTTCTTTCTGAAGTGATCTATGTAGGCAAACCAGTATTCCCACTCATAAACTGTACTAATTTTAATTGCCTGCTATCTGTCTCATGTGTCTTTGCCACCTGATAGAATGGAGAAGATGTTGAGATGCATCTGCATCTTAGATGCCGCTGAGGTGGCAGCCAGAGAGATGTTCTCATAAAAGCCTCATGGTAGTTCTTGCCTGTGGTCATTCTGGGAGGGGCTTGACAACACTGCAAGGCATCAGGAGATGACTATCAGAAATGGGGTAATGTGATGTCCTTATCCACTTTGCATCAATTGTTTCAGTTACTTCAATTACATAACAGCAGTGTTAATCAGACAACTGTGTCTCATAAAGGATGTTAATTCGGGGTTGAATAGTAAATCTGAGCAAAGGAGAACTTGGGATCAGTTCTTTACAGGGAATGTATTGAGTGGAAAAGTTTCACTGGAAAAACAGTGGAAACTTTATTGCTTCAGTTGCTTGTGGCAACAACACAAGGCAATGTAGGAAATTATTTTCTATTGACCATTCAGAAGCATCAGATGCGTTATCTTACCTGACAACTGGTGTCTCTGCTTGATATCCTCTGAATCTGTCTTTTCCAGGAAGCTTGACAGCCACCTCTGAGGAAAGTGGACTTTGTGACACCTGACAGAGGCTCCTGGACCTTGAAGCTACTAAGTAACAAGGAAATGCTTCATGTCCGCCAAAAGTCTTAGAAGTGCCCCTCATGGCTCCTCTGTGGTTCTGCATAAAGCAAGACCTGCATCTGCAGGTCCTCCTGCTCTTGCTCCAGGTGACCCAGCCTCCTCCTTTCCAAGTGGGTATATAATGGACCTATGTGGTATGGTATGAACCACTACACTGGTTCCACAAGTTCAACTGAAATACCAATAAAAGGGTATTTTATTAAGTGCTTAGTGTGGTGCTCTACGGCCTCAAAGGCCGTTGCTCCATTCATTGCCTTGCCTTGACTTGCTTTAAATGACTGGAACTAACGATGCTTCCAACTGCTTCCATCAGGAGGTTATTTTGCAGTTTAATGGAATGCTAGGACATCCCTTGTGATACCGTCTGACTTACCTATTTTCATTGCTCAGCTTTATCCAATTCATTTTACTTACCAAAACAAAACTCTTTTACAGCTTTGTGTTTTTACATGCTCTGAGTATTTTTAGGTTGTTCTCATAGTCCCCAAGTACCCATTACTGTGAAATATTTTGTTCTTCCTTCTTGGAAACTAAATGCTACATTTAATTGTTAGCTTGCGATTACCATGAAGATAATAAAAAGTCATTTAAATTAAAACTGATTGGAAATTATAGTTATGGGATAAGAAACTGACAGGAACACTAGGCCAAACCCAGTGAAAGTTTTAGGCTTTTAGTTTTCAAGTTTTCAATGAGGTACTGCTGGCATTGGTATGATGCTGGGACTCTGTGAAAGAGCTTAACCCCAACATTAGGAGATGGGATCCCAAATGCTTTGCTGGACACAAGACTTTGTATTTCCATAAATTGAAAATTGTTTTATTTTTTGAAAGTGTCAGAAGAGGAAGCCCTGACTACAGCATGCAGGAGGACATATATTTGCTGCCTTCACTGGTGGCCATGTGGGATCACAGCTGCCTGTAGGGCCATCATGGGGTGCAGGCTGGTGCTGTAGATATTTCCTCATCTGTAGACCAATAACCTTAGAGAAAGTTTCAAAAGCTTTGACAGCTAAATGAAGAGACAGGAGGCAAAAGGGTGCTCTGATCTGCCCAGGCCCACAGCAGCCCAGGCAAGGACGACTGGCACAGAAGATGGCTTTCAACAAAAAGTAACACTTATCAGCCCAATGTTTAACTTCTTATATATGTGAAGTAGCATTGTGACAGTACACTGTCTGCACCAATTCTTCTGTTAAAAGACTATTATATGCCTAGGAAACTGAGGAGGCTTGGGTGGTACAAATCTCCTTTTTGAAGCTGCTAAAAGGCAGCTTGAACAGAAAACAAGTGGCAACCTGGCTTGCAAACCAAGAAGCCTACGGGTTACACAAGGTGCCAAGAAAGCATTTCAAAAAGAACAAAGTGGTGTGGTAGAGGTGAATACACAATGGCAGAAATGTTTGGTAGGTGTGCAAGAGTTTTCCAAACACTATGACAGTGTACAGTGCATCTTAACACTGATAAGAAATTTATCGAAGCCAGACTAAGACATTGGTCTAGAAGGTAAAAGGGGTTCTGAAACAACCAGAGCCCTCAAAGCAGTTTTTGGGAGGGGCTGCATGCTTCAAAAATTGCAGACAGATCAGGGAAAAGCATTTTAAACCAGACTTTAGAAAAAATGGAAAAGCAGTATAGAGTTCACAATCGTATTGCCTGCAATGTTAATTCCCGTATCCAACTGTCCAGTGCTACTACGTTACCACTCCTGCACAGGCAAGATCCATCATCCCTTGTACTATGTGCAAAATATCTAACTATCTAAACAATGTAGAGAACATTGCTCTCTGTGACCATTTCGGTATCTGCAGGAACAGTTTATACTGACATCTTCTCATAGAATCATAGAGTATGCTGACTTGGAAGGGATCCATTGTCTATTAGTTTGGTCTGGTTTGCAGCAGAAACCACCTGAAGGATTTTCTTAATGGTCAGATCCTCCACTCATGATGCTAATGAACACAGCAACACACAGAGATTTTGCCTATGGATAGATCTTCAGACCGGGAGACTCCATGGGGGATCTTCAGGGCTGTTTAAAGTTCCCATCTGTGGAGCTCTTGTCAAGTAATCAAATACTTGGTTGTGCCACTGTCCAGAAGTTCAGACAGTGACTTGGTCTTCAGTCAACCTGATGTTAGTTGGCTGTCTCTCCATTGCAGAGACAGACTAGTGGGGTCCTGTCCCTGTCTGGCCTGACTGTCTGCTCTTCTCAGGATCCAGGGAGCTGTGGGATGATGCTGCCTCGCTGGTGGTTCTGGCACTCACCAGCTCCAACCATACACTGGAAGCTGTAAAGAGAGGCAGGAAAGTCAGCAGCATGGCCACACACCCCTCTGGCAAAAGAGGCCAGAGTGGTGCCCTAGTCCTTTTGAAGTAGAGAGGCTCTAGCCAGAAATATCTAGGGAGAACTAGTTTTCACAGAATCACAGAATATTTTGAGTTGGAAGGGACTCACAAGGATCATCAAGTCCAGCTCTTAAGTGAATGGCCCATGTGGGGATCCAACCCATAATCCTGGTTTCATTAGCACTATGCTCTAACCAACTGAGCTAATCCCAGGCCAGCAGTCATCACACTCATGTGGGGCTGCAGTATTGCCCAAAGTGAAGCAATGTCGGTGCGTGCCTTTGGCAGCACAGGAGGAACAGGGGACTGAGTGTCATGTCCTGGCAAAGCAAACAGGCTGGTGGTCACCTCAGCCAGGGCAGGCAGTGATGCAAGGGAAGCTGTCAAGGATGAAGTAACCCGAGTGCAGAGGTGCAGAGTGCCTGGCAGAGGTCCCTGAGCTGACCCCAACTGTGTGCCAAGAGACCTTGTTCCTGGAGCAATTGGCAAGGTGAATAGCCTGGCTATAGTCCAGGGGGTCCTCCATTGCATGGAGGACAACATAGGCAGTGCAGACAGAAATGTCCTTCTTCCCCTCACAGCTCAGCATCCGGGTGGAAAAAAGCTGTACCTTTCCCTCTCCTTCTTTGCAAGTCTTTCGGAAACCTGAACAGACTAGGACTAAAACAGCCTCAGAGCTCTTCTTGTCTTTTGAGTATCACTTCACTGTTTAATGGAAATATTGCTATAATTCCTGGAGACCAACCATAGGGAGATTCTTCCCTTTGGCTGTCCTCTTTAGTTCCTTGCAGGCTGAACTGAATTTTAAAAAATTGATGACATTTCAAAGATTGCTATTTAAAATAGATTTTTTCCCTGTCTTTGTTGTTGTTGTTGTTGTTGTTTGTTTTTTTTTTTTTTTTTTTTTTAAGAATACTACGCTTGAAAACCTTTTTCCATTTGACATTTTCACAAAAATAAAATTTTCATGAGAAATGTTCATTTCAATGAGCTTGGTCAGACAACACAAACTTCCCATCAAGTGCAGTGATTTTAGGATGAGCTGGAGAAACTTGGAGAAAAAGAATATGCAAGGATTGGAAACAAAATTGTTGCATTTTTGCTCTTAAAAACAGCCAAATATTTTGAAAGAAACCTATACTTGGTTTGTTCCTTTTATTTTATTGAACATGCGCCAAATATGTTTTTATTTTCTTTTCAGGTTTTCTGATATATCTGACTGAAATTGTATTTTACTATGAAACTGATCTATGCTTTCCTGAACAAGACCATGAATTTTCCTGGATATCTCTGGATCTCTCCAACTTCGTACAGCTTCAACTGTGAGGGGTCCAAGGGCACCAACAGTCCCAGTATCCCTGCCCAGCGCAGGAACCCATGCCAGCATCCTGGCACCATCAGTCCCTGCCCCAGTGATGCTGCAGCAGTGCCAGGCTCCAGCTCTCCTTAGCTCTGCCCCTTCTAGACATGGGCCACATCCCAGCTTAGCCTTGGCCTATCCCTGTTCTCTGCCCCTGATGCCCTCTGGCCTGCCCTGCTCCCTGGCTGGGACAGTGGGATGAACCCTCCTGAGTGCCATGGGGAGCTGCCACTGCTCCTGGAGCTGCTGGACCTTGCTGTGCCCTGATAATTACCTTGCTTTAATTTATTAACCTGCCAGCGATGTATATTAAGAGGCAAAATAGGATGAACAGCTGTTGATAGCCTATGAGATGTGTGGTTGCAGCTGCCCTGCCTCTCCAGTGTATCTGTGTTGCAGTGATTTGTGTCTTCTTTCTTCTCATTGTGTACTTTTTCTGATAACCAGGTTTGGCAGGGTACTGGAAAGGGTATGCCCCTGCTGCTTGCGCGTCCTTCTGTCTCTCTTTTCATGCCCTCAAGCACAGTAATTTAGATAGCTGCTTGCAACTGTCACTGCTTCAATATCTCTAATCCCAGCCGTGGTTTAAAATGCTTTGGTTTTTTTCAGGATGCTATTACAAATTCCTGGAAATGCAAACTTAGTAGAAGCTCAGAGGAAAGGAAAAGGTGCCTGATTTTCCCGCAATTTGTCTCTTTCCCATGAGAGCATATTTTTACTTAGAAACCTCAAGTAAATTATTATGTGACACTTCAGGACATGCAACAAATACAGAACATACAGGTGCCTGTTTTAGGACCCTCCAAACTTTGTCAGCCCAGGCACTGAGACCCAGGAAGTAGCATGCAGCTGCATTGCATGTTGTGGTTTGCTCTTCTTTGTTGTCTCTACTTTAACTTTAATTTCTTACTGCTGTTACCAAACAAAATCAAGTGTTCTTCACCCAAACCAATATTTCTCACTATGTGAGCTATGCAGAAGGGATTACTCTGCCAAATGCTGGCAGTGTCCCAGAGTTTTCTGCAGTGTCAGGACACCAGCTCTCTCCTTCTTGAAAAGACCTAAAAATAAACGCATTTCCTTGTTATTAACTTAGTTCTGTAGGAGCTGGCAACACATACCAGAATGATCTTTCTGTATTAGATCTTTCAACATTTTTGTAATCTTTTCTTGGGTGTTGCAAGGTACATTTTACTTTCCTCTGACTCGTGTGCTTAAAACCTGTTTCTGTAAACTCTGAGAAACATCTTTCCTTCTTTCAGTTTCCTTGGTCCAGCAGAGAACAAGGAGATGCTTTGTGCCCTTGAATAAACTTAAATAACATTTTATTGTCAGAAGCTAAACTTGAACGCCCAAAATATAAAAAGGAGCAAGTATTTTACTTTTTTAAAGGAGAATCAGAAATAATTTAACAAATATGCATCCTGTATAATGCTTCTGCACTAATGGGATTTAACATAAGTATGATTGGTTTCAGGTGGTCAAATAACAATGCAGAATGTAAATCCTGCATAATGACAAAAGTTACTTGAAACTATCTCTTTTCTGGGTTCTTGCATATTTTTTTAACCAGTTGTTTTGATGGAAAACATGTTTTTTCTACTTACGTAAGTATCTTTCTAGCCGATACCTTCTTGCTTCAATGGCAATAATGACTTCTTTCTATTCTGGTCTCCAGAATTCTTAAGGGTGTTATTTTTCCACAAGATCAGTGAGTTAAATGGCCTGCCATGACGTATGTGAAAATTATTCCATTCCCAAAGAGTGCATGTGAAGCACTTTTCATAAAAGTAGCAATCCTTTAGGGTACTTGAAGTTGCATCTTTTGGAGCACTTCTTTTGGAAAAATTGTCCCAGGGATTTTTGCAGTGTAATTTTGAGTAATTTTTAGTTAGTTTTTGTTTATTTTTGTCCTGCATCTTTGAATAAACTGCTGACATTTCTCCAGCACTGACCAGCACAGTACTGAAGACCATATGCAACCAGCCTTTTTATTAAAACTTGAAATGTGAGCGTCAGGAGCTCAGAAACTGAAAAACTATATTTCTTTCAGCTTTTCTAGTTAATTACATAGTGGACAGATTGAATGAGTAAACTGTCTGAAGTGGCTGTTACATGTTTTTCTGAGGTTTCTTTTAGGAACTGAAGAAGGAAAAGTTACATAATTACGAAAAAAAGAAAAAAGGAAAAACCATTTAAAGCACTGAAATTGTGATTATAAATTGTTTCACCAGAAGTAATAGTGACTGGTACTTTCATTCATTTTACAGGAGATAAATCTGGGGTTTGGCTCAGGAACAACTCTACCCTGGGGGAAAAAAGGCCAAAAGCCAATTCACAGAAAAACGGCTTGAATACTAAAACTCAAGATGACAATCTGACAGCCACTTGGCATCTGCTCTCAGATGGCAGCCAGCTGGCTTCCCACAACAGTATACGCACCAGAAACATTGTTAGGAGGAGCTTGCTGAGAAAGTCAACGCAGTTCGTGCTTCCATGCGACACCTCCTGTAAAGCTCCTCTTGCACAAAGCCCAGTGGATCGGTGCTTCACAGCAGCACTGCTCTAGCACTTGTGTCTTTCCCCACAACACATGCAACCCTCAGCATCTATAAGGAATTAACAAATTATTGATTGATGATAGCGATGAGCACTAGTCAGTAGTAACCACCTGTTTTTATGGGCTCCATCCTGCTAATATACAAGAATATAGAGCTTTATGCAAGGCAGGGCCAACCATTTGATTTCAAGGGAAATGTGGCTGTTGGATGAAGGCTTCAGAATGTTGGCCCTGTGGACTTGGTGTTGCTTTTGTTTGCATAGTGCCTTGCAGAAGATGAATTCACCTATCATTGGTAGTGATGGTACAGTTATGATTAGACTTTCTATAGGGAGAAGGCAAAAGTTTCCATCCTTGTTCTGCTGTACAGACAGGTTGAAAAACAATTGGTCTACAAACTTGTCATACTCTGCTCTGTCATGTGTACCACCTCGCAGTCCTATTCTCACGTCTCTCTAATGACAATGCTGAAAATGTTCTGGCAATGGTGGTGTGTACTTCACTTTACGTGTAAGCCATTGTTCCTACTAGGTGTAAAAATTAGAGCAGAGAGAAATGTCTGGATCTACAAACATGGACCATATTGCATCAAGGTGGACCTAAGAAGTCTAAACTGCTGCTGAATGTGTATCAAGTTCAGGTCTTTTTCTACATCCTACCTATACCAGCTTTATCAAGTGCTCCTGTTTGCTCTGGGAATCCCTGTTCCATTTCTAGTTTACTGGTAAGTGTCACACCAATGCAATCCATTATCTAAAGTATTTGTGTGATCATGAATTCAATGCAGAACACTGAGAGCTTGCCACTTCTGGCAATTAACTTGAGATAAATACAAGTGGTAAGAGGAGGCATTAAGTTACCCACCTGCAGAAGACTGGCTCTGTGCTGAACGCTCTCAACAGATGAGTGCGTATGGGAAAGTGCTATTTGCAATGTATTTCTTAATGGGATTTTTTTGATGCACAAAAGATTGAGAAAATTGGAAGAAAATTAAAAAAATTGAGTCACAGTGGAAAATATGCAGGAATGGGACTCTCAGAAGCCGCAGAAAAGAATTTGCTAAGAACAGGGAACAAGCAGAGGATTGATGCCATAAAAAGAAATCTCCGTCTGTGCTCTGGCCGTGGTCCAGGCTGTATGACATAGCTTACCTGACACAATGCCCAATTTGGATTATTTATATAACATCATAGGTGCTACAAGTAATGTAGAAAGATGCTCTGTCTCACCAGAGAGTCTCATGTTGAGAATGAGGCAGACACGATACAATGATTAAGGAAAGGGCAGCACTGAATCAGATCAGAAAAAAAAAAAATCAGGTAAATAAGCAAATGCTGATCATGGCCACAAAAATGGCATGACAAAAGAGAGAGGATTGCTAGGTGGAGACAAAATACTGTAAAGTAAGGGAACCAAGGGTGATGACTGAGAGTAGGACAAAAAGAACAGTGAGATTAGACAGAGCTATGTGTCTTTAGGAAGTGAAGCTATGAACTTGGAAGAAAACAGGAAACTGGGTTATGAGGTTGGTGGACTGTAATATACATGTCTAGTATGCAGCTGGTTAAGCAGAAAATTTGACTTGGTATACAAAATTTTCGAAAGGCATAGGCAAAAAATATAGGCAGGATAAAGGCAGAAGTGTTTGGAGTAGATTCAACCAGTGCAGTAAATGCCTGACACAAAATAAGCTGTGCGAGCTGCTGGGCACTGCTAACCCTCTTTGGGTGGGTTGTCTTAGGATGAGTAGAGTTCATGAGGTAGAAGGGAAATGCAGTGCGCTAGCACCCTCATGGCCACAGCTAGTGGGAGTAGTGAGAAATCCACACCCCCACGTTGCATCCTGCACCATCTGTCCCCAGAGAGACCACGGAGTATTCCTCTTGTCCTCTAGGCTATGAAGACCTCTCAAAAGTGACTGCAACAACACCTACTCAGAACTACATCTAAATTTAACTATAATAGAAATGGATTGAACCCACTAAACCCAAGAATTCCCTATGGGACAGTGTCACAATTGTGCAATTTCCCACCCTTAAAAGGGAAAATCCACGCCATACAATATATAGGGCACAGCAGGGAGGTTAGATGTTGTGTTGTGCTGGAGACAATGGCTGTAGTCCTGTATTATCTCTTCTCCATGATATATTGCAGTGATTGATTTTTTCTCCATAGAGAAACAATTAAAAATTGTTGAAGAACAACCAAAGTTTTTTTGCCAAAGGTAGAACAGATCCTTTGGCTCTTCAAACATTGCCCCTTTGGGAGGCAGAAGGGAGAAATGCAGCTAGGATTGCATGTGGCAGCTTGGCAATATCTAGGGAAACAGCACAAGGGTTCATAAGAACTGCTGAACTGCTGCACAGAATCTGCCCCGTGCAGATCGGGAATGACGATTATACAGACCTGGCATCAGCCAAAGAGCACAGTATGCTTGAAAGCCTCATCTACGACACTACTGGGGTCAGGACAAATCAGGAAGGAAATGGTTACGTGAGTGTTTCTTCACTGTATTGTTTACAGGATACACAGGGAAATTTTTGGCTTCATATTTGGGTAGTTCAAAAGGCAGAGCCAGCATATTTGAGAAGAAGAATTGGCAGCACTGAATTTGGCCATAGCAAAGGCATATTTCAGTGTTGACTGCCAGAGATTACGTCTTTGTTCACCCTTTCAGTGGCAGTTCTGACAGGCTCCCACATAAAATCACTCCAGCTCAGGCTAGCAGAGCTATTCTGGCAGGTTTTATCCGCTTACATAAGTAGGGAAAAGATGAGATGTGACCTTGACCGGCAAAACTGAGCTGGGAACAGCCTGCAGTTCAGAAACAGTTTTCTTGGCAGAAATGTGCAGTTACCTGGATGACCTGGTTTGTTTTGTGAGGCTTCTAATGCCCCAGTTTTACACTGTGGTTGTGCTGTGGGCTGTCTACACAAACTTGCCCATGGCTCTTAAGTCTGGATACAGTGGCCATTTTATCCTGACTGGAGTTTCCTGGAGGGGGGCAGCCCAAAATATTGTTTCTTTAATATATGTATTTATAGAATGGCATGGATTGGCCTATATAAATTTTCTGTCATAAGAAGCAGAGATACTCTAGTAACCTGTGTTACTGTCCTGTTATACAAGGCACTTTGACAGAAAGTTCAAAACATTTTTTGGACTAGGACTGATGAAAGAAGGGTCAGCATCATTCAAACAATATTGGATTTAGATTTTCAAAAATCAGGATAAATATTCCTCCAGTGGCCTAATCCTATTTGCTTCATAAAAGGCCCACTGCATTGCAGGGAACTGCATTTCAGGGTAAAAATTCTTCAAACAGAAGAAAATGGCTTTAGCCTTTTGTGTGAGAGAAAAAGGCAAAGAAAAAGATTATGGAAGCCAAATTATGACACATTTGTTTTGAATCATTTAAACAGCTCTAGGCATTGGCTGTATTTTTCAACTTTTTCAAAATTATTTTTTATGGGCTACAATAGAACTGGAAAACAGCTGATATAATTTGATGCTCTTATTTCTGTACAAGGATGATTTACTGACCACTGTTAGTAGCCCTGTGATGATGGCTTACCCTTCCAAGAAAATGAGTAGGGACTTTTAGAGCCCCAGAAAAAGCCTCGTGGTTTGACTTTCACAGTTTTAAGCCAAAGCTGTAAATCTAAGAATTCTATTAAATAACAGCTGAGGACCAAAACACTTTTGTGCCTCTATTCTTTTAGCCAAACCTAAGCTAAATTTTAAAAGCAAAATTATCCTTAGGATGGTTTCATTACTCAGTGGCATGCCAATTGCATTAAGTGCAAAGCTGGAGTAATTTAGCTAGAATTTTTTGGTGAGTAAACATTGCTCTCTAATTCAGCTGCCTCTTTTTGCCAAGACTTCACTGTCATGTCTTGCCACTAATTCTGGATGAACCTCTGAGAAATAAGCAAATTTTAATATCTATGTTACATACTAGGGTAGGTCTAATCCTTATTCCTGAAGCACACTTTATTTTGGGTCATTTTTTTCTATGACTAATCTTACATTTGCTCTAAGGTGTTTTCAGTTATGTGTTGAAGGAGATGGTATCTGGCCTTAACACTGCACATGTGATTTCTTAGTTGCTTGGGACTAAATTGAATAATCCTACTAGGTTTCGTGTTCCATTTCTTTTACACAAAAGCATGGAGCACTAAAATAACAAACTGAGCACAGATCTGAAGACTTCTAGGTTATTCTCCTGATAGCTGCTCCATCCTTTTTTCCTGTCTAATCAGACTTGGAGATGTGAACAATAGAGAGAAGCTGGAAGGCCAACTGGACAGAACTACAAGTGGCTTCTTGTTGTGGGAATGGTTATTTGTTAAGCTCTCTGCTGGGATAGGCACTGATTAGTCTTCTTGCAGATCTACTCCACAGTCCTTGTGAACTGAGCCTGCTCTGTTCTTGAGATGCATCTAAACCAAGATATGTGAATTTAAATCGGAACTTGGGGATCTTCAGAATAGAGAGTTAGGAATTTGTCTTCATCAGTCCAGTTAAACTAAACTTTAGGCTTTGGTTTTCATCCCCAACTAAATTTGCTGAGTTGATGTGAGGACAATACAGCAATCAAAATCCTATGTAATCTAGTATATCTGATGTTAGATCAAGTTCCTCTGACACCTATCAGCAGAAGACCAGGTCACTTTCTAGAATTGCACCTTTACTCTCTAAGTACTTCATAGTTATTTTTTATATCTGTTTGTTCATAATTATTTGTTCGGCATGACCACCCTTTAAGCCAAACAATGTTCTTTATAATCATGAAGTATTTCAACTTACCACTCTATGTTTCAATCACAGCCTGCCATTCTTGGTCTCTGAGATACAAGCAGTTGCAGTGACAACAGATGCGCTGGAAGTTGCCAGGCAAAGTGGGAGAAGGTATTAAGCCTCAACACAGATTTGGTTTTAAAATGAAATCCATTTAAGAGTGAAAAATGGCCTCATATATTTTTTTCTTGGCCCATTCTTTTCCTCTGAGATTAATAAATAAAACAAAGACCATGCAAGAACTTTTGTATTTTCCAGTTTGACTTCTATTTTATGTTATTCAGGGAGGCAGATGCACATACTCTGACAGAAGGCATTAAGCTCAGTGAACATTTTTCATTTCAAAAGCTTCACCCCCCTTTAAGCAAAATACTTCAAAAAGAGGAGAGAGAGAGCAATTGCCTTCTGCAGCAAACTTAGCAAACATTTTTGATACTTAAGGCACTATTTTTCCTGCATATCAAAGAAAAAATCACTCTTCATTGAGTATATTAATTAATTTATCACAGGATCTAATTGATATTTCAATTCCAGCAAATAACACACTTAAGTTTTTTGTTCTGCAACTGCACAATATCTGACAGTTCACTGAGCAGTCAGTGTTGTGGAGAAATCATGATAAGTTTTGTAAAGCCTGTCAATCATTCAAAAATTCAAGTTCTCTTTAGACAGAAAAAGACTGTCTCTGAATTATTTTAGACATTGTGAGTTTTAGTCTCTTGCTAAGCCAGAAATACATGAGAAAAAAAAACACCTGAACAATTTTTAACTATGTGTTTTGAACCCCAAAGAAGGAAATTCAGTTCATTGATTCATTTTCAGAAGTGCTTACCTCTTTTTTAGCAGGAGCTTCAGGATTTTGACGTGAGCAGAAGCAAGAGCTTGTTGCTGCGTATGCACTTAAAGTGGGAGTTTAGCCTGGAGCATTCAAGGCTGAAGGACATGGTTTGTTGTTTAAAGGGTAGGAGATGAAGAAAATGGAACAGACTAGATCTTGTTCCAGAACTTTAGGTTTACACATTAATTGTCCTGTGACAAAAAGGATAATAACTACCATGGAAAATGGTCTGACATTTGCTTCAGTCCCTCTAATTCTGTCTGATTTCTGTGCAAGTCTGGTGCTGGTATCTCTATACAAATAAAGCAAGAAATCTAACCTAGATGAAAGGTAACCTTATGAAAAAGTATTTGATTAAAACTAAGGAGACCTGGATTCATTTCCAGGTCCTGCTGTAATCTGTGTGGACTTGTACACATCACTCCCAAACTCACATTCTTAACTTTGGAATCTGGAAATAACACAAGGACATGATATGTGATAGAGTCAATGTTTGTGTGGTGACAGGGCTTTAAAAATACAGAACAGAAAAACAGCACCACCTCCAGAATCTAAAATTAACCTAAGCACGTCATAGAAAGGCTGCATAAGTAGCAGGGTTTTTTCTGTTTCCATCTTTTCTATTAAATAAAGACTGCTTTTTTTCGTATTCATTTATGTTTGAGTTATCCCAGCTTGAACTACACTGAGAAGTGTCTCTTTGCCACAGGTGAAGTTAATGTTCCCCTGGGAACATGCCTGAGTCCCTAACAGAAGGCAGAGTGCTGATTCTAGAGTAAGAATTATTGTTTTTGAAATGTGATGGGTGGTGAAGATGAGGCATGGAAATGCACTTGCATTCGAACTTCTGACAAGGGCTCACATTTTGTAAAAGAAGTTTCCAGAACATGTTGTTGCATTTTTTCTGTTCTGTTTGGAAAATGTTGTAAGGAAAAATGTAGCTTATCTCCCTGTGTGAGTTCAGGTCTTTATTCTGATCTGTTTTCTTGACTAAAGTCTGGAAGGATTATTTTAAAAGATTTGTTTCAGTCTGAAGTCTCTAAAATCAACTTGTAAGTCTGTGAAATGACAATCTTTTTTTTTTTTAAATTTATTTTCTTCCCATTTTCAAAGTATGTTTTTCTCATATTCTTCTCTTTAGTAGATATACCATTAATGTGGTCAAATAACCGCACTGGTTCTAAAGATTCCCTCACTATCTCCAAGGTTCTAGTAAACTGTCACAATCACAACTCTCTGCTGAAAAGAGTATCCTCTGATTGTTCTTGTGCCTTTCTTTGTTCTATTTCTGTCCTTTTTTTCCCTCGCAGCAAGCTCCTGGCTTGATTCAATTCTCATTTGCAGAACTGCTAGAATTGCTGAAATGTGATAATAAAAATAATGGGTTGCTAGTGCAGAGGAGCTCTTTATGTTTGACATCAAGAGACGGGAAAGTCCTCATCCACGTCCACCTTTGCCTTCCACCTCCCAAACTGCTTCTCCTTTGAAGTACTACATTATCCTGCTCTAATACTTTCCAGCAAAGTTGGATATCTTACTCTGATCCTGCTCATACTGCCCTTATCTGTGTCCCCTTCTCTCCCTTCTTCATAGCAAATAGCCTGCTGCTGCTGCCTGGGTCCTTCAGGCTGCAGGCTCGTGTCCCACAGACCCCAGTGCCTGGTGACCTTCCCCTGAGCTCTTCAGCTCCACATCAGTGGGTGGTAATTGCCCAGAGTTTTGGCAGCAGCTCAGGTTTTTGGAGAGACAAAGCCTATGAGGAAGATACCATCTGTAGTTAAAATGCTGGATGGTAGCAGGAGATGGTGAGCAGGCTGGGTTGCATTCAGCCTTTGAGATGCAGCTGATGAGAGTTCATGGAGGTAGACGGGGATCCCTGGTTGCAGTGGAGTCCTGGGGAGCAACAAACGCTCTGATGGCCTTGGAGACTGGCACTTGGAAGCAGCCACAGCGTGGCAATGCAATGTCTGCAAAGGCCCTGGTGCCAGGGCTGGGGGAAGCCAAAGCAGTCCTTCAGAGCTGCCTTTGTCAGCTGGATGTTCAGCTTGAGACCTGCCTAATGAGGCTAAGCAAGGAATTGTTTTGACTGAGTGTCTGAGCTGGAATTCTTTGAATAAAATTGTTGTTTTTCTTTGCAGCCTCTTAGAAGCTTGATTATTCCACTAGAGACATTTTGAGACCAATCCCATGAACATATTTTGAGCTTATTAAAAGCCTGTCTTAAAACTGGCGCATAAGAGCAGCAATCAATGAAAATCTGGCACTGGTACACTGAACCACATTGTGCTGGCCATAATATTGATGTTTGCTGAATATTTACAGCATTAAAGCAACCGTTCATATAAAAGAAACAAGTTGGAAAGAAGCTTACATTGAAAGCAGTAAGTAAATTGTATCAAATACCATATGAGCTTTGATGCAACATAAGTAAAGCATTAAAGCCAGCTAGAGCTGTTTTGATAAAAGATCTGTCTGAGAAGTTCTGCACAGAAGTTAGTGAATTAACATCGATTTTGGTAGCAGAATTGTGTTGAGGAAGTGTGCACTTGGTTTTGCACAAGTTAATTTGGTTTTGTTTATATGAGTGCTACATTTCACCTTGTGGATGTATTAATTTCTGTGTCTAGAATGTGATTTGACTGCTGTGTGTCATAAAACAGGACACAAGTTGTTTCGGCAGGAAGAATAAATTTGTGCTCAAGAAAATATGGCTCTTCCTGATTGGCAAAGACTCAATGTGTTCTCAGAAATGGAGTGCAGAGAAAACCTTTTCCTCAGCTCTGATAACAGTGATAAATTGCAGGGTAGTTGACAAATGCAGGTTTTCTTCTTTTTGCCAAACAATAAACCCAAAGCATTTCTACAACATTTTTATTACTGTACACAGAGTGTTTCTAGCTAGACAAGGAAAATATCCTTTAAAAGTCTTATTTTATTTAAGTCTTTAGAGGAAAATCACCTGAAATTTAAAATATTGAAAGTGTTACAATCAACACTTACAACTTCCACTTTCAAAATGCTTTTTGTATGCATATGTCAAAGTGCACTATAAACAGGAAGTAACTGAACTCCATATATGCACCTAGGATGAAATATCAGCTTTCCCAGATGGAAAAGTGAAAGGCATAGAGCAAATGAACAACTTTCTCAGGATAGTGCAATCAGTCAGTGAGTCAGGAATGAAGCGTAGGTTTCAGAATTTTCAAGCCCTTGTTTTAACCATTGTGCAGAGATTCAGTCAAAGGCTAACCTTACTTTTGCAGGAGTCATATTGGAAGACACTGTTTCTTCTAAGTTTATCTGATACCTACCTACCTATAATGCAGAAAAAGTATAGTCAGAGGGTAATTTATAAAGAACTCCAAGTCCTAGACATAGGACTTGAAAGTTCCCTCCATGGTAGCACCTGTGTGCAGACTTGGGGAGCTGACTCACTAAAGCCAACCTATGCTCCAGTCTCTGAAAATGTCAGATTGAGCTAATAACTTCTCTTAGTCTCAGGGGTTCCATGTAATTTGAACTGAATTCTTATTGGAATATTTAGGCATTTATGTATTCTGTAGTATGTAACATTTTCATATTGTTTCTTTCGTACTTCATTTTAAGTGACCTGGAGAGATGGGTGGAAAATCCCTGCCTGTGAAGCAGTGAGGTTCAGTTCATTCACTCCTGGGTGAAATATTCCCCTGCTTATGCCTCCGCAGATGGGAAGAACCTGCCTGTGGAATACCAGCCTGGGAGCATGGGGAGCTGAGTGAATAAAAGGTTGTGTTCACTTCACTCACTAATCAAGAATAATCACAGAAGTTCAAAATTAGTCCCCACCATGACAGCGTAACAAACACACATTGTGAGGAAGTTAAATAAAATATTTAAGGGAATGCACCTGGCAGTGGCACTTGGTCCCAAAAGGACGGGAGAGTTAGAAATGCTTAGATAAATGGATTCCTCCAGCCTTTGTTGTAGGAGTCAGAATAATAATAGCAATAGAAGACAGCGGTTTTTCTCACAGCAGGGGGTTTGGTTCTTACAGCTAGTGACAATTCTTAGGTGATTTTTGTTGTTACATTTTTTCTAATCCTATTTGAGTACCTGTTTTTTATGAGATTAATGGCTCACAGTCTCTGAGACACTTAAGATGCAGGAAGAAGGATGTTTCTGCCATACACATCTGTGCTCTGCAGTCTAAAATTGCCTCCTGTTGTGAGAGAGAAAGACAGAAAGAAGTGGCTAGAGTACACTTGAGCTGCTAACGAACTGCTTTGTAACCTTGCCCTTGGCATCTACTAGTTGCCATTTAAAAAAGTAACTTTTACTGAGCTGTTGTTGGGCTGAATTGTGATATTTCCTCTTCTAAGTGGTGCTGTCAAGATCTTTATGGTTCAAGAACTTTTGTTTTCTCCTAAACGATGCTTCACCTGCAATAAAACAATTCTGTTATCCATTGAAGTCTGTTACAACGGCATTAGAAACCTTTCTAATAGCAAAGTCGTTTCCAGAGAATCTAATTCATATTTGAATTTATTTCCCCTGGAAGTGAGACACCGACAGCACTCACTAAAACCAAGCACTGTATCAGGCAGGTGTTGTGGTGGCCTTGCTCTCTTTCAGTCACCCATCATGAGTCTCTATGGAAGGCGTAGAGACATGGAGAGGGTTTTCACCTAAGGCTGCATGGTGGTTTGTGGAATGGATGTGATCTGCATTTTGAAGAACTGTTTCTGATGGCTTACAGAATCTCCTGGAACCCCACGCTCCTAAAGCAAACTCAGAGTTATGAAATAACTCCATAGCAGACAAATGTATAGTGAGGCCCAGCTGCACAATGCCTAATTCCTGCTGAAATCTGTAATGGATGAGGATCTAAATGTTCCTGCAGAGCTGGGCCCAAATGGCAGAGCATGAATTATAGAATCATCAAGGTCAGAAGAGACCTTTAAGATCATGCAGTCTAACCGTCCACTCAACACTACCACTGTAAACCCTAAGCCAGTACACCACATCACCCAATGCCAGATCCAGATGCCTCTTAAACACCTCCAGGGATAGTTACTCAATCACCTTACTGAAAAAGATACTCCAATGCCCAACTGCCCTGGCAGTGAAAATTTTGTAATAATATCTAGTCTGAATCTCCCCTGTTTCATCTTAAGGTCATTTCCTCTGGTCCTCTTACTGCAGGCATAGTAGAAGGGACAGGCCCACACCTCACTACAACCTCATTTCAGGTAGCTGTAGAGAGCAATGAGGTCCTCCCTGAGCCTCTGTTCTCAAGACTAAACAAATCCAGCTCCCTCAGCTGTTCCTCATAAGACATGTTCTCTAGTTCTTTCACAAGCCTTGTTGCCCTTTGCTGGACATGCTCCAGCACCTCAGTGTCCTCTTTAAAGTGAGGGGAAGCCATAAGAGGAGCAGCTGAGGTCACTTGGTCTGTTTAGCCTGGAGAAGAGGAGACTGAGGGGAGACCTCACTGCAGTTACAGCTTCCTTGTGAGGGGAAGAGGAGGGGCAGGCACTGATCTCTCCTCTCTGGTGACCAGTGACAGGACCCGAGGGAATGGCCTGAAGTTGTGTCAGGGGAGGTTTAGGTTGGATAGAAGAAAAAGATGCTTCACCAAGAGGGTTGTTGGGTGCTGGAACAGCAAAGTAGAGTGGTCCCAGCACCAAGCCTGACAGAGTTCAAGAAACATTTGGATGATACTTTCAGGTACATGGCGTGACTCCTGCGGATGGTCCTGTGCAGGGCTAAGGGTTGGACTTGATGATCCTTGTGGATCCCTTCCAACTCAGCATATTCTGTGATTCTGTGGATTTAGCTCCATTCACCACACCTCTCTGGGCCCAGCCATCCAGCTGTTTTTTTTACTTGTTGAATAGAAGAGGAAACATGCAGGGGGTGGGGGAGCTGCTCTATCCTTGCTTGTTCATCAGCTCCCAATCCGTGTCTTTCAGACTGCAAGCCACAAAAAAATAAAAATTAAAAGAATCTTTGTAGTATCTATTTAAACCTATTCTGCACTTTCAAAGAATTGTGAGATAAGAGGGTCAGGGGATTCTTATTTTTTTCCAACTCATTTTAGACTGAATACTGAAGTCAGTGCTGTGACTGTAGTGCAAGGTAGAGTTCCCTCGGCTATGTCAGAGAGCAACAGCTGTCCAGCCTCACTGGTATGCCACCATCGCTGCAGTGGAAGAGTACACAAAATTAGATGTGTCCCTCTTGATGAATGCTTGTTTTCAATACCTACCAGAACCACTGGCAGTAGATCAGGATATCAGTCCCATCTGCAGTGATGCACAGGATTTGCAGAGAGCTTTTCCAGCTACCATACTGACTTATGGACTTACTCTGATGAATTGGTCCATCTGTTCCTTTACAGAGAGCAGACACAGACTATTAAGACTGCACCAAACTTGAAGTTTGAAGAAGAAAAAGAGCCAACTGTCAGACTTGTACTACTGGGCCACTACTTAGAAGCTCTGAATAATTTAAATGAAAGAATGTCCCAAACAGTCTGGAATATGATTTTTCTCTTCTTGCAGTAACACCTTCACAAGCCTCTGTAAAAAGTTGATTTACTCCCTTAGGTCAGTATAAATATGACACATGTCTGACGCTTCATGCTATTCTCTACATGCAATAAATAATCCTAAAATGCATTGGTGCTGCACTCTGAGCATGTTTTCTGGTTTCACAACAGGACTGCCAAAGCATTTTCAGGGCACGCTGATCCAAATTCAATAATCCAGCATAGTGGGCCTGCATATATGACTGTGTTTTAAAGAGAATAACAAAACGAGTGCAGATACACTACTTTTTAGTAGTGTCGTCACAGCCATATGCAGTCAGCACGCATAAACAAAACAGGATCCAAGTTACTGAATACTCCAGATTACTGAAGAAGAGGAAAGGAAATCTTTTAACAAGGAAGGATAAGGAGATTTATTGCTAAGGAGAAAGACAGAGCTTTACAATGAACTCTACTAGCAGATGATCTGGCCCATAAAATGCTAGATACTCATACGAGAGAGCTGATGGTTGCAGTGGTTAATTGAACACCAGCCAAACAACGGGGCAGGTAGCTCTGTTGGTCAGGCAGAATATTTCAGCCTGGCACCACCACCTTCCTGAGCAAAACCTCATCAGTTAATTTCCCACTGAAGTATTTTCAATGTCTTTATGCTGACCAGCTGTTCATGTAGCATAACCTCCTAGTTATCTGGGGATGTTGGCCAAGTCAGAAGAAGAGAGCAATACAGTGATATCCAAATATCAAAAAAAAGTTCCTGGAGTGGGTAACATGGTTCCTCCCCTCTACCCATCCCTTACATTTTTTAGTTGGAAGTTCCAAGCAGTATTTTTCCCCCAGATAGACCAAACTTATTATAGTTGACTTATACCTGGCACATGTTTTGTCCCTTCCAAGCAGTGTTTTTTTCACAATTACTCTTTAGTAATTGCAAAAAGTGCCAGCAAAAGTGCCAGCAAGGAGTTGTAGATATAACAGTCTACTGGATGGATGAATACAGCCTGACAAGCTCCAGCTGGTTGGTCATATAGGATGAAGAAGGGTTTCAGAGGAAGCTGAGTAATCAGCAAGGAACAAACCTTGCAAGTTTTCTGAGCACAAAAGCCCTGTTGTATTCTGCAGGAGACCAAATGCTTCCAGGGTAGATTCCAAGTGGGGTGGAAGGGGAAGAGTGGGAAACTTTCCTTTTTGGGATACATACAATTTCCTCTTTTACATTCATAATACAATTGGGGTAATTGAACTGGATGGGTGCTCTGTTTTCCTCCATAATGATCCCATTCCTACACTGAGATAAACTACAGGCTTTAAGTCTCATAGTTAGTCCCCTTGGAAACCAGATTATTTCCTTTTAAAATAGAGCACACCAATTATCCTCTAAATAGTTTCAATTATTGTTCTTACCCACATAGCAACAAAAGATGTATTATCCACTCCATCATGTACAGTTAAGCTTCATCCTTAAAGGATACTGGCAGATCTGTATGAAGGACTCACGCAACAGCCTCCTTCAGCCACGTGTTTGAACAGCCCGGAAGCAATGATGAGTAATGTGTTGGGTATATTAGTATTGTGCAGCATAGCTTCATTTTAGGCCAACTTTCAGAGGTCCCGTATTCTCAGCAGTGGTCACAGAGCATTTGCAACCAGTGTTCAGCCATCATCATAAAGGATCTTGGTGTCAAAGAGGGTAGAAAGAATCACATGACATTAAGACTCAGATGTCCCAAGTCATTTAGGTTCCCAACATTCACTTGGATATTTCAGTGCCTGTGGGAAATAAGTGTCAGAGAGTTGTTCAGGGATTTTTTCAACATGAACACAGAAAGATGAATAGTGTTCAGGTTGGAAATTGCTCTATTTTAGGAGAGCAGTTTTGATTTTCTGTGCTTACAAATATAGTGGGTATATGCAGACTACAGCAATGGAAAGCTGCATGAGATTTAATCTGATTTTTAATCTTGGAACATTGGATAGTGGTTACATGTAACTAGATTTTCTATTTATCTATTTTTTCTATTTTGTATCCACTTGGTGGAGAATCAAATAATTCTTCCTGATAGCGATGGTTTATATATTAAATAATGCTTTATTTGGTGCTAGTTCACACACTGTGAGGCATCTCAGTAGATATTAGAAGTGTCTCAGTAGTTAATAATTATTTAGCTTGTGAAGGTATTCATTAGACTAGACACTATAGTTATACACGGAAAATACAGCCCTACCCCAGAGACTGACAATCTAATGTCTAAACATTTCTGTCTTTTGTGCTTTTCAGAATGATAACATGAATGCTAGGATCAAACACATACAATTTTATCTTTCATGGGAAGCCTTTCAGTCTTCCACGGAAAATGCACTTATTTTAAAGTGGTTCTGCCGTCCTTTGGATGACTCTTTGGAGATCAAGTGACATAGCAGAGATGGAATCAGCCGTGTTTACAAGAGCATAACTCTGTGTTTCCTTCTCTCATTATCTGTTTAAAGCTGTTTAGCCTGCATTGCAGTGGCTAAGATAACACTATATTATTAAGAAAAGATCCACTGGGTCTATGTTAAACTTACACCTCAGCCAACAGATAGTGAAGTATGAGCTCAGACTCGGGCTACCGAATCTTCCCTCTCTGTTTAAGCCATAGAATTATAGAATGGTTTGGATTGGAAGGGACCTTAAAGACGATCTAGTTCCAACCCTGTTGCCATGGGCAGGGGAACCTTCAAGCCATACTTGTAAAATACTTGTGGTGACTTCAGTGGTGCTGCTGCTGAGCTAATCTTTTGCCATTGAAGTTGTGGTGTGAATAATTGATGCTAGGGGATGGAAAAAGGAGTTTCTCACTCGCCAAAAACAGGAGTCCTGAAAGCTTCCTCCAGAGTCTGCTAAGTGTGTTAAGTGAAAAAAGACGCTGAGTGTTTACCTCAAGGGATAACCACATGTAACAAATGTCTCTCTCTTTGGGGTACTAATTTCTGGTAAGACATAATTATCCAGTTCGAACTGCTGCCAGCAGTACAGCACGTGCCTTTGCGCACCCCCTTTCCCCCCTTGCTATTCCCTTTCTATGGTGGACAAGCTGTACGGAGATCAATCAGTTACTTTCACAAAAGGTCTTTATTTGCACAGAATAGACTGCTTCCCTTCTCTGTCATTTTCATATTCAGAGGATGATTAACTTGTCTGGCTGCTTTTCTGACCCCACTGACCTTCATCTCTTCCAGGTGAACTGCCACAGCTGCCACGTGAAAGCAGCTTGCTAATCTCCACGAAAAGATCTCAATTAGAGAAATGTGGTTAAAATGGCAAATGCAGGAGAGAACATGTTTGTGTGTGAATATGACATTATACATCAGAGGCCTACAAAAGACTGAGGCGATAATTGCCTGTCTAAAAACCTGGCAAATATTTTAATGCAGCCTGTGCCCTCACGTGGCACTGTCTGCCTCACTCAGTGACGAGTATTGCTCGTTGATTTGTTTTAGCCATATTCCCTTGGCTCATTTCTTACAGTTATTTGAAACCCAGCTAACATGATAATGAAGGGGCATTTTATTACAGTAAGCATGAACTACCTGCAGAGAATACTTGGGTATTCTGTTAACCAAACTTTGTGCACTCCTTTTATCCTTGCACAATTCCTAAAAGCAGTTTGAGTTGTTTATAAAAGACCAATTACTTTATTGTCCTTGAGCTGTGTTGATTTTTCTTACATTCCCCGCAAACATTTTTCAAGGTACTGTAAATGTCCCCAGGATAATTGTGATATGACCAGAGCTGCTTGATACTGAGTTCTTTCCCTTTAATTACCTCTGAAAATCCCTGCCTACATTATGAAACAGTTTTCCTCTATATCCATGCAGCAACATACATTTTTACCCAATAGACAGATTCAGAGGGGTATCTTGCCTCTTTGGAGCACATCAAATGGTACTCAGTCTAAATATGTATCTTGAGATATAAAAAAACCTATCTTGATTAAATTAAATTGTCATTTAAGAATGGGGAAGGCAAAATGGTTTTAAGAAGTGTAGTGAAAATAGAGTGACTCCTAGGGATAATACTTATTTTCTAATTAATTAAACAAACTATTCTGCCTTCTAAATCTTCATCAGAAAGCACTGTTCAGGATAAGATTTAGTAGTTAGTATATAAATAATTTTACCCCGGAAAGGATAGTTCAGGTGTTTGGTTATAGCCTTTTCAGTGGTTGCTGCTCTGAAGATGCTGCTCTAAAGCAAGAGTCTTCACCTTTCTTGAATCCCATAGTTGTTTCTTCTTCTTTAGTTAAAACATGTAGTGTCAGCTTGCGTCACATGGGCCTTATTATCCAAATTTGGTCCTCTATCCCCTATAACACTTTCCAAGGTCTTGAATTCTTTATTTTTTTTTTTCCCCTCTCAGAGAGAGAGTGGATGAACTGGATATTTCTTAGATAATGTAGGACATGAAAGAAGTCCTTGGTAGTGCAGAGGGAGATTACATTTTGTCTGCTTAGGATGGAAATCTTTCGAGTCTTACAGTCTGCAGTCACTCTTGACATTTGCTGAGCACACTGCAGTGGGAAAAGAGCAAGGCAAGGATGTGTAATTTTCTCATGTTTGTTGATCAGAAGTCTGTTAGAGGGACCACACCATGGCCAACTTCCATTTTGATATTAAGACTGCACTATGATTCAGGTAAGCAGATGTACATGGATAACTAAGGGGTTTTCTTAGTTAAATACACTGAAAATGCTGATGGGCACAGAGCAAAGAAATACTAACTAAAATGCTAACTACCAAAAATTTAGATCTATCTAATTTGTATGCACAAATTACCACCAAACTCAAATTGTGTTAGCAAGTCCCTCCTCTCACTAAAATTAAATTTTTCAAGACACCTTTTTTTGTTACTCAGACACGTAAAATGCTGAGTAAAGAAAAACACCTAGGAAAAAAGCTATGGAAAATAGAAAATTAAAATATAAGGTCTTTAAATACAAAACATTTTTCTGGGGAATAGAAAAAGGAAAAAACTTATGATTCAGTTATTCAACATTTCCTCTTCAACCACAGTACAACTTTCTGTAGCGAAAGAGCAGAACCAAGAAGATTGTGTCAGTGCTGCGTGAAAAGGTTCGAGGTAACTTAAAACAGTATATATTAAGCATTGAAAGAGGTGTAATCATATCAGAATGAAAGGGAATTTTAGCTAATTTACACCGCTTCCTTTTACCCAGCTTGACTCAAGTCAGCTTAGGTGTTTCTACGTTACATTGCAGGTGGTTGAATAAATACTCCTTTGTTGGTCAGGTGCAAATTGCTTTGGATCAGTTGATTTCAAGATCAAAAAATGTTTGTTCTTCCTTTTTGGGGAGGGTAATGAAACAACCTCTTCCTTTCTCTTGCAAGAATTTGATCCAGCTGCTCCCATTTTCCTACTAAGACTAATTCTAATTAATTCTCCTTTTCATCTTAGGCTGTCAGTTCAGTAGTCTGAGCACAGAGAGAGCTCTTTAGGAAATGTCTAGCACATTTAGTTTCTTAAATCTAAATATTTCTTTAAGAACTACAAAAAGAAAAGCTTTTTACAGCCAATATTTTGTTTTACCTACAGGTGAGCTATTTTATAGATCCCACAAACCTAATAAGCACTGCTTTAGATCTTTCACTCCATTTGTTCTCCTTGGGGTCTGATATATTATGTATAAATGATTAAGTAAACAGGAACATTTTTTTATAGTTGAAGTAGAATATGTGGGAATAGAACAAGACAAGAGATTGATGAATGAGGTAATACAAGCTGTTCTCAAAATCTCAAATGTAGCTGAAGCCAGCAAAAACTGCACAACTTTGTACATGATGTGCATTACTTACAGTGTTCTGAGGCATGTATTTAAGATTTACCTGAGCACCTGAAATATGTAGCATGAGAAAAGTTTCTTTCTAGAAGAGTAATTTATAAAAGGAGATATTAATATTAATTTTGGGTGTTTGTTTTGGTCTGCAATTTACTTCTGTGAGCCTCAACTTGGATATGTATTTTCAATTTAAATAACTTCTGCCCTCAGAAAAGTTGTGACTCATGCTGTCATGTTTTCCAGCTAAGAAAGTAGTCGACAAACTGTGTAAAAACCGCTCTGATGTTATTTATCATCGCAGAAATCATGCATAAGGAGAAAAAAAGCACTCTGCAAGGTTTTGAGTGCTGTCTCTGTGGTTCAAGCAATGCCTGCTAATGGGCAAACTGCTCTGCCAGGGTAAACATCATCCCTCCTGTATCTTGTCTGAAGTGCCTTTGAAGTCTTGGAACTGGTCTGGTCCATGGTAGAGTTTTCCTGACCATGAGCAAAAGAAGCAGTGTTGAAGGGACTTCAAGAGAAAGGTTGGTCTCGCCTCCTCACAAGATAATGTCAGCTATATTTAAATATATTCAGGTCACTAGATTGGTCTAGGATTTCAATACCTCCAGCAAAGAAGATCCCAAGAGATTCCAAGGGAAGCTGCTCTGGTGCTTCACTGCGTTGCTGCTAGGAAGTTTATTTTATTAGTGCCTGACCTGATTCTTCCTTCAGTTTAAACACATTGTTTCTTGTCCCATCTGACAAGTAAATAAAGAAATGAAGCTACTTCTCTTGCAGCAGTCTTTCATGTACTTTGAAGTTATGATGTTCCCTTTTCATCTTCTCATCTCCAGGATAAAGAGCCCCAAGATAACCTTTTTTTTTTTTTTTTTTTTTTTTGCCTCGTCCTAAACTGTACTCATTCATGAAAGACTTCTTCCAGCTGCCACCTGCTTCTTGAGGTTCTCACATTTGTGGCTCTGAATTCACATAAATATGTAATGGAGATGTCAGATAGAAATAAACCTCATCTGAAAATCACTAGCAGCTGAGTGTAGAGTTTTGAGAAGCTCCAGTCAAATGCTTTAGTTCAGTTTATCTCTGGAAAACATCTATTCTTCCAGAGTACGCTGAAGTGTTGATTTCTTCCTGCAGATACCCCATCTCAGCCAAGAGTGGCTCAGATATTCAAAAAGAGAGCTCTTGCACTGTGGGGTACTCTAGTGTCCTTCAGACTGTTGCTAGCTCTGACAATGTGATCCCTATGCCCTCCTTCTCATCAAAGAAATTTCAGGAAAATGTCAGAGATTTTGATTTTATAATCCCAAAAGGGCACTACTATGTAGAATGTCTTTTGGAATACAGGGAATAAATTTCATTTTTTAAAGTTTAAGGTGTAAGTGGTTGACCCCTGGGAAATAAGCATACTGCTTCGCTTGCTGCTGTAATGAAGGTTGTCTGCCCAAGAACCTGAAGTACTTTATGGAGTTTGCTTTGTAATATTGACTGACTTACCTGGGCTTGCAAGGAGCTCATATCTCTCCACAAAAGTCACATTAACGGCTTCACTTCTGCTGCCCAGAGTGAGGTGGTGCAGATGGCGTAATTTGCAGCGGTAAAACAGATTGGCCAAGTAACTGATTCTCCTTGCTGCTAGCCAGGAAAATTCAAAGACTTGCTACTGTCTTGCTTGCTTGATCCCATCTTCCTGGACTGCACTACTTGTCCTTAGTTACAGATTCTGGCTGTCAGATCAATTCCTATAAACTTATGTTATCCCCTGATACACAGTTACTGCAAATGAAAAATATACAGACCAGACTGAGCATCTATTATACTTCTGCTCAATACTCTGTAACAAGATTGATGACTCCTTCAGATCCCGGTCCTGCTCCTATAGAAGTCAATATACTAATTGCCAATATGAACAGGAGCAGCTTCCTATTTCGATAAAACACAACACCCACAAATGTACACCTCTGCATTCCTTGCTCCCCAGCAGGGCCTCAATGCCCTTGCTGGCTGTCACACATCCCTAAGTAAGGACAGACTTAATGCCCCCTGCAAGGAGGAAAACACACAACAGCAAAAGCACAGGCAGTAAGATGCTGCCAATGGGTTCAGGCTGGCCAGCAGACTGGAACAAATGGTGTGCTTTGCTGAGCCTGTTTGTGCATGCACTGAGCTCGCCTAACTTATCTGTTAATTGCTTTGACCTGTTTGTTTACTTCCTGCTCAGGAATCTCAGAATTTGCTGCACTCAAAATGACTTCTAGATTGCAGCACTGAGCAAACATTGACTTAACCTTTCCCGTTACTCTATGTCAATATTTCCAGTCTATTCATATGCATGTGCTATTGCATGGGATAAACCAGGACTGTGTTCAAAACTAATGCTCTTTTATTTATCTGGAGATATCGTATTGTGCAGGCACACAAAGCACCCACATGAATGTCTTTAATAAAAAGCTTAACCCTTATCAAACAAAGAATATGTACCTATGGAGAGCCTAATCAGAATAACTCCAATTTAGAAAGCTTTTCTTGCTCCTTGTCAGCGCTCTGTTCCCCACATGCTCTCACTCCATGACCTATTACACCCAGAGTAGCAGGTACAGGCAGCAGATGATCCCTGTTTCCCAGCTGCAGCAAACCAGCAAACAGGAAGAGCAAGATACTTTCAGTGAGTTGTGTTTGAGACACGACCTTCACCCTTGCATTGTACAATTAGACAATAGTTCGAAGGGCATCCTAAAGTTGACCATTAAACATTCCAGGAAAACTAACATGCAGCAGTGAGCAGTGCCATCAAAACTATTAAGATTAGTAGAGTGCTCAGGCCCTTACAACAGCATTTTGTATGTGTTATGTGATCGGTAAGCAGAATAGAAAATGAAAATCATTTAGAAATACCTAATTTTGTATTTGAGATGATGAAACAAATTATTTCATTGCTGATACCCACCATCATTCTTTATTCTGCTAAATTCTGCATTTCTAACTGATTACCTAATAGATATTATATTTCTCGAAGGGTCATTTTATAAAGTACTTTTGGGACTCTTGCATCTAAAGGAGACTTTGTAAAAACAAACTTTGATCTGACTTGTTTGATCTAAAAGCCAACCAAGCTAGGTAAAAGATGAAGAGCTGTTTATGCACTGGCTGCCTTTCTGAATAATTCTTTCCTTAAGTAGTCAAAGGTTCAACACAGTTCAAACTAATCACAGTACTTCTTTTTCATGTATGATAATTAAAATTTTTCTTCTTCGTAAGTTACATGGTTCTCTCCTATGCAACATTTGTCAGATTAGCCTTTAAATCAACCTTTAAACTGTGCAATTTTGTAACTCTGGGGTTTTTTTGTTGTTGGTGGGGGTGTTGTTTTTTTGGTTTGGGTTGGGTTTCTTTTAATGAGCTGTTATTTTATTTTTCTAAACTTCTACAGCCCAGCAGGCATACCCCCTTTTCCAAAGCCAGAGGTGGTCATAGGAGTGCATGACTGAGAGACGAAAAGAGAAAAATCATTGAACAAAAACGCCTGGTTTTGGATTCCCAAATACACAGAGGGGAAACCACTGGAAGGGCTTGGGGATGATTTTTCACAGAATTGTTTTACCAAATACACCTGTTGGACTAGGCAGAAATAGGAATTTGGAAAGAATCCTATCTTTACCCTCTATTACTTCAACAAAAAAATGAACTCCCTAGTCATATAGGCAGAAGCTGAATTTCCTTCTGTGATCAAACAGTGTACATCTAGGCAGATGACAACAAGCAGTACTTGGGACATGATTCATGTCCACCCACCTGCAAATTAAATAGGCCTAGCACCTTAAATCAGTGAAAAGAATGTATTTTATTAATTAGTATAGAAATTTATCATCATTCTCTTTTCTTGTAAGTTCCCAGAAAAGGAATACAAGTAATCTATTAAGATTTTTAAAAAATCTTTCTTACACATAGTAAAAGTTATTTTATTCTGTGCACTAATTCTGAGTATTGAAACAAATTGGGTTTAGGTCTGAAGGGACTGAGTCAGATTTTAGGACCTGACTTGAGTGGAGATTTGATTTCTGTTGATAAGACTGTGAATGTAGGATGGACAAACTAAGCAGCATCTCAGAGTATTTTTACAGACTCTGTGACTGAACAAGAAGCATATTTCATCATTCTAAACCAAGTTATTGTACAGTCTTATTCAGCCAAAGAAGCATTTGGGACGCTAAAGTAGGACAGTTTTTTGGTAAGACTGTTGCAAGTTGGAAAACTGGAAGCTGAAATCAGACACAAAATGTATGTCTTTGCTCAGACATCCAATTGAGGAAGTTTAAATGCAGCTAGCTTCCCTTTGTTTATAAACCAAAACACATGAAACAGGCCTTTTACTTAAATCTTCCAGCTTTCTCTGAGAAATGGTCTCCCTTTCAAAGAGCCTGAGGCATTCCCACTTGACTCAGGTTAATGCATTTGGTCTCTATAGAAACAGCAGCAGATCCCACATGTAACTCGGAAAGGTCACCACACTTTTGTACAAAAGCTCACATTGTCTCTTCCTTCTGTTCCATAAAACAGCAGTAAAAAGAAGCAAAAGGCAATGCACTGCACTCATCCAGAGTCTCAGGGCTCTTCTGCTCTCACAGACGCTGATGAAAGACCAGGCCCTTCAGTGCTTGCGCTTGCTGACCATCGTGGGTCAAAAGGAAACATGAGCTTTTAAATACAAACTAAATAATACCATTGAATTGGCAGGAAATTCAAACTGCTCTGGACTGTCTGGAAGCCAGCAAAGCTAATGAGCTGTACCATTTCCAAATGGGATCTTGGTAACACCATCTGAGAGCTTGTGTACATACAGAGTTGTGCAGGTTTGCCTTAAAGCATAATTCAAAATGGATTTAAGTAAACAAGAGAAAAAATAATATGGAAACTTAAATAGATATCAGCAAGCTTATGTCAATTTGATTAAGGGAGCAGTTTAAATTGAACCACAATAATCCTCTCTTAAATAGAGCAGAGCTGTCTTTTATCCAGAGTTTTCTAGTGCTTTAGCTGCTCTTGGTTTAAAAAGCAATTGAAGTTAAAAGCAGTCTACAAGTCAGTTTCCAACCTCACCATCACATCTCTTATTGCAAATGGTGAAAATTTTGGGACACAGCAATCAGTGAAAGACAGAGAAGAATACTGGAAGGTATCAAGAATCTACCTGTAAAGGGAGAGGCCTTTTCAAAGGAAAATGGAGTATGAGAAAGAAAAAACCCCTTCTGAATGTCATATGATTTCAGAGCACTTTTTTATGCATCGCCTTGTTCAAATGTGGGGTTACACAACTTTAGTGCAAGGAATATTGTTCTTTTGGGGGAAGAAATGTAGGTGAGAGAGCTCTGCTTTATGTGTGGAGACATTTCACAAACAAGTCCTATGCAAGCGAAATGATGATTAGTCATGCAGGTAACTCCAGGCCACAGCTTCAAGCAGATAGTCCTAGGGCAGCCCAGTCAGCCAACCACTCCCATTCAGGTTTGTTTCTGAGGTTTCTGGATTACAGGACTCATGCAAACACCATCCTTACCCTTTCACTCTGCCTTTGTTACACAGCTGCTTTCTGCACTGTGGTATTCAGGGCAAAAGTAAACCTTTACTGCTCGTACATGCACTTATTGAGCGCATCAGTTATGTGGCTGATAGTGAATATGTTCCTCATAAAACAGTCGCATAAAACAGAACTTGTGCTCTATGCATTAAAGGCTAACGATGAGATCAACTCTGTATTTGATAACAACTCAGATCTTTCCTGTGCAAAATTCTGGTAACTGTGTACTGACAGCAAGTCACTGGCTCTTACTGTCTGCCCAGAAGAACGAGCAGTCGCATGAAGACAGCACTGCTCTGGGGACCTGGGCGCACGCAAGTGACTCTGGCTGATGCGCATCTTCGGCTCGTATTAAATTATTTGCCAGGCTTTGTAGCTTGTGCAACACTGGTCTTACTTTGAGTTTCCACCCGACCTTCTTGTAAAGGAAGCTGCTGGAATCTAGCCAGCCAAATCTCTTCAAAAGAAATTTGCTTAGAAGTCTATAGTTATCACGTAAACTCATATACAATTTAGCTCAAACCTGTTTAGGTCTTAATGAAGTTTGTTTATACGAAAACAGAGAATATCACAGGGTATCCTTCAACTTTCTAGCTCCCTCCCTGCTGCCCAGACAGGGCAACAAATTGAACTAGGACTCCACAGAGACTTCCTGCAGTTGCAAACCTGAATGGTACCCAGGTCAAAAGGCTCCCAAGAGCAGGTGGGACCTTCAGATGCCACTGTAGCATTAACTGCTGTAAGGCGAAGCAACAAGAAATGCTTCAGAAGCAGAGTTCATAAGGGTCTATGCTCTAAAGCTGGATTTTGTGTACTCTTTCCATTAGTTTTCACAAGAGCTGAGAGTAGACATGTCTGAGCGCCAAATTTGGAGTTAAATGGAACTACCCAATCTATTTCAATGCAGACACCATTGTGCAAGAGATTTGGTAGCATCTTGATAAAGCCACATTGATAATCATATGTACCATTTTAATCTAGTATTTAACAAGTTAGAGCTGAGGTGTGTCATATGCTTGCAAGACACATTTGTCTAATCCTGAAGTCAACTCGATTTTTTTCAATAAGTGCTCTACTAAAACAAGCACCAGAAATGCTTTGGAAGATATGACACTGCTCCTCAGTTATCTTCACCATCACAATAAAATTCCTGCCTTTATATTGAGCTATTCCTTATATTCGTATTAATTAAACTTCTTTCTTGTTCAACACTCTCCACTTTTTTTACCTAACTAAAAAAAATAGGTATGCTTTTTTTGCTGCTAGCCCAGCTCAGCCCGTACCCAGATAAATAAGTTCTCTGTGTGCTTCTGCAGATATCTCCAGGTTGTCAGTTCTTTTTCTGCTCACCTAGAGCTGATGCTCTGGAAGACACATATTCTTTGCCCCAGATATTTCTAAGATGGAATAATCAGTCGTTGTGTAACAGAAATCCAACTCTGCTCCAAGCAGTATGTTCCAAGTTAGAAAGATTTTATTTCTGTTCAATGAGCTCTGCTTGCACAATGGAAAGTAAATAGCTACTCTCATCAGTGGAAGATTTAGCAGGAGAGGGGAAAGGATCAGTGCCAGTCCTGTATGTATGACATTAGTGCATTCTGAGTGTCTGCAATAAATTTTTAACCTTTTCCAGCTTCCCTGGGGATGGGCAGGTATTCAAAAATATCAGCACCTTCATCCTAAAGCTTCACTATGCAAACCAAAATGAATGAGATGTTTAGCAAACCACTGATACATACATCATAAATTTATTATTTAAAATCCCTTTTACTAGGCAAATAATATATTTTATTAAACAAATAATAGAGAGATTACCTCTGTGTGAGGCAGAGTGTAATGAGAAGGAATATCTGATTCTATCAAGAGCCAAAATTTTCTATTAATTGTATTTTTATTTAAAATTAATACCCATGGAAGACTGTGATGAACGAGGCAGGTTTCAATTTAGAGTATATTGAACATCAAGTAGATTTGTGAGCCCAGTGCCAATACTGCTGCAGAGTTGCCTGTCTGTATTCTTCTCATTTCTTGAAAAGGTTTGTGATTTCTGTGTCCCTGTCAAAGCATGGTACCACGGTGAGTGCCCACATCAGTTCTGAAATGAACTGGCTCAGGGCTTGAATGTGGTGTAATGCTGCCTGATGTTGCTCGCAGACAAACACTACACAAAGTAAGTGTGTGGGAACAGATCACGTTGTGTAACAGCCCTTAAGATGCTGTGAAGTCTTAATCGTCCTACAGCAACTTAAGCTTTTTAAATACAAGAGGTATTCTTTTATTTGACTCCAGTAGGCAGAGGTGATGCAACAGCAACTACCTTGATAAAGTGGGGATTGGATCACCAGCTTGGCACGT